>QXTE01000003.1:13780836-13953254 GCA_003942145.1 Platysternon megacephalum
CCCCCCCCCCCCCCCCCCCCCCCCCACTAGCGATCTCACCAGTGAAGCTGAGACAATGGTAGCAATAGTGGAAAATTCTTTTGGCAAAAAAGGTTAGTGTGGGCCAGGCTTTGGAGGCTAACGGGTGGGGGATCTGAAGATCCTCTTCTCAATGAAACTATCATTTCATTTTGCCCAAAACTTACAAACCATCCAAAAAGTACAGATGACTATTTGCCATCCAATCTGTTTCCCATGACTTACTTCAAGAGATGAATGACATAAACTGGTAATAGTTTAAATGTTTCTTTGAAACTATTATTTCAATAGACTGTTGAACCTACTCCTCTTGCTCAACTATTTCATTCTTTAGTTTACAGATAAAGATGCCTTGGCCTCTGCCAAGTTCATTCATTCCAAAAAGGTGCTAACAGAAATCTAAGATACTTCAGGACCTGCAACTTCACTTAAAGGTCCTTCATTTGGCTAGGGATCAAATTAAACTAGAAACTATCAGAGTCCAATGAATGAAGATCCAGCATTGATTATGTAAAGTATCAGTTACCTTGCTTATTTCATATTGCCCACAATATTACTGTAACTAGGTTAAAAAAAAAAGTAGTACCCAACTATGTATGGAAGACAGTCAGGGAGGAAACGAAGGGGACAAACCAGGCCTTCATAAATCCTCTCATGGACCACCTTCCCATTACCACTCCAGTTCCTACACACACACACACCCCTCCCCACACACACTTGGTTCTCAAAGCATGTTATTGTGGGGAATGCAAGAAAGTCTCTGCTGATCAGAAATTGTCCATAGACTATAATTTGAGAACCACTGTTCTCTACCAAGGAAGCTTGTATCTTTGAGTGCAAAAGTGAAAGTTTGACCCCTGGTAGCCTTTTTCCTAGACTCAGATTTGGTTTAAGTGAAACGAATTTGATAGTTTTAGTCTAGTGTAAATCCTGATGTTAAATGGCACAATTGTCAGTATCTGAACACACAGGGGTGTTGAAAGCCCGTATTGAGTTATGTTGGCTTTGTGAGGGTTGAACACTGTGAGTCAGGTCATTGCTAATACTATGTTTCTTTCACATCCCTTAACATTTACTTGTTAGTGTCTTTTAACAGCTCAGTAGAAAGAATAGGTTTGGGTTGTCTATTTAAGCTACTGAATTAAATTGCATGGTTATCAGGGGAGATATAACTAGGCTTAATTAAATGTACCATGATATCATGTAGCTTTTGCTTCCTTAATGGAATAAAATTATGTTATTGTCAGCATGTAAAATGACAGTAGATCTTGTGCACTAATTGTGCATTTAATGTGTCACTGTACTTATTTGGATGAGTAAAATAACAATCATAACATGAGTATGAGTGCAGCAGCTATTTGATATTACTGTTATAATATAGCCTAGAACCCAGAACATACAGGAGATTAGGAACATCATCAAAACCAGTCAAAATAACCATTCTTAATCATTCGCCATCTACCTAATCAAACCCAGGTATGGCTCCTCTACTTTTTGTACTAAAATTGTGGGGCCTGCTAGCTGTGTCAGAGCCTCAGCATTTTTAGTGCCAAAGGTAAAGGGATGGGCACTGACCCAGGGAACGTGTGTGACACAGGGATATCATGAAGACATCTCAAAAGGTTCAGATAAATGTTTAAATTTAGTCCTTGTTTGAACTGAACCGAATCAGCCACTAGTAGCAGCTGTCAATGTGTTGTCATTGGTGGAAATGTAACCAGTAGGCTAAAGGCTAGGCTGTGACAGGCCCATACACAAGGGTGCAAGCCGGGAAGTGTGTGAAGACTCTATCCCTCCCCCTTGCCTGGCTGGCATAGGGCCTGTCAGCTGCAGTTCCTGCACTCAGAGACAGCACAGTTAATTACTCCCATGGCTTTGCTGAAGAGCACACTGTACTTGCAGGGAGGCAAGAAGAAGGTGGATGATGGATCTGTCCCCTTTGCAGTCCCCTTTGCTTATGCAGTCCCCCTGTATACTGGACTGCTCAATTCCTCCCAGAGCTTGTTGTAAGGCAATGTGCATGCCTATCACCTGATACACAGGGTTGTGTTGAAATCCAGCCCAGAAACGGTAGACACAAAGGGACAAATTCACTTCTCAATTCCACCAGTGTAAACATGGGAACCTCTACTGACTTTGATGGAGTTATTTTAGGTTTACAGTGGTGGAATTGAGAGCAGATTTTGCCCTTTTGTCTCTACCATCTCGGCTGGATTTAACAGAAAAAGAACTAATTCTGCTCTCAGTGACTCCACTGAAGCCGGTGGAATTTCTCAGATCTACACAGGTGTAATTGAGAACCTAATTTGCCCCAGCACTTACAACCTAGAACAATACTAGCACAATAAATGAAGGGAGGCCAGGTTAGGGAACTCTACAGTAACTGGAACCTCCTTTACAGCAAAGTAATTTTCTCCTGGTAGTGCATGGATTGCAGCAGTGTGTATATATAAATGGCAACAGAGAGTCCTGTGGCACCTTTAAGACTAACTGTTAGTCCTAAAGGTGCCACAGGACTCTCTGTTGCTTTTTACAGATCCAGACTAACACGGCTACCCCTCTGATACTTTATATAAATGATCACTTTGGATAACATTTCCAAAAGTGCCAAATTTCTTAGGTTCCTAAGTCTTATTTTTAAAAATTACTTAGGAGCCTAATTCTTATTCATTTTCATTGACTTTCAAGTTTAAAAAATAGGACTTAAGTATCTAAGTGACTTAGGAGCTCTTGAAATTGTATTCTTAATTAATATAATTTCTAACAAAGTATTTTGTACCACATCAACTGAAGGGAATTCCAAGCCCAGGGGTCTGGAGCAGCTTAAAGTATCCATCCTTTGTAACCATCAAAATCATGGAAAACAATAGTTGTGGTAAAAGTGCAAGACAAGTACACGCCTATCCTAGCAGCATTGATGATCAATTCTAGTGATATCTGTGGACAGAGTACTAGAATGTTTTTTACTTTTTCACAGTATATAGTAATACTTTACATTTACATGACTTTAGTGTTAGTACAGTAGTGAAAAATGTTTAGAAAATATTTAACACCTTGGGAGAGAAAGCTTAGCGAGAACTTATAACACAAAGTTGTTAATGCTAGCTAGACTTTCAGCATTGGTGACCTAGGTGGTGGCATCCTTTGTATCAGGGCCTCATTGTGCTAGGTACTGTACACACACAACAAAAATATGATCCCTGCCCCAATGAGCTTACAGTCTAAATGTAATACTAGAGATAATAAATGGATATAACAATTCCACAAAGGCAGCTCTCCCCCTTTCTATGGACCATGATTACATGGCTGACCTTCCAGAATTGGAGATCCTGGATCAAATTAAATGCTAAATGCAAATGAAAATAGTAAGTCTGAATATCAAAAGCCCTTGAAAGAGAAGCTTGAAATAGTCCCACAAATACCCATCCTGACACGCTTGCCCAAAAGAGTTGGTGTTTTATCTCTGCTACTAAAAGGGAAAAAACAAAAAGACAGTAACAGATTCTTTCATGCCTTCTCTTCCATTCCACTTGATTCAAGAAGCATGTCTGAGGGTGAGACTAAAGTGCTCAAATTACCTTGGTGGCTCCAGGAGCTTGCCTGCTTTTGATTCTCGATACCCCTATTGGCCAGGGAATCTACTCTGAATCATCAGGTTGCCCTAGATACTCTCCTTCAGAGGGAATGTGTTTTTACCCTATTTCAGCGTCGCTTCATGTATTGTCTAGAATCCTGAGTCACAAGCTTTTGATACGCCCCAATTATTGACCAGTGTACAAAAGTTTCTGTTACTGTCTAGAGAATTTCCATGTGAAAGACATACTTCCTGAAATGAGACCAATCTTCTGTATTTGTCAAGAAGAAAAGAACCTCAGATAAGGTCATGCCCAATGACTTTAGTCTGTTTAGCTGCCATTGCTGATTTTCTTTAAGTGGTACAATAGATAAGTCTCTCTGTCCTTAACCTGTGTGTAATCAAGACATTCTTATAACACTTCCTTTATCTTTTTTCCTCTGATCAAATCTGAAATTTGGGGCCTGATTCACAAATGTATTTCTCCATTTCACACTGGCATAGCTCCATTGACTTAATATAAATATTCCTAAGTGCAGAGGGAAGAACAAATCTTTCACAGTTAATGTTCCCTTCTCCTCTGCCCCTCCCCCACCCCGCTGGGAACTATATTCCTTTGCTAAAGATTCTTTTGAATGCTCTATTTAAGGATAAGGGTCCTTTTGAAAGTTAATTAGTCTTTAACTGGCCTTGTTTAAAGTGTTAAACCTGAAGCAAGTTCTCTGTATTTATCTCTTGGTCATATCTTTAAAGAGATCATATTTTGTTAAAAATTTCAATTAATCAATAACTTCAATCAATATCCAATATGATCTCCTTTGTGTACAGTGTCTACTTAATCACAACAATAGACAGGAAGGAAGTACCCAGTAACCAAAGCTTATCTCATGGTTTAAAAAAAGAAAAAAAATGTAATGAAACCTTATATTCTTTCTCCCATCGTACTTGTCTGTTGCTTTATATTATTTGGTTTAGATTATAAACGTATTGGGGCAGGGAAATATGTAATTACTCTGTAAATTGACACATACAAGTGTGGTTCTATAAAAACGATATTAAAATCATAGTGGCCGTACATATGAACTATTTCTACAATTTTGAAGCAAAACTTAAAGCAAAATTTTGATATTATCTTGGTATATACCAGGGGTGACCAAACTTACTGACCCTCTGAGCCGCATATAACTGTCTTCAGAAGTTCAAGAGCTGGGGTGCACCTTCTGGGGCTTGGGGTTTCAGCCCTGTGGGGAGGGTGGTCTCGGGGCTTCAGCCCTACTCCTGCTGAAGCCCTTAGCCATGGCAGGCATGCCCTGTGGGCTGAAACTCCAAGACCCCCCTGCCCACTGAGTAGAAGCCAGAGTGACATGGGGGGGGGGGGGCACATGCCCCCCCAGATTTTTGCAAGGGTTTGCTGACCCCACTCGGTCACATGATGCTGCCAGGCCCCCTCCCTGCATGGCAGCTGCTGGAGCCAGCAAGCTGGGAGCTGTGGCCCTGAGGAGAGGCAGCAGCAAACAGCTGGGAGCTGCAGGGAGAACCACTGCTTTGCTGCTGCCTCTCTTCATGAACCTAAAGCAGCGGCCCCTACCTGCAGCTCCCAGCTGTTTGCCACTGCCACTCCATGCGGCGCTAACACCTGTGAGCTGCAGGATGGGGCCGCTGAGAGTAAGAGGGGGGCCGTGCCTGGGAGGTCATGACTCAAGCTGTTGGGGGGGGGGTGAACCTTTAAATTGTGTCCCCCCCACTCTTAGCAGACACCAGTTGTCTCTGGCAGAAGCCCCTAACCCCCCTACCCCACCTCAGGGCAGAAGCCACGAGCTCCCCACCCCGCACCCCGGCTGGTAGGCAGAGAGTGGGGGGGTAGGGCTCCGCAAGCTGCACTTTAATTGTAAAAGAGCCACATGTGGCTAACGAGACAGTTTGGCCACCCCTGCTATATACATAGTGCAGCAAATCAAATGAATAATCCTCTAGTGACTTGAAATGTAGAAAATATTTGTTACTTTGGCCATCTTTTGTATTCTCACATGTTGAAGGCATCTATTGGAATATCCTTCACACTAAATGCAGCAATTTTTATTTATTTATTTATTTGGGCAAAAACAACTAAATATGGTGATTTGAGCATTCAGGATTAATGTTCTTAAGTGACCTAGTTTGCAGAAAAAAATAAACATGCATTTATAGCCTCTGGCGCTGTATTCGGGTCACAGATGGACAGATAGCAAAGCTATTCCTTAGTGATTTGCTTAAATTATAATACTAATACCCAACAAGAATGAGGACAGTCTCAATGTTAATTGTTCATGTTGCCTAAAAAGAAGATCAGTGGAATATACTTTGATATTAAGCGAGGGAATCAAGGTTATTTCAAACAATGTAACTAAGCAGTTGTTTTTACATGCTTTGTACTGACAGTCAAATTATGAAAAAGGTAAGGTGGGTGAGGTAATATATTTTATTGGACCAACTTCTGTTTGTGAGAGAGGCAAGCTTTTGAGCTTACACAGAGTATGTCTAAATTAAAAACCCATGGCTGGCTGGCGCCAGCTGACTCGGCTTGCGGGGCTTGTACAAAGAGGCTGTTTAATTGCAGTGTAGATGTTTGAGTTCGGGCTGAAGCCCGAGCTCTGGGACCCCCCTCACCCCTCGTGGAACATTGTGGGACAGTTTCTGAAAGGCAGCAACAGTCAATGTAAGCAATGCAGTGTCTACAGTGGCCCTGTGTCAACCTAACTACATCTACTTAAGCTCTATGCCTCTCGCAGAGGTGGAGTCATTAAGTCGGTGTAGTGGGTGAGTTACATTGCCGGGAGTGAAATTTTAGTGTTGACACTTACAGAGTTAGGTCGATGTAAGGCAGCTTATATCGACCTAACTCTGTAGTGTAGAGCAGGTGTAGGTCAATGGAAGAATTATTCTGTTGACCCAGTGCTATCTACACCAGGCCCGCCAACAGCAATTCCGGACCCCAGGGCAGAACAGTCAATGGGTGCTCTTCCGGCATGGCCAGGGCTTCCACATGCCCGGCTGCCTTCGCCATCGCCGGTACCACCCCACGCGTGCCTAGGAGCCTTGCAGCCTGCCTGGGTGATTTAAAAGGGCTGGGGGAAATGAGAAAAAAAAATGGCTGGGGTGGGGATTTAGTGGGCTATATATTGTTGTAATAAGCCATATATCCAGTCTGTCTAATCAGTGTGTGATTTTTAGTGTCTAGCAAAGTTGTGAAACAAGATTTTGAGTTTACACAGAGCTCTTCTTCAGGTCTGAGAAATGTACTCAGAGTGTCACAGCTAAATATAAGGTATTTAGCATAAGTAGTTATAATATTTTAAGGGACCATTGAAGGTGAAGTGAACAGTAATACCTCTCCAGTCATAGGGGGGGAAGGAGGGGAAAAAAGGCTAGGGTGCGAGGGGATTTAGTGGGTTATAGATTGTTATAATAAGTCATAAATCAAGTGTCTCTAGTTAGTCCATGATTCTTAGACCATGTCTACACTAGCCAGCTTACAGCGGCACTGCAAGATCCCTCGTGTAGGCACTCTATACCGATGGGATGAGCGTCAGTAGCTATCTCCATTGGAGAAGCTCTCATAAGAGCGGCCATATGGGTCAGACAAAAGGTCCATCAAGCCCAGTATCCTGTTTTCTGACCGTGGCCAATGCCAGGTGCCGACATAGCATTGTGCACTCTACCACTTAAGTCGGTGAAACTTATGTTGCTGGTGGGGTGTTTTTTCACACCCCTGAGTGACATAAGTTTTGCCAACATAAGTGCTAGTGTAGACATAGCCTTAGTGTCTAGCAGTTATGAATTTAAGCTTCCAGGCTCATCTTTTGAAGGTGTTATGCTGGTTTCCTCTGAGGATGAGGACTGAGGGGTCAGATATACGGGTCTGTCGCATCTTAGGCGCATTTAACATGCGCGATTTCAGCTTTACACGGTCGGCAAAAACAAAAAAAACAAAACAAAAAAAAGAGAAAAATAACAATTTAAATACTGTTTCTGTAGTGCGGGCGATTCTGCCCCCCATTACACTCAATGTAATTTTGACTATACGCGATTTTCGCTTTAGGCGCTGACTGCGGAACGTAACCCCAGCGTAAGATGAGACAGACCTGTAGAGTGATTGCTTTGTGAAAAGTACTTAAATTAGTAAACTTTGCTAGACACTAAAATTAGGGTTGCCAATTTTGGTTGGACATGTTCCTGGAGGTTTCATCACATGACATAATCTTTAATTAAAGATTAATCTTTAATTCCTGGATACTCCAGGACAATCCTGGAAGGTTAACGACCCAACTAAAATCCTCTCACCAACAGGAGCTGGTCGCATGAAAGATATTGCCTCATCCACCTTGTCTCTCTAATATCCTGGGGCCAACATAGCTACAACACCACTGTAATCAAATTATTATAAATCATAGAAGTTCGAGATTGAAGAAAATCTATTACTCTGAATCCCTCCCCTTGAGAAATGCAAGATTCATTCCCCAGATAGCAGATACACTACATCTACACCAGAAAGCCAGGAAAGTGTCATATAGATTTCTAATGGACACTCAAACTCTTTCTCTCCCGGATGTGTTTATGATTATAAAGGCAAGTGATAGTATAAACATGGTTTTATGTACAGTAGATAAGCATTTATAAATCTACTGTGGAAACATTACTCTGTATATTGTACACATCTACAGTATATATATGTCATAGTTGATCCTAGTAGCACTCATTTTATTATTACATAGTACTGTGGTCTGTTTTCCTCTTTATCCACATGCCTGGAGGCCATATTACTATAGCACTAGGGTTGTCACCCATCCGGGTTTTACCCGGACAGTCCGTTTTTTGGCTTCTGTGTCCGGGTTCCATTTAGTGTTGCAGGTGCTCGGTTTTCAACTGGAAAGCCCAGTTACCACAGGGTTGGGGGAGGCGCCAGGTCATTAACCTGTGCCAGCCCCTACTCAGCTGGAGCTGCCTCCTACCTGCAGGCAGGCTCCTTGTCAGGCTGCAGCAGCTCCCATCCCAACCCCAGAGCAGAGGGAGCCTAGCTGGCGGGAGAGGTGTGGGGAGGGAAGTGGAGACAATCCAGCAAGCGATAGGGGGAGCGGAGGAGAGGAGCGAGCCATGGAGGCGGGACTTTAGGGGAAGAGGGGGAGAAGGAGGGGAGGGTCTCAAGGGAAGAGGCGGAGCAGGATTGGGGCCTGGGGGAAGAGGCAGAGAGGAGGCAGGACCTTGGGGGAGAGGTGGGTCAGGGGACGGGGCCTTAGGGGTTCAGTTACCAGCAATTAGAAAGGTGGCAACCCTAAGTAGCACTACTATAGTTATGGTTGAAAAGTCTCTTCCATTATAATCTATTTTCAGGCATTCACTGTTTTCTGAAATACATCTATTAGGCCGAAAATTTTCCTGCTTTATTATCTGTTATCAACTGGAGTACTGTAGTGCATCTCCTCCATGATCAATATTCCACCCTATGGGCTGGAACTGTGGCTGCATTTCCTATGTAGTTACTGTATATACTCTTCATAAGCTGAATTTTTTTTAGTAAAAAAGGGAAGCACCAGAGAAGGGGGTCGGCTTTCAAACAGGTATAGAGAGGGAGAGGTGGGACACAGCCCCTCCCCCCAATAGAGGGAGCAAGGAGAGGCAGCACAGCCAGCAGAGCCAGAAGGGAAGAGGCAGGGCCAGAGTCTCTCCACTTCAGGCCATGCTGCTCTCCCCCCGCCCCTCAGAGCAGGCTGTGGCCGCCCAGCCCAGCCCGCTGGAACATGGGATGGGGAGAGTGGGGGGGTCCCGGGCTAGGGGTGGGGTCATGTGGGGGGTGGTCACAGGGGTTACTCCCCTGACCCCCAGCTTCTCCCCCCAAAAAACATTTCCCCACCAGTTGCTGTCCTGGCCCGTCAGGGTAAGCAGCTGGTGCACCGGGACACTTTATTTACTTAGGTTTACCTCCGTGCCTGCGGACGCTCAAGGTAAACAAACCATTTCGGCCCACCAGCGGCTTATCCTGATGGGCCGGGAGCCATAGTTTGCTGACCCCTGAATTATAGGGTCAGCTTATGAACGGGTCATACAAATTTTCCATTTTTACTTATCCATATTGGGGGGGGTCGGCTTATAAACAAACCGGCTTATGATCGAGTATATACGGTACTTCTAACTGTTAGATCCATGTAGCCCCTGCCTTGGCTTACGCCCTACCATCCTACCAGAGAGTGCACACAGAGCATGCAAAGAATGTATGTTTCCCATGGGACTAATGACATGATATTAGTTAACTATGGTGTTGGCAGAGCCGGCTCTATAGTTTTTGCCGCCACAAGCAAAAAAAAAAAAAAAGCCGCGATCGCGATCGGGAACTCTTACGCCGCCGCTTCATTTTTCGGTGGCAATTTGGCTGTAGGTCCTTCCCTCCGACACGGACTGAGGGACCCGCCGCCGAATTGCCGCCGAAGAGCAGGGGATGCCGCCCCCTTCCAGGGGCCGCCCCAAGCACCTGCTTGCTGGGCTGGTGCCTGGAGCCGGCCCTGGGTGTTGGCTACAAATGTGGACTGATTTAGTTAAACTGGTGTAAATGCCATTGTGGACACTCTGATTCCTAACAGATTTAAACTAATCCAAAATAAATCTGTTTTACCCAAAATAAGTATCCAAATAGCGTTTTGCTCTGGATTCAATCAATTTAAAATAATGCCTTTAGTTAAACTGGTGCAATATCGGGGCAGATCTTCAGTCTGCGTAAATTGTTGTTGCTTCGTTTACTTCAAATTGGAAGCTTGACTTCAGTGGAGCTATGGCAGTTTGCACCATGTGAGGTTCTGCCCCTTTGTGTTTAGACAAGCCCTATATTTCATGGGAAATCTGGAATTTTGGTTTTCTCCGGGTATGTCCTCAGTTCAGACAGCAAGTAGTTAATGCCAGCTTGCTTTACTTGTAGATACGATCTGCCTGCTTTTGGTAGTTGGGAAATCTCAGTCTGAATCGCTTGCATTGGAGTCTTGTTTGACATTTTTACTCTCTTTCGTGGATGTTATTCCTGTATTTTCAGCACTGCTATTGGAGGACATTGTTGGGCTATAATTGAGTTATTCTGGAGAGGTTTGCACAAAATGTCACTGTGATTGTTAAGAAAATGAACAAAGTAATTTGATGCTGGTTATTTTAATCAGGTCCTGATTCTATTAGGTATATAACTTCAAATATGTTCAAATCTTGTAATGTCTAAAGGAAAAGAAATTTGAAATAATAACCATATTGTCATAGTTTTGCTAGAGGATGTGAAATTTTATTAGGGGGAAGTACCAATACCAAAACAGTTGTGAAGTTATTCTGCATCATCAAAAATAAAACTAGACAAATTAAGGAAGAATATGGCCAGTTATTTTATGTAATCATAAAAAATCTGCAGAAGGCACAGTAAAATCCTTTATAGAAATACCAGTGTGTGTTGTGAACAGTGTATTATGAAAGTCTGCATTAAAATAACAATGTTCAAGTCCACTGTATAAATCTATTGCCTGAGAATATGCTTGGGAAATCATATTGGTGCAGTCCTATTGAAAATTCCCATTCTAAATACATAAAAAGTTCTAGGGACAATGTCTAAGTTTTAGATCTGCATGGCTGGAGCAGTAATAGAATTGTTGCTGAATCTAATCTTCTAGAAAATGAATGCTTCAGGAATATTTAATGCCAATATCCTCGTGTTCAAGCAGTAATAAAACAGGCCAAGGCTGTTTACTTGGCATGGTGGTGAGGGGATGATACAAAAGTACAGGTGCAATGCATTCAGTAAAGATCACACTTGCATCATTATTTATAGTAGCGGGAATCTACCTTCTGAAATCTTAATAATTCATAAGTTTACCTAGTATTAAGATGGATATATAAAAATTAAACAAATATATCTGCTTACCTATGCTGCATTAAGTTAAAATATAAAATAATCAACCCAGTCTTTGATTAGCCTGTATATTTATTTATTTGGAAAAAGAGCTTTCATGTGCTATAAGACATTAATATAAAATCTTGTACATATAATTGTTTCATAAGGAGGAAGGGGCCTCAAGTGTAAACACACATTTGAGCAACTGTACTCATGTGATTAGTCCTGTTAAGTTCAGTGGGACTACTTGTATGCATTAAGTTACTTAGATGGATAAGTGTGTGCAGGATCAGGACATAAGGGAGGAAATATGCATATGATGTATAATTAAGTAATGCCTATTAAAATGAATGATCTGGCTTCCTTAAGCATGTTCTTAATAGATTTTGCTCATCTGTCATGCTGCCACCACTGTAAAGTAAATCTGACCATCACCCACAGAAGCAAAGAATGAGAAGTTCTTTTTCAATAGTTACTTCTCTTGCCTTCCCTGGAAGAAATGAGTCACAACCTTCCCTTGTAATCTTCATACTTTTGAAAGTAGGATTTTCATTGTTTTAAAATTTAGTCATTTTACTCTAACAGTTTGGGAGAGGGGGGTTGACATTTCTAAATTGTAAGCTTTTAATTAGTTGAATAGATCCTGAAATGCCATGCTAGAGGATTTTTTTCTACATTCTGATAGGAAGGGAGGTGGGTGATTTATTTAAAACAACAACACTATTCACTTTTTATTGGGGGAACCCATATGTAATTAGTGAAATGCAGGTTTAAAGCTAAGAAGTATTGCATAGGATTACTGAATTGCCCACGAGCACCCCTCAGCTGTTGGTTTAGAATGGCATAAACATCTTTTAAAAATCTGTCAGCCAGTTCGTATGTAAGGTTTGCAGCAGTGTAGGCTGCATATATGCATAGGATGAGAAAAGGAAACCTGATAGGTGAAATAGTGACACAGAATGAGTTACTGCTTATATAGGCAATGTTCAAACCACATGTAAACCTGCAGGCAAACCCACTTTTCTTCTGGGGCAGAGAGCACTTGTTTTTAGATGTTGCTGTTGCTCTTGTTAAAAAAAAAAAAAACAGGCAAAATACATAATAATACTCACAGAGCAAAATAAATGCTTTTCAATCCATGCTTTCGTATTTTTTTTATTTATTTGTATAATGCCAACATTGTGCAAGGCTGTATGTTTATGGTACTGTACATACCCGACTGTGTACATTAATACATTCACCTATGTGTATCTACCTTAGATGTTGTTTTCCTTCCTTTGTATGTATTGTATATTAATGTAGGGCTTGTGGATGATACCAGATTGATTGGTCCCGGAGGCTGAAGCTCTCTATTTATCCAAAGAGCAACTACAGGATAGGCAGGGGCAGTTTCTCTATAGTGCTCTGCCAATATAGCTCAACCCCAACCTGGATGAACTTACTCTGTGTGAGGGCAAGTCTACACTACAAAATTAAGTTGACCTAAGTTACATCGACTTACAGCCACTGCAGCAATTAAGTCACTTTTGCATATCCACTCTGTGCTCCCAATGTCAGCGGTGTGCATTCTCACTAGCAGCGCTTGCATCAATCCAGAGAGTAGTGCACCATGGGTAGTTATCCCACTGTGCAACTTGCCACCATCTAGCGCAGGGTGTTTTGGGAAGGGTTTGCAGTGCCTCATAGGGGCAAATGAGTCACATACGGGTGACTGGGAACATGGTTTCAATGTCCCATGATACAGTTTTCTCCATCCCATTTTATCTGCATCCCATAATGTTTTGTGCCTCTTTTCAAAAGCCCTGCAAGTCTGTGTATCCGCCATCTCTGTGAGAAGCATGGATCCTGCACAGCTCTGCACTATTGTGATGAGCGTTGTGAGCATGGCACACCTGATCCTGCAGTATTTGCGGAGCTGCCAGAGGAGCCACGGGGAACATTATAATTCCTTGGAGGGTAGCTTACTGTGGGACATAGAGCATAAGAACAGCCATACGGGGTCAGACCAAAGGTCCATCTAGCCCAGTATCCTGTCTTCCGACAGTGGCCAATGCCAGGTGCCCCAGAGGGAATGAACAGAACAGGTAATCCTCAAGTGATCCATTCCCTGTCGCTCATTCCCCACTCTGACAAACAGAGGGTAGGGACACCATCCCTGTCCATCCTGGCTAATAGCCATTGATGGACCTATCCTCCATGAATGTATCTAATTCTTTTTTGAACACTGTTATAGTCTTGGCCTTCACAACATCCTCTGGCAAGGAGTTCCGCAGGTTGACTGTGCGTTGTGTGAAGAAATACTTCCTTTTGTTTGTTTTAAACCTGCTGCATAGTTCTTGTGTTATGAGAAACAATTCAAGGTTGTTGTTGGCATTCATGGAGCAGCTGCAGATGGTGGAGCACCATTCTGGGCCCCGGAAACAAGTACTGACTGGTGAGATCACATCGTTATGCAGGTATGGGATAATGAGCAGTGGCTGCAGAACTTGTGGATGCACAAGACCACATTCCTGGATGTGTGTGTGGCGTTTGCCACAGTCCTTCAGCGCAGTGACACCAGAATGAGAGCTGCACTGACAGCGAAGAAGCAAGTGGCAATCACTGTGTGGAAGATTGCTAGATTGCTACCATCAGTCGGGAATCAATTGGGAAATCCACTGAGGGGGTTGCTGTGATGCAAGTGTGCAGGCCCATTAATGACATCCTGCTGTGAAGGACTGTGCCTCTGGGCAACGTGCAGGGCATAATGGATAGTTTTGCAGTAATGAGGTTCCCAAACTGCGGTGGGGTGATAGATGGCATGCGTATCCCGATTTTGGCACCAGGCCATCTTGCCACTGAGTACATCAACAGACAGGGCTACTTTTCTATGCTATTGCAAGCACTGGTGGATCACCAGGAATGTTTTACTGACATCAGTGCAGGATGGTGAGGGATGCACGGAGGGACTTTCTTTTTGGACCAGAAGATGACCATTGGTAATGTTGAAATGCCAATAGTGATCCTGGGATACCCCCCCAGCCTACCCCTTACTCCCGTGGTTCATGAAGCTGTACCCTGGCCACCTCGACAGCTGCAAGGAGCGCTTCAACTACAGGCTCAGCAGGACAGTTGAATGTTCCTTTGGCCGTTTGAAAGGCTGCTGGCGCTGTCTACTCATGAGATTAGACCTCACTGAAAAAAATATCTCAGTGGTTATAGGTACCTGCTGTATGCTTCATAATATCTGTGAAGCAAAAGGGGGAAAGCTTCCGCCATGGTGGAGGGCAGAGGTGGAGCAGCTGTCTGCTGATTTTGAGCAGCCAAATACCAGGGCTATAAGAAGAGCTTGATGGGGAGCTATACAGCTCAGGGAAGCTTTGAAAGACCATTTTAATAGTAAGCCACAGTAATGTATGTTGCTGTAGTGTGCTCTGCCTGGCATTGTTTTTTTGCCCCCCGCTATGAAACTTGTAATGAGTGTTGTGTATGTAGTATTATAACATTGTAAATGTGCCTATTGCTATTATCTGTGAATTATGTCAGCCCCAGCCAGCATATGTTGTGAACTAATAAAAATGAATTAAGTTTCCATAATAGACACCATGAGGAATGTGGGTGAGTGAGGGTAAAAGGAAGTCCCGGAATGCAGTTCTCTATGGGCTGCAGAGGGAGGTGAGCACAGGCCTGTTGAACCTGAAGGTCAACAAGAGTCTCCAGCATGTCTGTTTGCCACTTGAAATTCGCTAGCATCTCCTGCTGCATGTCTCTCTCCTTTTCCTGTGCTTTTCTCCTCTCCCCTCTATCCTTGTCCATTCTGTCCATAAGGGTGATCCTCCAAGCCCTGTGCTTGGTGTCCACAGCACCAGAGGTTTGCAGGATCTCTTAGAACATGTCATCCTGCATCTTCTCCTCCTTATCTGACTGAGCTGCTCCACTGGTGTGGATGGAGAGACCCTCAAGGCCACATTTCCAGCTGCAAAAGATACAATGCACAGAGGCACTATTGTGAATATATTCACAAGATAAATGGAAACGTGGTATGCTGAACTCACTCCCCTTGATCCACACAAATTGCAAGCACTATATTCTCACTTCTCCTTGGGATTCATAGAGCACAGAGGCTGTCCCAGCAGCCGTGGTGACTGTGGCCTGTGAGGGAGGGAGCGAGTTGGGACAATGAGGGGGACGGGTGTGAGTATATGGATCTAATTTACCTCGATTTCAGTAAGGTATTTGATACAGTTCCACATGGGGAATTATTAGCTAAATTGGAAAAGATGGGGATCAATACAAAAATTGAAAGGTGGATAAGGAACTGGTTAAAGGGGAGACTACAACGGGTCATACTGAAAGGTGAACTGTCAGGCTGGAAGGAGGTTACTAGTGGAGTTCCTCAGGGATCGGTTTTGGGACTAATCTTATTTAAACTTTTTATTACTGACCTTGGCACAAAAAGTGCTAATAAAGTTTGCGGATGACACAAAGCTGGGAGGTATTGCTAATACAGAGAAGGACCGGGATATCATACAGGAAGATCTGGATGACCTTGTAAACTGGAGTAATAGTAATAGGATGAAATTTAATAGTGAAAAGTGCAAGGTCATGCATTTAGGGATCAATAACAAGAATTTTGGTTATAAATTGGGGATGCATCAGTTGGAAGTAACAGAGGAGGAGAAGGACCTCGCAGTATTGGTTGATCACAGGATGACTATGAGCCGCCAATGTGATATGGCCGTTAAAAAAGCTAATGCGGTCTTGGGATGCATCAGGCGAGGTATTTCCAGTAAAGATAAGGAGGTGTTAGTACCGTTATACAAGGCACTGGTGAGACCTCATCTGGAATATTGTGTGCAGTTCTGGTCTCCCATGTTTAAGAAGGATGAATTCAAACTGGAACAGGTACAGAGAAGGGCTACTAGGATGATCCGAGGAATGGAAAACCTGTCTTATGAAAGGAGACTCAAAGAGCTTGGCTTGTTTAGCCTAACCAAAAGAAGGCTGAGGGGAGATATGATTGCTCTTTATAAATATATCAGAGGGATAAATATCAGGGAGGGAGAGGAATTATTTAAGCTTAGTACCAATGTGGACACAAGAACAAATGGATATAAACTGGACATTAGGAAGTTTAGACTTGAAATTAGACGAAGGTTTCTAACCATTAGAGGAGTGAAGTTCTGGAACAGCCTTCCAAGGGGAGTAGTGGGGGCAAAAGACATATCTGGCTTCAAGACTAAGCTTGATAAGTTTATGGAGGGGATGGTATGATGGGATAGCCTAATTTTGGCAATTAATTGATCTTTGATTATTAGCAGGTAAATATGCCCAATGGTCTGTGATGGGATGTTAGATGGGGTGGGATCTGAGTTACCACAGAGAATTCTTTCCTGGGTGCTGGCTGGTGAGTCTTGCCCACATGCTCAGGATTTAACTGATCGCCATATTTGGGGTCAGGAAGGAATTTTCCTCCAGGGCAGATTGGCAGAGGCCCTGAAGGTTTTTTGCCGTCCTCTGCAGCATGGGGCACGGGTCACTTGCTGGAGGATTCTCTGCACCTTGAGGTCTTTAAACCACAATTTGAGGACTTCAATAACTCAGACATAGGTTAGGGGTTTGTTACAGGAGTGGGTGGGTGAGATTCTGTGGCCTGCGTTATGCAGGAGGTCAGACTAGATGATCATAATGGTCCCTTCTGACCTTAAAGTCTATGAGTCTATATGCAGATAGGGCAATTGAACTGAATACTGGCACCGTTTACACAGGCAGTGGTGATTTTAGCTGATATCTCACTCCTGAGAGTAATGGAGGCTGAAAGGGAACAGCTCCTGCACATGTCTGGCTGTAGACTGGATCCATATGCTGCTAGCTTGTGTGTTGCAATGATGCCTGCTTAAGTAATTGCTGAGTGGAATGTGAAAGTGTCCTACCACGGCAGAAAAAATAAGGCAGCCATCCGTAGAAACCTTCAGCAGAGGATTGCAGTGTACCTTCAGAAAAATTTCCTCAAGATCTCTGAATTCAAGGTGCATCCTGGTGCACATAAACAAACTGTTCTGTAGGACCCCCTCTGCCTAACTCTACAGGGGAATAAGAAGCAGATAGTGTGTCTACCTCTGTTGGTTATTTCACTACCTTTTCTAGCATGATTAATAAAGAGTAAATGAACAGATGTGTCCCTGCAATATCAAAGCAAACTGCACACTTACCAAAGGTTCCTTCCCCGGCATCAGGCTTGCCCATGCTGGACTGTAGGGACTGGCTTGACTGTTCTGGAGTCAAAAACACGTTCTGGATCGCTGCACCACTGGATCCCCCAGTTGCCTGTCCCCCATACTCCTCCTCTTCCTCATCCAATACCTCCTCCTTACTGTTCACTCCAGCGGCCTGTGAGTCCAGCTCCCCCGAAGTATGCACAGGGCCCTGGGGGTGGGGGAGGGTCTCCACCAAAGATGGCATGCAGCTCTTTGTAAAAGTGACATGTCTGCAGCTCCGCACCACAGCGACTGTTAGACTCTGTTGCCTTCTGGTACGCCTGCTTCAGCTCCTTGGCATTCACGTGGCACTGCTGCAGGTCCCTCTTGTCGCCCTTCTCCCCATGCCCCAAGCGAACCGCTCGTAGATATAGACGTTTCTATGGCCAGATCGGAGCTGTGCCTGCACAGCCTCTTCTCCCCACAGACCCAGGAGATCCGCCACCTCCTGTGTACTCCAGGCAGGCGTGTGTCTGCAGTGTGCAGCCAGCATGGTCAGCTGGGCAGTTGCTAGGTGAACTCTCCACGCCGAACAAATAGGAAATGGAATTCCAAAAGTTTGCAGGGCTTTAAAGGGGAGGGCTGTCTACCTGGCCGCCGGGCAGTGGAGTTCAAAATGGTGACCGGAGGGGTCATGGTAGGGCATTGTGGGAAACCTCCTGGAGGCCACTAAAGTCAACGTAAGTAATGCAGTGTTTACACTCTGACACTGTATCGACCTAACTATGTCAGCCTAAGTGCTACGCCTCTCACAGACGTGGAGTTATTAGGTCGGTGTAGTGGGCATGTTATGTCAGCGGGAGCGACATTTTAATGTAGCTGCTTACAGAGTTAGGTCGACATAAGCTGCCTTGCATCGATCTAACTCTGTATCGTAGACCAGGCCTAAGTCAGTGTAGTGGGTGAGTTACATCGGTGGGAGCAGCATTTTAGTGTAGACACTTACAGAATTAGGTCAACATAAGCTGTTTTACCTCGACTTAACTCTGTAATGTAGACCAGGGCTGAGGTAGAGTGATAAAAGCTCCATGCCTATTCAGTCCTTGGTCTCTTTTGCTGATGCTGCTGATAAAAGTGTAATTGTTATGGTGATAGTTTTCGTGATGTGGAAATTTGTCCATTGGAATGGACTGAGGCAATTGATCCTTTATTTAAGCCATTAACTGGGCTGTTTTTTTGCTACAGGCATTAACTGTGAAGCACAAAGAGAAATATCTAAAATATTCCTTTCTGTTTGATAATTAATGTCACTATTACATTATTTTATATTGTCATGTTAAAACACAGTACTGTAACTAGTTGGTTAAAATAGAAGAGCATTTGTGAAAAGCAAAGCTAGAAAATACTGGTATTTCTAATGGTCTTTTTATAATTTGGATAAAAATCATTTTTATATGGATGCACAGAAGTCAAAAGGACTCTAGTTTTAGACAACTGTGGTACTGAAGTTTTAAAATCCTGTGTAGACCTTTGGACAACATTTAACCTCCATAAATGTAGATCAGGGAAGCCAATGTGGGATAAACCTTTTGGTCTTGATTCACTTGTGTGGGTGCAGGGAGGGCAGCTGCATCCCAGGAGAGATTTACCCTTAGCTAACGTCTACACTACGGGATTAGTCCGAATTTACGGAATTCGATTTTATGAAACCGATTTTTTAAATTCGATGGTACGCGGCCACAGTAAGCGGATTAATTCGGCGGTGCGCGTCCATGCAGAAAGACTAGCGTCGAATTCCAGAGCGTTGCACTGTGGGTAGCTATCCCAGAGTTCCCGCAGTCCCCCCCGCCCATTGGAATTCTGGGTCGATATCCCAATGCCTGATGGGACAAAAAACATTGTCGCGGGCGGTTCTGGGAACATCCTCCCCCTCCCTACGTGAAAACAACGGAAGACAACCATTTCGCGCCTTTTTTCCTTGTTGAACTGAGCGGACGCCGTACCTCGGCAAGGATGGATCCCGCTCAGCTCAAGTTTGCAGTCATGAACATTGTAAACACCACGCGCATTATAGTGCAGTTTATGCTCAACCAGGACCAGAAAAGCCAGGCGAGGAGGAGGCGGCTACGGCAGCGCGGCGACGAGAGTGATGCGGACATGGACATGGACACAGAATTGTCTCGCGCCACGGGCCCCGGCGCTTTGGAGATCATGTTGGCAATGGGGCAGCTTCTTGCTGTGGAACGCCGATTCTGGGCCCGGGAAACAAGCACTGACTGGTGGGACCGCATAGTGCTGCAGGTGTGGGACGATTCCCAGTGGCTGCGAAACTTTCGCATGCGTAAGGGCACTTTCCTGGAACTTTGTGACTTGCTTTCCCCTGCCCTGACGCGCCAGAACACCAAGATGAGAGCAGCCCTCACAGTTGAGAAGCGAGTGGCGATAGCCCTGTGGAAGCTTGCAACACCGGACAGCTACCGGTCAGTCGGTAATCAGTTCGGAGTGGGAAAATCTACCGTGGGGGCTGCTGTCATGCAAGTAGCCAAAGCAATCGTTGAGCTGCTGCTAAAAAAGGTAGTGACGCTGGGAGATGTGCAGCTCATTGTGGATGGCTTTGCTGCAATGGGATTCCCTAACTGTGGTGGGGCGATAGATGGAACCCATATCCCGATCTTGGCACCGGAGCACCAGGGCAGCCAGTACATAAACCGCAAGGGGTACTTTTCTATGGTGCTGCAAGCAATGGTGGATCACAAGGGACGTTTCACCAACATCAACGTGGGATGGCCGGGAAGGGTTCATGACGCCCGCGTCTTCAGGAACACTAGTCTGTTTAAACGGCTGCAACAAGGGATTTACTTTCCAGACCGGAAAATTACCATTGGGGATGTTGAGATGCCCATCGTTATCCTTGGGGACCCAGCCTACCCCTTAATGCCGTGGCTCATGAAGCCATACACAGGCAGCCTGGACAGTACTCAGGAGCGGTTCAACTACAGGCTGAGCAAGTGCAGGATGGTGGTAGAGTGTGCCTTTGGACGTTTAAAAGGTCGCTGGCGCTCGTTACTGACTCGCTCGGACCTCAGCCAAACCAACATCCCCATTGCTATTGCAGCTTGCTGTGTGCTCCACAATCTCTGTGAGAGCAAGGGGGAGACCTTTATGGCGGGGTGGGAGGCTGAGGCAAACCGCCTGGCCGCTGATTACGCGCAGCCAGACACCAGGGCGATTAGAAGAGCACACCAGGAAGCGGTGCGCATCAGAGAAGCTCTGAAAACAAGTTTCAGTGCTGCCCAGGCTCCTGTGTGAAAGTTATGTTTGTTTGTCCCTGTTGAAAACCCGCCCACTTGATTCACTCATTCCCTGTAAGCAACCCACCCTTCCCCCTTCCCCCTTCGATCCCAGTTTTATTTAAAAAAAAATAAAGTCAGTGTCGTTTTCAAATTACAAATCAAGAACTTTTTATTAACGGGGGGTAATGAACATAGGGAGAGAAATAACCAGGTAGTCCGGGTGGGGTTTGGGAGGAGGGTAGGAGTGAAGGAACAGGGCAGGAACAACATTCAAAATAATGAGAGCCTTTTGCTCGGGCTCTCTAATGGGGTGGACTGGCAGGTTGCACGGAGCTTCCCCCCCCGCGTTCTTACACGTCGGGGTGAGGAGGCTACGGGACTTGGGGAGGGGGGAGGGCGGTTATAGAGGGGCTGCAGCGGCACCCGGTAATCCGGCAGCTGCCGTTCCTGGAGCTCCACCAGACGCCGGAGCATGTCTGTCTGATCACGCAGCAGCCCCAGCGTTGCATCCCGCCACTTCTCCTCTCGGGCGTCCCTCCTCTCCTCGCGTTCGTCCCTTCTCTCCTCACGTTCATCCCTTTTCTCCTCCCGTTGGTCCCTCATGTCCTCCCGCTGGTCCCTCTTCTCCTCACGGTCACTGGCCTCTTGACGGAATTTCAATACAGTCTCCTTCCAATCGTTAAAATTAGCTCTCTCATCCCGGGTCGACTGCATTATTTCCGAGAACATATCGTCTCGGGTGCGCCTCTTTCGCCTCCTTATCTGGGAGAGCCTTCGTGCTGGGGGCGGGAGGATGGAAGAATTTGCAGCTGCAGTAGGAGGGAAAAAAAGGAGAGAAGTATGTAAAAAGATACATTTTATAGAACAATGCTTATACTCTTTCACGGTGAACACTTTTCACATTACATAGCAATGTACAAGGTCGCTTTTTGCATCTTATATTGAGTGCCCGCGGCTTTGGTGTTAGAGATCACAGCAGACGCAGGGCCGGGCAACAGATTTCGGCTTGTATGCAGCCATGGTAAGCCATTGTCCTGCTGCTTCTGCATTAAATCAGCGCCCTCCTTTCCCATAGCAAGCAAAGCCCTTTACGTGCTGCGGTTTCCCTGTTACCGTGCAGCATCAGATAACATAACAACCACCCCCCACCCACCCATTCAATTCTGTGGGATGACCCCCTCCCCCCACCACGTGGCTGGTACCATGGAAGATCCATGCAGATCGCAAACTAGCCCCCCCATCCACTTCTGTGGGATGATCGCGTTACCCCTCCCCCCACCACGTGGCTGGTATCAGGGAAGACCCCTGCTAGCCAAACGCGAAAAACTCAGCGACATTATCCACCCCCTCCCCCCCGCCCGCTTGGCTAACTGCAGGGAAAGATTTCTTTTCAGCTACAGGCAAACAGCCCAGTAGGAACGGGGCCACCTCTGTCCCCCTAATTACATTCCCATATCTCAAACAGGTTACCCTGAACGATATCACTCTCCTGAGGATAACACAGCAAGATAAAGAGCGGATGTTGCTTGAATGCCAGCAAACACCGGGACCATACGCTGCCAAGCTTTGTCAAGCAATGATACCGGATTACTTGCTGCTAGCATGGCGCGGTCAAGTGTCCTACCATGGAGGACGGAATAAGGCTGCCCTGCCCAGAAACCTTCTGGAAAAGCTTTTGGAGTACCTCCAGGAGAGTTTCATGGAGATGTCCCTGGAGGATTTCAACTCCATCCCCAGACACGTTAACAGACTTTTCCAGTAGCTGTACTGGCCGCGAATGCATCCCAAGTCCCCAGGGCAAATTAATCATTAAACAAATACTTGTTTTAAACCATGTTTGATATATTTGAAAAGGTACACTCACCAGAGGTCCCTTCCAGGGGGTCTGCGATGCCGCCTTGGGAGGGTTCGGAGGGCACTTCGGTCAGGGTCAGAAACAGCTCCTGGCTGTCGGGGAGAATGGAGTGCTGTGTGCTCTCCACAAGTTCGTCCTCCTCCTCCTCCTCCTCTTCCCCGTCCGCAGATTCGTCATGCAACGATGACATTAACCCCTCCTCGGAGTCCACGCTCAGGGGTGGGGTAGTGGTGGCGGCCCCTCCGAGAATTGCATGCAGCTCATCGTAAAAGCGGCATGTCTGCGGCTCTGCCCCGGACCGTCCGTTGGCCTCCTTCGTCTTCTGATAGGCCTGTCGGAGCTCCTTCACCTTTATACGGCACTGAATGGAGTCCCGATTGTGGCCTCTCTCCATCATCCCCTTGGAGATCTTGTCAAAGATCTTTGCATTCCGTCTCTTGGAACGCAGTTCTGCGAGCACTGAATCCTCTCCCCATATGGCGATCAGATCCAGTATCTCGCGTGTGGTCCATGCTGGTGCTCGTTTGCGGTTGTCGGCCTGCATCGCTACCTGTGCTGCTCAGCTCTGTGTGGTCACCTGTGCTCACCAGGCTGGGCAGACAGGAAATGAAATTCAAAAGTTCGCGGGGCTTTTCCTGTCCAACTGCCCAGAGCATCCGAGTTTCGATTGCTGTCCAGAGCGGTCACAATGGTGCACTGTGGGATACCTCCCGGAGGCCAATACCTTCGAATTCCGTCCACACTAACCCTACTTCGAACCGGCAATGTCGAATTTAGCGCTACTCCCCTCGTCGGAGAGGAGTACAGAAACCGATTTTAAGAGCCCTTTAAGTCGAATTAAATGGCCTCGTTGTGTGGACGGGTACAAGGTTAATTCGGTATAACGCTGCTAAATTCGAACTAACATCGTAGTGTAGACCAGGCCTTAGTGAAGGAGAGCCTTAATCTCCATCAGGGGTAATAAGACTAAGAGGGACCTTTATTTCTATCTTGTCCTTATTGCAGGTAGTATTTATCTGCATAATATCTCCTTGGTGCAGGAAAAAATAATCCTTTAAAAGTAGCTAACGTCATAGTAATTAATTTTATGGTTGTTTAGATTTGGTCATCAGACTCCACACAAGATTTTTTTATCTTGTAATGAAATCTGAGAAGTAATCGCTGAGACATTTTACTATGTGAACTGAGGCCTCATCTTTTATCCCATTTAACACCTAAAGAAAAGGTTACAGAAACATGCATGATTTTCATACTGTTGAGAACAGTGTTACGTACATGAGAAGTGTACCTGATTTTTATTATCTGCAGATGACAGGAAAGCAGAATTGCAGCATTAGAAATAGGGATGCATATTTATGGAAGTATATTAATTCCCCATAAAGTTATTCTTGAGGAGGTCCAGGATGGACTTCCTAGGAGGAGAAGCTTCCCAATAAATTCAGGATGTTTGAATGTATGTTTGAGTATATTCTTCAGGTTTGATTTACTCCTGTACTAGAGATATCGTAACTAGGCTGACTAAACTGTATCTCCAAACCACTGTATTAATTTTCTGAAATCAATATGTTGCGTGAATTTTTTTTAAATATATTTCAAAAATTTAAAGCTAAAAAAAATCAGTTACATATAAAGCATATATATTTAAATCATTAGGAATTACGTTGAATACATTTTTTAAATCACATGCAGTTACTTTTAGAAAGCAGTCCTGGACTTCAGCATCTATTTGTGGTAGTATAAAGTGGACTTGGAAGGTTTTTTATAATTATACTTTTCCATGGTGGAATCTATTTTAAGTGTTTTGAGAATTTGAACTTTGAACTATTTGAGCAACTAAACCAGCATGGGTACCTTTCTCATTTGAGCTTTCAATGGAGTGAGATTTTTTAATTAGTCCCTTTGATTTTCTGTATTTTGAATGTTTTCTGAAAGACAGCACTTTAGCAATGAGGAGCCAAAAAGAAAAAAACCCCGTGATGCTATGGTGATTTGCATGATTATGATTGTTGTTATTCTATGTTTGTAGTTCGACAATCAGCAAGCACTGGGAGGCAGAACTGGCCACACTTAAGGGTAACAATGCCAAGCTCACAGCAGCTCTGCTGGAGTCCACTGCCAATGTAAAACAATGGAAACAACAGCTTGCTGCATATCAGGAGGAAGCAGAACGTCTACATAAGCGGGTGAGTCCAGACAAACAGCTAAGGTCCTTGAAATCCATAAGACTGAGGAGCTAGTGAATATATTTGATTATTTTGAAGTAAATCAAACATACAGTGTAGTGATCTCTCAAGGGATTATCTTTTCATATTGCAGTTGCCTGCAGGAACCCAAGCAGGGTTTCGTGAGAGAGACAGAGAGAGAGAGAGAGAGTGTGTGTGTGTGTGTGTGGGTGTGTGTGTGTGTGTGTGTGAGAGAGAGAGAGAGAGAGAGAGCAATACACCTTAACGTGTGCACTGACTTTTTTCTTAGGAATTTACTCAAAACCCCAGGGTGGAGCGAAGTATTCTGTAACATGAAGGGTTGTAAATTGTCACAAGAAATGTGTATATTTTTATATCACTTAGACTGTGCTGTAGAGGTGTGTGACACCTTATAGACATGGGCAGCGGGTGACGATTCCCCTGGGAGCGGCCAGCTCCCCGTTCACCTCTTCTGCGCGTGGTCCCGCCCACACTCCACCTCTGCCCCCTCCCCACTTGCCATATCCCTCCTCTCCTTCCCCCCTCATTGCCCCCCCCCATCCTTCCTCCCACGGGAGCTCCACAATTCTCCCCCTAGGGTGACCAGATGTCCTGATTTTATAGGCTCAGTCCCGATTTTTGGGTCTTTTTCTTATATAGGCTCCTATTACCCCCCACCCCCTGTCCCGATTTTTCACATTTGCTGTCTGGTCACCCTATCTCCCCCTGACCCCTGATTTCCCTGCATTGGCCCATCCTCCATGCCGTGCACCCACTGCCCCTGCCCCCCATCCCATCCTGCCCCCTGCATCTCCCTTCGCCCGCCTCTTGCCCCCTCACACATCCTTGTTTCCCCTTCAATCCCCTCTTGCTCACACCCCCGAACAGCTGATATGTGGATTGTCCCTGCAAGAGGTACACCGAGCTGCCCTACTTCAGAGCACACAGAGTGCATAAATGGAGAAGGTCAAGAATACCTCTTTCAAAAGTAGCAGCAACTTTTCATTTAGCTTCAGAGCAAGGGGGTTTGGTGGAGGAAATAAAGGCTCATCAGCAAAATTCTGATACCTAGGAGTGGGAAGGAAAATCTCTTCAATTAGAAGAGTCTCCTCTTCACCTAACCCAATAAAGCCACTCTCCTAATAGACAAAGGGGTGGGGGGGTGGGGCGGTAAAACTGTGTTAGAAAGGAACATTATACTGCTCAAGATTCACCTCTCCCGGCTGCAGCCAGTGCTCCAGGCTCCCCAGCAGCAGCCCCAGGGCTCGGGGACCTTGCAAGCAGGGCCGGCTCTATAGTTTTTGCCGCCACAAGCAAAAAAAAAAAAAGCCGCGATCGCGATCGGGAACTCTTACGCCGCCGCTTCATTTTTCGGTGGCAATCTGGCTGTAGGTCCTTCCCTCCGACACGGACTGAGGGCCCCGCCGCCGAATTGCCGCCGAAGAGCCGGAGGGGCCGCCCCCTTCCAGGGGCCGCCCCAAGCACCTGCTTGCTGGGCTGGTGCCTGGAGCCGGCCCTGCTTGCAAGGAGCATGGGACCCGGAGTCACTGCAGCAGGAAGTGCAATTCACTTCCTGCTGCTGCTGGGATGCAGGGAGTCCAGCCATTCTTCCTAGCCAGCTCCTCCTGGGTCATAACAAGGAGCCAATTCCATTGCACTGCAGTCCCACAGCCCCAGACCCTGCCCCTTGGTGGCTCCACATTCCCTGGGCGTGGGCAGCTTCTCCCCGCATTAAGGGGGCATGGTACACAGAGGCCATTGTACTTCTATAGAAAGGTGTCCAGATCCTGGGGAGAGGGGAGGAGGGACCAGCAGTGGGGAGTCAAGGGGGAGGAGAGAAGCAGCCAGGCAGCAGCGGGCTGCTTGGAGCTGCCTCTGAGCCTTTATATGTGCTATGCAGGTTCCTAGGCATCTGAGGAGGCAGTATCTGATACTCAGCTTCCTGGGTTCATCAGTAATCTCCCTGGATTCCGAAGAGTTTACTGATAAACCCAGGAAGCTGAGTAACACATACTGCCTGCTCAGCCACCCCGGAAACTGCATGGCACATAATAAAAACTTCCTCCAGCGTAAGCCCAGACATGGAAACCGCCAAAACCCACAACCCGGGGTCCAGCAGCAGCGCAAGGGAAGGCTCAACCTTCCCTGGCCTATTGTACCTGCCGCCCATGCGTACAGACAAGTAAGACATGGGCCCAAATCACCCCCACATATCCTTTTGCGTGCAGGTATCCTTCCTGCTGTGTGGAAGAGGACTCAGGTTGCCTCCTCAGTGCTCAGCATCCACAGTGAGGAGGTGGAGACTGGGCAGACTGGAAAAAAGAGTAGTTAGGTCAGAAGCAGGGTTTGGGGGGTACATGTTGCTCTCACCTGGCTATATTATCTTTTCCACAAAACCTCCATCTGGGGGTCCTTGAGCAGCTGCAACCAGGGGAGTGCCCGGTAGTGAGATTGTAAAGGAAATGTAGTGCCAAGGAGCCTGTGTTAGGGGTTCTTTGTGAGTAGCTGCAGAGGCCCAGTCCCTCCTGTGGATACCTGCGGCCTGCCAAGCATGGAGGTGGTGCAGCCTTTTCATGGAGGTGGTGGTAAGGTAGATATTGGGATTGGGGACGAATCTCAGGGAGGAGATCCTTGTGGATATTTCCTCCTCATAGTCTCCTTCTGAGGGTTTTGCTATGGGAAGTAGGGTGACCAGACAGCAAGTGTGAAAAATCAGGATGGGGTGGGGGGTAATAGGAGCCTATATAAGAAAAAGACCCAAAAATCGGGACTGAGCCTATAAAATCAGGACATCTTGTCACCCTAATGGGAAGGGATGATGATCTGGGCCCTGGCGGCATCCTTGGACATGATGAGCTTGATTGTCCACTGACATGGGGTTTGTGATACAGAAGGTGTTGGAGCTAATGGTAGAGCTGATCTGGGAAGAAATTCTCCAGTGGCATTCTCCAGGTGCTTTAGGTTCACTTTGTGTCAGTTCCACTACTTTCTGCAACAGATCTTACCTCCCACCCACCCCAATGCTATGCCTCACTCTCCACTGCTGTTAGGTCCCTGAGGTACCTTACATCTGTGGTGTAAGTTAAAGCTCCCTCCCCTGCCCCACAACTTTTACATGCACCACCGAGAGGCAGCTGAGAATCAGAGAGTCACAGCCAACCTCCAGACAGCCTCTTCTCTCCGCTGCACCTGAGCAAACTTGGGTTCATTGGAGAATCAAGCCCATCATGTCTCACTGAAGACCCAATCCTTCATACTCTTACACTACTATGCATAGACCTATATGCTCAGTAGTGCAGAAGGAATTTGACAGACTAGAGAATCTGGCCTGATATAGGGAGATATGACAATGCATGACAGAGGAATGAAGTTTACACAAAATTGAAGTAATGAAATGATCTGTTTTTGTAATATATGCATTGTGCTATTTCTCCTTTTTTCTTGTAATTATTTATATTTTAATATAATTTATTCTTTATATTAAGTTGGCACAGGAGTTTCACTCTGACCAGCCTGGAATGTGTTTCTGCACTTATGAAATCATATTTCCACATTTGTGAATAAATTAGAAAGCAAAGGCAGCATCAGTACTTGCAGAAAGGAGCTGTGTCTTGTTTAGTGGTTTGTTTATTATTTTATTAATTTTTGTTACCTTAGAAAATATTGTGAAGGTGACCTCAGTTTAAAAAAACCCCATACATTTCTTCCATAAATGCCATCCTCTTGAGTATGCTGAAAGAAAAGCACAACTGGAAAAGATAGGTGTTTTAGAAAAATGGTTCTCAACCAGGGGCCCGGCACCCCCTGGGGGGCCGCCAATCAGGACCAGCATTAGATTTGCTGGGGCCCAGGGCAGAAAGCTGTAGCCCCACCACATGGGGCTGAAGCCTGACGCCCTGAGCTTTGCCACCCAGGGCTGAAGCTGAAGCCTGAGCAACTTAGCTTTGTTGAGCCCCATGGGGCATGTGGCCTGGGCAGTTGCCCTGCTTGCTACCCCCTAACGCCAGCCCTGGCTTTTATATGCAGAAAAACCGTTGTTGTGGCAAAGGTGGGCTGTGGAGTTTTTATAGTATTTGGGGGGGGGGCCTCAGAGAGAAAAAGGTTGAGAACCCCTGTTTTAGAAGTCAGATCCTTCCAGTTTGGTGTTATAAACTGGCATGTGAATATCTATTGCCGTCTGTTCCATGGAATAATGTATGTTGAGTCTGCTTGTGTGTATGTACAGTTTTCCTTTGCTACCTCTTTTAGTGAGCTACTCCCTTAGCTCTTGTAGACCTGTGTTTTCTGGGAATATCAACATTAGTTGTAATCATGATGCTCCAGTTATGCAGCTGGCTGGTAGTTATGGTATGATGTCTATAGGTATGTAGTCATAAATAATTACAGTGGAATCTCACCCAGTATGCTGTCTTCATTGGGAATTCCTAAGCATGGAGATAGACCTGACCCAATAAATCCAGTTCTCTAAGCAAATATATGGAGTTCCGGCAAAAAAGATCAACATCAATATGCAGTCACCATGATTGATGCAAAAGTGGATCAAATCAGGATGCAGGTCGTTAATCTAGACTGGTCCTGATCCTGCAAGGTTCTGAGCACTTTCAACACTTCCCTCAGCACTTTACAAGAATCAGTCAGTACCTTTTAGGGTCAGGTCCCATGTTTGGAACTGGAGAAGCTGTTAGATTTGGTAGTTAATTCAGCGACATATTTTTTTAAAGCACAATTTTGACAAGTTACTGCATCTCAGTTAGCTCCCTCTATAATAAAGATAGAAACTGGCGCTTAAAATTCTGCTGAAACATTGGAATAACAGACAAGGAGGCAATGTTTTAGCTACAGCATATGATGACAAGCCGAGGTTAAGTGACTGTGCCTTTTTTGACAAATGGATTATCATTATATTAGGTTCAGTTGTTAAATCTGACTCTTTCTTCAGAGGGCATGTAGATGAAACATGACCAAAAATCTGTCCATTAAGCTCCCAAGAAACATGCCATTTGGTCCCAAGAGAGCCTTGTCAAGAAAAGAGACCCCTGTAATGAATAGCCCTGATTTTTAGAAATATTCGTATTAAGATAGATTTCAAGGGGAGGCAAAAACTCCAGTACAGGTTTGCATGTTAAAAGGTAGTTAAATGGGTTCTCTGTACACAAGAATTTTCTGTGAGAGCATCCTGCATGGGCAGTGTTTATATCTGTGTTCTCTTGGGAAGCTCACACACCAATCAGATTGTCCTAGAAAACCACAAAAAAGCCAGTTTACATAGTGAGAGGGAGAACCCTAGTGGATAATCACATTTGTTACCGAGAAAGGAAAGAAACAAGAATGAATTGGAGTTTCCAGAAATAATGACTTGTTTTACATCTGTTTAATGATGCATAGTGTAGTTTTGAAAATTAAATTTTCTATGCAATTTGGTAAAACTGCATTATAATTTGTATTTTAGAAGTGTAAGATCATTTACTTTAATTGAATTAATCATTTAAGTAAAGTTAAGTAAGTGAGTGTTTGCAGGATGGGGGCCTAAGTCCTCAAGCTGGGAGCTGTAGCAGACTCTTATCCTCTGTGGATCAAACACAGAAGCGACATATCACACGTACTGAACAATGGGCTACATACTATTAGCCTGACCTAATTTTTCTGTACTTAGTCCTTCCCTATTGTTTTTGTTGCTAAAATTATGTTACTGCTTGCCTTTTTCCTGTATATTTTTATATTCAACCAGAACCTTGATGTAGTATGTTTATAATTAGCATTCGTCTTTACAGTTCTATATAGCCCTTTTTTCATGTTTTATTATTCTCATTAATCCTAGCCTGTCTGTCTATCTTGCTGTAAAACATCATAAGTATGATATCAGGCCTTTTCTGCACTCTGCTGGAGGTGTTGGCACCCTAAAACCCACCTGCCCAGTTAGGCTACCAACAAGAGTTAGTCCTCTAGAGGCCTAGAAGGGCCAAAAGGAGAAACTGACCAATTGGGAGCCAGCAGGCCGGATAAGGACTGTGACAGAGTTGGAGCTCCTCAGTGCTATCCCAGAACCCCAGGGCCAGGTCAGGGCCTTGTTTTCAAGCGCTGCAACTAAGTTTGTTGTTTGTTTATTTAAAGGTGCAGACAGCCAACATCTGAGTTTATTTTTATTTAACTCTTTAGGGACTGTTGCTGAGTTTGTGACATGGTCACCCTGCTCCAAGTAGGCTGCCAGAACTTGTGGTCTAAGGCAGGGAACACCTGCAGTACCACACTTGGCCTCACAAGAGGCACTATGGAGCAGCCCCACCTATCCCAACTTGGTATTAGCAATGGGATCGACTCCTCCTTTCTGTAAAGGAGAACCATGGAGGAGACCATATAACTCCCGGCTCTGCAGCAGTGGCTTTTCCTGTATGTGCAACAGGAGGCCAACGAGGCCACCCAGAAGCAGCAAGCTGTGCTCCTCAAGCTACTGTAGAGGCAGCAGCCATAGCGGCAATGACAGTTCCAGGAGGCAATAAACGAGTGGATCAACAGCCGCTCCCATTCCAGAGTGACACTGTTGCGGTCAGGAATAGACCTTACCAAACTGGGACCTGATGATGATCTTGAGATATATGTTACGCTGTTCAGTGGGAAAAGACTACTAAGCTGCATGACTAGCTCCTTTTCTGTCTGGGGAAGCTCAGACAGGTTACTGGGCCTTAAATGATGAAGCCACAAAGGACTATGATACCCTGAAAGCTGCCATCTTTGACTGACAAGGGGTATCACTGGAGACTTACCAGCACTGGTTCCAGATAGAAACTTTCTCCTTTGGGACACAACCCTGTTCCATGGCCCAGCAACTAAAGGATTGGGCCACCCACTTGCTTCAGCTGGTTTCCTGCTCTCCAGTTGAGATTGTATTGTCTGTAGTGCTCAGACAGTATCTAGAGGTTTTGCAAGCCACCGTTCAAACCTACTGTATGCAGTCATAACTCCAGCACCACTGAAGGTGCCATCCTATTCACAGAGGACTTTATGCTGTTAGGTTGGCCCGACCAGTGTGAGCCACCTAGGCCTAGAGAAGCCTGGCCCCAATCTCCCGAGGAATCGACCTGAACTACCAGGAAAGGGCTGAGGGTTCCTGGAGAAGTCTCAGAATGAGGGGTACCCTCCTCATGGACCCCAGAAGGCACCCCACAACACCACCAAAAGAGCATCAGAGAGGAAGTACATGGAGTCGCACCTGGGAGCAGGTCAGGGAGCTTCCCCTAAACAAATGATCATCTGTTTCCACTGTGGAAAGCTGGGGTACATCAGTCACTCATGTGATTTCATAGAGTGTGGTTTCATGGAGTGCTAGGGCCTCTCAGGAAGAACAGATGAGAACTGTTGCTAAGGATTTGTAAATCCAGTAGTCCTATGGGGCTGAACAGTATCAGAGCTAATAAACTCAAGGTGCTTCTGAACCCTAGTCTGGGAGACCTTACTGGATTCTGGAGAACAACAGGAGGATGATCCAGTGTATGTGACCTGGGTCCACGGGGATACTCATACCTACCCAATAGCCTGGCGACATTTGAACATACTGGACCAACCAGAATGCTTCAGGTTGGTGTAACACCCAGTTTGCCATGGGAAGTAATAATTGGGAGGGACTGGCAATGCTTCTCTTTGCTATTACTGCACCACTCAGAGAGCTCAGACGTCAGATCTGACCACCTGTCTGACATCTTCCTGATTGTGGGCTCCAACCTCTGTAATGGCTTCTTGCAATTCAAGAAGACTCAGAAACAGCGACAACTTGCTTGATTGCAAACAGCCTTGACAGCTGACGAGATGGCTGGCAGCTCAGCAGAACAGCCTCGGGATAACCTCTTCCCAATGTCAACCCAATGCTGTTAGCCAGTTCCTTTGATTTGGTCTGAGAAGAACAAGGAGATGACACCCTTGGAGAGGCATACACCTAGATTGTGGTGGTTAATGGAACCATCTCTCAGGAGGTTTAAACCTCTCAATGTCCTTATTTCAAGTGGCAAAATGACTTACTCTATTGCATGGAGAAGAACTCCTGTCCAGGTGAGGTATGCCACTAGATCCTGGTGCTTTGAAACATTCAGAAAGAAATGCTACAGCTGGCACATGCAGTCCCTTCATTGCTCACTTGGGCAGAGACAAAACCCTAGAGAGGGTTCTGGGCAGATTTTATCAGCCAGGGGTCCACAAAGAAGTAGTGAATTTTTGTGAGGCTTGCCCTCAGTGCCAACAAGTTGCACCTAAAGGACACCTCTGGGCTCCCTTGATCTCCTTCCTCTCATAAGTACACCATTGGAGCAGGGTATGGATGGACATAGTGTGACTATTGGGGAGGGAGGAGGAAGTGCTTTCCTGGGAGTGGGCCAGCTATCACACTAGGTTCATGCCCCACTTCGCAAACCTTGCAGCACCATTGACAGACCTCACAAAGGCCACTGCACCCAGAGCAGTCCAGTGGACAACTGACTGTGATGAAGCCAATATCAAGATAATGAGTATCCTATGTCAGCAGTCTGTACTTCAGAGTCTGGACTTCTTCTCACGCCAGTTCTTACTGCAAACGGATGCTTCTGCAGTACATTTGGGAGCAGTGTCACAAAACTTTCAGGTTGTGGAGGATCTTATACTATATGTAATTCAGAAGCTGCAGCCACTAGAGACTAGATTCTTCATCATCAAGCAAGAATGCCTGACCATCAAATAGGTTGTAGGGGAATTACATTATTATCTTTTAGGGTCTCCCTTTGACCTAATAATGGACAATCCACCCTGTAAATGGTTGCAGGTGATGAAGGACACTAGTCCTCGCATTACTCAATATTATTTGGCACTGCAACCATATGCCTTTTGTGTGCAATACCAAGGTTCACAGCGCTAGAATGCAGGTTTCTTTTCCCGGTATGGTGTGGATATTCTAGAAGGAGGAGATTGGGCCCTTGGGATCTATTAGGCCTTCTCTAACCCCTACTAGAGGTGTTGGCATCCTGACACCCTCCTCCCCACACACACATCCACACACACACATCCGCACACACAGTCAGGCTGGGCTACCAACAAGACTTAGTCCTCCAGAGCCCTAGAAGGGCAAGGAGGAGAACTGACCAATCAGAAACCAGCAGGCCAGTTAAGAATGTTTCCCTGATTCTTCTCAGGGGCAGAGCTGGGTGAGACTGGGCAGAGACTGTGCTCCTCAGTGCTAGCCCACAAGCCCAATGCCAGGTCAGGGCCTTGCCTTCAAGTGCTGCAAATAAGTGCTTACTTTGTTATTCTTTGTATATTAAAAGGCACAGACAGCCAAATTCTGAGTTTATTTGTATGTAACTGTTTAGAGACTGTTGCTAAGCATAGGGCACAAGCCCCCCTTCTCCAAGCAGGCAGGCAGCCAAAACTTGTGGACTCAGGGAGCACCCACAGTACCACACTTGGCTCCACTGGGGGTACTGTGGAGCAGCCCCACCTGTCACAGATACCTTTGCCTTTTTTAATATTTCAAACTTCATTCAAACTCAAGCTTTTTCTATTTTATATAAATATTTTCAAAACCTTGCCTTTAAACAATGGCCTTAGTGTCTTCTATTTATTTTACATTATTTTTAAATCTCGACATCCTTTTTTAATACAGAAACTATGCCAAAATACCCCTCTCCCTGACTATTCTTCATTCCATTTTTAAAAACAAATGAATTAGCTCCCCTCTAGTTATGTGTATTAATATTGTATGATTGGCTACTAAAATAGACATTGCATGAAAACCTTTTCCATGATATTCAGTATACATGTTCCCTCTTCAAAGACCTGGGACATTTTAATTAATGTGAAGAAGTCATGTCTATGTCTCCCACAGAAAAATCCCAATTATAGGGGCAATTTTAAATGCTCCGGAAGGCAGGCCCTTTCTGCCAGATGAGATTTCTGAAACTTCAGGCAACCATATTTAGGCTTCATTGCTAACTTATCCACATAGGAGGGTTTTTTCTGACATGTATGGCTGTAATGGCTTCAGCAACTTATGTCACACCATACTCTCTTCTCAGAATGGGAACTCTACAGTCCTTGTTAGCAGTAAATTACAGACCAAGTATAGACAGTATGTGAAAATTTCTAACCATACGAAAAGATGTGCTGACCTTAACGTGCTGGACTCAAAGTACAAAAGTTGTAAGAGGGATATTATTCAATCTTAAGCTCCATCAATGACTGTGACATTGGGTGCTTCCAACAGGTGGAAGGGGGATCATCTCAACTCTTTGTCAGTTTGAGGACACTAAAACTCTCAGGAAAAGAGTCTACACATAAACACATTAGAGTTGAGAGAGATATGTCTGGCTGCCAAATCTTTTTTACCTCACATCAAAGGGAAGGTAGTTAGTCATGTATTACGTCAATAAACAAGGCAGAGTTTATTCATCTCAATTGTGCAGTGAGGCAATCAAGTTGCAGGATTGGTGTGTCCAGCATAACATTTATCCCATAGCCCTTTCACCTGATGGGAAAGCACAATGACTGGTGGATCAACTACATAGAGACATGATGCAATTACACAAATGATCAGTAAAGAAGAAACTAATACACAACATCTTCAACCTCTGGGGATTTCCAGATAAAGACCTATTTGCCACCAGATGCAACACAGTGTCACTAATTCTGTTCAAGAGCAAGAAAGGACACCCAATCCATATTGGATGTGTTTCTCCTGAGTTGGGGAAAAGGCCTGCTGTACACTTGCCATTAATGCAGAAATTATTGAGAAAGATAAGACAGTATAGAACCAAAATAATCTTAGTTGCTCCAGCATGGCTGGGGCAACAATGGTACACCAACCTACTGCTGCTATTGAGTTCACAGACTGATTCTGGCATTACCAGATTTATTGTTGCAACAACAGGGCGGGATTTACCATCTGGATACTCTATCTCTACATCTGACTGCCTGGGCTATAGGATTTTAACAGACTTTAAAAAATCTTGTCCTTCAGAAGTGCAACAGGTGCTACTCAATTCTAAAATAATCTACCAGAAAATGTTTTCACCTTAAATGACTGAGGTTTGTAAACTGAATGCATAACAAATCAGAACCATCAGTATTAACACCAATTCTGGAATACTTATTTCAGTTAAAGGTTTCAGATCTGTCAGTTTCCTCTTTATGGCTCCAGGTAGCAGCTATATCAGCATACCGCTTTTGTAGACAATATATCTGACTTTGCACACAGTATGGTCAAGACATATATGAAAGGACTTTCCAATTTGTAACCACCTGTAAAAGACTCAATTCCGCCATGGGATCTCAATTAAGTCTTAGCGCAACTCATAAAGTTGCCTTTTGAGCCTTAGGCAGAGTGCTCTCTATTCTGTCTATTAAAACTGCTTTTATAATAGCTATAATTTCAGCTGGGCAAGTGAGCAAGTTACATACCCTTGTGCCTGGACCAATTTTCACTATTTTTCACAAATATAAGGGTGGTGCTTTGTCCTAACCCAGTATTTTTACTTAGTATTGAAATTTCACATTAATCAAACAGTAAATTTACCAGTTTTGTTCCTCACAGTCACAAGAGCAAATCGAGGTTACATACTTTGGATGCTCAGAGAACCCTAGCTTATTATCTGAGTAAGACTAAGGAGTTTCACAGGCTTCCTAAATCTCTTTTTTCCCTATGCAGACAGGCTGTCTCAGCACAAACAATATCTAAATGGGTTAGACAGTGTATTCAGGAAAGCTATAGAGTAGCAACTATTCTCTCCCTGCTGGATTATATCACATTCTGCTAGAGCAATGGCTACATCCTTGGCATGTCTTAGAAATGTGCCAGTTTGGAAGGTATGTAGGGCTGCCACTTGGAGCACTGTACATACTTTTACTTAACATTACATATTAGTTCTGGCACCTAGAGTAGACACCCAGTTTGGTAGAGTTGTACTTCAGCCCTTATTTAATTAGGACACTGAGTTCCACCTCCCATTTATGGAGTACTGCTTTCCAAACTATGCCATGAGTGGAAATATGCAGAGGACATTCAAAGAAGAAACGAAGGTTATGTACAATCAACCAATGGAACTCATTGGCAGCGGATGTTGTGAAGGCCAAAATTATAACTGGGTTCAAAAAAGAATTAGATAAGTTCTTGGAGGATAGGTATGTGACGTTGCACTCTATATGACTTTATGAAAGTATGCTGATGAGTATGAATATAATGTAACTGGAATATGCTTCAAGCAAAAGGTATCTTGTAAGGTATCATTACAAAGCTTATAATCTACTGAGTGTGGTCATCCTATTTGTATAAACGTATCACTCTTGTATCTGTTACTCGAAATATAAAATTTAACTCTGAGGGCCTATTGTAATGATGCAAAGTGTGGGCCATTAATGGTGGTTTGGAATCTTGATGGCTCCCATTAACCAGGACAGTTGTCTGTAGATGGCGCTGTTTTACTTGTAAGTCTTCCTGTATACGTGTGTGCTGGCAAGTGGGTAATGAAGTCTTATAGTGACATGTGATCATGTCACCTGAACTGGAATCCATCTTTAACCTGTGCTTTTCCATTGAGAAGCGGGGAGTGGGAACCCAGAGGGACAAAGGATTCCCACCTTATTCAAAAGATATATAAATGGGTGGAAGAGAACAAAAGTGAGGGCTGCAGTCATGAGAAATCCCCGAGCTACCACCTGAACTGGAACAAGGGCTGTACCAGGGGAAAGGATTGTGCCTAGACTAGGAAGGCGTCCAGTCTGTGAAAGAAACTTATTGAAACGTCTCTGAGGGTGAGATTTTATCTGTATTCAGTTTTATTACTGTATTAGACTTAGATTTGTCTATTTTATTTTATTTTACTTGGTAATTCACTTTGGTCTGTCTGTTACTACTTGGAACCACTTAAATCCTACTTTCTGTATTTAATAAAATCACTTTTTACTTATTAATTAACCCAGAGTATGTATTAATACCTGGAGGGGGGGGGCAAACAGCTGTGCATTTCTCTCTATCAGTGTTATAGAGGGCGAACAATTCATGAGTTTACCCTGTATAAGCTTTATACAGGGTGAAACAGATTTATTTGGGGTTTGGACCCCATTGGGAGTTGGGCATCTGAGTGTTAAAGACAGGAACACTTCTGTAAGCTGCTTTCAGCTAAGCCTGCAGCTTTGGGGCACGTAGTTCAGACCCTGGGTCTGTGTTGGAGCAGACGGGTGTGTCTGGCTCAGCAAGACAGGGTGCTGGAGTCCCAGGCTGGCAGGGAAAGCAGGGGCAGAAGTAGTCATGGCACATCAGTTGGCAGCCCCAAAGGGGTTTCTGCGATCCAACCCGTCACAAGGTACATCAATGGCTGTTAGCCAAGATAGTCAGGGAGGCAACCCCATGCTTTGGGTGTCCCAAAGCCTCTGGGACTGGACGACAGAGGATGGATCACTTGATAATTGCCCTGTTCTTTTCATTCCCCTTGAAGCATCTGACATTGGCCATTGTCGGAAGACATGATATTGGGCTAGTTGGACCACTGGTTTGACCCAGTATGGCTGTTCTTATGTTCTTACCTGTAACCAGAGTTCTTTGAGATGGGCTTTGGATAGTCACAATCTCCACCCCCTCCCACTCTTCCTCATAGTCCTAATAAAATCTACCTCTGAGGCAGGGGTGGAAGGAACTGAGGCAGCAGCAGTTCCTTCCACTTTTTATAGCCTTTCTGTCAGAATATTCAGGAACACTGAGGGAAGTGTCCCTTTAACGGACACTGCTAGGAGAAAGCTCCACTGTTCAGGCTGCACCAGCCAACACAACCGATGAGTGTGAATATGCAGAGTCCATCTTTAAGAACTCTGGTTACAAATAAGTAACCTTCATTTTAAACCGCTGAAAATCTGGCCCTTTTAAAAGATGCTTCATACAAATCAGGAGCACATCGTATCTGTAATTAAGCAGACTCTTTGTAATTATGGTCTTTAAAGAAAATTAGAGCCTTAAGCTTCAGAGGGAAATAATTTATTTAGAAAACTGAGTTGTCGGGATTTGTGCAGTAATATTTTTCAGTAACATTTTATTTATTATTCATAATATATTTTTAGCTTACTTCACACATACAGGAGCTGGAGTGATAGAAAACATAATGGCTTCATCAGTGTTCTCAATGATTTATGAACAACAGTGTTTCTAAGTAGAATATGATAGTATAGAATATAATTCATGGATGTTCAAAATGTTACCCATTGTTCTCTCAAGGATCATTTGTCTGTGTATAACAACAGGCATATTAACATCTCTTCAAATCGAAGTTGTACATGCCATTGCTATGCATTTCATCAAAGACAGATGGACAGAGCACTCTGTCTGCTAATAAAGGGAACTGTATAGTACCAAAATGTGCCATTTAACCACTGGCCTAAAGGTGAGATCTGAAAATATAAAGGAGTTAAATGTCTGCAGCCATGTGTTGGTAGGTAAGTATGCAGCACTACGCCTTGCATGCAAATTCAGAAATTGAGTCTGAGAAATTGTAGTTGCCTTTTGGAGGACTGGGTGGACATTGATTAACATGATGCAATATTAAAAACTTTCAATGGATAGATTAGATAGATCAGATTAGACAAATCTGTGATCAATCCTCTAGACCAGGTGGACTCTAGAGAGATAATGCCTCTTCTTCCCTGAACATTTTCAAAATTACTAAGTGCACATTTTCATGCAAAAGGGGCTTTTTTCAGACTACAGAACCAATATTTTTCAGTTATCAGAAATTGCAACAAAATTTAAAATTTCAGAGGACGGACATATTATACAAAACAATTGGGTAAAGAATTTTATACTAATGTTTTACAAAAATATTTTCAGCATTTTAATCCGTATATATATTTGTTAGAGTTAATAAGTATATTTCAACAGATGTATATTTCAGATGTAAGTGTTAATGCAAAGAGGCAATAGCACCTTGTAATTCTTCATGTTGTCACTTAATTTTATATTTATTGCTGACATTTATTTCTACAGGTGACTGAGCTGGAGTGTGTGAGCAGTCAAGCAAATGCAGTCCATACACATAAAACAGAATTAAACCAGACAATACAGGAATTAGAATCCACACTGAAGAAGAAAGAAGAGGTATTTGCTAACATTATTCATAACATTTTAAAGTGACTTTAAAAATCATATTATTTATAACAGTTTGTAATGTAATCTTAAATCTGCTTGTGAGCAGAGGTAATTTCTGCATGGACTAAAGTAAGAAGAATCCATTTTTTAGCCTTTTTGAGGCTAATAAATGTTCTTACAGATTGTCAATCACACTAAAATCCACATAATAGTTGTATTTTAGCCAAAAATCTGCATTTTTCTATTCACTCTTCCCAAGTACCTTTCTTTGCAAAAGAAAGCATGTACTGAAGCATGCAGCATTTCTTCACAGCAGCAGTCAAAATGAAGCACTGTGAATCCCATTTATAGACAAGCAATGTCAGTGCAAGTATTTATTTTAAAAAGCAGCTATAAGCACTGCTTTCCTTTATTGGGGAAGTGAGTTCGTGGTGAGAAACAAACCAATCTTTGAGTTAAGATTATTTTAATATAGCTGATTTTGGGGTCCTGAGGGCCCTGCCCCTTTCTTCTAAATAAGCTCCACCCCCTACTCGGTGCTGCTTATTGTGCCGTCAGCCAAGGTCTGGGCCAGCAGTAGGAGGCTATGGGGAATTAGAGAAGCCACCTGTGCTGCCCCAAAGTGAAGCACACCCGCCCCCAAAAGGGATAGCTAACTGTCCCTATATTGAAGGGGGAGGATAAGAGGGAGAAGGGAGCTGACTATGGCGGGAATTGACTTTTGTGGCTCCCCCATTACCAAAGATTCTATAACGAGCAGTATATAGGAACATTGGCATTGCCATACTTGATCAGACCAGTAGTCTCCAACAGTGGCCAGCACCAGATGTTTAAGAGAGAGTGCAAGAAACCCAGACATTGTCAGTTATGGAATAACTTCCCCACAGGGTAAGTTTCTTCCTAACCCCTGTAAGAGATCGGCTTGTGTCCTGAGATGTGGGGATGTGTATTGGTTTCTTTTTTCCTGTTGTTTTTTAATCCTTACTATTGTAATTCTGTATGCTCTTGTTATCCATGTAAACATCCAGTCCTTCTTTGATTCCTGCTAAGCTCTTGGCCTCAGTGATTTCTTGTGGCAAATTGGTCAACAGGGTAATTGTGCATTGTGGGGGAAAATATTTATCAGTTTTAAAGTTGCTGCCTTTTAATTTCATTGACTAACTGCTTGTTCTTGTATCATGAGAATGAGTGAACAGAAATGTCTGATCTAATCTCTATACCATTTATTTTATATACCTTTATCACCTTCATCCCCTCATACTTTCTCTAAACTAAAAACACCATTCTTATCAGTCTCTCTTCATATGGCAGTCAGTGGTCAGAACTTTGTGTTCAGGCAATTTCTGTTCCCTCTCTCTTGCTGCTGCTGGCTTCATCCCTTGCTAATGATATAGGAAGCAGCTCCTCACTGAAGTCTGGATTTCTCTTTTGAAAAGGAGGAGGAGTACATTAGTGTACACTAAAATATATTTTTTTTAAATAAATACAGACCAGGATTGAACTTTTAATTACCATGACCCTCAATTTTCCAGAAAAAATATTCCAGCCTTGCTGGGGTGGGAGAGTAAGAGAAACTCCACAAAGGTTAAACGTCAATGACAAATATGTTGTTTGAGTTATTGCACTTTTCAAGATGGAATTACTCATTGTTGGTGTATGAATGTCTAACATGCAGATGAATAAATTACAGAAGTTGCTGATTCCATACTATTAGTGTGGGGGGGAGGACGGGGGATGGGTTGAACTCCACACACGAAGTGTCAAGATAAGCAGCTCCTCAGTGTCAGTTTTGGTATAATTTGAATGATTTGGCCAGGAAGAGAATAAGTGGCTTATTTGCACTGAGTTAAGATCCGGTAATATGTTGTTAAAGGAATTGTTTTTCCTCCCTCAGGAAATAGAAAGATTGAAACAAGAAATTGATAATGCCAGAGAGCTTCAGGCACAGAGGGATGCTTTGACCCAGAAGCTCCAGGTAAGCGTCAGTATTATATATATATATTAATTTAGATGTAGGAGAAAAAGGAAGATGGGCAGTAGGCAGACACTTATATTTATCATATGTGCAGCTTATCTGTTCCTGGCTAGGTTCACCCAAACTGGCAGAGAGAGGTGTAACTTACACCTCCATGAACCAGTCTGGATCCCATGTCCTCCAGGGGGAATTCACACCAAATTGCCATTTGCCCTCCCTTGGGCCATTTGACCTAACTGCTCCATAGGGGAGCAGTTTTAAGTTGCAGCTGGCGCTCCATAGAAGCCACTGTAGTGGAAGCTGCTTAGGAGATGCACCACATTAATGCATTCTCTGGCCACATTCCTTCACTGGTCAACACTGTTCCCATTTTGAGCACTACTTGGTTTCTCTCAGGCCTTTCTGGCAGACCTGCTGCCATTGAGTGCCTTCATCAGGTTCTTTAGCACACACTGGGATGAATCTAGATCAAATTGCAAATGTACTCTGATTTTAAAGTATCCATATATACAGTATCTCTTTATTCCTTGTTGGTTTGAATAACTCAACAATTCTTAACATTCTCTCAGGAGTCTCTAAACCCAGGATTTGGGTTGGGGGTCTTATTGGGGTGTGTTTGTTTTGTTTGTGAAAATTGTTTTTAGAGCTGAATGCCTCCGCAAATTGGAAATGGAAGATGGAGCCTTTCATCTGTTAGTCAGTTTAAATTTAGCCCCAATTTGAAAATCATTAGTCTGACAATTCAGTAGTCCTGTGTAAAATGAATCGGTGGCCTCAGTCTGTCCCTTTAACTGAAAACCCTATGGCAGACTCAGCAGAAGCCCAGATGTAGATGGTGACTGAACTATTCTTTTATTTCGAGCAGAGATGGGCATTAACTAAGACCCTGTGTTCAAACACCTCCAAAATTTAGGAGCTTTGAAATTCGTATCTGAATTGTGTCTCTTGGGCCCACATCTAATTCCTAGAATAAGTCTCTACAGATATAGATTGAAATGTGTAGACAGGGCAAGGAAGAGGCTTGCATTGCCTTTTTCTGTATCTGTTAGAATCATAGAACCATTGGGTTAGAAGCAGAGGTGAAAGTAAGCCAGTACGCCCCGGTACGGCGTACCAGCAAGAGCCGGTGCGCCGTACCAGGGCGGCCCGGCCTGGCTTCCCCAGGCGGCAATTTAAAGGGCCTGGGGCTCCCAGCAGTGGCTGGAGCCCCAGGCCCTTTAAATTGCTGCCAGAGCCCCGCTGCTGGAGCCCTGGGGTAGCGGCAGCAGGGCTCTGGGGGTTATTTAAAGGGCCGGGGCTCCTGCTGCCTCTACTGCCCTGGGCCCTTTAAATAGCCGCCGGAGCCCTGCTGCCGCTACCCCAGGGCTCCAGGGACTATTTAAAGGGCTGGGGTGGTAGAAGCAGGGGAGTCCTGGGCCCTTTAAATAGCCCCCAGAGCCCTGCTGCTGGAGCCTTGGGGTAGCAGCGGCAGCCAGGGGCTTCAGCAGTGGTTTAAAGGGCCCAGGGCACTAGTGGTGGCCAACCCCAGGGCCCTTTAAACTGCTGCCAGAGCCCCCGGCTGCCGCTGCTACCCTGGCGGGGGAGGGCACTTACCGGTACAGGGCGGGTCGGGGCTGGCTCTGACCCCCCATCCCCGCCCCTTCCGCCCGAGGCCCCGCCCCTTCCGGGGGCCAGAGCCGGCCCCAACCCAGCCCCATACCGGTAAGTCCCTATTTCTACTTTCACCCCTGGTTAGAAGGGACTGCAAGGATCATCTAATCTAACCCCCTGCCAAGATGCAGGATTTGTTGTGTCTAAACCATCCAAGACAGATGGCTCTCGAGCCTCCTTTTTAAAACTTACAATGAAAGTGCTTCCCTACGCAGTCTGTTCCATTGTCCTACTGCTTTTACAATTAGGACGTTTTTCCTGACATTTAATCTATATCTGCTATGCTGTAGTTTGAACCCATTTCCTCTTGTCCTGCCCTGTGTGGCAAGAGAGAACAACTTTTCTCCATCTTTTCTATGGCAGCCTTTCAAGTATTTGAAGACTGCTATCATGTCCCCCTTAATCTTCTCTTTTTCAAACTAAACATGCCCAATTCCTTCTGCCTTTGCTCTCATATGGCGTGCATTTAATCCCTTTGATCATCTTTGTCACTTGCCTCTGGATCCTTTCCAGTTTCTCTATATCCTTTCTATAAATTAGTGACCAAAATGGGACACTACTCCAGCTGAGGCCTAACCAGTGCTGAGTAGAGCAGTACTATCACCTCCTGTGACTTGCATGCTATGCCTCTGTTAATGCAACCTAAATGCATTTGCTTTTTTTGCAACAGCATTGCATTGCTGACTCATGTTGATGTTGTGATCCACCACAACTCCCAGATCCTTCTCAGCAGTGCTGCTACCAAGCCAGTTACCCCCTCTCCCCCAGTTTGTGCATTTGGTTTTTCTTTCCTAAGTGTAGCACTTTACGTTTGTCTTTGTTGAATTTCATTTTGTTGTCTATAGCCCAGTTCTCAAGTTGCAGTGGGGGAGGTCTAGGTTGCATATTAGGAAAAAATATTTCACTAGGAGGGTGGTGAAGTACTGGAATGGGTTAATTAGGGAGGTGGTGGAATCTCCATCCTTAGAGGCTTTTAAGACCCGGCTTGACAAAGCCCTGGCTGGGATGATTTAGTTGGGGTTGGTCCTGCTTTGAGCAGGGGATTGGACTAGATGACCTCCTGAGGTCTCTTCCAACCCTAATCTTATATGATTCTATGAGGAGTCAGTCCTGGGTCTGGTATTATTCAATATTTTTATTAATGACTTGGATAATGTAGTGGAGAGTATGCTTATAACATTTGGAGATGACACGGGAGGTTTGCAAGCACTTTGAAGACAGGATTAGAATTAAAAATGACCTTGACACATTAGAGAATTAGTCTGAAATCAACAAGATGAAATTCAAAACAGACAAGTGTAGTAATTGGCAACCTACCACATGTGGCGTGTCAGGGTAATCAGGGGGGGAGGGATAGCTCAGTGGTTTGAGCATTGGCCTTCTAAACCCAGGATTATGAGTTCAATCCTTGAGGGGGCCACCTAGGTATCTGGGGCAAAATCAGTACTTGGTCCTGCTAGTGAAGGCAGGGGGCTGGACTTGATGACCTCTCGGGGTCCCTTCCAGTTCTATGAGATAGGTATATCTCCATATATTATTGACCGTCCACAGGCACGGCTGCCCACAGCTCCCAGTGGTCACCCCCTGAGTGCTGCAAGTTTCAGTGCTGTAAAGTGGCAGTGTAGACACGCTCCCAGCACTGGTAGTTACTCCCCTTGTGGGGGTGGGTTTTTTTTACGGCTGGTGCGCTTTAACATTGCTAGTGAAGACATACCTTTAGGTTAAATGTTAGGAGGAAAAGCTTTAACTATGTAGCTCTGCTCTGCTCTGGGATAGGCCTCCAAGGGAGATTGTGGAATCTCCATCTTTGGAAGTTTCTAAGAACAGGTTGGACAAACATCTGCCAGGGATGGTCTAGGTTTACTTAGTCCTGCCTCAGCAAAGGGGTTTGGACTTGGTGACTTCTCAAGGTCCCTTCCAGCCCTACATTTCTGTGATTCTCTGATCCATCACCTGTTTTCAGATCTCATCTAAAAACAGATGTTTTCTCCTTTCTGCATAACCGTTCATTTCTCTCCTCTCTCTTTTATTTTTTATTTTCAATTTAATGTATTGTGTTCCTCTAAAATGTTTTGAAATACAGCTTGTATAAAAAAGGCTATACAAAATAAAGTATATCACATTGTCCTGCATATCAACTAGATAAAAATCTATTGATGAACAGGAATGAAACCGAGAGTAATCCATTAATGGTAAGAACTCCAATGGGGAACAGTATCAAATAAGCTATCACAGTAGAGGGGTAAGTATTGGGAGCCTTGTTAGTTAATATTTTCATTAATAATGTAGAGAAAGCATACGCAATCAGGCATGATCACATAAGCTCACAATAAGTAAGTATTCCTTTATTAGAATAGCAGATTCATAAATATAGCTTTTACTCAAAACATATATATTTAATTCTGATCTGTTTACTACATACCTTGCACTAAGATCCACAGGACTTTATTATGATGGAAACAACAAACACTATTTGTTGTGTTAATATTTTTTTCATTTAGAATAAAAACGTATTAAAAAATTAATCACAATACCATTATAGGAGGAGCTCAAAAACACAGGACAGAATATAGCTGCAAATGGACCTGGAGAGATCAGAAGAGTGAATTGATTATAACAAGATGAGATTAATTACTAATAAAGTTAAATCTCATACCTACAGATAGGAACGGAGAGACACAGCTATCTGGAAGGCAACAAGCGTGAGAAAGACCTAGTTGTAATAGCAGACACTAAACTAAATATGAACTTGCAAGGCAATACCTGTGCCAAAAATGCAAGTGCTATTCTTTGGGGTGTATATATAGGAAGGTTGTATGTAAAGCTAGGGAAATAACATTTTCATAACACTTCTGCAACAGGAGCTGGAATATTGCATGCAGTTCTGTTTCCTGCAGATTAGTAAGTATACTAAATACAAAGAAGGGAAACAAATATGATGCAAGAATTGGAGGAAAATATATATGAGGAAATATTTGGGGAGCTAACTGTGTATAGTTTAGAAAAGAGAAGATAAGAAAGGGACATAAATACAGTCTGTAAGTACCCACAAGATAATTTAAATGAAAGAAAGTACGTATTCATATTCTCAGAAGATATTAGGACAAGGAGCAAGGGCACAGTAAGGAAAGGAATGTTTATGCTAGATACTAGATAAAAATTCCTAACTTTGTAAGAGCAATTGGACAGTGGACTAGATTGAGGAAGGTGTTCAATATTAGATATAGGCAAATCAGCCATTATTTAGACCTGGATGATGTACATATTCAGGGTTACTAATATTTAGATGATATTCACACATCCATCTATATGAATATCATTAGATCTGAAAAATGTTCTAGTACATCCTCTTGACCGCCCTGCTTACAGCATTTTAAGATCTTGGGGTTAAGGAAGACACCCCACTGCATGTAGCATTGGGAAATGGAGAAGGGGCTCTGCCAGGAGGTCAGAAAGACAAGAGCAGCAATCAGTTCCACTTTGGAAATAAGAAATAGACATTGTGCAGCTAAGAAAATTTTTTATTTATTTTTAGGCATATGTCACTGATGATCTGGATAAAGGGGGCCTGATTCTTTACTGAATTGCATCTGTGTAATCATTTACATGCAATTTGGTACAGTTTTACACATTTCACAGCACAGGTGTAAACAGTAAAGAGCAGGGCAATAGAATTTAGCACAGGTATGGATTCAAAGATGGACAATTGGTCTGTTCTGTTATGGCAATTCTTACATACCTAGTAATAATAGGAGCCTACAAAGCAATGCCAAGTGCTCCAAGCAATGCCATTCAGTATAAATAAATCTGAAATGCATCTTTTTCAGTCAATTCTCCCTTCTAAGTACTTCCAGAACTATCGTATTTAGTTATAAACAGACTAAAAGCACTTTGCTGTGGACCCCGAGAGCAAGGGGGAAAGTCCTACTCATAGGGTTTTGTACAAGACACAGTAATCAAAACCCAGTGATTCGTTAAGATTTTTTAATACTCATATCTGTTTACAAATGAAAAGCAAGCACAGGGTTCCAGTTTAACTTTAATGTAACCCATGACCACATGCTCACATAGGGTGGGTTGCTGTGCATATATGTAAGTGTAGTTTTAAGCCTCCTTTGTGATTCCCTGGTCCTGCGGCTTTCTGTCCCATAAGGGCTGCTGAAATCTGTGCTTGCTGCCACATGCTCCAGGGGCTGTTCTTTGGGCTGCTTTGGCCACATCACCTTTCCCCAAGTTGCACTCCGTGACCAGTAGTCAAGAGGTGGGGTGGTGTAGGAGCCAATACAGTTATCTGCACCACCCAAGGATTTCCCTGTGCAGTGAGAAGCTGATTACATTGACTTTAGGGTAGCTTTGAGCCACTCGGTGCCCCATCATAGGTGGGTGCTTATTGTCCTCATCCAGCTCCCACTGGTGTATGGCTGGGTCCATATCAATGGAAAACATTAGTACAGTCGTTAGGTTAAGTGAGTGGGGGAAGGGGGGAAATGGTAACAGGCAGTGCAGAGAGGGGAGGTGGTGAATGGAGGCAGCTGCAGGGGAGAGGAGGACAAAAAGTGGCCACTGTAAATTGACCCCTTCTCAAATGCTTTTCAGCAGCAGCTTGAAACCAGTCATTGTAAAACCTAAAATGGGAACTATTAAATATTCCAAATTTAATTTGATAAAATGCAACTGAGTTGAAAGTGACTGTTCTGTCACAGAGTGCTGCTGAAAGAGCAGCTGGGTTTCTGGGAGATGGGAGGAACGAGGGGAAGTCCAAGTAGACCACAAAATGATGAAAAAATGTTTATAAATAAATATATAAATAATTTTTCTTGTCTGTTTCCTGAAAACTGTTTTTCATAGTGGAAGGTATATTATATAAACCCTCCCTGTGCTGTTTTTAAAAGGTTTTTAAATAATTGAAATTTAAAATTGAGACATACTCAAATAACAATAAGCTACACTAGACACAAATGAGGCTCATGTTGATAACTTGTCAGAAGCCCAAGGGCAGCACGCAATTTGCATAAAATGGAGCTTATTATAGCTGCCCTCCTCTTTAATACGTGACCCACAGAGATTAGAGGTCCGAGCATACAATTCTGCATCTTGATCCGACAGCCTGGATTTGAGCAGCATCATGTTCTGTGACCTATAGCAACTGTGGGCTGCTCCTGTGCCTTAAAGATGAGAAAAGACATTTGCCATGGTGTAATTCCCCTTGAGCTGCATTTGAGATGCGGACACATTGTCTCCCCTCCTACCCACTGTTATATTGAAACAGCTTCTATGTATGGCAGCTCAGAAACTGTACTCAAATAGCACCCAGGAACAGAGAGAAGCTCTGAAACATATATTTCAGTAAAATAAAGGATGTAATTAGTATTTTGTTGTTGTTTATACATTTGTACAGTTATCTTGATCTTGATATTAGTCTTACTCTATATAGGTCAGTGTGTAGTATGAAATAGCATATACAGTGGGTTTACAATGGGATAGTATTCATTCACACATGAAGTAATGTCTAAGATATGAGATCATTCTTTTTATTTAGTGGGGTGTGTGTCCTTGAGTAATCTATGTATTCTAAAATGGAGAATGGCTAAAATTAAAATAATCCCATGAGAAGCCACTTTCAGTAAGTGGCATATTTATATATCATAAACAATAGCAAATTTACTTCAGTTAATGTCTTGCATTCAATATGGCACTCAGTGGCTATATAATTTTATCACTCTGTTCCAAATGTCCTGTCTCTTGGATGTTTTACTGAGAAGATAAAAGGAAGATAGTGTTTTTTCAAACTCCTCATTGGCCTTTAACAAAAAACTGTTTTTTAGTTAGCAGTAACTGAAAGATTGAAAATAATTTTATTGTGGTATTTTAAAACCTGTATTAACTAAGAGAGACATGAATGACAGCAGAAAGAGAAAACTTACATTCTATTTATAAACAGTACATTAACATACTACATGTTTTCTCTGAAGGAAGTAGAAATTCGAAACAAGGACCTGGAAGGACAGCTGTCTGATCTAGAGCAACGTCTGGAGAAAAGTCAGAATGAGCAAGAAGCTTTTCGCAATAACTTGAAGACACTTTTAGAAATTCTTGATGGAAAAATCTTTGAACTAACAGAATTACGAGATAACCTGGCCAAGCTAATAGAATGCAGCTAAAGAAATGGGATTTCAGTGCCAATCATCTTAAAGATGCACTGTCTCTCTTCATAGGACTATTTTGGGCTCTGCATCAAAGTTGCACAAAATTAGAAAAATGCTCCTCCAAGAGGGCCTATTTTAAATTTGAATAGTATATTTCAATGTAAAATTTAGAATTCATCTTGTAGCTAGTTAAAAAAGAAAACACTTGAATTACAAATTACCTCCATGTATATTATTGGCCATAAATAACTTGAAGAAAGATATTAACAGTAATTAAATGCAATGATTTTCTAATTATTAGCCAGTGGAAGAATTAGCAGTGTCCCAGGTCACATCCCCTTTTTGTGTTAGACACAATGTAGATTATCTGCTTTTTTATTTAATTAAGATATCTAATTGATGTGTTTTGTGCAAAAACTTAGTGATGGCAACCCTGTCTTTTGTTATAATCTTAATAATTTCTCAGGATATTTTGCACTGTTGAGAAACAGTGCCATTACCAATTAATTCTTGCCAGGAGTGAGAGAGAATTGCATCTTTAATTGAAACATAGTTAATAGAACTGCTTGTATAGAGTTCTTCCTTTTTTTTATACTGGAAGATACTGTATTTCTTTATGAAGTTCACTCTGGTGTTCTATAATATTGTCCAGTGTATGGTTTACTTTCCATATTAATTCCATGTATTTACAATGAGATACTGTCTCCCATTTTATTACACATTTTGAAGCCAACCAATGAAGGCAGGTGAGTTCCTCAGAAAAAAATATTTTTAAATTTAAAATTTGACATACACAGATAAATATAGGTAGCCAGTCATTTATTGTCTGGACTTATTAAACATCAAATATAATTAGAATGTGCAGTTACTTGAAGATGTTTTATTAGCCTATTTTGCAAGAAATCTTTTCTGAATGATCAGTGCATTTCAGTTTTGTGTAATAATGGCTAGTGGAGAACACTGTTTATTGATCATGTTAAGGATATAGAGCTATTACAAGGGGATTACCTTTACGTTAAACTTGCCCAGCCAAGAGAAATGTTTCTATAAGCTGTGTAGTCATAGCAAATTGAAATGGAGACATGTTTTCTCTGTATAGTTCTTCACACTACATCTTTATCAAAACCACACCAGGCAATATTCTGAACGGTTACATAGTTGTTTAAAAAGAGGAACTGAATTCACTTTTCCTCAGTGAATGGGTTTAAAAGTTGTTTTGATGTAATTTTAACAGACTTTTGGCAAACATGCATTTCTCTATATAATATATTTATTTTAAGAAAAGTCATTGAAAGGTAAGCCAAGTGTCATATGTTTGCTTATTGAATGGGAAGTGCATCAAAATATGTTGTTGCCATAAATTGCCTGCAATGTTGGAGAGGTTTTTTTTTTTTAAATGTATGAATGAGTATCAGCCTCAAGATGCACTGAGTTTTTGTTTGTGCCCAAAATTAATTTGAATGTTAAATACAAAATCCAGATGATTACTAAATTTGTATAACAGACAATTTTCTCCACTTTTACAGAGTGATAGTCAAAACTAGAAAACGTAGGTCTGGTTTGTGTGTGTGTACCGTATGTATAATACACACATTCTAATTTACATTAGAAAGAGAGAAAATACCTGGTTTGTTTATAAACTATCATTTTTTCTTTACAAATGATTTATCAGGTTCCCCTGGCAAGTCAGGAGAACAGTTTAGATCAAATACTAAACCATCATGTATTATACTGTATGTACTGTACACACCATTTACGTTTCCTCCATATTTTTAGGGTATTTTCTCACCTATTTTATTTATTAAGGGGAGGGGGAAGCTTAGTTCAGCGTGCATATGGTTGAAAGCTTTCTGTGGTGAGTTACATATTTTTTATTTGGTGGATGTTAAATGATGATGATATGGGTAACTTCATCAGGTGAGCAGAAATCACCAGGTTTTAATTTACATGAAGATATTTGGGGCTGATTCTCTTGTGATTTACACCAGTGTTTACACAAAGAAGAATCTTCAGTGATGTCAGTGGAGTTACACTGGTTAAAACTGGTTTTTGTGCCAGGAGAATCAAGCCCATTAAAACTGGATGGGCTTAATTAGGAGGAAGTAAAAGGTAAAACAATAGCAAGTTGATAGATAATAAATGTAATATTATTTTAAATTATATTATCAGAACTTTTTAAAATGTCATCATTTACATGTGGGAAAATAGCTTACAAAAATATTTCCACTTAAATTTTTTGTATATGTGTGTTACATGAGTATTTTTATGTATACATACATACACATATGTATATATAGTACATGGAAAAAATTTAGATGTGCACATTTTTAATATTTTCCTAGTGAAATGAAATTTAAAATTGGAAAATAATATTTGAAAATTTCTTTTCTCATAAAGTAGAGATGCTTGATTTCATTTTTTAAAATAATGCAATCTACTGAGGGCTGCACCTTTGAATTCCCAAGTAGTCGTCGAACATGGATATGGGATAAGGTGGACATAAGTGCACATATAAATAAAATCTTATTGTTAAGAGTATTTTAAATGTTCATTTTCAGTAGGTGAGTGTGTAGAAATTGTAATCTAAAGTTCATAATTAGGTGGTTATACCTACTGTAGCCTCTCCACTTCTGTATTAAGATATTTGAAACATAAATTTTTCCCCAGAGACAGGTATTATACATTGTATCTAACTTTAGATAAAACTGTGGGAATATATATGCCAGTAAACAACGTTGGGTACTGTAGCCTGAAAATGTGAAGAATCTACATAGGAGAGGAGAGCAATCACATTGTGTATAACTTGTTATATGACAACTATGGAGTCTTGTAAAAAAAAAACGGAAAAAAAAACCCCAACAAGAAAAAGAAAAAAAACCAACAAAAATATAATTTTTATTTTGAAATACACTTGCTGTTCTCTGGAGAATGTACTTTTTCTCTTTATTTTTTTCTTAAAACTTTTTCAAGTATTAAAAAGTGTGCAAGTGATGGCAGCAGTTACCTTCATCCTTCAGGTGCTACTGGATTTTGCATTGGCGTGTCATGTTGTGAAATCCTGACTTTGACATAAAAGGTTTTATAAGTACATCCCCGTCTGGAAAGTTAGTTTTTGGAGTGTCTCTCTCGTAATCCGTATGCCGGAATGATCACGAAGTTGTATTCTTCTATACAGACGTATTAAAATCTGTCAGCTGTAATATAGGCCATGATTTCCTGCTCTCAGCAAACTTCCAAGAAAACTGGAAAGGAAAACAAAATAATTCATCAACAGTGGACTTTACATGGTACAGGGAAGGATACGGAATAATTAATTGTTATAAAATCTCAAAGAAGAGCACATTTCAGGTAAGAAGTAGTTTAGCGTAGTGAATACACAGATATAATTGAAACTGAATGTAAGGAAGTAGTGGCTGTGACTAATATTGTGATGGTGGCATTTGGAGAAGATAATTCCTTTTTAATTAAGTAAATTTTTAATAAAAGAGAGTGGAGAAGAATGCATCAATTGAGGAAAAATGTTTTTGAATATCCTCCTTCAGTTGCCAGCCATGGAAAGTTTTCTTTTTCCACGCCTTTTCCTTCTCTAGCCGATCAATTAAGGGTTAAATCCAGGTTTAATTTGAGTAAATGGGTGAACCTCAGTTGGTTCCATCCTCATGTTCTCTGTTTCTGTGCTGAAGAGGCTATTGAACAATGTCCTGTATGCAAACTACCTTTGAGGGAGGTAGTTACAGAGTCAAATGCAAAATCTGCTTCAGGCTATTGTCACAAATTCAGGGTGGGAGGCAAAGGAGAAAAAGGCTGCAATCCTTCCTTGTCATTCTCTATCTTGCAAAGTCTGGCCCATTAGCATTAAGAATATATTGACTGCTTTACTTGTCATTACCTTAGAATAGGGCCAAATGTGAATCTGATTAGAGTACAGCTCTGAACATTGAGTAATTTAAAAAAAATCAAGCACACTTGGGCCAGAGGTGTGTGCACTCTCAGTAACTGACTATGCCAATTAGACACACAATTATGCACTCATTTTCTCTAAACAAGGCCCTGGATTGTGCAAAGCAATGTCCTGATTGGCTGGTTGAGCTTTTTCTTACGATAATACATCTGTGCGCCAACTCTCAATGATACAAAGCTGGGACTTTATCGCTGAATGGTATTTTTAAAATTCCTAGTCCTGCTTAATAAAACGAACCCCTGGATTTACCCAATTTACATCAGAGTTTAATTTGACCCACTATGTTAAATACAAGGTAGTGAGTAGAGTCTGTGGGCTAGATCTTGGATCCTAGTTCAGCTACTTTCCACTGCTCTGGCAGTGTAAAGGAACTGGAAAGCTGGCCTAATAGTCTATATGGGGATTCCACATGTGTAGGGCAATCCATAGGTGGAATAGTGGTTCCTGTGCTCCCCACTTTGCTCATGTCTTTGCATAAAGCAAAGGAGACTTGGGGAACCAATATGTCCTAGCTGCCAGAATGACCCTTTGGGGTATGGGCAGCCAGCCCTGGAATCAGGAGAGCATATATGTGATTTAAAGCCACATTTGCAGCTCATGGTCCAATCTTGAATAAAGGTGAGCTCGGGTAGAGCACTATATCTGGATCTTGATGTTATTTTAGATCATTTAGTTTGTGGACGTGGAGAAAAGCACAGGTTTAAAAAATATTTTAGAATGTAAAAGAATAATGAGAGCTTTCTCATCAAGAATCTGTCAAATGACACAGCTTAGAAATTGACAAAGTTTCATAGCTTTCCAGGCAGGACATACAACTCCTGAAGTAGGGATCTGCAACAGCAGGTTCATGAAGAAGGCACCGCTTCCAAATTCCTTATGCCACTCTATCTTCGGGTGCATCCAACCTAGCTGGAGAAACTCACTGTGCCAGGAGGAAGAGTCACACAGCCAGGGATCCCGAGAGGAGTATCAAACATACTTCAGTATGGAATATATTTTATAAATCCATTGAGAACCCTGGTACCTGCAAACCCCGGTACCTGCAAACCCCATTTTCTCATGGCCTTCTGCTTCCACAAATCCAGAAAGTATTTTTGTGGTGGTCTTGCCATTCATAGTTTCTAAATACTCTCTGCTATTTTGGTGTCACAGCAGCTGTAGGCCACCCATGTCTATTAGCATGACAGAAGATTGCTCTTTAATTGATTCATTTTTTCCCTTCCCTTCCATTTTTGGATAGTTTAGGATGATCCACTGGCAGAAACTTCCTCCAGTTGTTTATTCAGGATTTTCAATACCTGTTAAGCACTGCTTCCACTAGGCACAAAACGATAGACCAACAAACCTACATATTTTAGTGGAAAAGAACTTGCACTTCGGTGAATGTGGGAATTTTTGATGAGGAACAAATTCTTCCTGTAGGTCAGGTAGCACCAGCCTCCTCAGAAGCTAATGCAGAGGTTCCAGAACCTTCACAAATGAAGGACATGCCGAGATGTTGAGAGAAGAAATAGAACCACAATTAACAGGTAAGATTAAAAAAAATCTAGTATTAAAGTATCTGTCACCAGATGGGAAATCAAATTTTCCTCAATAAGATTTAGGGCCATTTAGAGGTTAATGTGCTAATTTTTTTTTCAAAATTCCCAGACGGTTAACTGATATTCATCCCCTGATAAGAGAAATCTCTTGGAGGGAAAAATCCTCCTGATATCCCTGCCTAGTAAGAGGATATTATATCCTCCAACCAGCAGATGTAGATGCAAAGAAACCAAGTTCCACCCCCGCCACAAACACACACCACATCCATCCCCTATGCAGCTCTGGCTGTCTGGATATGCTGTCCTTTTCTTGTCTCCAGCAGCTGTTCTTCTGGGTTGCCCCTCTAAAACTTTTGTTTTGTGTTACTTTTTTTGTAGGCATCTGTTTCTAGTTCTAAGTTAGCGCCCCAGAGAAGGTTTTTTGTATACTTCAGTCCCCTCATTCTGCTCTAGTGTGGTTTGTATATACATATACATGCAACCACAGAAAAAAATTGAGAGAGACCAGGAGGGAGAATTTTGTTCAGCAGCGCTAAAAGGGAGAAGCAGAATTGTCAGCCAGGACTCAAGCTAGGCAAATTTCTCTTCCCACGACATATTTTATCGCACCCTTTAAAAAGAAATAACCACATAGACTTCTGTGTTCTATCATTTCTGCATCACACTATTACATAAAATTTTACTTTATCTCCCTTGTATTTGTTTTTTCTTTCTCACTTTGTTTTTTCTATGCCCTTCTCAGTCTATTTTACCCTCAGAGAGGATCGATTTACATCACTGATTTTAATCACGATTTAAATAATTGATTTGAATCTTGTTTTGCATTTTTAATTTTAGTTATTTTCCTAAAGAGAGGTTGATTCCCATTGGTAGGTAACCAGTAAAACATGTTGATTTGCAACTGAATATACCCTTCACACTAAAATTGGAGGGGTTTACACTATATCCTCCTGGTTAGTAAGTCTATATACATTATATAAGCAGTTATAGGGCTTAATTTATATTTATTCAGATTCTTAATTTTTACATATTTATTGTTAGGAAAAATGGTGACTAATGCATTTATTTACTAGCTGATCATGTTTTACTCATGATTTGTGTATTTGGATGAAAATTAGAATTCAATTAAAATTTTCATAAAATCTTTAAAAAAAGAAAAGTACCTTAAATTTGATACATAAGAAAAACAGTTTATCCAAACATGTTTTGCATTGAAACTAACTTATTACCTCACCTATGTTGTTTAATATCTTTTATTGGACCAACTTCTGTTGGTGGAAGGGACAAGCTTTTAAGTTACACAGACATGCAGAGCTCTGTGTAGCTCAAAAGCTTGTCCCTTCCACCAACAGAAGTTGGTCCAATAAAAGATATTACGTCACCCATCTTGTTACTGTTGTATCCTGGGACCAACACGGCTAAGACACTGCAAACAATTACTAAACAAGGAAAGTATTATGTGTAGTTAGTGAACTGACCTGATTGTTTCTGGTCGCCATGTCCTTCAAGATTTTAGAATAGCAGCTCTCACTGTCTCACAGCTAGTTGTTGTTGTTGATAATAGATTGCAAGAGGAAAACAAGCTTTCCTTCTTTTTCAGTTCCCAGTAAGTTTATTAACTTTGATTGAACTAGTTATTGAGCTGAACTAGTTGAGTAAACTCAATGAAGAAAATATTCTCCCTGCACCTTTACAAGAGGCTATTGCTGTCAAAAGCTGGTTTAGCAGTTCAGCAGACTCTGCTTCCAGGTGATTAGCCAGTAACTTCCACCAGTTCAGTAGCTTGACTGTCTTGAAAACTTTGGCAGCAAACATATAACACTTGAATGGTATTATTTATTTAGTTTAAATTATTTTAATAATTATAGTAAGTTTAGGCTTCAACATAGGTTGCCATAATTTCCAATTTAATAAGTTTTTTTTTAAAATGTCTTAAATAACTAATTTGAATTTAAAAATCTGACTTTTATCCATGCAGCCTTCGGTATGTTTCTGTATTGTGTGATAATTGTTTCTTCCTTTTCTTCCCCTCCATATTTCTTTCCTTTTGTTCGGTCTCTCCTTCCTTCAAGTTTTCACACTCTCCCTCTCTTCTCCTTTGCACTCTTTGTTGTTCCCTGATTCTAATTTCTGTACTCTCCCCTTTCATTTTCTCTCTCATATATAGGTTCACTCTCCTCCCCCACCCCTCCCCTTCTCCTCACCAAACACTCTCCCACTCAGGCTTTTTGCCTCCTTGCTTTCCTCTTCACTTTCTCCTTCTGGACCTCTCCCTAGGCTCACCCTCTTCGCTCCCCCACCAATTCCCCCATAGTGTCATTCCCGAGGCTCTTCTTACCCACCCTCATACTCTCCCTTCCCTGGGCTGTCTTAATCCTTTTCTCCTCTCTACCTCCTGATGTTTCCAGTCACCTCCTTCTCCTAGTGCTGTCCTCTTAGGATAGAGGAGTAGGGAACAGCAGACCTGGCTCATTTTTTACTTAGCAGGCAAAGTTGGGAAGAACATCACTACTATGAGAAAAAGTTAGTGAGAACACGCCCCCACCCTGATTGCATTTATGGCTCCATGAACAGGTCCATGTGTCCTACCCCCTTTAGAGGCAGGCTAACACATGACTGGAATGGCAGGAAAGGAACATTTTATTCTAGCTACAACATGAGTGGGTTAGAGAGCAGGCAGGTGGAACTGCTGGAGCAGTGCAGACAATAGTATCAAAGGTGTGGAGGAGAGTATTAGCAGTTGGGATGGAAAAGGTGGTGCAGAATTGGACAAGTTATAGAAAATGTGACAGGATTCAATGAGAATCTAGGTGTGAGTGGAGGACAGGAAGACATCTCAGCAACCAAAGAGACATTTTACCTGCAGTCCTTCACTGTAGAAAAGTGGATAGAAGCTTGCCCTGTTAGAGTATTGTGACTGAAGCAGGGCTACTCATTTTGCTGAGCAGAGAAACAAGTGTATTGTAAGCAGAAAGCTGACGCTTTAGTGGACAGGAACTACAGAGCAACCACATGATCAGTTGAAATGTTACCAGTTTGTGTGTATGGAAGTGTCCTAAAAATTCTTTGTTTCACAGAGGCTCTCCTTTTGCTGTGGCAGTAGGTGTAACAGAATAGGTTTTCTCCAAGATGAATAACAGGAAGAGGAGCATTGGGAAAAGGAACCGAGTGGTTTGGTTTTGCATAAAACTTCTTTCCCATTCCTACTTCCTTCCCTTCTTTCATTTTCTACTGTGAAGGTGGCTAACCTACATCCCCTTTTGGTGGAAATAACAGCCTGATGTAATGCTTTATTCCTATAGGATTGGGAAGAAGAGGACTGTGACAAAGTGGCTTACTAGTGAGTAGTTATCCTTTGTATCTAGCATCTCTCTATTACCAAATGTGGCTAAAATCACCACTGTACTAATCATTTCATTTCTTAGTGTGCTTGTTGATTTATTCACTAATTCACACAATCTAACTTGCAAGGAGTAGCTCAGTTCCTAGGGTGCAGTGGTTCTGTTGTACACATTAAAAATACACTGTGGAGATAGGGCCATTTCAATTATGATGAAAGTGTGCATAGAGGAGCTGCTCATCCACTCAAGCCTATTCCAGAAGAGAGACCCTGCAATCTCTACCCATGCTGCTCTCAACTGCTGATTCATCACATGGAATGGCCTGAAAAGTCAGTAGAACCTAAGGAGTAAGTACAAAACACCAGGAAAGAGTAAGTACATTGCTGCAGCAGTCAGGGACAAGCATGTAGAGATGTATCCTAAGGTTAAGAGAGTGATCCAGATGGAGATCAGTCACAAAAAATGAGAGAGATGATTGCATCTGTTGAGTAAATCCCAGGCACAATCCACAGTACCAGACATGCCCTCCAAAAGTGTAAACTGAGCTAATTTAATATGAAAGTTGAGACAGCAGAGGAACTCAAGAATACCATATTTTTACAAAGACACTTTGCAAAGTATAACTGCACAGCCAATGTAACCTTACTGCACTTTTTTTTAAGTGGGAATAATTGAGCAATCTTTGCGGTGCTTCCAACAACAATCTGCTATGCATTTTGCAAATATAAAAAGGCAGAGTCCCTACCCCCACAAGCTAACAATTTAATAGCAGATTCCTGCAAGTGGATTCACATGGGTGTAGGATCCTAAATATCAAGCAGAAGTATAATGGAAAATGGCTCAGTATATAAGTAAATGGTATATGGCCATATTCAGTAATTTAATATTTATGTAAAATAAATAGATACATAGAAATTATCTTTATGTCCATTTTGTGGAGGTACTTAAATCAGACAGTTGGCACAAAAGGTAATAGTTTCTCTTTGGAAATTTCACCCCTGGTACCTATTTCTGGGTTCCTAGGTAAAAAACTACTCTCTCTCTTCCCTCCCCAGAAAACAAATGGGTGAATCTTTTCAAAACAACCATAAGAGCATTTTGTACATACAGTACTATAGGAGCTGGTAACCAGCCCTATATTTTGGCTGCCTGACTCTTTTCATTATAAGATACCTAAGTACTCACACCACTGTTGCTTTCAAAATTGGGCAGGGAGAAGATCCATAGGCCTTTTCTTTGTCCCATGAAATTCTGTTCAGGTTTGGGTGACACAAACTGTTAGACGTCACCTTTTCCATCTGGCACTTGCATTGTCAGCAAAATTTTGAATCGTGCCAAAACCACAAATTTCATTCTAATGTAAGCACAAGCAAAAACATCAACAAGACATGCTGCACTAGAAATTAGGCATGGATACTGTGGCTGAAATATGATCAATCATAACATATATACAAAAGAAGACTAAATGGGAATGGGGATTTCCTAACACTTGAGTGCTTGACCTTGCAACTTGTATAACACCCTTTTAATGCAGATTTATTTTTTGTAATAATATAAGGGAATAACAAAGACACTAGAGATAGGTAGGCAGTCTACTAATTTGGGAGGAATCCATACTCATATAATGCAGACTTATCTGGTCTCTTAATTGTTTCTGGAAGATTGCTTATTGGAATATGTACAATATAAAGGCAAACTGTATAGAAATCACAAAAACTCATTTTTGTATTTGAGTCTATTTTAATTTTAACTCAGGTCTTTTAAAACCAAGTAATTGCAGCTGGAGGCTTGTTCTGGTTCCACAATAAGATGTAGATGCTACCTAGTTCCATAAAGGAATGAAAAAATAAATGCAGAATTTTTCAGTGTCTCTTTAATTATCCACAGATGCAACAGTGTAGTGATAATAATACAAACACTCAGGAATTTAGCATCTCAGCAGCCTGACATACACCTGTGCTTCAGTTAGGCACTTCTAAGAGTTAAATTTTGCCATCAGCAGTTAAGAATATGATAGAAATGGAAGGCTAATGGTACATAAATATCTTGGGAACTAATCTGTGTTGATTGTATCTCCTCCACTTCTTAAAACAATCTCAGATAAAACAAGTGTTCAAATAAATATCCTTTATTAAAGAAAAAAATCATTTTTAAGCACCAAAACTGTGAGTATGTTGTTACATCGCATGTACAAGAAAAAGGTGATTTCAGTACTTTGTGTACAGGTTTAACTTTGAAGTCATGATAGTAAAAACATGAAATACACAGAATAATTATAATTACAGAAAAGAGCACTAAAGAAAGAGAGCAAAAGGCAAACAGTCAAACCAATATTTTTTTCTTTTTAGTTTTCAGGTATTGCTAGAAATGCTCACTTAGTTTTTATTTTTTACACTTGTTGCTTAATACTTTAGAACATTGAGCATTATTAGGTATTGTAAATTTGCAGGAGTAGTTTTATAATACAATGTGCATTTAAAATGTCCATTTAAATATAATTGTGTTAAAGACTTTCTTAAAGCCAACCACAATGTGCTAGTGTTTGATTCTATTCATAATATTGCACAAAGCTAGTGGATGGTGAATCAGTTTTCCATTTGATTATTTCTTATTTATTCAACCAAGCTAGAAAGTGTCAGTTTTATTAACCCTTTATTCATGCAAATCTGCAGCTTTCTTCATACTTTGAGGCTCTGCACTTAGAAACACATAAGATAACTTGTAAAGTAGGCAGCAACCACAGAAACATGTATGGAGAGGTCACAGTGAGTCTGTCTCTAATCACATACCTCTCCACAATTCATGAGGGTGAAAAGTATCTTCCGATGGATGTGAAGACTTGAAAATCAAGCCATTCTACCGGTAAATTAATTACTGTGGAACCTTTGAATTACCAAGCAGAACGTGAATAAAAACCATGATGAATTATTTAAAAACTTGATGCTGTGCTTCGTATTTGTTGGGGCCCTGCCCACTGAAACAATAAACGAGCAATATGCTCCCAGTCAAGGTTTTTCTTTTAACAGACACCCCCTCGGTTGGTCTTTTCTATCAGCTGTAGGCAGTCTTTCCTCATTCACATAATTATAGGTCCAATAAAGTCACAAATTGGTCATATTCCATATTTAAAGATATCTGAGAATCCACATGGGGGAATGGAAGGAAGACCATTTTGGTAATATGAGGCCCAGGGGCACAGGTTTTAGGAGATGGGATTTACAGAACTTTATTGTAATTCACAAGTTGCAGATTCACCATGGTCAAAGCCAGGAATTTTGGATGAAGTCGTAACTGAATGGGCAGTGCAAAGCATAATATATACAACACCACCCACCCCAAAATACATTGGCATACCCAGCCCCCTCCTAAAAATTCTAACCTTTAATACATGATGTTTTAGGTAGCAACTAAATATAAATTCATTTTGTAGGAAAACTTTAAATTACAGTATATTTGTAGGATAAAAACAGCCACTGCTGTATTTTACACAGCATTAGATAGCAATACAGGTCAATGTGCTTCACTATACCAAAGAGCACTTTTTAGAATGAACCTACTGTCCGATATACTCCATTAGCATTCAGTAAATGCAACATGCTCTCTCAATAAGATGCTTCCAGTTCTTACTGTTTCTCTGTAACATATTGATTCTCTAACATTATACATAGTATCTTGCTTCATGCTTATGGGATCATTACCAGAAATAACACAAGTAAAGTAAGTACATAAGCATTACAATGAAAACAGCTGCTTAAACTGCAAGTAACCTTAATTTACAGTTATAGTCTTTAAATTCAGTGCAACAAAGGGAATAAAAGAGAACATTAACTAATGAAAGTTTCTGCTTCCTCGTCTCAATTGGTTGGATTTCAATAAAGAACCGCTCAGAGTTTGAAGATTTTTGACTTTACAGAACACAATGCTGAAAGGCAAAGTGATTATTTACAAAGAATCTGATGAAGTCTATTGAACCAAAGTCCCTGATGCAGCCATTGAACACAATATCTGATCAAGTTTACTTATTTTACAGCTATGTGTTGTAGAATACAGGCTGCTACACTTTTTAAAGAAATCTTTAAAGTAACATTTAAAAAAGAGAAACAAAACTTTCATCTATGCTTTAAAACTAAATCACACTCAAAATACGCAAACATAATATGCAAAAGTGAATAAAATAAGAATGTTAGTCGTTTTTAATGGATTTTCGGACCACAGTGAGGGAGGTAAAGAAATTCAAATAAATGCTAATCCCATTCCTGATCAAAAGACTATTGTTGTTTACCTTTCATTTTTGGTTGCTCTAATAGAAATAAACCATTTTAATTCCTTTTTCTCACTGATAAATTCTCAGTCCCCAAAGTACAGTATATACTCATGCTTCCTGAATTTATATGTATTTCAGATTGGGAAATTCCAATTCCTTACCTCAGTGAACCCATTTCACTACCAAACAGCTCTATTTTGAATAAACAAGCAAGTTTTCCTGGCATGTAGAATGCGCAAAAGATGAGCAATTGTTGAAGATCAGTGGCTAGGAACAGAACAATTCAGCGAATCTGATGTAGTGCATCCATGAAGAGCAAATACTGAAAATCTCTAGTGATCATTTTATGTGCAAGCTTTTTTTCCTCTTGTACACAAGTAAGTATTAATGCCATCCCCATAGTGATGGTTGCCATGGTCTCTCAAGTGCAGAGCTGTTCAATAAACCTACTGTCAGTTACAGATGTGCCAAACTAGCAAGGATTGTCAATTTCTCTAACTCTTGTGAAAGTAGTTGGACTTTCCCCATATAACTTCTATTGCAATACCAGTATAAATCATCATCTAAAAGCACTGGGAGTATTTTTATGCACGGAATTGTAAATGGCTATTAAATTGAAGAACTGTTTGAAATTGTGACATCCAGTAACTACTTTAGATTAAAATCTGATTTTTAATATTCTCTAGAAAACACACACCTTCTTTCCTTTTTAAAGTTGCAGTTTGAATTTGATATAAACTGTTATGCTCAGCACAGCAGCTATCTTTTGTGTGCATGTGCATAAAATATGATATTCCTATGAATAAGCAATGTATACAGACTCAGTCAGGAATCTAATATTTTAACTAAATATAAGTCTATCAAGGACAGGTTTATTTTTAATCATGAACAAGTTTTCAAGGCAAAGTTGACAAATCATATGTAGATAAACCTGAGAACTCTGTAGTAGAACACAGTACATAGCTATTTAAACATCTCCCTATATAGTGATAAATTTGTGGATAATAAAGTTAGTGTAAGGGGAAGGAACATTATTCCTGTTTTTCAAATTACACTATTCACCCCCCCAACTCAAAAGTTTTGCCAGTGTTTTATACACACTGTCCAATCTGCACTTTTGTTTCTTGCAGCAAGAAAAACTGGACATACTTGATGTCCCACCATTGCTGTTGGTCTAGCACTCAGCTTCACATACAGTATATCATCCTAATTTGCAGATACTTCTCTTTTGTGCTACAGCTAAAAATTCATACACTGGACCCAGTTTATAGTGTAATGTAATCTGGAATATGGATGCCTGTACACCATCGGCACACAAACTACTTACATTTATGATCTATGCTAAATGATTACACATGATAAATTTTGGAATGATTAGTTAGATGTAAAACCATAGAAATAAATTGGGAAGAAACTTAGGTTGTCAGGTCCTTGACAAGCTAATGATGGATGTATCATAGAACTGATGCTCTGTCCAAGAAAGATGCTGCCCCAAAAGCTGATACCTGGAGCAAAACTGGTATCATTTCTGAAAAATGCTGCTCATAAGCATTCCTTTTGAAAATGAAAATGTTTCACTAAGCATTATAAATAAGGCAAAAAAAACCAAGAAAAATGCCTATCAATGCCAAGTATAGAGTGGCAAATTATCTTTCAAAACATGACAGATTTCAGGACAATAATTGTAGAACAGCCTAAAGGTTCCAAGATCTGAGGTTCATTTTGGTTATATAACCTATTGCCAAGGTAAGTATTCTTGCTCCCACAACTATTTTAAGAAGAAGTGTTATAAAAGTTAAAGAGGAATATGTACTCCATTACACAACAGTAGCAATTCATGAATCTGCTTCTAAATGAAAATGAGTACAGTCATTTGTCCTTCATAAAATGAATACTGAACAAAAATGTAATTTTGTAAAAGGAAAGGGGTGGCGTGTCTCTCAAACAATACGTAAAATTTTAATAAAAATAAAACGCTGGTCAAGACTTTCATATAACTTGAGCGTTTCTCAACTAACAAACATTACATGGAGCCTTTAACATAGTACAAGATTACTTAGAACTCTGTATAAGATGTACCTCTAAGTACTCTGGCATTATAAAACTAGCTGCCCGCAGCTATTAGTCATGCAGTTTAGGATTATTTCTTTTTAAGTTCTCACTGTATTGAAAACTGTACCCTCCCCTCCTTTAGAGCCACATACAGCCAGCATTAAAAGGAAGTGTAGTTTTCAGTCAAACAGGCTGTTAGGTATGATGTACAATTTTTTGTAGCTACTAAAGGAAATATTAACAACTAACAGAGAAGCATAACTTCCATAACTGGTGTTAATATGTTTAAGTCCTGCATTCTCCTTAAATAAGAAAGTAAAGAAGGTTGCTTACAGTAATCAAACAAGAACAGTTCAAGCTAACAGAGAAAAATAATTTTAAGTATTATCAAATTACAAAATATTGCTTCTTATAACAAATTTGTATGTATGGTATAACTATTAACTCAGTTCATCTCACCTAAATATTACTGTTTAAAAGAGCATGGAAAATCAACTTTTAAAATGTAGGGTGTAAGATTATATATGACCTTCTAAAAAGGTGCTGCAATATGCCATGTTAAGTGTACCATATTGTAAGCACATACATTCTTAAATACATGTATTCCACTGTTATGGTACTTAGACTGTAGAGTCATTTGTTGTTATTATTTTTCATACTAACATACATTTCTTTGCAGTGAGAAGAATAACTAGAGAGATCTTAGTTGCATCTCTATCTGAATTTTAGCTATTGTGGTACAGCTATTAAATTTGTTTTTCAAGCAGATGATATTTTCAGTGCACTGAAAAGTAGGTTTCATAGCTGTCCTGATGTTTTAACTGCATCCCCCAGTAGCTTTATCAATGCAGCATTCTTCCCACTTAAAATGTTCCCTCACTTAACTGGCCAAATATACTAACGCAAATGTAAAAAGTGCTTAAAGAATTGAGAAAACATCCTGAAGACCCTTTTCTCATTACTGTTATATAAAATGCATATCTAAACAACTTAGCTTTTTGTCCAACCTTGCACTTGTGGAATGAATAAAAAATAATCTGAAAAAAATCAATGTTTCATGTTTTTTCACATACTCAATCATTTGCCAAAGGAAGCCTTTTTCTACTATGCAGCTGATGGCCAAAATTGCTGCCTTTGAATTTTCTAAAATGAAGAGGAAGATTGATCTCCAGCTGTGGGGTATTTTTTGTTGTTTTTTTCCTTCCTTCAGTGGCTGCTACTCACCTGTGCAAAAAAAACAAAACAAAGAATAACTGAAAAACATAATTTAATCTCAACTGTACAAATCCCCTCCATTAAATACATTAAGCAGCATTTTTAAACTCTTAGATTCTCCCTAATTCCAGTGTTTTAGAGCCATCATAGTGGCTCCTAACAATCCCAGCAACCAGTGTATGGGGCATAGCCAGGGCTTCACTGTGCCCTCTTGGGGTTGTTAGCAGCCAACACAAGTTAGAGCACTGTCAGGCTGCTCTAAATCGCTACAGGGGACTGCACTGTCACATAGCTGGCCCCAAATCAAGGTAGTCTAGAAAAATCTTACAGTCACCCCATCCCTGAGTTGCTCTGGGCATTCCTTGGTCTCAGTTGAGAATCTGGGCTCTTATGTTATTACAGCATTTGAATGATGACTCAAGTCAACACAAACTTCTTTAACAGAGACTATACAATCTTAAAATGAAAAGAATAAAGGATCTAAAACTTCCAACTGGCTATTTTCTGAGCATCAACAATTTTCTGTGCGCCACTGCATCTTCTGGTAGTGATTCAAATGAATGCAGCTGACTCATGTATTGTCTTGTGAGATTTAGAAATTATAGGGAAGACATCAATGGAGAAATTTTAGTTTCAGAAGCTAACCCATATAACAGGTAGTTGGAACCTCTGTGACAGACCAGATTTAATCTTTCATGTGTTGTTTCATTCTGTATATTTATAACTATTTTTCAAATTACAATCTCATCTATAGGACTTCTAAAATAAGTTCTTGTGAAAGTATACAAGGGTTGCTAAAATGCTTAAAATAGTGAATGGATATTCCACTTTTGCCTTTCATTATGGCATAAGCATACAATTAACAGAGGATTATACTCCATGCAAGGAAGTATAAATTAAGTGCTTCAGAAAGTGCAAGAGGGGGACATTTTTTTTTTTAAAGGGACAGTTTGTGTGATTTGAGGTCTTAGAAACAGGTAATTATTTGAAGACAAAGACAAAGAAAATATGAATGAGAAATGGAAGTTTCAACTCCCCTCTTAGTGAGTTAGTCTGAGGCGAACACTACATTTTAAAACTAGTAGAGAAACCAAACATTCCACTTTAAATTCTCAGTTTTACAATTCACATGCCTTCTCTTTTAAAACTTGTATAAATGCTAATTTCTCCTCAAAATTCAAGAAAAAAGCAATACTCCTTTCATTCCACCCTCTCCACAGCTCCCAAATAGGTCACCCTTCTTTTTTATCATACCCTATTTTATAAGCCCCCTGGGACAGGAACTTAGTCTTTGTTTGAAAACACATGCATTTTTAAGACTCTATGAGCAATAAATTAGGATAAATATATATGTATTTATTAATAAATTAGGATATATATATATATATATATATATATATAGGGCACCCTATGAAGTACTTATAAAACATTGTTACTAGGGCTGTCAAGCATTTAAAAAAATTAATTGTGATTAATCACACTGTTAATAATAGAATACCTTTTATTTAAATATTTGTGGATGTTTTCTACATTTTCAAATATATTGATTTCAATTACAACACAAAATACAAAGTGTAAGTGCTCAATTTATATTTATTTTTATTATAAATATTTGCACTGTAAAAGACAAAAGAAATATTATTTTTTAATTCACCTAATCCAAATACTGTAATGCAATCTCTTTATGATGAAAGTTGAACTTACACCCTACAAGTCCAATCAGTCCTACTTCTTGTTCAGCTAATCACTCAGACAAACAACTTTGTTTACATTTGCAGAAGATAATGCTGCCTGCTTCGTGTTTACAATGTCACCTGAAAATGAGAACAGGTATTTGCATAGCACTGTTGTGGCCAGTGTCGCAAGATATTTACATGCCAGATGCAATAAAGATTCATATATCCCTTGATGCTTCAACCATCATTCCAGAAGACATGCGTCCATGCTGATGACGGGTTCTGCATGATAACAATCCAAAGCAGTGCGGACCGACGCATGTTTGTTTTCATCATCTAAGTCAGATGCCACCAGCAGAAGGTTGATTCTCTTTTTTGGTGGTTTGGATTCTGTAGTTTACGCATCAGTGTTGCTCTTTTAAGACTTCTGAAAGCATGCTCCACACCTCATCCCTCTCAGATTTTGGGAGGCACTTCAGATTCTTAAATCTTGGGTCAAGTACTGTAGCTATCTTTAGAAATTTCACATTGATATCTTCTTTGCATTTTGTCAAATTTGCAGTGAAAGTGTTCTTAAAACTAACAACATGTGCTGGGTCATCATCTGAGACTGCTATAATATGAAATATATGGCAGAATGCGGGTAAAACCATGGAGCAGGAGACATACAATTCTCCCCCAAGGAGTTCAGTCACAAATTTAATTAACATTTTTTTTTTTTTAACAAGCATCATCAACGTCGAAGCATGTCCTCTGGAATGATGGCCAAAGCGTGAAGAGGCATATGAATCTTTAGCACATCTGGCATGTAAATATCTTGCGATGCCAGCTATAACAGTGCCATGCAAACGCCTGTTCTCACTTTCAGGTGAAATTGTAATTAAGAAGTGGGCAGCATTATCTCCCATAAATGTAAACAAACTTGTTTCTCTTAGCAATTGGCTGAACAAGAAGTAGGACTAGGTGGACTTGTAGGCTCTAAAGTTTTACATTGTTTTGTTTTTGGGTGCAGTTATGTAACAAAAAAACCCTACATTTGTAAGTTGCTCTTTCATGATAAAGAGATTGCACTACAGTACTAGTATGAGGTGAATTGAAAAATACTATTTCTTTTGTTTCATTTTTACAACGCAAATATTTGTAATAAAAAATAATATAAAGTGGTCACTGTACACTTTGTATTCTGTGTTGTAACTGAAATCAATATATTGGAAAATGTAGAAAACATCCAAAAATATTTAATAAATTTCAATTGGTATTCTATTGTTTAACAGTGCGATTAATCGTGATTAATTTTTTTGAGTTAATCGCGTGAGTTAACTGTGATTAATCAACAGCCCTAATTGTTACACATCCACTATACTTTCCCCACCCCCCCCACCCCCAAACCTTTACTGCTATTTGGAGTTATAACTAAGTTATCCGTATTCGAGGAAAGAAAGCATTCACAAACCATGTTACCATTTTCCTTATATTATAAGGAAGAGACGTATCCAAGTTCAACCAAAGGGACACCTTTCTACCAAGTCAGCTCAGATTTTATTCCAATTTATCACGGACCGAATGTTTCTTAGTGAGGGCGATTCTTTTAAAATTGTTTTATCCTCAGACTGCAGTTATAAAGGGAAATCCCTTAAACTGTTAGTCATTCATTCATTGCTTATTTTCCCTTTTAGTTAATTCTTTTCTTTACCATGTACTGTATTAATTTAAAGATACTTTCTCTATTTCAAACATATAAACTATCAGATTTAGCCTTAAAGCTTTTGAGGTATTAATTACAGTATAAAATTTAGCTTATACAGATTTAAGTGAAGATGATCGTTTCATAATATCTGCCAGTATACAATGTATGCCCATTTACAGTATAAAATACCTTCTTGTAATGTATTTTGCCCCAGAGATGTAATTTTAATCAACAATGTCATCCTTTTAACAGGTCCTGGCATTAAACTGATTTCCTTGTACTAGAAAACATGCTCTGAAATTTCTGCAGTAGACCATTATTTAAAGTACTAGCTAATTAATTCTGTTAAATCAATTTATACATTCAATCAAGTAGGGTCATGTCTGTGAAAATAATAGTAATTCAGCAGAATAGTGTTACATATGTTTCAGTCTATTGCTCCTAAAGTCAGATTATTTCATACAATTCCTCAGCATAGCTTAGTTTTTGTAAGGTTTGTTTGTTTTAAACACAAACCATTACAAATCTATCAAAAAACTGTCAGTTACAATTACATCTCACTGAAGTATTTTCATGGTAACAGAGTGCGGAGGGGGTAGAATGCAAATGCCAAATGTGTGTATAAGTCTCTGCGGAACTTAAGAGTCCAAATTCCGTAAGATTCTAAGCACCTTCAACTTACTTAAAGTGAGTATTTAAGGTTCAGATGTTAGTTTACAAAAGAAGATGGCAACTGGTGCCCTATCAATACCTCAGATTAAAAAAAAGGGAAGGATTTTGAGGAAAGCAGTTTACAATATCCTGAGGTATTAAAGAGTATTCTTCCCAAGAGGAAAACAAGATTCAAAAAGACGCAATTAGGTTTACAAAACTATTACATAAAACCAAATCACTGAAATAGGTTTGGTCAAATGTCTAGGAAGAGTGACAGAAGAATGAACACGCTAAAAAAGTAATTCAGCCACATCATCTTCTTTGATTATAACAATGGCCATAGGAAATCATGAGGGACCCAAACCTGCAATCATTGTGAAGTTAATAATAGTTTTGAGGTAGGTGTCAGATCCTGAGTGATCAACAACTGTAGTGAGAGCCAAACAGCCCTGCAGATTATACCAGCTTTTGACTGTGCATTCCATCAGCATGCAAGAATATCTGCGCCTTCGGATTTAAGACAGTTTCACACTTCCTAGCAATAAAGCTGGATCAGGAGAAATACAGTAAAACTAAATCAAATAGATCGATATGGCTCTCTAGTGGCTAATCTACGGGTGGGGGTGGGGTGGGGGGAATAACTGTTTATTTTCCTTTTTTAAAATTTAGAATAGGATATTAAATTGGCATAACTATTTATTTAATAGCTTTAATTTAGTAAAGATTTGTAATCACAGTAAAATACTACAGGTTGTTTGTTTTGCTGGGCTACCATCCCTTTTTAATACCTGTGGTACTTGCACTAAATGTCATTTCCCAGCTGTGGCAAGGTCCCAAAAGCTCTCAATCCCTGGAGTGCATTACTGCTTAATTATTAACATACAAATGGGGTGTCTTACTACCACTATATGTGATTTGAATGCAATATGTATTATTTATTCCCTTTAACTCACTATACACCTTGTGAGAGTCCATTTCTAAGCGAGTTTTTGAAATAAGTTCTTTAGAGATCCTTGTGGCTTGCTCCTTGATCTAGATTTACATTTTGATTTACTTATAAATATATTTATTTGAACCTTTTATTTATATTTCATATATCAGCATATATATTTATATATCAGCAGACTTGCTACAGAAATACAGCACTCTGTCAGTCCAGTTCATAGGAGTAGCACAGAAGAATCTGTGTCTTTTGACTACCACCACAATCTTGAAAATTAAAATTCTTTGGCTATTTCTGCATTGTTCTGAACTCACTAAAACTAGCTAAGTTCTGTTCTTGTATCACATCTAACTACAATGCCTGGAAATTTGTGGGGTATTTTATGAATAGCAGAGGTGTAAATTACACTGGCATATACTGTTTATGATTTAGAAATCTAATCAGACCATTCACAGATCTGAAAGAAAGCTATCAAAAAGCCAGCCACCAAGAAGCGAGACAGACAGGGTAGCCAACAAGATTTCAATATGCTTAGTAGTCAGATCTAATCTTCTTTGACTAGTAATTATTTAGCTTCAAGTGGGAAGTACACTGGATTTTTACACATCAGAAGCAATTAGAAAACATTTGACATTAGTAAATGTAGGGGTATATTCAAGAGTGATTTTGTTGCATTATTATTTCTGAAAGCCCTTTTCAATCTTATAAGGTACAGTCTGGTCAATATACTGAGGTTTAGGTTTTTTGTGAGGACAATTTTTGTCACTGGTTTAACAAAAATTGTTTACAAAAAATTTTTCTGGCAACAGTCCAGAAATGTGTTTCCCTTATTATAAGTTTAATTAACTCCCTTTGAAATGCCAGTGGTTCAGATTAGATATCCACATTTTTACCAGTTTATGTATACTGCATGATTTAGGCACACTCCTAAATCTCCTAGACTTTCTAGCCCAAGCTTAGCAGGTATTCCTAAAAAAGCGTCAACAAAATAAAAATTAATTTTTAAAAATATAGGAAATTTACAGGTTAATTTTCCCAGTCTGTGCAAGTCAAACTCTCCTCTTCATCTTCTGATTCAGGTGATGCCTCCTTAATTCTTCGCAGTGCTTCATGGATGCTACGTGTTAAAGGGTCAGTGTCAGGCAGAATTGTAAAAGACTCTCTGAGAACATCTTTCTGCACCTTCTTCAGTTTCACCCCTTTCCTTATCTGTGCCAAGATATTATTGCTGTCATCTTCATCAGGGAAAGGAGGGAGATTTCTCTGCTCAACCTTTCTTAGGTGAAAACTACCACGCTTCAAGGAAGCCAGCACCTCATCCATTGGGGAACTCACTGCAGCAAATCAAAAGACCGAGTTAGTATTAAGTTTAATATATTTACACATTTCAGCATCTTCATTTTTATTTCCTATATGACAAAGGGTAGTTACCACAGCAATTTTGCATCCTAAATAGAGGGAAAACAATGGTATTTTAGATACCAAATACATGTAACTGTTGGTAAGTGCTAACTTTCTAATGGTGTTTTTATCTTTTTATTTTTCTTTACTGGCAAGAAGAAATTATATTTGTACTGTGAACACTATAATATGACTTCTGAAAACCAAATAACATCAGCATATGGTATACAGTATGGCTACTTTGGCAGGTAAGTTTTCCTGACTGCAAGACAACCATCAGTTACAAAAATCAAAATACATTATGATGTCTATTTCCCATGGCTGAAACTCTGATAGTGAGCACATAACTTACCTGACTGGACTCCATACTCTGTGTAATGCAAGCACCAGAGGAAAAACTGAATTCTCAGGACATGCCTGAGGGTAGCTAGTTTGTATCCACTGCATGACTTCTACTACAAGACATTGAGGAGTAGCAGATGTGGTCAGCTGCAACAACCTATATTTCCCTCTCCTCCAATCTGAAATGCGGAGGTTTTGGCCAGTGGATTTGCACAGTACTAATCCCAGCCTTCTCAAACGCCCCCCTCCCCGTAATTAAAGCAAGCAGAGAAGCAATTTAGCTATGTTAAGGCACAGAGTGAGGGCCCTTTACAGTCAACCTGCAGCTTTACTCCCCTGTGAAACAAACATGGTATTTCAACTTGATTCTGGCTTTGCAGATCTACAGATTAGGTGGAGGCCAGGATTAATGTGTGTCAAAAAAAACCCAGCATAGTATTTTCAATACAACAATGGGAACTAGCTATGTACCAGCATATCATATCCAAAGTGAAACATTTATCCATAGCTGAAAAACTCTCTCCAATTCTCCTAAGTGTATTGTGGAATACATTTTTATGACATCCTGTGTTATCCATTTGTGGATTTCAACAATCCTGAGTTTGGACAAGCATTTTTATTTATTGATATATTTGCTGTGATGGTGCCCCACATTTGGAAGTCAGAGGTGAAGTTTCTCTGGCAAATCAACATTATAAAGACTCAGCTCTCAGAAGCTACTTAGACGTTTGGAATGTTAAATAAATCCAATGGGAGATGGATTAGTGGGGAGAGTGCATATGCAGAAGTCAAAGATACTCTTGGAGAGGAGAGGGTAGATTTATAGTTTTTATATTATATTACACAATGTAATGTGTGCAATTTGTTTTTATGTTTTTATTTATATGAGGGCTGGAAAACAATTGAAAAATTCTGATTTATCGAGAGATTAAAAAATAATCGCTACTAATCGCAGTTTTAATCGCACTATTAAACAATAGAATACCATTTATTTAAATATTTTTGGATGTTTTCTATATTTTCAAATATATTGACTTAAATTACAACACAATACAAAGTGTACAGTGCTCACTTTATATTATTTTTTATTACAAATAATTGCATTGTAAAAGAGATAAATCAAAGAAATAGTTTTCAATTCACCTCATACAACTACTGTAGTGCAATCTCATTGTGAAAGTGCAATTTACATATTTTAACTCAAAAATAAAACGTAAAACTTTAGTGCCTACAAGTCCGCTCAGTCCTCCTTCTTGTTCAGCCAATCGCTAAGACAAACAAGTTTGTTTACATTTATGGGAGATAATGCTGCCAGCTTGTTATTTACGTTACCTGAAAGTGAGAACAGACATTCCCATGGCACTGTTGTAGCCAGCATTGCAAGGTATTTACGTGCCAGGTATGCTAAACATTTGTATGCCCCTTCATGCTTCAACCACTATTCCAGAGGACATGCCTCCATGCTGATGACGGGTTCTGCTCAATAACGATCCAAAGCAGTGTGGACCAACGCACGTTCATTTTCATCATCTGAGTCAGATGCCACCAACAGAACATTTTCTTTTTTTGGTGGTTCGGGTTCTGCAGTTTCTGAATCGGAGTGTTGCTCTTTTAAGACTTCCGATAGCATGTTCCACGCCTGATCCTGCTCAGATTTTGGAAGGCACTTCAGATTCTTAAACCTTGGGTCCACTGCTATAGCTATCTTTAGAAATCTCATATTGGTACCTTCTTTGCATTTTGTCAAATCTACAATGAAAATGTTCTTAACTCAAACAACATATGCGGGGTCATCTTCCGAGACTACCATAACACAAAATATATAGCAGAATGCGGGTAAAACCATGGAGCAGGAGACATACAATTCTCCCCCAAGGAATTCAGTCACAAATTGAATTAATGCATTTTTTTTTTTTAAACAAGTGTCATCAGCATGGAAGCATGTCCTCTGAAATGGTAGCCAAAGCATGAAGGGACATATGAATGTTTAGCCTATCTGGCACATAAATACCTTGCAATGGCGGCTACAACAGCATTATCTTCGTAAATGTAAATAAACTCATTTGTCTTAGAGACTGGCTGAGCAAGAAGTAGGACTGAGTGGACTTGTAGGCTCTAAAGTTTTACATAGGTTTGTTTTTTAGTGCGGTTATGTAAAAAAAAAAAAAAATCTAAGTTGCATTTTCCTGATAAAGAGATTACACTACAGTAGTTGTATGAGGTGAACTGAAAAATACTATTTCTTTGGTTTATCTTTTTATACAGCAAATATTTGTAATCAAAAATAATAATATAAAGTGAGCACTGTACACTTTTTATTCCGTGTTGTAATTGAAATCAATATATTTGAAAATACCGAAAAACATCCAAAATATTTATAATACATTTAAATTGATATTCTATTATTGTTTAACAGTGTGATTAAAACAGTGATTAATCATGATTGATTTTTTAAGAGAGTTAATCGTGACTGACAGCCCTAATTTATATATAACTGGATATCAAATTACACATGTAATTAGAGATGGGACTGGTAGCCCCTATTATTAAGGTTGCCTGATGCTTTCCATTATTAGGTTCTGTTTTCAGTTGCTTATAAACTTTACTAAACCAAGCATTTGGGTTGATAATTTCCATATCAGGTGTCTGCCTCAAGCTCAATTTCTTTGGAAAATTTCACCCAAAATGGTTTAGCTGCTTCTGAGAACAAGACTGAGGGAAAATGTTGTTTGTCCATGCAAAAAACAAAACCTAGTGAGCTTTTCGTAAGAAAAGTCTAGCATCGCTATGCTTTGGAGCAGGGACTTGGGCTTTGTGTCAGAGATATGCCTTTTGAAGTCCCTCCTCCTCTGTGAAAATCCGCCCAAATTTGGTCAAGCTAGCTTAGATTTTTGTAAAGACAAACACATAGGGGTACATTCTAAGCTCGTTGTCTGATCTGCTTATGATGTGTTCAATGGTTTGGATGGTCTCTCTGCAGTCACAAAAAGGGGAGTTTTTGGTTTTCCACTTGTGCATTAAGGATAGCTGCATCTTTAATGATTTGTTCAGGTGCGGTTCAGTGTGATCTAAAGTCTGTGTGGAGGGTTGAAATGGGAGGGCGGCTTGCTGAGTCAGTAATAATGTGCTTGTTTGGAATGGTAAATGCGGTCCAGTTACTTTGGCATCCCCTGGCCAGATCCAGAGACATGAGATGGTCATATGTGATCCATAGTGGTTTTTGCGATTTCAGGTGTTGTTGGGGTATGTTATCCATAACCTGGCTGGATGGGAAGTTCTGGGTAGCCTTTGGCACAATTAAGTTCTTGTGCTGTAGCTCTCTCTCAGTGGTTGAAGGTTTGATGTTTGCGAATACTGAAAGCTACGGTAAAGGTGCTGGATTTCAAAGTTCCCATGATGATTTGCATGGTCTGATTCAGCTGCCTATCCACAAATTGAGTATGGAAACTTCTTGTCCACACTGGTGCACAGTACTCAGCAACTGAGTTCACCAAGAGAGGGCTAGAAGCAAAATTTATAACTAATAAGTCCTATGCATATATTGTAACTGCTGCACTTCTCTTAGTGAAGAACTGACAGCGGTTACAAGCTCTATCAACTCTCATATTTTTCACCAGGTGACACCTGTAAGTGTCTTCAGGGCCGGCCTAGACCAAATGGCATCCCAGGTGAGGAGTATCTTCGGCATCCTCCCCTCCACTTGTATACCCAACAAGGGCACAGCTGACAACATTCTAGGCGGTTCAAGGAAAATGTAGTTCTCAGGAAGTCTGGAAGGTTCCACAAGATTCTACAAAGGTCCAGAACATTCTAGGAGGTTAGTGAAAAACAAATCCACATACGGAATACCTGAAACATTTTACTTCAACCATTCTATTTTTCCTTTTGTCACTAACAACAAAAACAGCACCCTGAGCCTGGCACCCCAGGCGATCACTTGCCCCTAAATCTGGCCGTGAGTGTCTTACGAGACCCAATAATGCTCCCAGAGTTTGACCAAAAGTAGCTGAAATATGTTTAAACCTAACTTAAGAGAACTGATCCTATATATATTTGTACCTTTGTGTGCCAAGCAGTTTGAATGCATCAAAATGTTGAGAACATTTTCCAAACATTGAAAAAACTTCTTTAAGCTTGACTAATATACTTCAATTGTCCCAAAAGTTTCCTTTCTAGTTTCAGACCGACCACTAGGAATTTCAGGCCAAAAGAAGTTTTTGGAAAAATCCAAAAAGGGAGTTAAAAACAGACAAAGTTACAGAAACTCACAGAATTAACTGCTGAGGCAATTAGTGTAATTCCATATTAATACTAAACAAATGTAATTATACTCTTCATTTCACACAGATTTTGCAATCCCTAAAATCAATGTAAAACAGAATTCTAGAGAGTAAGGATCATCCCACCTAGAAACACGTGGGTATATTAGACCCCAATCATGCATGGAGTTTCATGTAGGCAGAGCTCTGGGGCACAGCTCACTTCAATAGAAAGCTGCCCAGGTGCACGGGTCTCCACACACAAACATCCTTGCAGGATCAGAGCCTTTGTGTGCTTACAATAATAGAGAATTCTTTTGTGGATGGTAGAAGAAGTTAAAAGCATCAATATAACAGTAACATTCACCTTTGCCACACACCGATCAACCTCAAGAAGAGTCTGTGCTGACGTGCCCATGATGTCAGACACCTGACAACACCTGTGTGTCTAGGAAGATTTAGAAGTTCTTGCAACACTACGGAATTTTGACAAGATATTAAGATTTGTAGCCAAAATTTATAAGTTGGTCAAATGCATAAGTTTCATTCATACTTAACTTACAATCTGTTTGAACTTCACAGATTTGGGTCATGGACAAATCTGGAGAACACTTTTTGAAAACAAAAATATTTGTCATGTGATTCAAAAAAATGGACTGTTGAATCTACTTCAGACTCAAAATATCCGGTGGTCTCATTCACCACAAGAAATTTCAAAAGAAGATTTCTTTTTTTTTTTTTAAAGGAGTTAGGTGATTAACAATAAGGGTTGCAAATAAAGGCTCCATGGAGTCACTTCCATAGCTCTGTGCATGAGGCACAAAAGGAGCTTCACTTATGTCTGACTACTTCTCAGCACACTTTTAGTTAAGGTTAATTAAATCACAGTGCTGGCACAGAGCCAAAAGGGTAAGTATTTTAGAAAACAAACTCTGCTAAATGAAAAGTACAAAGTGTGAAATCCTGGCTCTATTTAAGTCAATGGGAAGACTCCTATTGACTTCTTGGAGCAAGGATTCCATCCCAAGTTGGTATGGAAAGACTATTTTCCCATGCTTCCCAGAGGAAACAATGAAAATTAAGTACTAAAATTTGAAAATTCATCACCTATGTCTCAATGTTTATTTAATTTCTAACTAGCAATCTGTGGTGGTTTATTCAAAGCTGCCAACACCAACTGGGTTGGTGGGAAGAGAAAGGATACACAAAGGTGGCAGGGTGAGACAGATAAGGTAAGTACTGCAATTAATTTCATTTTTGTATACAGCAGAAGTTTTTGCACCCATATCTGATCTAAAGACGTCTGTTATGTAATATCTGTCAACTGAAAAACTGACTGCATCCTCAAGTGCAATTTGCAGTTTTTGTGGAGTTATATATAACTGAATCAACAGCATACACACTACAGTACAAATTCCCACCACAGGAGTTCACCAAACTTTTCAGTCGAGGGCATTAGAACAAGTGTTGCATTGCTAATTATACATAAAATCCAACATACCCTTTTCTACACAGCAATCAAAAAAGGGGGAAACAAAATGACTACAAGTACATTCCTTAGCAGTTAATTATGTTTAAATAAATATAAACAAAAATATTACCTCTCCTCCTTTGTAAACCCTCTAGATCTGTCTTCTTAAGTTTCTTCTTGGCACTGACTAACTGACTGCTATCAAAAAGATGTGCTGATGGGACAGTGGTAGACTGTGGGACTCCTGTATCCTCACTCTCCTGTTTAACAGGGCTGTCACTTTTCTCTAAGGATTCAGTAGAATCTTCCTTGATAGGCAGAGGTGGCGGCGGCGGTGGTGGCAAAGGAGGCGGAAGTGGAACTACAGTAACAGTATCTGGTTGAAGCTCATTACTGGCAAGAAGTGGAGGAGTAGTATGATGAGACAGTTCAGAAGTAATGCCATTGGGAGGTAACGAACTATCTTCAAGTTGTTCTAAGCTTCTGGGCTCCTGGGTTTGGAAAGGCTGGATTACTTTTCCTGATTCCACCTCCTCAGTTTTCTTTTGGATCTGTGTGGTTACTGGTAGAGATTGAGGTTGATCTACACAGGGAACTGAGCTGGGTGTACTACTACTTCTTGCATGAGCCAGTCGCAGTCTGGTTGATTTAAGTATTACTTGCCCAGGGTACCGCTAAAAGGAAACAGTTATTTAAAATTAGATAAGTGTATGCAATATACTATACTAGAAACTAAAGAACATGTGATCAGGTGATTTTGCCTTTGTGACAAGGAAACTCACTTTAATATTTTTCTTCTTTACTTTGCTATTGTATTGCCCTGGAATTACATAGGAGGTCTCTTGCACCGCAGTACATTTTCAAAAACATATTCCAATAAAATGTGCCAGCATATGGCAGCACAGTGGTGTACCTTGATACACACACACACACACACACCCCTTTTATATTTACATGTTTGCAAAACTTTGAACTATGACATTCCAGATATATATATCTATGGAATGTCATAGTTTAAAGTTTTGCAAACATGTAAATCCATCATTCCCAGATTATGACTTCCACATATTGCAAGCCGGCACCTTCTCCTCCCCTAATTCATACCAGGTGGTGATAGACAAGCACATTCCTCAAAAGGTTATAAATGCTGCACCACTGGGATTATCCCAGTCATCTTCTCTCCTCTTTATGTAACTACAGGTTACAGCAAAGACCGGAATGGCAGAAAGATCCTATGTTCTAATCAAGGGTGATCCATTGTCTCACTGTGAGGTCTTGGTCAACTCAATCTTTGTGCTTAAGTCAACTCAGGGATGCAAATGGACAGACATCATACTTCTCCAAGAACCAGACTCCATCTAAATTAATGGTTCCTGGAAAATAAAAAAATACAATCTTCCTTCTCCCCCCCATAAAACAGGCCAGTGAGTTGCACTGGAGCATGTTCAGGCCATCAGGTCCGATGAGCTGGTCTCAAATGCAGCATTGTACTACTTACTCAGACAACAAGAAAACCTTCAACACTTTTCAGTAGTTCTCTTCTACTGGCACTCCAAATACTAGATTTTTTTGTCAAAGATGAGCTTTCAAAGTGGTCTTAATCTGGCTTCTACATTTGCCCCCCCCCCAATTTGTGTCTTTGCAAATTGCAACTGTTCATACAAACCGCTGAAGGTGAAATTAAAGGCTGCCTTTGAAAACTGGGCCCAATGTGTATTTTTTAAAAAATTACCACAAATGACTTAAAACATAACATTTTTACAAAGCTACACAGATCCTATCCATATGGATATACTATACATAATGTAGCCATTAATGCCTTGATATCCCATTGCTTCAATGTGTGAATTTACAAGTATATAGAAGCTGTACGTTTCTAGCAGCCTTGCAAGCAATTCGGGTGAAAAGACTCATTTTTATATCACTACTAAACAAGATTTCTTGCTAATAATAGAAATTCTCCAATTTTATTACTTGTTCAGTCTTAGATGCATAGGCCAGGAACCATTAAAAGGAGTTAATATTGTGTCATTTCCTTGTACTCTCGTCTGGTATTAGGCTGTAAGCTCTTTGAGACAGGGACTTTTAGGAACTATGGTAATGCAAATAACAGGTCACATGATCCAATACATGTGTAAAACAGCACCTGGATTACATCTATAAGGAAAGGAAAGACCCTGCTTCAGTTCCTGATTATTTTCCTGTAAATATTAAGTAACTAAGAAGAGAAACTGAGAAGATGGAGGTTAAGCACAGAACTATGCTGCAATACATCCAAAGAACTTTATCTAAAGCTGTACTTTATTTCCTCTTAAGTCTTAGACTATGGGAATTTTAACACCTATTCCCAAAATGAATGCTTTAAGTATTTAAAGAAGAACAGATCTCTCTCAGGATATTACCAGAATATAACTGAAGCGTATTTTTAAAAATAAATGCTACACGATGGTGAAAAGTGGTCATTACTTCTGTTACCTGTTTAAACGTGCGAAGTCTGTCCAGTGTTTTCTGTCGCTCCTGACTAACCCAGGAGCTCTTTCTTTCCTCTTCATCTTGCAGCTGATCTTGCTTCTAAGAAAGGACATCAAAAACACATCAGTTACTATGTATAGAACAACATTCATCATAAGAATTCCAATTCAAGGTATTGTTGAGGTCAAGAGCTTATCAGGATTCTACTCTTATCAAGATTAGATATGTATATGAATAACAAGAATATCCTGAGTTATAAAAGTAAACTAAACAAGAATTTTGAAAGGTGTATAAACTCTCAAACTTCAGGGCATAAACCAACCTTTAACTTTTGGGAGCTAGAAGTATACTCCCCTGGGGACTAGTTATCCCATAACTGCTTACTGCAGATTTTCTCTCTCTGAAGCAGCCAATATTAGTCACTGTTGGAGATAACATATAGGACTCAATGGGCCACTGTTCGATCCAGTTTGGAAAATCCTATGTTATTAAGTAATTAAACTTAACTAAAAAAGTAATTGCTTAAAAAAATCAAATGTGCTTTGGCATTCACATTCCGACTATGAAACAGGTTACCTGTAAGGAATTAGTGCAGTTGGAAGATTAAATGGATTTAAAGGCTCCCTAATGAGAACTCAGGTTTCAAATTTATTCTCAATTTATGCTGCTACAAAACTGATCTAAAAATAAATAATCTTAATTTGCCAACAAAATTCAGCAAAACACATTCTTTGGCTCTAGATGTCCACTACTAGAAAAGCAGGAGTGCAAATGCTGGCTGAAATACATTAACAGAAGTGTGGGAAAGATTGCACAGCATTGCCAATGTCATCCTTGGCTCAGATTGGTACTATTGGTCCCCTGCTTTCATATGTTTAGAACTGAATTTAGGTGGTTAAGAAAAATGATGAGCAAACAGAAAACTATTAGTTACATTGATACATGCCCAGTCTACACATTAAAATGCCAGTCTATACACTTGTGAAAAGTAAATCAATTTAATGGTTCACTTTTTCTGCTGTAAAAGAATTCTTTTAAAACCCATTTGCAGTCAAATTAGAGATAAAGTAGGTTTGGTCCGTCCCCCCCCAGATAAAAGTATTTGCATTGGCAAATGTGAAGATATATATCTTACAAAATTTTGTATGAGAGGAAGCAGTTCAACTCCCTCAATCCCAACCCCAATATGCTATCCCTCAATATGTGACTGCCAAAAGACAACGCAAGCACAAACAGAAATACCAATTAATTCATACAAATATTACAGGTGGAACTGGTGGCACTGCCTGAGGTTGGCCAACACTTCCCATTATAAGATCTTGTTTTCAGTTATTTATAAAAAACTTTGCCAAACTTTTACCATTTGTGCTGAAGTTTTCCAATTCTGAAGCACTTAGAGGAGAGGAAAGAGATCAGGAACAGTCAGCATGGATTCACCAAGGGCAAGTCATGCCTGACTAACCTAATTGCCTTCTATGAGGAGATAACTGGGTCTGTGGATGAGGGGAAAGCAGTGGATGTGTTATTCCTTGACTTTAGCAAAGCTTTTGATACAGTCTCCCACAGTATTCTTGCCAGCAAGTTAAAGAAGTATGGGCTGGATGAATGGACTATAAGGTGGATAGAAACTGGCTAGATCGTCGGGCTCAACGGGTAGTTGATCAACGGCTCCATGTCTAGTTGGCAGCCGGTTTCAAGCGGAGTGCCCCAAGGGTCGGTCCTGGGGCCGGTTTTGTTCAATATCTTCATTAATGATCTGGAGGATGGCGTGGACTGCACTCTCAGCAAATTTGCAGATGACACTAAACTGGGAGGAGTGGTAGATACGCTGGAGGGTAGGGATAGGATACAGAGGGACCTAGACAAATTAGAGGATTGGGCCAAAAGAAACCTGATGAGGTTCAACAAGGACAAGTGCAGAGTCCTGCACTTAGGACGGAAGAATCCCATGCACTGTTACAGACTAGGGACCGAGTGGCTAGGCAGCAGTTCTGCAGAAAAGGACCTAGGGGTTACGGTGGACGAGAAGCTGGATATGAGTCAACAGTGTGCCCTTGTTGCCAAGAAGGCTAACGGCATTTTGGGCTGTATAAGTAGGGGCATTGCCAGCAGATCGAGGGACGTGATCGTTCCCCTCTATTCGACATTGGTGAGGCCTCACCTGGAGTACTGTGTCCAGTTTTGGGCCCCACACTACAAGAAGGATGTGGAAAAATTGGAAAGAGTCCAGCGGAGGGCAACAAAAATGATTAGGGGGCTGGAGCACATGAGTTATGAGGAGAGGCTGAGGGAACTGGGATTGTTTAGTCTGCAGAAGAGAAGAATGAGGGGGGATTTGATAGCTGCTTTCAACTACCTGAAAGGGGGTTCCAAAGAGGATGGATCTAGACTGTTCACAGTGGTACCAGATGACAGAACAAGGAGTAATGGTCTCAAGTTGCAGTGGGGGAGGTTTAGATTGGATATTAGGAAAAACTTTTTCACTAGGAGGGTGGTGAAGCACTGGAATGGGTTACCTAGGGAGGTGGTGGAATCTCCTTCCTTAGAGGTTTTTAAGGTCAGGCTTGACAAAGCCCTGGCTGTGATGATTTAGTTGGGATTAGGTCCTGCTTTGAGCAGGGGGTTGGACTAGATGACCTCCTGAGGTCCCTTCCAACCCTGATATTCTATGATTCTATGTATGTACGTACGTTCAACTGTTGGTGACTCCCAAGCAGTGACCTCTTAAACAGAAAATGAAGCACAGTTCTACCAAAGATGGCATCATCTCTGCAAGCCTGTGAAATGGCATAGTGCTGAGTGAATGTGTGGAAAGAAGACCACATTGCTGCTTCACAAGTGTCTCAAAACAGTAGGTTCCTGAGAGAGGCCACCGGAGTGAATTGAGCTCTTATTGAATGAGAAATTATTTTAGCAGGTGGGGTTTTACCAACCAGCTGATAAAGTCTCATACATGTGGAGATCCAACTGGAGATTCTTTGTGCAGAGGTAGTGTCACTCTTGACTTTCTCAATAAGCTACAACAATATAGGAGACTTTCTGAAGTTTTAGTTCTGTCAAAATAGATGTGCATAGAGTACTTTCTAATTAATGTAACCTCTGTTACCCTTTATCAGAATGTGGCTTTTAAAAAAAGTCAATGACCTAGTTTAAATAAAACTCTGAAGCCACTTTAGATAGAAACTTGGGGCATGATTTTATGGAAACCTTGTTCTTGTGGAAAATTGTGTATGGCAGGCCTGCCATCAGAGCAACTCCCCTATCCAAAGTTCTTGTCACTAGGAAAGTTGCCTAAATGCAAGATGGAAAAGAGCATGTGACCCAGTGTTTGAAGCGTGAGCACACAAGCCGTAACAGAACTAGATTTAAATCCCAAATTGTAACTGGAGGAAAAACTTTTGTTAAACCTTTCATAAATCTCTTCACCACTGGGTGAAAGAACACTGAGGATCCAAGTACAGGGGGATGAGATGGCTGCTAAGGGTATTTGCAGAGAGCTTAATCAAAGCCCTAATTTGTTATGGTGTAATAAGTAGTCATGAATAGTAAGAATCTGAGATTTTGATGGTGACAGATGTTGTAGCGCCAATTTGAAAAATCTCTTCGATTTTACTGGGTATGTAGACCTGGTAGAATACTTTCTACTGTGTATTAGTTCTGCATGTCAGAGGAACACCTCCCCCGCCCCCTGAGGAAGTTAACCATTCAGTATCCATGCCACCAGATGAAGCCTCGCAAGATTCTGAGAGAACAGATCCAAAATTAGAGGCAAGGTTATGGGTGGTCACATCAAGAGGCTCTGAAGGTCTGCCTCAAGTGCGCTGGGGTTATCAGAAGTAATCTGGCTGCTTCTTGCTTGATCTGCTTTATTATCCTTGGCAGGAGAGGAAGCGGGGGTATGCGTAGAATAGGCGTAAGATTCGGGACTAGAAATGCATCTTATTTGGCTCCTGGGCTTTTTATCCTTCCCTTGAACAGAACTGATGATACTCTGTTGTCTTTTGTTGTGAACAGGACCATGCAAGTGAAACCCCTTCTGAGGGGATAGTGTGAATGACTTCATGTTTTATGGAACTCTTATGACCATTCATAAATCATCTGCTTACAGTGTCTGCTAGCACACTGTGGATCCCAGGGAAGTGCACAGAGGTCAAGGTAATGTCATGGAGGATAGAGAAATTCTACAATCTTACCGCCTCTCTGCATAAGGAGGAAGGATCTTGCTCCTTGTTTATATTTATAAAACATAGTGGTTGTGTTGTCCATCGTTACTTGAATAGTAAGGCCTTTTATTTCTTGAAGAAAAACCTCAGAGGTTTGTAGATGGCCATTAACTCCTGTATGTTTATGTCGAGGGACTCGTCCCAAGCGGACCAAAGTCACTCAACTGTTAATCTGCCAATGTGGGCTCCCCAGTCCAGCGCAGAACCGTCTGTTACAAGAATCTTTGATGGAGGAGCTGAGGCAAAGGAGACTCCCTTATAAGTATCTGTGAGGTCCACCCACCAATTCAGTGACTGGAGGACCTTGGCTGGGATGTATACTAACACATGCAGGTGATGTTTGCTTGGTCAGTATACTGATCCCAATCAGCCCTGCACATTTCTCAGATGAAATCTCATATGTTGGGAGACAAAGATGCATGCTGCCTAGCCACCTGATGCACATTCTGACAGGTCAGTTGGTAGGCTTGGGAAGTGTGTGTGTGTGTGTGTGTGTGTGTGTGTGTGTGTGTGTGTGTGTGTGTGTGTCGGGGGGAAGGAATTATATAACTGGAGCATTATTTAGAACCTTTCTGGAGTTAACTATGGTGGAGTCTAATACAGTTCCGGTGAATTCTATTATCTGAGAGAAGATCAATACAGACTTTTCTTTGTTTATTAATAGGCCCAGATGACAGAATAATTGAAGGATATGTTGACCGTTTTCCTCCACTTTTTGTGATGTCCCCCAAATTTACCCAGTGGATCCAAGTACGGGAATACCTGGGTACCCATTATTCTGAGGTAGGCTGCTACGAAAGTTAGGCACTTTGTGAATACCCTGGGAGCTGCTGACAGTCCAAAAGGTAGAACCCTGTATTGTCAATAATGGTTTCCTACCATCAACCTCAGAAAGTGCTTGTAGACCAGATGGATTGCGATGTGAATGCAGAGATTCTCACACAATCACTGATTCTAGTAGCTAGGGATTTATGGGGAAAAACAGCAAGTAGTGAGAAACTTGTGATAAAATCATGTGAGATGGCAACACTGTTAAGCTCTTTAAAGCTTATTGTAGCTTTCAAGAGACACAAGGAAAAAACTTATTTCAGTATGTCAGGATATACTGAATAAAACAGTAAATTAATTTACTTGACATACAAGAGTCCTTTTCTTTATAGTAAAAGCTGAACTAAACTATCGATTTTCACTGTCAGTGAAATTTAATATTTTTGCAATTTCTTGAAAGATTATATAAATTCATATGTGATATTTCACATGCAGCCCTTTCATGATGTAAATTATGAAACATGATCTCAGGACAAGTTTATCATACATGTATGATGTGAAATGTGTCCACTTTTACCACTTTAATCAAAGTTTGACAGTGAAGAGACTATTTGGATTGTGGTGTCTCTCTGTTCCAAGTATTATTACTAAATATAAATATTTAAATATAAACAAGTGTCCAAGACCCACAAGGAATTTTGAAATATCACCCCATCTAACAGGAACTGTGTGAGAAATATGGCAATTTAAACAGCTAATACAGCCTCTGTGATGGGGGGAAAACAATGCCATGAAGTATACAGCTGAGATATTCTGGGACTGCATATTGTTTTATTTAATACTAGGTAAAAAGTGACTTTTTGGAAAGTGCCTATAATTTCATCCCTAACATCTGTTGCTGAGGCAGTATGAGATAGCTACCCAGGATTCTCAATGTCCAGTTACACATTGCTATGGAGGATGGTAACTGTGGACATGCCAATGTGACTGAAATATAATTTTGACAAAGTTTGTAAGCAAGTGGATTCACCAACCCACATTAGGTTCAGTTGTTTGACATGGCTGTAATTAACATGGTGGAAAGCTATTGTTCAGATAGCACCACTCATTGCCAATTCTAGATGGGTTTCTGAATGACAAGTATCAGGGATGGATACAGTGTTATAAACAGCCTTTGACTAACTGCATTTGGTGCCCAACTTAAATACAGCTGCAAACCCTAATATAACTACAGACTACAAGACAAGATTCACTGGCTGTTTAAATATGAAAGAAATCCTTCCTATGCTTTTCCAAGTTATATTATTTCACTGCTTTTTGCAAAACAACCTTTCAGCAGTTAATGGCAGTGATACTACTTCATATTCATAGACCACCATAATTTGCTAGTCTTGCCTAACTGGAAGAAAAATACCTGTTTCTTTGCAATTGTTTCTTGCAATTTACTTAAGATACTGTACCAGAGAGACCTCAACACTGATGGAAAATTATATTGAATTATAATTTTTTTGATGATAGGTCATTACAAACTTGTCTGCATCTTTACTGACTAATAAGACATAGCTACAAGTAGGTTGTAGCCACAATACGTGAAAATAACAATACATAACTAGCTAAACTTAATATGTCACAAAATGTTCAGTCTAATCAAAGAAATTCCATGAGGTTTCTGTTGGTCTCCCAACGACAAGCAAATGCCAGGAAGATAACAACTCCTTAACCATAAACCCATGTTTATTACCCCTAAGAGTTTATACTATGAAAAACCTCTGCTACTCTTTAAAATGCCAGGAAAAACATTTGTAGTTGGAAATATATTAAACCTTTTTTTATTTCTTAAATGTTTGTGAGATGCATACTTGCAAATACGTTAACCAAATGCTAAGCTCCTAATATCATTGCTACATAAATGGTAAAATGCTTTATGTACCAAGATGGACCTTGCTAACTAATTACTAATGTAAGAAGCTATTAAAGTATAGGCTATTTATATTCATGGAGGAAAATAATTAATTAATGGCAGTACTCAAAGAATTCTCACACCCAACTCAAGAAGACAAGAATCATCATCTTTCTAAAAATTGTCACATAGAATCAACAACTTCTTTAATAACGGTTTAAGCCAAAGACTTTGTTTTGAGAACAAAACAAAAAAAACTTTTCTATAAAAACAGGAAGAGTTTCTGGAAACAATTTCATTTCCTGCTGAACTCCAATACCTTTATACATTAACAAACTACATATTCATAAGATGAAGAGGCCTCTAAGGACAAGTAATCAAACAGTGAAGGGGTGACAGCAACCAACTTTGAATCTAAATAAATCTGAAAGAGGTATGTTTTCCTATAATTTTATGAAAATAGGAAGAAGGGTATAAAACACACCCTCTGCTACCCTGCTCAAACACGATATTCAATATAGTTCATCCTGTCCATCTCTACAAGCAAGCTACCACAGACAGCTACGAAAGAGAAGACTCAAGAAGAAACAACCCCATGAAAACCTCACCAAGATTTCAGCATGGTTTGGTGAGAGAACATTAACTAAAACATTGCCAAGGGATTAGATTTAAAACCGTTTAATGATTTTATTGGGATGTAAAAATGCTGCTGTAACTTAAAATATTAACAGTTTTTCCTGATAATTACAAGATGGTTAAACCATGTATTCTTAGAGAGGAGACAGAGGCTAAACATTGGTAAACAGAAGAATAGTGGGATTTAAGATTGTTGATATTTGTAACTGGTCTGTTTCAAGACAGCTCCTTACATGGCTTCTTCTAAATAGCTAATTTACATATTTTTGTTGATTTCCGAGGATTTAACTAAGATTGTTTACTATGGCCATCTATAAAACTGACTGATTTTTATTAATAACTGGACAAGTCCCACCTGCCCTTAAACAAATTGTTTTGCTCATACATACCCAGTTTAAATATCTAATAAGATACTAAGAGTGAACTTACTGTAATTTTGGGAAACAATATAATTTTGTCTTAGTTTAAGAGAAAAATGCTCCCCAGAGGCGGTTTACTCTCAAGGGTGTAATTTCTTTTAAAAGCTCTCCACACAGACACATACAGAAGAGATCGTAACAGAAGTAACCAGTTTATCATTTATGTTCTGTCATGTGTGTTGTTTTGTTTAATGTTTTCTTTTCCTTTCTTTATAACCATGGTTAATAATTATGATTATTTTGGTTGGACACAATCGTGGTATCCCCCAAGATATGTAAAAGAACCCCTCTGACTAAAATAATGGAGTCACACCCCAGAATTAGCAATAAGAAAAAAAAAATTAAGAGCTGACTTACCATTTCTTATTTCTCTAAACTAAATATATTTTTATAATTTTTAAAATAAAAACTTACTTGACATCCAACAATTTAGATGAACCCCCTTTTTTACCACACAACACATTTCAGGGTTCTAACTATATATCAAAATATTTCTTTAAAGCTATCACTAAAAAAAACCAAGTCCAAAGATCTATAGTGGAAGAGAATAAATAACCCCCAATACTGTGTGGGAGTCATTAGTTTAACAGCATCAGTTTTACTTTCAAAAATAGAAGATATATCTTATCATGAACTTCTACTTACTCATCATCGTCCAAAGTTTCCAGGTTATATGCCAACTGTTCAAAATAGTAATCCATCTGAAAACACTGCTCTAATTAATGCATGGCGAGGGATATAAAAAATGAATCAAAGGCTAATTTCAATAACAGAGCACAAACTCACTAGCTGCACAGTATGATGCATTCTGTATTTCTCTTCACTCTGATGGCGCTGCTGGAACTTTTCATTATGCTTTGCGATACAGATCTCCTGTAGAGACAAAATATTATCTATAAAGTATACATTCCAAATATCAACTTATAAAGGCATACTGTAATATTTTACAAACAGCACCAAGCATTAAAAAGTAAAATTGTTTAAGCAGTCATCATATAATTTAACTTTTGAATAAAAACACAAAACCTAAACAACTGTGTTAACACTGTTGTTGACTACCAGAGCATATATAGGTAGCAGCTACTAGCCAAGTCTAACACCATTACAGATGTAGCACAACTCACTGATTTTTCAAAAAGTTGAGAGTGCACAACTGCTCATGCAACTCCATTTTAACTGACGTGAGCAATGACTGCTAACAGTCAAGCAAAATTAGATAATTATGTATTCAGCTAGACAACTGGCAACTCCCAAGTGCAAATTCCTAATTTCCATGTGCAATTGGTGACGGCACACACAAACATGGATGCTACTGTATCTACATTTCTGCACCTGCACCTTATTTTCCAAGAGTCATTTCTGACATGTCTAATTTAAAGAACTGATGAAAAAAAGTCTCTTTAGCCATTACACTTACTGTGTTACATTACACACACACACAGTTACCTCACATTAATTACAGGAAGTTCTCACAATATTGTAAACTTGGCCAAACTTCAGTTGGATTATGCTCCACATGGAGCACTGATTGCAAGCATGCCCCTCCCTAAGGGGGAAGAGGCACTGAATATGCTCATCCATTACAGACAAGGCACCATCACAGGCATCATCAAAGATAGTTGATTTGACCTCAGCCATCAATCAACAGACACCTACAGTGGTGTTAGGAAGACTCAATTAAGTCAAGAAAACAAAGAAATCAAAATGTCTAATGGAGACCAAAAATACGGCAGAAGCCTAACACTAACTCTTGAACTTTAAGAAGAAAGGAAAATCCTTTATAATAGAAATAAAAAAGGGAAAATGCTACATTCTCCTCGAAGAGGACCAGTGGGGATAGTGGTGGGCACAGAGGTAGCAGAGTTTGTGCCCAGCCTCAACTGGCAATGTTATCTGAAAAATTTCAAAGAGCAGACACCCACATGGAAATACATGCAGGCAATACTCAAAGAAGAATGTAGGTTTATAATGGAATACCCTTCTCAACTTTAGCTATAGCAGTTGCTATTGGTAAATACTAACACTTTAAATTTTTAATCATTTCATTGGTCACGAAATGTCTGATTAATAGGACTGGAAACTTGAATCCTCTATTTATCCATAAAATAAAGGCACTAGGCAGCAAAAGCTTCCTATAAACTAAACCTTGCAGACCACAACAATAAATTTAGAATGTGATAAATGACTTTCAGAAGCTGAGACTTTTTTAATGTTAGTTAATCTCTGTTTTGTTCTCTCTCGAACCTATTACCTTGGTTAAAAGAGTATTGTAACTTTTTGGGCAAGGTACTGCATTTCTAAGCTAATATATTTTAAGTTGTGACTAGTACAGTGAGGAGAAAAGAGATATCAGAGAAAGAAAATGACAAAGGTTACTATACTTACAGAGAATTCCTCAGACAAATGTACCAAAAAAGGAGTTTCACTTAAGAGTTGACAATCAAAACAATTTGAAACAACAAAAATGAAAGATTTTTCTAATGAGTCAGGCAAGTAAACAATTAGCACAAAACCTATAGTGAGCTCACTTTCTAGTGATCAAGAAATGACCCATTCTACTATTTTAGGTCTCTATTTCTTTTATTTTTTTATATCTAAATAAAAACTCTGATTTGGAACTATTAAAATAAGACCTTTTAAATTTGAGATGCTCATTAGAATGTTGCTCTGATGTTACTTGAGCAGGACTGAATTTACAAATTATCCACTTCCGTTTACCCCAATTTTAAAAGTTATTAAACTTAAATAAAGCCCTGAAGAGAGAGAGAAAGAGAGAGTGTGTAATTCAAGGTCTAAGATAAAAGACACAAACATGAAAAGATGACTAAATGTTCAACTTTTATTTTTAGTACAATTGCCCTTTCTTTGGTTGTAAGAAGTGCTAATTATATGCTAATTAAAATAGGAATGTTTAAAGTTAAGATGTGAAAATAAAGGATGGTATCAATGTAAGAAATCAAAGTCTTTGTTCCGATGCTCTTTAATTTAGAAATTAGATATTCGGAAGATCATGCAGACTTAGCTAAAGATGCAGGCTATTTGCATTTTACGGTTTTGTTTCAGAAAGCATATGGGAATAGCTCCAAAGAGCAGGCTTTTTTGATGGATTCTATAGTAACAGGTTATCTCTCTTTAAATCACTGGGCTAATTTCTACAGTGATAGCAAATTGTGCTTCTATTTCTTTAAAAAACAAAAACAAAAAAAAACAGAAAACCCTCAAGTTTACAAGTTATCTTCACTTTTTCTAACAAAAATCTGGTTAACCCTTTCAGCCTTTGTCACTTAATAAAACTACTTGATTAATACTAGCAAAAATGAACACATATGTTGATTTTCTAACTTCCATTGTACTTTGCATTCATATTTAAATACAATACATTAAAAAAATTGTCTTGCATGGGTTTGTACTCCATAGCAACATTGTTATAGGCAGAGATGGCCACACTACCTATAGTTAAGTTTGCCTAACACTTTCCATTAAAAGATCCAGTTTTCAGTTGCTTATAACGTTGCCAAATTTTAACAGTGAGTGTAATTAACCAATTTACCAAGAGTTGTGGTAAATTCTATATCACTGGAAATTTTTAATCAAGATTGGATTTTTTTAAAGACCGGCTCTAGCTCAAAATAAATTATTCTGCGGAAGTTTTATTGCCTGTGTTATACAGGAGGTCAGAGTAGATGATCACAATGGTCCCTTCTGTCTTTGGAATCTATGAATTTAACCATTCAGGTTGAAATTTTCAATGCCAGGTGTCTGCCTGAAGTTCTGGGAAAATTTCAGCAAAAATGGTTCAGCCATCATCAAGAATGAGGTTACGGAAAAGCATGCAACACTGGCAAAACAATGACTCTTACAACTGTTTAATTTAGAACCTCTAGAGCAGCATTTCTCAAATGCAGCCACCATGGCTTTTTGTGCGGCCAGAGCCTCCTGGGCGGTGATTGTGGGGACAAAGCAGTGTTAAACATATAAATATCACTTTTCATAGAAACAGACTTACTAGCTAGCAAGTCTTAATAAAAAGTAACCAAAAAAGCAAAAGAAACAACAAAAACAAAAAATACAAGAACATGCAAAGTACATTATTTGTTTCTATTCTGTTTAGGTCCAGTAAAGAATAGAGACAACTGAACGTTATTTTTATTATTGAGCCTGCAATAAAAACCTACATAAATAAATTACAATTTGGACATGTATGTATGCATATTTATTTATTTTTCTTAAAGTTAATTAAGTATTTTAGGAAAAATTGTCAGAGTGGCCAGCAGCAAGAATTGGTGGCCGCACTCCAAGACCACTAAAAAATTTCTTGTGAGATCTCGATCTAGAGCACTCACACATTGTAGCTGGGACTTCATATTTGACGGGGGGGGGGTGGGGGGATCACCCTGGGAACAGAGATCTTTGCCTGTCATCATGAAAATCCACCCCAAATTTGGCCAAGTTATAAGCCTCTGAACATCACCTTTTGTAGGTGCTCAGTAGAGGTTATGGGGCATTTACAAAACTTTTTAAACATTTCACCTCCACTAAGCATGCTCCTCCCCCATAGAGCTCTGTGTCAGCCATACTGAGCAAGGCCTTTCCTGTAATTGTTCCTCCCAACTGCCAGGGTCCCCTGGACACTAGAACAGAGTATGGCGGCCGTGTCTTCTTTGATCTCAAACATTCCACTTGCTGGAATCCAGGCAGTATGGAGAAGGAAACATCCTGAGGAAGAAGAGGGAAAGAGGTTGGGAGAGAGGAGAGAACCCCTGGGGCTTGATTTGCAGAAGTGTTAAGCACTGAACTGCAATTGAGGTCAATGGGCACTCTGCTTCAAGCATATAAAATGCTATCTGATGCCAAATACTCTGAAAAAAATCAAGTCCTAGATCAGGGATCGGCAACCTTTCAGAAGTGGTGTGCCCAGTCTTCATTTATTCGCTCTGATTTAAGGTTTCGTGTGCCAGTAATACATTTTAATGTTTTTAGAAGGTCTCTTTCTATAAGTCTATAATATATAACTAAACTATTGTTGTATGTAAAGTAAATAAAGTTTTTAAAATGTTTAAGAAGCTTCATTTAAAATTAAATTAAAATGCAGAGCCCCCCGGACCGGTGGCCAGGACCTGGGCAGTGAGAGTGCCACTGAAAATCAGCCTTTGGCACGCGTGCCATAGATTGCCTACCCCTGCCCTAGAGTCTCAAACTGAGCACTCAAAATTAGTGGACAACGGTCAATTTTGTCCTTATTCTCTGTGCCTCAGTTCCCCAGCTTTAAAATCACATGACCTCACAGGTGTATGAAGAAAAAATGACCAATGTTCATGAAGCACTCCAAATACTAAAGTGATGAGTGCGATGAGAAAAAAGTCCATGAGAAATTAAAAATTTGGCATTCAATGCAAGGTTTGGATAGTGTGCAGTAAATAATGCATGAAGCCATAAAAAAGATAAAAAGTAATATTGAATAACTATTCATTCAGTGAGAACCGTCCATCCCATGCACTGAATGAGGCAGAGGTCCTGTGAAAAAATGTGATCTTGTAGTTAAAGACAGTATTATAATACATACACATAAGGGGTCCAAATTAAGGTTGCAAAAGCATCCTTAATACTGGCATTTCCAAACTGCTGAGTTCTTTACTTTGCAACTTTAATGTTCTTTTAAACAGTTTTTAAAAAAATATATATATAATCTAATCCAGGGGTAGGCAACCTATGGCACGTAAGCTGATTTTCAGTGGCACTCACACTGCCGGGGTCCTGGCCACCAGTCTGGGGGGCTCTGCATTTTAATTTAATTTTAAATGAAGCTTCTTAAACATTTTAAAAACCTTATTTACTTTACATACAACAATAGTTTAGTTATATATTATAGACTTATAGAAAGAGACCTTCTAAAAACGTTAAAATGTATTACAGGCACGCTAAACCTTAAATCAGAGCGAATAAATGAAGACTGGGCACACCACTTCTGAAAGGTTGGCGACCCCTGATCTAATCTATCAGGATTGAGGGCCATTTGTTAAGAGTTGTGCAAACAATGATATTGTTACTTCCCAGGAGAGTTTGCAATCTTTGATCCAGCTTGTGATATTCTTACTGAATAGCACCTTACTCTACAAAATCTCACTTACTTCATCAGGACACATTGGGGAGGTGAGGCACTACCTTAGTGGAAATGTATGGTTTCCTCTTGCACTACTGCCTTTTCACTGATTTTGTGGAAATCCAAGCAGGCCCATGACGGGGGATAGGAAATCTTTACTTCTGGTGCCTAAGACAGCTTCATTGGCCAACTGTTTTCCCAGCCTGCCTATGATAAGGAATAAGTTCCCCGAGCAAGGAATATTTCAGGATCTTTACAGCTATTCACTTGTTCCAGGATGTGCTCCCAGAAGGTCATTTTCACACTTTCAGCCTCTCTTTCTAATGGCCTCCCCTCTTGATTTTTCTCTTACAAATCCAACTCCCTAATACAATGGCTGTTTGTTTCAGACAATAAAAAAGAGGTTACTCACTTTGTGCAGTAACTGCAGTTCTTCAAGAGGTTGTGTCCCTATGGGTGCGCCACTTCAGGTGCTCATGTGCCTCTTGAGCCTTTGATTGGAGATTTTCACTTAAGTGTCTACTTGGCCCGCAAAAGCGCCTAATACCACCTCATGCCAGATACAGAGACTATATAGGGGCATGCAGGCAAAGCACTCTCAGTTCCTTTCCCACCCAAACATCCCCTAAGGAATAATCCAAAGCAGAGGGCAAGGAGGCTGGGTAGTGGAACACCCATAGTGACATCTCAAAAAACAATGGTTACTGTACAAAGTGAGTAACCTCTTTTTCTTGTCTGAGTAGCATCCTTATGGGTGCTCCACTTCAGGTGATTTCCGAGCAGTATCACCAGATGGAGGAGGGGGCTTCAGAATAGAGTCCAGAACTGAAGATAGTACTGCAGAACCAAGTGCCGCAGCAGATCTGACAACATGAATCAGGGCACAATGTTTCAAAAACATATGTATGAAGCCCACGTAGCAGCCCTACATATTTTAGATACTGGTACATTCTTCAGTAATGCCACAGATGTTGCTTGTGATCTGGTTGAAAAATGTTTTCACCTTTTTTTGGGGGGGGGGAGGGGAGGGAAGAGAGAAGAGAACGCCCACAGCATCATAACAAGTGATAATACATCCAGCTATCCATCTTGACAGTCTGAGTAGAGATTGAGAACCCCATGAATCTATCCGCAAAGGAAATGAAGAGCCTACGTGACTTCCAAAATTACTTGGTCATATCTAAATAGAAGGATATTACCCTGCTAACACCCAGGATATGTAAACAGGATTCCTGTAGTGAACTATGTGGCTTCAGGAAAAATACTTGTATATGAATGGGTTAAGATGGAACTTCAATAGAATCTTAGGTAAGAATTTAGGGTGTGGCTGTTAAAGAGAACGTGCCCTTAAAGAACACCATAAAGAGGGGGTGGGAGAAATCTGCCATCATGGCTCCAATCTCTCTGACCCTACGGGCCGATGTGATAGCTGCTAAGAAGGCTATCTTCACAGATAAATGCAACAGAGAACAGGTTACTAGTGTTCAAATGGAGGTCTCATAAGGTAACGGAGTACTAGGTTGAGGTCCCAGGTCAGGGTAGGTTCCTAATCTGTGGACATTTCTAATCTGTCCCCAAACCCTTAGTAAACCTAGACTATTCTGGGTGAGCAAATATGGAGAATCCTTCTACCAGAGAATGAAAGGCTGATATTGCGGCCAAATGGACCTTAATTGAACTAACTCATAATCCTGATTTCTTTAGATCCAATAGATAATCCAAGATGACTAAGTGGCACCAACGCAGGCAGGAGGCAGCAATGACACCATCAGTGGAAGAATCTCTTCCATTTCTGCAGGTAAGTAGTGCAGGTTGATCTCTTTCTACTACTCAGTAACACCTCTTGTACTTACTGAGAGAGCGGGAGGATTCTAGGTCCATGAACCATCGAGGAGTCATGCCTTGAGGTGGAGAACCACTAGGCTGAGATGAAGCACGACCCACAACCTCTAACAGGAGATGAGGAACAGTCGGGAGCTTGAATGATGGCTGGACATATAGGTGAAGCAGGTAAGCATACCAAGCTTGTTTCGGCCATGTCAGCACTATAAGGATAACTCTCTCTGTCCTTGTTCATCACCCTTAGTATCAGTGGTGTTGGAAAATGCATAGAACAGACCCTTCTTCCAAAAAAGGTATCTCCCAAGGAGTGGTGGCCCAGATGCCTGCTTGAGCAGAAAAGAGGACACTGCCTGTTCCTGGAGAAGGTATTGAGATCCATCTCTGGCAGTCCCTATTTTAGAAATATGCTGTGGAGAACTTGAGTGTCCCATTCGTAATCCTGTGAAAAGTGTCTGCTGAGGACATCAACTGTGGCATTCTGAATACGTGGGGAGGCAGCGTGCTAAAATTTGGATCTGATGAGCTACATACCACTTCCAGAGTTTCATGGCTTTGGCACACAGGGAGGGGGATCTTGTTCCTCCCTGCTTGTTGATATAGAGTATGCAGGATATATTGTCCATCATGACCCTGATTCATTTGCCCTGATGAGGGGTAGGGAATGAAGGCAAGTGTTCCTGACAGCCCTGAGCTCCAGCAGACTGATGTGGAGATTGATTTCTCGAGTTCTCCATTTGCCCTGACTCACGAAGGTGTTGAGGTGGGCTCCCCATCCCAACAGTGATGCATCTGTTATTAAAGTAATTTATGGGGTTGGGCAACAGAAAGGAACGCCTGCACAGATGTTGAGTTGATCCTTTCACCAGTCTAAGGAGTTCCTCACTTGTAGAGGAACTGTCACCTTTCTGTCCAAGATGTGTCTGACTGGAGAATAGGTCATTCTGAGCCAACCCTGGAAGCAGCAAAGATGTAGTCTTGCATGACTGGTCACAAAGATGCAAGCTGCTATGTGTCCCAGGAACTGAAGACAGTTCTTTATTGTGGTTTGAGGGCTCCCCTGAATTGCCTGTACCAGACCTGACAAGATTATGAATCTAAGAGACGGTAAGCTCTGGCTGTCAACAAATCCAAATATGTCCCTACAAACTGTATCTTCCATACAGGGGTTAATGGGGACTTTTTTACATTCAGCTGCAGACTCAACTCCTGGAACAGGCAAGGACCATCTGGGTGGAAGATAGCACCACTTCATAGGAGCGGCCCTTGAGTAGCCAGTCATCGAAGTACAGGACACTTCTTGTCGGATATAAACAGCTGCTCCTGCCAGGACTTTTGACACCACCACTGAGGCCGAGGAAAGACCAAAGGGAAGCACTTGGGATTAGAAATGATCCTGACCTATAGTGAAGTGTAGGTATTTCCTGTGTCATGGGTATAGCATTATATGAAAATAGGCATCTTGTAGGTCGAGAGCCGAAAACCAATCCCCTTTCCCCAGTGAGGGAATTACAGCTGCCAGAGTCACCATCCTGAACTTTTGAGACTTTCTGAACTTGTTTTAGAAGTCTTGGATCTAAGATTGGTCTCCACTCTCTGTCCTCCTTTGGCACAAGGAAATACTTCAAGTAAAATCCCTTGCCGTTCTAAGTTCCCTCTAAGCTGCACAGCCGCCCAGCAGGCTATCAAGTGCAATGCACTTCAGGTGCCCCTCCCCCTCTGCAATGCTGCTCCTACCTTCTGACTTGGAGCTGCTCCCAGGAGCCTCCTGCTTGCTATGCAGAGGGTGGGTGGGGGTGGAGGGAGGAGGTGTGCTGATGTTAGGGTGTCCCCCTCCCCCCCCACAATCCCTCTCCACAGAGCGGGGGGAACGTGACAGAGCTCAAGAGTGGGACAGCGGGAGCTTGTTGGTGGCTGCTGCTGTGGCTGCTTTGAGTGCCGATCTACTTAAAAGGGCAACATACTTAAAGCGGCAATGCGTCTCTGTCTCACACACAGTGTACGTCTCTATCTTTCACATTCACCTCCCAACACATACTTGTATTATTATTGTTATTTCTTGACACTTCCTGCAATACACATATATTCTCTGTAATTTTATTCTTTCAACGTGCTGTTGTTTGAGTTTTTTGACTGGTCTATGCATTTCATAATTTTTATTTCTCTTACGATTAAATTTAATTCTTTGAGTAGTGAGTTCTAAAATGCCTAACCCGTCCTGGCTGAAGTAATTATCTGTATGGTAACTTTTTTTAAATTTATATTACATCTATGTTTTTTGTTTCTACTGGTGGCGCATATCCGCACATTACCTCAATAATTTGGTGCACATAACAAAATTCATTCCGCACATGGATGGGAAAAATTAAAGGGAACATTGTTGCCCTTGTGAGGCAGAGGAACCAGCTATGTTGCTCCTAATCGAAGGAGAGAGTTCACTTCTTGTCTCAATAAAAACTCAGAGAGGGGTCCCTGAATGATAGGGAAGGGGGATGGAGTGGAGAGAGTAATGTAAAATGGATGGTATAACTCGATGTTATGACCTCTATGACCCACTTGTCTGTAGTGATCCACCTCCAAGCATGTTGGAAATAGGCAAGGTGATCTCCAAAAGGGGGAAGGTGGGCTCATGGGCGCAGCTGTAAATCTAGAGGTGCAAGAGGATTTGAACCATCAACTAATCCATTAAAACTGATGCTTCAAGATGGCTGGGTTGTCATGGAGGGCGGTCTTGCGGCCCTCTCTCTCTGAAATCTACGTCTCTTTCTAGCGGGGGGTATTGTGGATCTATGGAACCTTGAACACTGAATGGGATGTGATCTCTGGGCAGTTTGTTATCTACTAAACTTTTTCTTATTTGTAGGTGCATGTATACCCAGGGATCATAAAACAGCCCTAGAGTCCTTTAGCGTGCACAAGGAGTCACCCATGGTTTCCAAGAACAGTTTACAACCGAAGGCAAGATCCTCCACAGTGGTCTCTACTTCCCTCAGAAACCCCATTATATGGAGCCATGATGCCTTGCTCATAACCACAGCTGTGGAGATGGACCTGGCAGCAGTGTCTGCAGCACACCAACATGCTTGACAGGCAGTTATGGCCACCAAGTGGCCCTCAGATGATGAACTGGAATTGCTCCCTATGTTCTTGTGGCAGAAGTTCAATAAAAACTGTGAATCTGTTATAATGTGTAAAATTATATTTGGCCATGACCACCTGACAATTCGCGATCCTGAAGTGCAGGGTTTGCTGAAAAAGAGGCCTTTCACCCAAAGAGATCCTGCCTTTTCTGGTCCTTATTATATGGGGTAGACCTAGAGAAGTGCTCCCTACTCCACTTATTTACCGCATCCACCATCTGGGAGTTAGGTGGCGGGTGGGAGAACAAGTAGTCAGAAACCATAGGGGGAACATAATACTTCTTATCTGCCTATTTCCACATGGGTGGAACAGTGGCAAGTGTCTGACACCAGTCTTAGCCAGATCTACAAGTGCCTCAGTGATGGGTAACGCCACCCTGGAGGAGTTACTGACTACAAGATATCCAACAGTTTGTGCTGTGACTCACTGACCTCTTCAAGAGGAATTTGAAAAGTGTCAGCTACCTTCTTTATGAGGTCTTGAAATTGTCGAAAATCATCAGCCATGGATGGTGGCCGAGGCATAACCAGGTGTTTGAGGGGTGACCTCCTTATCTACCCTAGCTTCCTGAACCTCAAACATCTGCTATGGGAGGGCTGGCTGGGAAGGAGAGGGCTGTACAACTCTGGCCTTCCTATGAAGAGTACCGGTGGTCTGGCAAATTGTTGATAGGCAGCCCAGATATCCAAGTATGGACAATGGGGGTGAGAGGGCATACGGAAGTGGGAGTGGCATGAGGGGCCACCTTGATAATGACCCCAATCTTCCCTACGTCTTTCAGAGAATGGGTTGCTGAAGGGATATGTTGGAGAGGCCTAAACAGAAATAGAGGAGACCAACTGAAAGTCTCTTCTCCTCTTCCATCTGATCCAAAGAGAGAGCACCCACCAAAAGTGATGGAGAATCCTGCAGTACTGGAGGACAGTAGTCTGTAGATCAGGGTCTCAGTACCAAGAGATGATCAGTACCCATGAGGAGTGGGGACTCGGGTTGTTATAGAGAGGTCCTTAGTATATCTTAATTCCTGTGCTATCAAGTAGGGCATCGGTACCGACATAGTAGCCAAAGCCAATGGTGGGTGGCACCACTGCTTGGTGCCAAGAATGCTGCATGCATGGGTACCAATGGCTGGGCTGAACACACAGGTACCGACAGCTGGGTGAACTCGAGATCACCAGCCCCGAGTGTCTATGCTTGCCCTCCTTGCTGGTAGAGGGTACCAAGACCCTATTGGAGATGTCTCTCTCCTTTGTGCTCTGGGACTTTATGGCCCCACCAGTACCGGAGGAGGAGCCCTTCAATTCAACGGCATGGGGTTGAGTTGAAAGGTCGAGGTTTCAGAGACCGTAGATCTCCCTGGGACCTGGACCTTTTCAGAGCTGTCTCCTTAAGGTGAAAGTCTGCACTCCTCTTTTTGGAAGTCTTCCCTTTCTTAGGGGAAGCCTGTGTTGAGATAGAAGGGGTGCTGGAACTGTCTGGAACATGTATGGGGGTGGGAGAATGGTAGGGGTGTTTCTTGACCTGACTCAGAAGCTGGCCATCATTAGCAGTCTGAGTTTAATAATCTTGTTTTTCCTTGCCCTGGACTTGAGGGCCAGGCAGAAGTTGCAGTTCTGGGAGACATGGGACACCCCCAAGCAACGGACACACTTAGAGTGGCCATCGCTCACAGGTATGGCCTCTTGGCAGAGAGGCAACATTTGAAACCTGGAGAGCCAGGCATGCCCTGCCAGGAAAAAAAAAAAATCTCCCCAAGGGGAAAGAGGAGTAAAACAACTATAAATATACTAACAATTAACTATAAAAACTAATATTAGAAAAAAAACCAAAGCACACTCAAGGCAGACACACTATGGCTCCGTCTCAGGCCAAGATGGAACAGAGGGCAGTTTGCCCATGCCTGCCTAATATGGCCTTTTTGACAGGTTTCAGAGTAGCAGCCGTGTTAGTCTGTATCCACAAAAAGAACAGGAGTACTTGTGGCACCTTAGAGACTAACAAATTTATTTGCACGAAGAGGCACAGGGCGCATGAACGGGCCAAACAGACACGGCTAACTGAAAATCTCCAATTAAGGGCTTGAGAGGCAAATGCGCACCTGATGTGGAGCAGCCATATGGACACGAATAGAAGAAAAGACAGCCACCTTTTCCGTAACTGGTGTTCTTTGAGATGTGTTGCTCATGTCTATTCCACAATAGGTGTGCGTGCTCGCCACGTGCACCGGTGCCAGAAGTTTTCCCCCTAGCAATATCCGTAGGGGAGCGCCCTAGCAACCCTGGAGTGGCGCCATCATTGTGCAGTATAAGGGGCACTGCGCGCTCCCCCTACCCTCAATTCCTTCTTGCCAGACAACTCCGACAGAGGGGAAGAAGGGTGGGATGTGGAATAGACATGAGCAACACATCTCAAAGAACACCAGTTACGGAAATGGCGATTCTTTTCTTCTTCGAGTGATTGTAACCCACAATGTGTAACCCACAATACGTGATTCCAAGCTATATCTGTTGGAGGTGGGAAGGAGTTCACAAACTGTCGGGACGGAGAACAGCCCTGCTGAACCCGGCGTCCTCCCTGGTCTGAGAGACAATCGCATAATGCGAAGTGAACGTCTGAACTGAAGACCACATGGCAGCCCTACAAATGTCCTGAATGGGGACATGGGCCAAAAAGGCAGCCGACGAGGCCTGCGCCCTAGTCGAGTGCGCCTTCACAATTGGTGGCGGAGGGATTTCCGCCAGGTCATAACAGGTACGGATGCACGAGGTGATCCAGTTGGAGAGCCGCTGAGTGGAGATCGGCCGACCTTTCATGCACTCGGCCAAGGCAATGAATAGTTGCGAGGACTTTCTGAATGGCTCAGTCCGCTCCAGGTAAAAAGCCAGAGCCCGTCGCACATCCAGCATGTGGAGGCGGCGCTCCTCACTGGACGCATGGGGCTTGGGGCAGAGGACCGGCAGAAAAATGTCCTGACCCATGTGATAGGCGGAGACCACCTTCGGGAGGAACGAAGGGTGTGGGCGGAGCTGGACCGTATCTTTATGAAACACCGTGTACGGGGGGCTCGGAGATCAGGGCCCTGAGTTCCAAGACCCGCCTAGACGACGTGATTGCAACCAGGAAGGCCACCTTCCACAAGAGGTGTGACCAGGAGCACGTGGCTAGTGGCTCAAACGGGGGCCCCGTGAGACGGGCCAACACCAGGTTTAGGTCCCACTGCGGGACTGGGGGCCTAACTTATGGGAAGAGACGATCCAACCCCTTAAGGAATCGGCCAGTCATAGCATGGGAGAATACCGTGTGGCCCTGCACCGGCGGATGGAAGGCTGATATGGCCGCCAAGTGCACCTTGACTGACGAGGGCGCCAGGCGCCTTGAGCTCTAAGGTGAAGGAGGTAGTCCAGAATAAGATGGATCGGGGCGGCCCCCGGGGAAACACCCCACTCATCCGCCCATCTGGAAAACCAAGACCACTTTGCCAAGTAGGCTCGGCGTGTGGAGGGCTGCCTGCTTTCTAGGAGGACGCGCTGAACCCCTTCCGAGCACATCCTTTCCTCCCTACCTAACCAGTGAGCAGCTACGTCGTGAGGTGGACTGCCACTAGGTTGGGATGGAGGAGGCAGCCCTGGTCCTGGGAGAGCAGGTCTGGGCGGGATAGCAATGGTGGGGCGACCGCCAGGCCTGTGAGGGTCCCGTACCAATGCTGCCTGGGCCAGGCCGGGGCAATCAGAAGGACCCGGGCCTTGTCCATCTTTATCTTTTCCAGGACCTTGCTGATCAGTGGGAACAGGGGAAAGGCATAGAGAAACTGGCTTGACCAGGACAGGAGGAAAGCATCGGAGACGTCCCAACCTCCCCGCCGGAGCAGAACTGGGGGGAGTCCTCGAACTTGGGCAGGGAGCCCCACAGATTGAACTCATACCGGCCCAGGAGAGCCTGGTGGTTCGCCACCCGTAACTCGAAGCTCGAGGACAAATACATTTTTCTTCCAAATGAGTCCAGCCTCCTTGAATCTTTATTTTTCAGATTATGGGCTGGTTGGCCCTGCCGTTCCCTGTGGTTGACTGACTCGACCACCAGGGAGTTAGGAGCAGGGTGGGTGTATAAGTATTCATGCCCCTTGGCAGGTACAAAATACTTGTGTTCCACTCTCTTAGAGATTGGGGCCAATGAGGCCAGGGTTTGCCACAGGGCATTTGAAATTTTTGCCACCCCTTCATGGAGAGGCAAGGTTACCCTGCCCGGTGCCGAGGACGACAGTACATTGAACAGGGAGTCCGAGGGCTCCTCCATCTCCTCTGCTTGGAGGTGGAGGCTTGATGCCACCCTTTTTAAGAGCTCATGGTGGGCCCTAAAGTCCTCCTGCGGGACGGAGGGAGGAGGGGCCGTAATCGCCTCATCCGGGGAGGGTGAGGAGGCTGGCACGGTACTTTGTGTGTCCACTGGCACCGGAGGGTCCACCACCTGGTCGGTCTCCGGGCACGGTGCCGAGGATGTACGTCCCACCGACTCCTTCCTCGGAGGTCTGGAGAGGGAGGCTGATGGTCCTTCTGAGGCTCTGGCCACCGAGAGAGCCCCCACTGGGGGCTGCGTTGGGGGCCACGGTGCCCACTGGTACCATTGGGCCGGCCACGGGGCCCGGTGCCACTGCACCTGCTGTGGCACTGGCGGAGCCGGCTGTTTGGCCTGGCTGGCCTGGCCCATCGATGGACGACTACGAAGGGAGGCCGGGCTGACATACGACCTGCCACTGTCCCTGGACCGGGAGGAGTGGCGGCGCCGGGAGCGATGCCGACCATGGGACCGCGATCCTGACATGGAGGACCAGTACTGTCGGTAACAGCTGCTCCGCGATCTGCTCCGGCGGGCGGACTCGTGACGGCGAAACGCCGACGATCAATGCCCAGGCCTGCGGATGTGGTGCCGTGGTGGGGTCCTGGAACGGGACGACGAACAGGAACAACGTCGACGTTCGTGCCATGACCGGCTGCGATAGCCCCTCCAAGACGAGGACCTTTGGCGTCATCTGCCTCGGTCCCGTCGGTGTTCGCTCCTCAAGGCGGAGTGGTGGCGAGAGTCTCAGTCAGACGGAACCCAACCAGACAGCCTGGTGGGCGTCGAGGGAGATCCACGTGGACTTTGCCCTGAACGGACGCTGGGCGGAGAACGGTGTCAGGAACGTTCCCTCGACCGAGACCGGTACCGAGCCAGGGGCAACTGCAGAGATCCCAGCAGCGGCTTGCCTCTGGAGTGCGGGGCTGACATCGGCGGTGCTCCTGGTACCGGCATGGACATAACATCCCGGGCTGCCTGCAGGGCCTCCAGTGTGGAGGGCATCCAGACATCCGGGGAGGCCAGCTCCGAATGGGCCGGACTACTCTGCTCGACTTGAGTCAGAGGCCTAGAGGCCAGTGGGGATCAAGGACTGCCCAACGTGGGTCTAGCCTCTGTCCCGGGTTTACTCCGATGCCGCAGCGAAGAAAGCCTCTTCCTAGCCTTCTTGGCATGCCCTGTGGATGGGGAGCGGTGTCAACTAGTCGATACCGCTGCAGGGTCGCCGCGCACCGACACCGCGGTGCCCGGTGCCGACTCGGAGCGGCGCACCAGAGCTAGGGTCAGCATCCATCAGAATAGCCTGGAGCCTGATGTCCCTTTCTCTCTTGGTACGAGGCTTAAACGACTTGCAAATCTTGCAGCGATCGCTGAGATGGGTTTCCCCCAAACAGCGTAAACAGTCTGTGTGCGGATCACTCACCGGCATAGATCGCCTACAAGTGCCGCACGACTTAAAACCTGGGACACGGGGCATGCCCCGGCGCTCTAGCTAAACTAAACTAACTACAGGTACCATACACTGAATGAACAAGCAGTTTTGGGGACAAGCTACAGCAAAGCTGGAGCACAGCAGTTCCGAAGCACCTTAACTGGCGGAAAGAAGTAACTGATGGTGGGGGGAGCGTGCAGTGCCCCTTATAACGCACTGTGGTGGCGCCACTCCAGGGGTCGCTAGGGCGCTCCCCTACGGGTACTGCTGGGGAGAAACTTCCGGCACAGGTGCACGTGGCGAGCACGCACACCTATTGTGGAATACACATGAGCAATCACTCGAAGAAGAATAACTAATCCTATATTACTGTGCAGACACCAGGTGGTAGACGTGGGATAACAATACAGCTACAACATTTGCAAGCAGAATCCAGAGATGGCTGATTAAGAACAATGGAAAATAAACAACTACTTTTACACTATATTACCTATTAAGAACTAGTTTATGAAGAACCACCTCACCTGGACTGACAGAAGGGAGAACTAATAGCACTGGAAAAATGACTGACTACGGTGAAAAAAGACCACCTGTGAAACAAATTTAAGTTTTACAAAGATAAGAGGCTTTTATCAAGCTATATATTGTAGTTACTTTTTCACCCTGCTCTAAGCAATTCTGCCTCAGTGGCATCTAAAAAGTGTCTCAAAACACATGCTTCATGTACTGTGTAGGGGGTCCACTATTAATGAAAGATAAGGTGTTTCCTTATTTATTTTAAATCGTAATAGTTTCTTAATTTATAAGGTTTGTTACAATGGTGCTATGATTTGACAATGTTAACAAAACAGGAAAAAGAACATGACGTACAAGTTCTGAGAAAGATCTTACACTATTACCGAATGTCAGGTACAATGTGTATTATCAATTGTACATTACACTTCATTTTATGTTTCTGTATTTTTGACATCAGAACTTTATGAATAAAAAGGATTTATAATACATCACTATATTTTAACTTTTCTGAGAGAGGGTTTTCAGTTTCTTGGACGATTAGATTAGCTATATCTCCTGCAAAAAGAAACACAAGCAGGAGCTAGTGAGGGAGATGCAATCCTAGTCTTCTCCTATTCAGGATTTTAGCCCGAAAGAGGCAGCAGGCTAGAGAACCCTAATACCCAAAAATCTATACTGCAGCAAGAGATATTAGATTGCTCATTAAATTCCTGCCCTGGCCCGGGTGCGTGCCGCTGCTACCCAGGAGCCACTCCAGGTAAGATAGTGGTGACTGAAAAGCAGACAGTACAAAAAAAGTATAGCTAGTATAAAGTATAAAGATAACTGCTTGGTGACTCTATTAACTCTTCAGCTGGTTTTCAAATTTAGTACACAGTAATGGATGAAAAAACTCAAGACTATCTCTAGTACTGTGATGTTTTACTTTCAATAATATATTCACTCATAAATAATGCATGTTCATATAATTGCATGGGCTTTAAGGGAACTACAAACAAGTCATTCAGAGAAATGAATGAATGTGCGTTTACCAAAATTTAACATATGACTTGAAAATGTAATCCATATTTGCAACAATTCTGCGTATGAATCACAACCGTTAATCTTTCAAGACAGATCATTAATATTAAAGAGATAATCCATACCGTAATTTAAATCTCTTCACATACTGATTACAAATTAAAGTTCCATGAAAACCTGTTGCTTCTCTACTCAAGTCTTTTGACTTTTTTTTAGTTGGGGAGAAAAACCTAATTTTTCTTTAAAAGTCAATTTAATCTAATCTGAGAACCCAAACCCTGAAATGCCCTAATCATAACATTGCATGGTGTCACTACAGGGCAGAGTTAAAGTTATTTCAGTGCTCTAAATTGTGAATTTCCACACTTCTAACGGGACTGAAACCAAGCTGCCCAAAGGAAAGATGGTGGCCCCTATCCTGTTACAAAGGAGAGAGGATGACTGAGCAGCAGGTGAATGAAGACAGTGGCCATCTTTGCTAAGGGCAGCCTGTGGTCTCCATCCCACTGGGAACAATCAGAGATGGAAGCCATTTTGAGAAGGGCATCTTAACTGTGGGCAGACTATGTTCCACTGAATTGGGAACAACAGCGATTTTGAAAGAAGACAATTCTTCGTGGAATTCTCTGTAGAAGGACATTAGCCTCTACTAAAGGAGAAACTTTCAGTTGTGAAGAACAGAAGCAGCCACCAAAATAAACAAACTAATAAATAAATATCTTTAACTCTAACAAAAACTTCTTCAAAAACAAGGTTTCAGGACATTTTGATTATATTGGAAGTCTGAAGAGTCTGTTTTTCCATTATTAAGATTACTAGAGACCAAAAAAAGTATTAAAGGACCCATTTTTAACAGACTGGTTTATAAATGATCTAAAATGAATTATGTGCTCAAAGTGTTGTAATTGTGGGGTCGAACTGTTGCAAAACTCCTCAGCCTTCTCTGTGGAACTAAAACTGATACCTCCATAATTTTAAGGAGCATCAAAAACTTGGTATCTTATATCCCTTATCCCAAGCTACTGTTCCTGAAGAGACCCAGTTTATTGGCTGTTGAGTCTCCCCTGTGTGGACTCCCATCCAAGATTGGATGCCTCTGTGGTTTTACTAAAAAGGGGAAGTCTCTTTTAGAGAAGAATTGTACAATTTAATATTACCTTTTTATTTCTGAGGTAAGCTTTCTTGGCTGAAATGCGTCCACGCCTTGCTTCCAGCTGGCGGATTTTCTGTTGCAACTTCTGCAGCTCCTCTCTTTGTAAGTGTATAGATGTTGCCATATCTTCTTTTTCAAGCATGGCTTCCATACTTTCATAAGTATCGTAATATACCACTTCATCTCTCTTCTCTGTTTATAAAATGTCAGCAATAAAAGAAGTCAAATCAGTGTACATGATTGACATAAAACACTAAGTTGGTGGGTTCTGTTTTTTTGTTTAACATTGAACCCTGCATTAGACAATGCGCAGGAAGAGCTGGTCTTGACAAAAATAACAGTTGAGTGCCAACGTGTTAAAGGGGCACAACCTCCTAAGGCTCTACAGTTTAGCTAAAACATAAAAAGCCACATCAATTATGTACCTCCTGTTATTTTTATTGGCTCACACACCATTCTAAGAAAGAATAACTGTAAGCATGAAATTGTGAAGGAAACATAATCCCATGTCAACACAACACTACTCCCCTGACAGCGTTTGAACTTAACTAACATGAGGGGAGAGTTTATGCTGCACAGTCATCCCATGTGATCGCCACTGTAAAGTTCAAGCTATATGGCCACTTCCTAGGGTTTCTGTTGTGTGACTCTTCTTCAAATATCTCAAATATATACACACACACCATGAAAGAGAAATTAGACAACATGATGATCCCAAGATTTCGCCCATCAGAAGGTTTCTGGGCTCCTAGTCACGGCTTCTGCTCACTGGAGGCAGGGTGAGTACCTCTGCTAGGCTTACCCTGAAGACGCCACACTTAAGAGGACAATGACATTATCAAAAGTTTTATCACAACTATAATTTTTAAATTTGTATTTCACACTATAGTCTCTCTTGCCTACAGTGGAGCACTAATGAATTCAAATGCTGTAATGTGTGTAATTGTTAACATTTGACCTCTAATCTCTTATCAAGAAAAAAAAGAAAAAGAATAAAGGTGATGAATCCTTCACTGTGAATGCCTGGGTAAGGGAGACACAAAGGCCTTCTAAACCCCTCTATATCCTCTGCTGCAGACAGATCAAAGGAAGCTACCAGGAGAGGAGTTCAATGCTGGTGGCTCAAACAGGAAGGACAGTGAACGCTTAGCACTGACCTCATTGCCAGTTGCCCAGCCCTGAGCACCTAGAAACACTCTTATTTCTCCTGCAGTCAGCCACCTCTCAGGAAAGCTGCTACTCTGGTTGCATACAACTCTAACTTCCTCCTACCCAGCTGTAGGATTCTTCTGGGGCAAGGGCTTCCCTCCTCCTTTCTATGAGGCTACCCATTTTAAAAGCAGCAGCCATTTACTGTGTTATCTGCATGAAGCATCTTCTGCCTCCTGGTGCTGACTATATCCCCCCGCTAACAAACAGCAACTCAGAAGAAGAAAGTGATTCTAGCAAGTAAGGACAGAACTTCATAACTCTAAAATTAAAACAATGTACAAAAAACCTCACACTAGTCATTGAACCTAGCACTCACTCAGAAAAAAAAATTAAACAAAAGAAATTTAGCCATACATGAAAAATCAGCCTGCAAAATTTCATGTTTGAATCACCTAAAACTGTATTTTCTTAAGCAGCTATCGAAGAGAGAATCTGTTTGCAGGTTTCATTCTAAAATGTGGCAGAGTCGTAAAACAGGATTTTACAAATGAACTGACAGACTCAATTACAGGGTGGATAAAAATCAATGATTTAAAAAAAATAATTAAAAAGTGGGGTTTTTTTGGTAAAATGCTTTTTGAGGAAAAAACCTATATAAAAGATAGTTTTAATTAAGATACATTATAGCTCAAAGATATCTCATCATGGAATAGGGATTATAAATTCTAATTCTATAGTATGAGACAATATATTCATGTAATGTTTAAGTAAAGTTTTGTAAATGAGTTCTAATAGTTCATGGATTAGGGACCCAATCTTATGGGGTTCCAGGAGTTTCATAGAATCATAACAGAGCAGATGTTGCAGGCAAATTGCTGGATAAAGTGTATGAAAGAGAAACTGAGCAGTGTGCAAAAGGTCTAGAGGGTAAAATTGCTAACCTGAGTCTTGATGGGTGGAGCAATGTCCACAATGATCCTGCTGTATGTGCCTGTGTGACAACAGAAGAAGGGAATGTCTTCCTTACAGAAACAATTGATACATCAGGAAATGCACACACAGCAGAATACTTACAAGAAGTTGCAGTAAAAGCTATTAAAAAAATCAAATGTCTAGTACACAGCTTGGTCACAGACAATGCTGCAAATGTATCCAAGATGAGAAGGAATTATTTAGAAGAGAGTCCCAAGCTAACAATATACGGTTGCAGTGCTCATTTCATGCACCTCCTAACCAAAGACTTCAGTGTTCCAGAAATAAAGGCTATTGTTGTTGAAATTGCAAAATACTTCTGTAACAACCACTTTGCAGTAGCTGCTCTGAAAAAAGTGGGAAGAACCAAGCTAACTCTCCCACAAGACGTGCGATAGAACTCAGTAGTGGACTGTTTTGAGCACTGTATCAAGAACAGGCCTAATCGGATGACAGTTTGTGAACAAAATCGTGAAAAAATAGACGGCACTGTCACAGCCAAAGTTCTCAACATTGGGCTTAAGAGAAATGTTGAACACATTTCTGAGTACCCTGAAGCCTATTTCTGTAGCCTTGAACAAAATGCAGGGAAATGGCTGTTTTATTGCTGACGCTGTTGAAATTTGGAAGGAACTGAGTGAGATCTTAAAGAGAGAAATATGCAATGACAGAATTACAAGATTTAAAAAAACAAATGGGACAAGCACTATCTCCAGCTCATTTTCTTGCAAATATTCTCAATACTCAATTCTCAGTACCAGGGTCAAACCTTAACTACTGAAGAAGAAGAGTTGGCTATGACATGGACATCCAGCAATCATCCCTCCATAATGCCAACTATAATAAACTTCAGAGCTAAGGGTGAACCATTCAAGAAACATATGTTTGCTGCTGATGTTTTAAAGAAAGTCACACCAGTGAACTGGTGGAAGTCACTTACGCACTTGGATTCAGAGACTGTTGAAGTGATAATCTCACTTCTAACAGCAGTAGCTTCTTCCAGAATATGTTCTTCCTTTGGACTAATTCATTCCAAATTGAGAAATCATTTGGGACCTGAAAAAGCAGGAGCTTGTTTTTCTTTTCCAGATTATGAACAAACCAGAAAATGAAGGTGAAGACGACTGAGTTAGCTGCAGAAGCCAATATTTTAAATTTCTCATGTTGACCTGGCTGACACAATCAATTTTTTTTTTTAATATTTCATTTAACTATTTTAGTTAAAAACAATTTTAACAAGAACAAACCTTATTTTAAAAAACTTGAATGTTTAACTAAATTCAAAAATTCATATGCTTGTTTTGTTAAAATATTTATTAAATGTTTGCTGTTGAAGAAAAAAATCCAGAACATATAACGTTGTTGTTTTAGTTAAATAAAACAATTTAAATGTCTGTCTGGTGATGTTCTCCTCTAATACAGCATGGCAAGAAAATCCTCCAAATATTAATGATTAACCTGTTGATTTGGAGATAGTTCACCTCACAATGACTTCAGAAATATCTGCTTCAATTACCTTTGGTAAATGAAATACCCAAACAATCATTCATTTTCTGATATAGCTGTAAAACTAATCTGAAAAGTTTTCAAAATAAATCACTTTAAAAATGTATAGTGTGTACCTTCTAAAAATGAAACCTACATCTATCTCTGAGTTGTGAAGAATGTGTATTAAAGTTATAACAACCAACAAGAATGCATTTTTATGTAGAAATCCATGATTAAATAGAGTCTTCCTGACTAGTGATTTAAATCATGATTTAAATCAAATCCAACCTGCTCAATTATATCTTTAACAAGCATTTCAATGCTAAAACTGGGACATGCAAGAGTTTTCTTTAAAATATTTGTACATTTGCAGGTCCCCTTTCAATTCTATTGTGTCTTTCATCGGAAAAACACAAACTATTCTTTTTGGCCTTTAAAACATGTCTGTGAGGTTGGTAAGTACTGAACCTCTCTTATAACCTGGAACATGAAAAATATGCAAATTAAAATAATTCCTTTTCTGTTTAGTCCCACAACATTCAGACTTGCCAGATAAATTAAAATACTAAGCTAGCAGCCAACTCTCACATTATCTGTTGATGACATTCCATCCACCACAAATCACTTAGCAGAGATGAAGCTGGCCTGTTTGGGTATGTTGTCCCTTTAAAAGCCTTAATTTACAGAATGTGAATTCAAGTACGGAGCTTCTGTTGGTAACTCTAAAAGCCATCATCATGGGATTCCCTGTTTACTGTCTCAATAGCTACCAGAACAACTGTGTTCCATTTACAAGTAAAACAATGTTTTTTCCCTCCCTAACTACCAACCTGGACATTCAAGCTAGGATTTTGAAGTAAAGTTGTGTTTTTTCTGACTTTAGCATTATCAAAAGAAGATTCTCAGCCAGAATTTAGTCAATTCTGCTGATGCTGCAGAAATCAGAACAGAATCCAACTGCCTTCTCATGGCACTACAGAGTGAATGTAGCTACCAGGAGTAAAAGTAGTTCCAGCTTACAATGGTTACTAAAATGTACGTAGTACAGATCTGTTCCATAAGAAGAATGCTACTTTTCTGACCATAACTGTACTTTAAAGAAAGTAGGATTGATGATCCAATAAATAGCACTTTTCTCTCTGAGTCAGTAGTAAATCGTGTGTGTTAGAGACCACTGTACTTTGAGAGATACCATGTTTCAGAGGAGACGCAGGATGGTCGTGACCACATGTGACTATTTAAAAATCCTATGGTATTTTTCACAAGAGTAACTGCACTAGTTCTGCTGGATAAATTCCAAATAGGTAGTTTCAGTCTGCCTAACTAAAACTCCCCCATAATTTCAACTGGACCAGTATTCTTTCAGTATTCTGTCCTAACTTGTGTGTAGTATTGCTGTACATTATTTAAAAACGCTAACTCCTAACACAGACTGTTGCGTTCAATAAAGTCTGTCAAACCCTTTAAGCTTTTTTGGATAAAGGCTTAATATAAAAGTGTAATACTGTGAAATAAGAATATTTTTAAAACTTAAGCAGTGAGCTATGAAGAATTTTTTTGATTCAGTAATCATCTGAAAGCTTGCTTAAGTGTACCATGACCAAAAAGTGATGTATACTACTTTTACAGCAGGTCCACTGTTCTTTTGGTGGAAAAGTTGGTAATAGTGGAATAATCTCAATACCCAAACTGAATTTAAGTACTGGTGACAATGTACCTCAACTCAGAGGTCCTTCAAATTACTCGGTGAACTTTCCAGATGTAAAAGTCAACATAACATTATAGTTTTGCTAATATTAATTCAAAGAAAAAACTGATTTAACTACTTCTTCCTCCTTTGTCTCTCTTACTAGATAGGTTCCCTTCTGGCTGCATGAAAGTAAACTGTGCAGTGACATCAGGATCAAAACTAGAATCATATCCTAAAGCAGTCTGTGAACAAAGAGTTATCTATTGAGCACTTACTCACGGCCTGCAGAGAGCTGGCTAGGCAGACTGCTAAATTTCATTAAAAGACAGCTAAAAATGTATTAAGCTCTCTTTCTCTATGGGCTCAATTACAGTAATTGCCATAAGGATGTAATAGGATCACATATGTGAGAAGAGGCAGTCCACACTTCTGTAAATGGGGGAAAAGGTGCCATGAGGTGCTGTCTCTCAAGATGTAACTCACAATATGAGTACATTTGAAAATTTCTGCTCTAGAGTGACTTTTCTGATGAACACTTCCTCCACAAGTCCTTTAGCACTGAGCCAGCATAGAAAGCTAACATCTGAGTAAAAGTATAAGCATAAGAAAACCCAGGAAACCAGGCTGGACACAAACACACTAAATTTCCCTGCACCATCTCTATGAGTTGGTTTTAAATGATTTGTGAGCTACATCAGGTCTAGGGGCCACAGCTTGCATGTCCCTGATCTAAACTCTGTTACATGGGCAACATAAATGCTTCAAAATGTATCAAAAGCTCAGCTAGAGGATTCTGATTTGCATGACGCCTCCTTGACAGCCACTTGCTACACTTAAACACTTATTTCAGAAATGTTGAGAGCAACAACTCCTGTAAGTTAGCCACATTTAGGGCTGGTCCACACTAGGGGCGGGATCGAACTAAGATACTTCGACTTCAGCTACGCTATTCACGTAGCTGAAGTCGAAGTATCTTAGTTCGAATTTGGCGCGCTTACCTCGCGTCCGCGCGGCGCGCGATCGACGTTCGCGGCTCCCACGTCGACTCCGGGAACTCCGCTAGCCCTGCAGGAATACCGGAGTTCGAAGTAGCGCGTTCAGGGATCGATTTATCGCGTCCAGACAAGACGCGATAATTCGATCCCCGATAGTTCGATGGCTACCCGCCGATTTCGGCGGGTAGTGTAGACGGGGCCTTAGAAAATAATTTCTTCCTTTCTAGCCCTAATTTTTCCCAATATTGCGTAAGACGTTAGGTATGTGATTCCAACTGAAGGTAAGGAGACAAAGCAATACATAAAGATTCAAAAATTTACCTCCTTCTCCCGGATGCAGATTTTAACTGATTTTAATTGTACTTATGTTCAAAGTCCTAAATCTTTACTTATTTAAAGAATGCTAAAATTGCTGATTCTACAGTTCTAGTACTAGTACTGTCTTAGGTAACAAAGATTATGCACATAAAATGTGTACTGCACCTGACACTAGTCTTTTGATGCTTTCAAGTTGTGCTGTCAGCAGCAGCTCTTCATACTTCAAAATCTCAAACTGCACTTCATACAACTGAAGCTGTAGATCATAATAATCAGCTTCCAACTGGTCCAAATGGGCTATGGCTTCTGTACCACCTTGCAAACTCTGCATCTGAATGGAGGGAGGGGAAAAAAAGAAAAGTGAATAATACATGTCTACAGGATCCTACTAAAACCAAGACCTAGATATTCATTTTTATGTTAAAAAAATTAAAACATGCAAAAAGTAGTTTTAAGAGAGACAGTTCAGGTTATTCTAAATATAGATAAACTGAATACTGTCAATGCTGTAGGAGAAGTTTTGACTACTCTCACTTCAGATGTAATAGTCAACGTATTTTCAGTATAGCACTAGGAGGTCTATAACATCAGGTTACAGTTTATGACTGCCCATTCTTTCAGGATGAGGAGAGTGAGGTACACCCCCAACTTCCTGTTTCTTCTGTTTCTGTATTTCATGTTTTTGTTTGTTTGTTTTTGTAGATAGAGCAATAGAGGTCTAATGTAACCATTTGGTACTGTGTTAGCTTAGATGCAAAAATGTTTTAAAATAGTTAGAGGCTGTTATACCAACAAAACCTAGAAAACTGAAGTTAAGATTGACAGTCTAGGTCATGGTGAACTAAAAAAAAAAAAGACTAGATGTATCTCTCTCTCTCTCAATGGGACAACAACTGAGGAATCTTCCAGCAAATAAAATATAAATATTTTACTCCATGTTTTCCACTCTCACGCACTATGTGGCTAACCTTCCTAGATGCAGACATAAAGCAGCATACCTGCCTAACCACAGGCTTTTGTGCCATTTCTCAGGCCTCCCTTCAAAATCTCAGGACATCCAGTGCTGCAGCAATGAACAGAAGAGAACATTAGATCCTTTTTAGTCAGGGAGAAAAGTTGATAGTTCTTGAGCCTCACTGCTTTGGGAGTAAAGTAAGAGAATAGAGAATTTTCCAGGTTTAAAACAATGATGTCAATTTTTCTGGTCATATGTCAGAAAGGAACATGTAAGACAAGGTTTCAGGAAACAGCCAAAATGAAAATCCCAAGCTTTCCATTTCCCACAGTAGGCAAGTATGCATAGCAGCCAGATCCTGTTTGGCTGGAGAGTGGGGGTTGGAGTTCAGAACTGCACAGTCAGCTGATATTGAAAGGAATCTCTCATCTGTTGTTGCATAGATAGGATAATCTAGCTCTGGATTTCTCTGGTTCTCCTTCTCACCTACCAGTCACTGCCAAAGCCAAACCTAAGTTCCTAACAAAATGAGTCCCTGACAGCTTCTATGGAGTCTGGATCCCCTCCTAGCTGAGGCAGGAGAGAAAGACATTTTGGCTTCAGTTGGACACATTTTTCTAGTCTGCCCATCCCCTTTTCCTGAGGAAAGAGGATCCAGCTTCTATATTATAAATTCTCAACCAGGAAGTGGGGCCATCTAATGAGAAAATGCAAAACAAAGTAAAAGTTGGGGTTTTTTTCTTCAAATTAAAAAACAAAATTTTACTTGCCAGCAGATTTAAATTATGGTCGTATCCTCAAGGATTAAAACTTCACTCTAATGAATAGTCAACCATAAATTGGCTTCCTAGTTTTTACTGATTTGAAATGATCTTTAAAGAGTTTTCTGAATTAATCTAGAAAAGCATGTTTCCACACAAGATTGAAACATGGAGTGGGCAAACATGGACTGGCACTCTGTCCAAAAAGGCATTACCTGTTTCCAAGTCATTGGCAACTTAGAAGAAAATGATGATAAACACTTAAGGATCAATATCCTAACAGATAAAGCAGAAGATGGGGTAGTAGTTGGTGTCTGCTATAGACCACCAGATCACACTATAGCAGTGTTTCCCAACCTTTTCCAGTATAAGGTACACTTCAATAAAATGTGTGTGGGGCATGCTAAAATTATTAAAAGAAAACTTACTTTTAATGAGAAATTTGAGCTTGCCTTGATGCGCAGAGTCATTGAATCCTGGCAGGAAATGTGAACAATGCAACTTGGAGCTCTTGCTCCACCAATCTCAGACGCTCTCTGTTTTTGATGCAAGGCGGGCTTAAAAAACTTAAGCAGGTACATTGTTGAAAACAGCAACAGAATGGTGATAGCACGGTGTAAGATTACTGGGTATTGATCTGTCACCATCAACCAGAATGAGTCCAAAAACATGTCACCAAACTTTATTTTAAAGTGCAGACCATCCTTAATTTGGCAAGTTGCTCGAGCCATTTTTGTAAGATTCTTAGCACTTTCCATTGCAAAGGAACTCCAAGGATCCAGTCAAAATCTTTTGTATAGGCTGAAGAAAAATATGACCAGAATTTTTCTTCCAGACCTTTCAGATGTTCAGAAATTAGATTGACCAAAATACTCCTAGTAGGATCTGCCATGTTTGTGGGGGGAACATTTCTACTGTGACTTTTACTACTTTTTCCACCAGCGGACTAACTTAGATCTAAACCCATGCAGTTTATCCATGCAGGAGAGAAGATTCTCATTTCTACCTTGCATTTTCCTGCTCATGTGGTGGTGGAATACATCATCCAAATAAGCAAGTTTTACACACCATGCCACATCAGAGATCAAGTCTGTATATGTGGATTCCTCCAAAGTTAAGAACAGTTTTAATTCGTGTCTCAGCTCATACAATTGAGCGAGAACTTTTCCATGGGAAAACCAGTGCATTTCTGTGTACAAAAGCAAACTCTGGTTTTCTGCTCAAAAGGCAACATTTTAAAGACTGTGATTTTATTAAGTTCATTATCTTTACGGCTCCATCTAGCATTAAAGAAAGTTCTTCTGGCAGTGTTTTGGCCACAAGAGCTTCATGATACAGGAAACAGTGGGCCACCAGCACATCTAGTTTTATTCATTGACCATGCTTGAAAACCCCTTCACTTTGCCAGTCATGGAGGCAGCCCTATCTGTGCAAACACTAAGACAATTTTTCTAGTGTAGTTCTCCCTCCTCAAGGTAGGCCGCTGTCATCCTGAAGATTTCCTCTCCCGTCATGTGACCTGGCAGTTGTTTACAGAATAAAAAATTATCGTATACTATCAACATCAATGCACTTGATGTTAGCCAAGAGTTGAGCATGACCACTGATATCTGTTGATCCATCACTCTGCAATGCAAATTTTTCCCTTGATTTGTTTTTTTGTTAGAGCACAGTCTCAATATCAGCTGACATGTCATCAATGTGGCGACACATCGCCCATATTTTAAAAAGGGAAGAAAGAGAACCCGGGGAACTACAGACCTGTCAGCCTCACTTCAGTCCCTGGCAAAATCGTGGAGCAGGTCCTCAAGGAATCCATTTTGAAGCACTTGGAGGAGAGGAAGGTGATCAGGAACAGTCAACATGGATTCACTAAGGGCAAGTCATGCCTGACCAACCTGATTGCCTTCTATGATGAAATAACTGGCTCTGTGGATATGGGGAAAGCGGTGGACGTGATATATCTTGACTGTAGCAAAGCTTTTGATACGGTTGCCCACAGTATTCTTGCCAGCAAGTTAAAGAAGTATGGACTGGATGAATGGACTATAAGGTGGATAGAAAGCTGGCTAGATTGTTGGGCTCAATGAGTAGTGATCAACGGCTCGATGTCTAGTTGGCAGCCGGTATCAAGTGGAGTGCCCCAGGGGTTGGTCCTGGGGCCAGCTTTGTTCAACATTTAAAGAGAATGAAGGTACAGTCTGGCAAACTGGACTACCTGTGTGCATTCAGCCATATGGCCTAGCAACCTCAGGCATACTCAGGCTGTGGTTGCAGGTTGAGATTGCAGCTCCAGACATAGGTGGCAAATCATGTGGAATTCACTCTCAAACTCAAAGTCTATCAGATTCCCAGTGAACTTGATTCTTTGAGTTGAGACCAGTGTTGACTTTCCACTGTTTAGGACAAGACCTAGATAGTCAAGTAGACATAGTGTGAACTGAACATGGGAGGAGTTCTTCTCTGGACTTGCTCCACAGTGACCAATCATCCAGATATGGGAACATATGAATTCCCTTCTTCATGAGGTACGCTGTACTACAATCATGCATTTAGTATAAACCCATGGAGCAGAAGACAGACCAAAAAGGAGTACACTGGTAGTGCTAGTCCACAATGACAAAGAGGAGAAACCTCCTATAGCTCAAGAGAATTGCTACATAGAAATAAGCATCATGAAGATCTACAGCAGCAAACCAGTCATGATTTAATGCAGGGAGGATAGCTGCTAGGGTGTCCATCCGGAATCTCACATATCTGATGTATTTGTTGCGGTTGCAGAGGTTGAGGATAGGTCTAATCCCTCCCTTGGGTTTGGGAACTAGGAAATACAGGGAATAGAAACCCTATGCTTGATACTACTGCAGTGGAACCTCCTCTACAGACCCCCAAAGCCAGTGGAGACTGAACCTGCTTGAGGAGCAGTGCCTTGTAAGAGGGGCCCCTGAAGGATGGGGTGGGGAGGGGGAATGGAGGGGAACTGTATGGCATAACCTGATCTGACAGTGCAGTAATGGAGCCCCAAAACACTCTAAAAATGAGCCAGCCTGTTCTCGAACAGGGGGAAACAGTGATGGAGAGGTCACCACTGGATCACTGCCTTGGATACACAAGTCAAGATTGCACTTGCTGGATGCTGGGGGAGGATGAGCCAACTGGCTAAATTTGGAACCAGAGGGCCTTTGCCTCTGTGATCTATGCCCCCTTTTGGGGTATTCCCACTGCCTTAGAGGACAGGAGGACTGCCTGAAGAAACGCTGCAAGCAGTAGTGGTGCTGTTGCTGCTGACTGTTACAGCGGTGTCTATACAGCTGGAGTATAAACTCCCAAGGAACACAAAGTAGCTTGGGAATCCTTAAAAGAGTGCAGGGTCTCTGTCTTTTTTGAAAACAAAACCTGACCATCAAAAGGTAAGTTCTCAATGGTCTGCTGCACATTGGGTTAAATTACCATATTTTACAACCATCCCCCCACCCCCGGGTCACTGCTGATGCCATAGCTCTGGACAAGGCATCCGCCTCTTATAGCGCTGACTAACAAAGTATTGGCTACCATACAACCTTCAGCAATGAACACCTTAAATTCTTCCCCAGAGGCTTTCTGGCAACTTGTCTGCAAACTTAGACATAGACGCCCAATTAAAAAGTCGTATTTAGAGAGCAACACCTGCTGGTTCACAATGCACATCTGCAGAGAAGTATAATAAATCTTCCTTCCTATCCCATCCATTCTTTTGGACTCTTGTCCTTAGGCACAGATGTATACCTTCTGTTGCACCCTGTCAATTGCTGCAGTTACCACAAGAGAGCTAGGGGTCGGGTGGGAATAGAAACCCTCCAAACCCTGCATAGGGATGAAGTACCCTTCTCTGGGAGGCAATGAGTCGTGGGAGGCAATGAAGTAGTAGAATTCCAGAGAGCCTTTTCATGCACCAAAAGAGCCTCACTGAATGGAAGGGCTACCCTCCCTGGAGCCAATGGTTGGAAGATATCCAGTAGTTTCTGTGTATTCTCCTGCAGAAATTCAGCCTGGCCGCCTATGGTAGTAACCATACACCTAAGGAGATCCTGATATGCTTTGAAGTCCTGGGACACAGAGGGAGAGGAGCAGCCTGGTAGTCACCCAGAGAGGACAAAGCAGCAGTTTGCTGCGCCAACAAAGGATCTTGTTCTTGAACCACAGGATCCAGCAGTCAGGATAACACCGGAGGCCTACAAGGAAAAAAGGTTTACTAATCTTTTTAACTGTTTTTCTTTCAGGTGTGTTGCACATGTCCATTCCACTCTTGGATGTGTGCGCACCCCATGCAAAGTTGCCAGATTTTTTTCCCTCAGTGGTACCCATAGGGGTGATTCGAGCACCCTCTGCTGCTGCTGCTGCACACCAGTGTCATTAGTATAAAGGGCCCAGCTGACCCTGAGCTCTTCCTTTCTGGAAACTCAATGTAGAGGAGGACAAGTTGTGGAATGGACATGTGCAACACATCTCGAACAGTTATGAAAGATTAGCAACTATTCTTTCTTTGCGTGATTGCACATGTACATTCCACTCTTGGTGATTCCAAGAAATAATATAGGAGGAGGGATTGGAGTCCACAGATTGTAGTACAGCTCCACCAAATTTGGCATCATCTCTAGAGTACTGGGTAGTGGTATAATAGGAGAAGAAAGTGTGCACCGATGACCAGGTTGCTGCTTCACAAATGTTCTGGAAAGGGATCTGCGCTAGGAATGCTGTTGAGGATGTGTGCGATCTTGTGGAGTGAGTAGTCAGCTTGTCTATTGGTGAAACATTTGCCAGATCATAACAAGCGCTGATACAGATAGTCATTTATGACTAAATTCTCCATGAGGAGATTGGAAGGCTTTTCATTCTGTCCACTATAGCCATGAACAGTTTGATGGATCACCAAAACAGTTTGGTCCTGTCTAAGTAGAACACCAGTGCTTGTTTAACATCCAAAGCGTGTAGCCACTGCTTGTCCCTATTTGTGTGTGGTTTGCATTAAAAATGGGTAAGTAAACTGATTAAAGTAGTTTCAAATTTTAAACAATCAGAGGAAAAACTCAAGATGATGGTGTGAGTACACCTTATCTTTAAAAAACATTGTATACTATGGTTCAGAAGTGAGGGCATGCAGTTGAGACTCTTCTGGCAGATGTGATAGCAATTAGGAAAACCACCTTCCAGGAAAGGTGTAGTAAGGAGCACGTTGCTAAAGGCTCATATGGTGGTCTCATAAGTCCAGACCAAGTTCAAGTCCCATGGAGGAACGGGCTCCATTCATTGAAGGTACAACCTTTACAGACCTTTAAGGAATCTGATCATTATACCATTAGAAAAAACAGACCGGTTATCCATACAAAGGTGGAAAGCTGATACTGCTGCCAGATGAACCTTGGCAGAAGAAACTGCTAAGCCTTGATGTTTTAGGTGCAACAGACAGTCAAGTATATGTTGGATGGACGAATGCATCAACAAGATGCTGATTTGACAAGCCCAGAGAGAGAACCACTTCCATTTTGACAAGGAGGCGTCCTATTGGAGGGGTTTCTACTTCTTAGTAAGACCTGGCAAACTTGCTCCGAGCAAGACTGTTCTCTGGAATTTAGCAATGGAGCTTCTAGGCCATTAGGTGAAGGGATTGCAGGTTCAGGTGGAGTAGCCGACCACAATCTTGGGAGATCAGATCCAGGTGCAATGGGAATGAGATTGGAGATGTCACTGGGAGGTCGAGTAGAGTGGAGGAACCAGTGCTGGGGCTATTAATATAAACCAAGCATGATCCTGCTTGATCTTTAATAGCACTCTGTAGGAGTGGGATCAGGAGGAAAGCATCACTTTTCTGTCCAGGGTAGCTGGAAGGTGTCTGTGATTGCAAGGCCACAGTCCAGGCTCAGGGAGCAGAAAGTTTGCAAATAGATCAATCTGGGGAGTCACCCACTGCTGGAAAATTAATCTTGCTACATCCAGGCAAAAAGACTATTTGTGGTGACTAGAAAATGACCTGCTCAGGTGGTCTGCTAGCTCATTCTGCAGCTGTGGAAAGTAAGAGGCCTTGAGGTTGATTGAATGGGCTATGCAAAAATTCCTACAGGTGAACTGCTTCAATGAAGGAGGGATGAGTGAGCTCCTCCCTGCCTATTGAGGTAAAACATAGCTGTGATGTTGTCTGCAAGAACAAATGGGTTTCCCGCTCTGTTATGAGGTAGAAAAACCTGACAGGCAAGATGAATAGCCCTGAGTTCTCTGACATTGATATGAAAAGACAGTTCCCACAAGGACCAAAGACTCGCAATCTGGAGGGGCCCCAGGTGGGCTCTCCACCCTAGAGCAGACTCATCTGACACCAGAGTCATTGAGGGTTGAGGAAGAGAACGCCTGCACAAATTATGAGGATTCAGTCACAATTCAGCAAAATCAGAACTCAATAGTATTGGGATTACAGTCCCCCAATGAAGATGGCTTGGCAAGTACACTGAATCCAGCCACATCTGGAGGGGCCTACGGTGCAGCCTTGCATGTTGTACTACATAAGAGCCATGTGCCCTAGGAGCCTCGTACCGTTTTGGGCTGTTGTGATTACATGAAACTTGAGGTCTGTCACTAGAGATTGAATAGATTGGAATTCAGACTCTGGAAGAAATGCTCTGGCCTGGGAAGTGACAAACACAACCCCTAAAAACTCTATCCTCTGTACTGGGCAAAGGGTATGCGACGTTGCACTCCATATGACTTTAGGAAAATATGCTAATGAGTGTGAATATAATGTAACTGGAATAGTTTTATAAAAACATGATAAGTGAATATAATGTAACTGGAATATGCTTCATGCAAAAGGTCTCTTGTAAGTTATCATTACAAAGCTTATAATCTACTTAGTGTGGTCATCCTATTTGTATAAATGTATCATTCTTATATCTGAAACTAGAAATATGAAATATAACTGAGGTTCTATTGTAATTATGCAAAATGTGGACCATTTATGGTGGCTTGGAATCTTGATGGCTTCCAACAACTAGGACAACTGGTTGTAAATGTCTCTGTTTACTTGCAAGCCTTCCTGTGAGTCAGGCCAGGAAGAATGAAGGCTTGGGGTCTCACAGGACATGTGACCACGTCACCTGGTACTGGAATCCATCTTAAACCTGGTGCTTTTCCAGTTAGAAGGAGGGGTGTGGACACAGAGAGACAAAAGATTCCTGCCTTGTGCCAAAGCTATATAAGGGGGTGGAACAGAACAAAGGAGGTTCCAGTCATGAGAAATCCCCTAGTTACCACCTGAGCTGGAGCTAACAAGAACTGTAACGGGGAAAGGATTGGGCCCAGACTAGGAAGGAGTCCAGTCTGTGAAAGAAGCTTATTGGAACATCTCTGAGGGTCAGATTTTATCTATAATCAGTTTCTTAATGTGTTAGGCTTAGACTTGCGTGTTTTGTTTTATTTTGCTTGGTAACTTACTTTGTTCTGTCTGTTATTACTTGGAACCACTTAAATCCTACTTTTTATACTTAATAAAATCACTTTTAGCTTATTAATTAACCCAGAGTAAGTAATTAATACCTGAGGGAGCAAACAGCTGTGCATATCTATCAGTGTTATAGAGGGCAGACAGTTTATGAGTTTACTCTGTATAAGCTTTATACAGAGTAAAACTGATTTATATTTGGGCTTTGGATCCCATTGGGAGCTGGGTGTCTGGGTGCTAGAGACAGGAACACTTGCTAAGTCATTTTCAGTTAAGTCTGCAGCTCTGGGGGCGTGGGTCAGACCTGGATCTGTATTGTAGCAGATTAGCGTATCTGGCTCAACAAGACAGGGATCTGAAGTCCCAAGCTGGCAGGGAAAACGGGCTCAGAGGTAGTCTCAGCACATCAGGTGACAGTCCCAAGGGGGAATCTGTGACCGAACCTGTCACAGGGTAGACTTGTCTGCATTGATCAACAGGCCTAGGGCCTTGAATGTTGACTGAATGAGTCGAACACTGAACGTAGCCTGAGCTTTGGATGGGCCCCTGACTAGCCAATTGTCCAAGGGTAGAACTGCACTCGTCTCCTCAGGAACGCTGCCACCAGGGCCATACATTTTGTGAACACCCAAGGAGCTGCAGACTGGACAAACAGAACCACTGTTAACTCGAAATGTGAGTGCTTCACAATGAACTTGATGAACCTTCTGTGTCCTTGGTATATTGACACATGAAAGTAGGTGTCTCTTAAATCAAGGGTGGCGTACCAGTCTCCAGAGAGGGAACAATGGATCCCAGAATGACCATGCGAAACTTTATCTTTTTGAGATAGACCTGCATCAGCTGAACAACTAAGACAGGACTCCGGCCTCCCTTTGCTTTTGGGATTAGAAAATAATGGGAGTAGAAACCCTTCCCTCTTCAATTCTGGTGAACTTCTTCTGTGGCTCCCACTTGAAAGAGATATTGAACCTCCTGGACCAGAAGTTCTTCATGAGAGGTGTCCCAAAAGGGGGGGGAGGCACACAGAGGAGGAATAGAAATAAACTGGAGGCTGTATCCCACTTCTGCAGTGCTCAACACCCAAGGGTCCATGGTCCATAAATGATCTGGAGAAAGGGGTAAAAAGTGAGGTGGCAAAGTTTGCAGATGATACTAAACTGCTTTGACTGTGCAGAGGCAGTCAAAAAAGCAAACAGGATGTTAGGAATCATTAAAAGGGGGATAGAGAATAAGACGGAGAATATATGATTGCCCTTATATAAATCGATGGTACGCCCACATCTTGAATATTGTGTACAGATGTGGTCTCCTCATCTCANGAACTCCTTGCCTGAGGAGATTGTGAAGGCTAGGACTATAACAACGTTTAAAAGAGAACTAGATAAATTCATGGAGGTTAAGTCCATTAATGGCTATTAGCCAGGATGGGTAAGGAATGGTGTCCCTAGCCTCTGTTTGTCAGAGGGTGGAGATGGATGGCAGGAGAGAGATCACTTGAGCATTACCTGTTAGGTTCGCTCCCTGTGGGGCACCTGGCATTGGCCACTGTCGGTAGACAGGATACTGGGCTAGATGGACCTTTGGTCTGACCCAGTATGGCCGTTCTTATGTTCTTATGTGATACGGGACCAACTACTGAAGAAATGGGAAAGATGATTTGCAAACAAAGTAAAAGGGGTCTGGCATTCTGGGAACTGGCACTATGTCCTCAAGCATTCCATCAAAATGACTTCTTAGAACCCCCTGGATGTGTAGGTGGGGAAGGCATTGATGCAAAGGTGGGAGGACAGGGTGGCCTACACCTATAACCTCTACTCTTTTCTCTGAAGGTCCTGTCGGACAGCCAGAGCAAAATACTGGAGGGGATGCTGAGGCCTGAAGTGCTTCCTGGCAGGGCTAGGATGCACAACCCAACGGACTTCAGTGCTACCCTTGACTCCTTTAACCCATGGAACTTAGCATCACTCTGCTGCGAAAAAAATTAGAATCCCTCAAAGGGCAGGTCCTGAAAGTCTGTTGAACCTCTTGTGGGAGCCCAGAGGACTGCAACCAGGAGCCTCTATGCATGGCCACTGCTGAAGCGATGGATCTGGCAGCCAACCCAGCTGCATCCAGAGAAGCTTGCAGCACAGCCCTTGCCACCAATTCTCTCTCATCCACTAGCAAGGAAAACTCCTGCCTCGCATCTTCTGACAGCATGTCTTCACATTTTTTTGAGTCTTTTGATTTTGGGTTGTGCCCTGATGTCCCTGCCTTTCCCTTTCATTGGCAGCAGATATTACCAGGGACCCCAGGTGAGATGGGAGAAAAGGAACGCATAATCTTGGGCGGGCACGTAATACTTGCACTTGGCCCTTTCTGAAGTGGGAGTAAGGGATGCAGGGGTCTGCCACAGCCCCTTAACTGGATCCATAATGGCCTCACTGAGGGGAAGGGCCACTTTGGAAGGACCTGCAGTGTCTAAAATACTGACCAAGCTATGAGAGGATTCTTTTACTTCTTCCACCTGTATGCCCAGACTTAAGGCAACCCTCTTTAATTATTGTTGTTGCCTCCCCAAGATGACACATGCCCCCTCCTGAGACTGCCTCATCGGGGAGAAGGAAGACGAGGCCAGCACTGGTTGTGGATGCTCTTCCTCCATTTCTCGATCTGCAAGATACTGTTGAGCTGGCTCTTGATGTCTGGTGCCAGGGTCAGTACCAGAGTCAGGAACAGATGCTGCCCGGAGGGTAGGTGCCACACACCTTTCTAAAGCCACAAAATAGGAGTGCTTAGAATATGATCTGGAAACAGAGAGAAAGCCCCACTGGACAAGTGAAGGTGCCCAGTGACCGCCTGGTCAACCATTTGATGGTATTCCTGTGACAGGATCCATGGAAGGGTGGAAGTGTCTGGAGGAGAGGTAGCAAGAGTGGCTCTGAGGGTGGGAAACGTAGGACCCAACCTCCAATTTGGAAAAAGATTCTCCTTCCGCTGACCACAGGGGCTCAGATCCAGATGGTGCCAACGATCAATGCCAAGGTGGAGAGGCCTGCAGAGAAGCAAGCATCATGGGTTTTCCCTTTGACGGTACCAACAGGTGAGACATTGGGATACATGAGGCTGGCACGGTACCAAGCACTGTAGCAATCCTGCTGTTTCACCTGTATCCAATAGCATTAACTCTTTTATCGGCACCAACAGGGTCAGGAGGTCACTAGCAGCCACAAACGCCTCTGGCATGGTCGGTACCGAGAGAGTATCAGTACAGTGCAGTGCCACAGATGTGGAAGGAGTTCCTTCTAGCTCCGGATTCGATGGAAAATGCCTCCACGCCGGAGTCAACAGTGCAGTCTTCTGGGATACCAAAGCAGAGGAGTGCTTAGACTTAGACCACACACTATTTGTAACCCCGTGCCTAGCAGATTTTCAGCAGGCCATCTTCAGCACTGGGGACAGTGAATTGTGTCAGGATTCAGGCACAGTAGGAGACGCACTCCTTACCAACGCAAGGCATTCAGTGCCAAATCTGACCGACTTGGCTCAGATGGAGGTTTCAAGGTCACCTCAATAAGTAGAAACTTTAGCCTGCTTCACGGTCTCTCTTTACGTAAGGCTTAAAGTTTCTGCAAATTTGGCAATGCTCCCCAATATGAGCTTCCTCAAGGAACTTCAAGCAACTTGAATGCGAGTCGCTCACAGACATACCCTTATTGCAGGAAACACAGGGTTTGAAGCCCAGTGACCAAGGCATCCCTCAGCACCGGGAATTGACCAAAACCCTAAGGTGGGGTAAAAACCTAACTAACACTAATAACTTTATTAACACTAAACTATTTACAATAAAATACAAGAGACCAGTCCACAGAGTACTTGTAAAAGCTGAGGGAAAATTTTCTGGCAACTATGAGTAGAGCGCATGCACAGCCAAGAGTGGAATGCACATGTGCAACCACTTGAAGAATCAATGATCTGGAGGATGGCATGGACTGTACACTCAGCAAGTTTGCAGATGACACTAAACTGGGAGGAGTGGTAGATACACTGGAGGGTAGGGATAGGATACAGAGGGACCTAGACAAATTAGAGGATTGGGCCAAAAGAAACCTGATGAGGTTCAACAAGGACAAGTGCAGAGTCCTGCACTTAGGACGTGAAAATCCCATTCACTGTTACAGACTAGGGACCGAATGGCTAAGAAGCAGTTCTGCAGAAAAGGACCTAGGGGTTACAGTGGACGAGAAGCTAGATATGAGTCAACAGTGTGCCCTTGTTGCCAAGAAGGCTAATGGCATTTTGGGCTGTATAAGTAGGGGCACTGCCAGCAGATCGAGGGACGTGATCATTCCCCTCTATTTGACATTGGTGAGGCCTCATCTGGAGTACTGTGTCCAGTTTTGGGCCCCACACTACAAGAAGGACGTGGAAAAATTGGAAAGAGTCCAGCGGAGGGCAACAAAAATGATTAGGGGGCTGGACCACATGACTTATGAGGAGAGGCTGAGGGAACTGGGATTGTTTAGTCTGCAGAAGAGAAGAATGAGGCGGGATTTGATAGCTGCTTTCAATTACCTGAAAGGGGGTTCCAAAGAGGATGGATCTAGACTGTTCTCAGACGTACCAGATGACAGAACAAGGAGTAATGGTCTCAAGTTGCAGTGGGGGAGGTTTAGGTTGGATATTAGGAAAAACTTTTTCCACTAGGAGGGTGGTGAAGCACTGGAATGGGTTACCTAGGGAGGTGGTGGAATCTCCTTCCTTAGAGGTTTTTAAGGTCTGGCTTGCACAAAGCCCTGGCTCGGATGATTTAGTTGGGAATTGGTCCTGCTTTGAGCAGGGGGTTGGACTACATGACCTCCTGAGGTCCCTTCCAACCCTGATATTCTATGATTCTATGAATTGTAGGACTGGAAGGGACCTTGAGAGGTCATCTAGTCCAGTCCCCTGCATTCATGGCAGAACTGTTATCTAGAACACCCCTGACAGGTGATTGTCTAGTCTGCTCTTAAAAATCTCCAATGATGGAGATTCCACAGCCTCCCTGGCAATTTATTCCAGTGCTTAACAATCCTGACAGCTAGGAAGCTTTTTCTAATGTCCAATCTAAACCTCCATTGCTGCAATTTAAGACCATTGTTTCTTGTCCTATCCTCAGAGGTTAAGGAGAACAATTTTTCTCCCTCCTCCTTTTAACAACCTTTTATGTACTTGAAAACTGTTATCAGGTCCCCTCTCAGTCTTCTCTTCTCCAGACTAAACAAACCCAATTTTTTCAATCTTCCCTCATAGGTCATGTTTTCTAGACCTTTAATCATTTTTGTTGCTCTTCTCTGGACTTTCTCCAATTTGTCCACATCTTTCCTGAAATGTGGCACCCAGAACTGGACACAATACTCCAGCTGATGCCGTATCAGCACGGAGTAGAATGGAAGAATCACTTCTTGTGTCTTGCTTACAACACTCCTGTTAATACGTCTCCGAATGTTTGCCCTTTTTTTTTTTTTTTTTTTTTTTGCAAGTGTTACACTGTTAAGTCATTTAGTTTGTGACCCACTATGACTCCCAGATCTCTTTCTGCAGTAATCCTTCCTAGGCAGTCATTTCCCATTTTGTACATGTGAAATTGATTGTTCCTTCCTAAGTGGAGTACTTTGCATTTGTCCTATTGAATTTGATCCATTCAGCCGTCACTTTTAGATGAGGTGGTTCAGAAACAGGAGACACCAATGGGACAGACGATCTTGCTCTGGAGCAGGCCAAAGAATGGGACCTCAAAGACCAAGGAGCGTCTCAAGGATTCCCAGGAGGCCACTGGACAAATGGACCCCAAGCCAAGAGCCCCTGTCCTGCCAGCGGGAACAATGCTAATCCCAGTACCAACAGTAATCTGAGGATGGTCTCTGGCACCTATCGGGTGGCAACGAACTGGAGGATGACCCCAATATGGATCTCAAGGAGTCCCAGAGATTCTCTGGTGACAGTGGGGGAGCCAGCCCCGATGGACCAAATACATCATCAGACTCAGCTGAATCTCAAAACAGGGACAGCATCAGTGTCAAAGAGGAATAGGGAATCTGCACTGGCAGTACTGAGCAAGACACTCCCACCTGGTACCAGAAGAGGCACCAGCACTGAGGCCAAAGACAGGTACCTGCTGCCATGGCAATGATGGTGCCAAAAGGCACACCCACGCCAAGGGGGTCTTCAGTGCCAGGCACAGTGTCGGCCTCAATTCCATAGCCAGGGATACCAGTGGTGTGAACTGCAGCGCCGAGGAACCTGGCAGCTCTGCAACACAGCCAAAAGTTACCAAGAGCCTTAGAAACTACAGCACCAGAAAACTCCTGAAGTAGTGGAAAGACAGGGACTAAGAGGTAAAGCAGCTCTAAAACGGCCTGATACACCACCAGTGTGGAGATTGTCAGCACTGGTGCTGGCATCATTTGTACTGGACTCTAAGGATGCCCCCGTCTGGAACTGAAATCGATGGTATGGGCTCGAACTGATCTCGGCCTGGTACCTGGAAGCAGTTAGATGGACCTGCTCCATTCAGCGTGCCAGAAGGAGTCTGATGCCAGTCAGCACTCCTCTTAGAAGATGAGGAAGAGTTTTCCTAAGCTCTGGAGCAGTCCTGATTAGTCTTATGGGATCTCTTCCTCACTGCACCAGAAGAGGGAGAATGACTCCTTTTCCTCTTAGGGGAAACAGCAGGGTCTGAATGTGGAGCAGCATCACTTCTTAGTTCTGAAGGCAACTGCCAATCAGACAAGGGCCTCCGTGCCAAAGTGGGCTTCATGGCCTGCTCCAGAAGGTGCTGCTTCAGCCATAAGTCCCTTGCCACCTAAGTCCTCTTTTGAACGACTTATATATGGCACACCATTCTTTAATGTGCCCATCGCCAAGACAAAAGCACCTCATGTGGGGATCATTACTGGGGATGGTCCCCCCCGCCCCTCCCCACAACAGACAATGCTTGAACCCTGGTAAAGGCAACACACATGGCACCCAGCTACTATAAACAACACTATGATAACACTAAACTAAACCTAAGGTACTACTAACTATTACCTAGAGCAGTGGTTCTCAACTTATTTATCATTGTGGGCCGCAGATGCAGCTCTCTCTATCCTATGTGGGCTGCAGCCATACAATATATATACACTACCTGTATGACCTTGAGGATGTCACATATGCCGCAGCTGTGGGCTGACTGGGCCACAAGTGGGCCGTGGGTTGAGAACCACTGATCTAGAGGAAATAACCCTCAGAAAACAGACTAAAAATGTGAGGTGAAAACACTATACCAAGCTCCATCTCCATCCATGAAGAAGGAAGTGAAGGGGTTCGAGGCAGTGCTGCCCTCATATGGCCCGGGAGGAGCTAGGGCCACAATGCACGAGCGCATCCCCTATGGGTACTGCTAGGCAAAATTCTCTGGCTTCAATGCACCGGGTGTGCATGGGCACCAACATGAAATACACACCTGCATCTAAGAAAAATAATGCAGAAAAGGCAAAAAAGTGTTCAATAAATATCTGTTCTGAATTTGAAAAAAGCCAGATGTAGCCATATATGAGGATGAAACACTTTCTACTCCAATAGTAGTTCAGGGGGGTATTAAAAACAGCAGTTACTAAACTTAGATATTTTTAAAATCAGCAGGTTTACATTACTTGCATCCCATAGTTTTAAAACAGCTGGCCAAGGAGTTCACTAGACCATTAATGCTGATTTTCAATACCTCTCAGAACACTAGGGGAAAAAAGCTAATATTCTCCCAGTATTTAAAAAGGGTAAGTGGGATGACTGCGCCTGTCAGACTGACACGGATTCCAAGAAAATAATGGAACAGCTGATACAGTACTCAGTTAATGAAGACTTCAAGGAAGGTGATATAATTAGAGTCCCCCATGTTGACAGGCATTATCCCAGGACAAAATGATTCTTAAAAGGTCCTGGGGATAGGGTTAGGGTCATGGTGAATAATCAGGTGAACATAAGTCTCCAGTACGATGCTGTGGGGACTTATGATCCCTTGAGCAGGAGTAGGGCAGTTGTATATTACATCTATCTGGCACTTGTGTGACCGCTATTGGAATACTGTGTCAATTCAAGAAGGGTATTGATAAAATGGAGTGGGCTCCACGAGGATGATTAAAGGACTTGAAAATATGCCTTGTATCAATAGATACAAGGAGCTCAGCCTGTTTAGTTCAATAAAGAAAAGGGTAAGAGGTGACTTGATCAGAGTCTAAGTACCTACATGGGAAGCACAACTTTGATAACGGGCTCTTCAATCAAGCAGACAAAAGTATAGCAAGATCCAATGACTGAAAGCTGAAGCTAGACAAATTCAGACTAGAAATAAGGCACACATTTTTAATAGTGAGGGTAATTAATCATATAGCAATTTAAGGGTTGAGGTGAATTCTCCATCACTGGAGATTTTTCAATCAAGACTGGGTTTTTTTCCTGAAAGATATGCTCTAGTTCAAACAGGAATTAATTCAGGGAAATTCTATGGTCTGTTATGCAGGAGGTCAGACCAGATAATCACAGTGGTCCCTTCCGACTTTGTAATCTATATTATTTACCTGTAAAATCATCTCACTGCTAATCAAGTATTCAGATTATTATTAAACATTATAAAATTTATTTCAAACATTTTTACTGTATATTTACTGAATAAATTTGTGTATATATAATTAGCAGCCTGATATGACTAGAGCATCTCTTACAGAGAAGTTAGGTTCTACACATTTATATTGTAGTGAAACACTGCAACTGCGAATTAGTAGGCATCTTTTAGTCTCGAGAGACCATGGGTATGCAGCCCTGAAAGGTAAAGAATTTACTCAGTTTTATGGCACCTGCGGATGTGGCTGAAGAGACCCACTCAAGAGAGACAATCGCTGGCGAATCTGTCACATTTAAAGATATTTCAACCCTTTAGGCTCTGCCTTCTGCGAGTTCTTTTCTCCTCTTCGACGCTGGACTGCTTCCTCTCGTAACTCCGGAGACCTTTGTTTAGCTCTTGTCTCCAAAGGCTGCGGTCTTGAGTGTGATCTTCCCAGTTGTCCACATCCATTTCTTGAGGTCTCACTTGCACATATCCTTGAAATGTAATTTTGGTTGCCCTTTGGGTCTTTTTCCAGATGCCAATTCTCCGTAGAGAATGTCCTCTGGAATGTGCCCATCGTTCATTCAGCACACATGCCCAAGCCAGTGGAGACATCTCTGTTTGAGGAGTGTTTGCATGCTGGGTATGCTGGCCCACTTGAGCACCTCAGTGTTGGTGACTGTCCCTCCAGGAGATGCCGAAGATTCAACGAAAGCAATGCATACAAAAGCTGTTGAGCCTCTTTTCCTGATGAGAGTATAAGGTCCATGTCTTGCTTCCATATAAAAGTGTGCTGATAACACATGCATGATAAACACAGATCTTTGTGTGTTCTGTCAGTTTGTTGTTTTGCCATACCCTCTTGCTCAGTCTAGACATTGTTGTGGTGGCTTTTCCAATGCAGATGTTGAGTTCCATTTCAAGTGAAAGGTTGACTATGATAGTGGAACCCAGGTATGTGAACTCGTTCACCACTTCAAGTTCATAGTTGATGATCTTGATGGAGGGTGCTCAACTCCTTGGCACATTGTTAGTCTTTTTTAGGCTTATGGTAAGCCCAAAGTATTGGCAGGCTTTGGAAAAAACTGTCCATAAAGTTTTGGAGATGAGCTTCTGTGTGGGCTGTCATTGCTGCATCATCAGCAAAGAGGTGGTTTTGGATAAGGGCTTCCCGAGTCTTGGTTTTAGATCTGAGTCTTGCAAGATTGAACAGCTATCTATGATATCTTGCGTGCAAGTAGATTCCCTCAATTGAGGAACCAAAAGCTTGTTTTAGTAGCAAGGAGAAGATCCCAAACAGAGCTGGGTCAAGTACACAGCCTTGCTTAACTCCGCTACGAATCTGGAAAGCCTCAGAGACTGAGCCGCTGTATTGAACTGTGCTGTACATGTTTTCATGGAAAGATCGACTCATACTTAAGAGCTTGGGGGGACATATATTTTCTAGAAGCGCAAATAATCCACTTCTACTGACAAGGTCAAAAGCCTTTGTGAAATCAACAAAGGGTATGTAAAGGGGCTTTTTCTCTCTCTCTTCATTTCTCTTGTAGTTGTCTCAGTGAGAAGATCATGTTGTTAGTAGGCCTTTCAGCTCTAAAGCTGCACTGTGATTCAGGATAGATTCTGTCTGCAAGGGTCTGAAGTCTGTTCAAGACAACTCGGGCAAAGGCTTTTCCCATAATGCTAAGAAGGGAAATGCCACGATATGTTGACATCTCTCATTTCTTGTGGTACTTCACCTTCTTTCCATTACAGGCAGAGCAACTCATGAAAATGTTGCAGTACAATAGGTTTTACGCATTTTATAATCTCTTATGGTATGCAGTCTTTTCCGGCAGCCTTTCCATCAGGGAAGCCATCTATGGCGAGGCTAAGCTCCTTGACAGCTGGTTCACCATTGAGTTGGTTCATACAGGCAGGCTTTCAATGGCGTGAGAGTAAAGTTCAGAGTAGTTTTCTACCCATCGATCCAACTGCTTGGTGCAGTCGTTGATTGTTTCCCCTGTTGTTGATTTCAATGGGGCTGTCTTCTTTGAAGTAGGACCCAAGGCTTTCTTGATCCTATCATACATGTTTCTAATGTTGCCTGCATCAGCTGCTACTTGGATGCTTTCACATAAGTGCAGCCAATAATCATTGGTGCAGCGTCAAGCAGTTTGTTGTACCCTGGTTCTTGCCACTCTCAATGCTTGTAAGGTTTTTTAATTTGGGTCTCTCTTGTAGTTGATTTGGGCTGTGTGTCTGGCCTCCATGACTGGTGTCAACACACTGGGATGTGTGTCAAACCAGTCAGTCTTATTTTCCTTCTTCCCAAAGACAGACAGAGCTGCATCATAGATTGCGCGTTCTTCAGTTGCTCCCAATTCAGCTGGGCACTTGTGGCACAATCACTGGAGTCAAGGGATTGTGGTAGTATGTTTTTGTATTGCTGTGACTTTTCTTGGTCCACAATAGCACTGATGTTAATACAAGGACATCCTTTTACTTTAGATCTGTATATTTTCTTTGGTTTAAGTCTGACCTTGCTGCATACCAGAGAGTGGTCTGTGTTGCAATCAGCACTTTGATAGCTGCGGGTAATGAGGACGGTGTTAAGGTTGGTACGCCTTCTGAGAAGATCCAGATGGTGCCAGTGGCCAGATCTGGGATGTTTCCAAGACACTTTGTGTTGCAGCTTTGTCTGGAAGAATTCGTTTGTTACACAGAGGTTGTAATAGGAACAAAATTCTAGCAGTCTCTGACCGTTTCCATTCATCTTACAGTTCCATGTTGACCAAGACAGTTGGTCCATGCTTCATGATCAGCTCCCACCCTTGCATTGAAGTCCCCTAGCAGGAAAACATATTCATGTTTTGGAATCCTGCTGATGGTGGTGTTCAACTGGTCACAGAACTGGTCCTTGATGTCACAAAACGAGGAGAGTATTGGGGCACACATATTCACAAGGTTGACTGGGCCCTCAGATGTGAACAAGCTTAGTGCCAAAAATTCTCTCTGATCCATTTATAGGTGACTCAACCATCCCCAGAAGTGAGTTCTTGATGGCAAATCCCACTCCATGCTCTCGCATTTCTTCAGCACTGTTCCCCTGCCAGAAAAATGTGTAGTCTTTTTCCCTGAGAGATCCACTTAATGCTAGCTGTGTTTCTTGGAGTGATGCAATATCCACATTGAGACGTTTCAGCTCATTATTATTACAGCAGTTTTTTGTGCATCGTTGATTTGTTGAAGGTCCTCAGATAATCCGGTTGTCATGGTGCGAACATTCCAGCATCCTATTTTTAAGGATGTTTTTTTTTCTTTTACTTGAGTTGCTTGGTGTGTTGGTTACAGTCCCCTTGTCAAGTTATAAAACTCTAAGCTCCAAGCACCCATTGAAGCAGGCAGACTGTGGGGGGACAACACCCTATTGTCTGGGGGCTGCCCAGTTTTATGGCAGGTGGTGGTTATCCAGTGAGATACGATGATCTCTCCCACCGTCGGAGACAGCCCTAGGTGCTCAACTCTACAGCAATCGAGTAAGAGCTTAGAACCGGTGACTGCTGCCTCCCGTGTTGTGTCGACGCTCGAGGCGAAGCTGGAGTACCTCTCCAGGTCGCAAGCCTGGGCAGATGATATGGAGGCCCTGAGTTGCCCATGCATCAGGACCCCCCTCTGAGCATCACTGGTAAAATCCAGAGGAGAGGAAGAACCAATACATCTAGTACCTGATCCACTGCAGGAGTTGTCAGAAAGATACTAAGATATTAGTACCTGACAGCCTTTGGATCTCCACTCCTGATTTTCTGTCTGAGTTTACTCTCATAGCCTTACATTCTCCCAAATTCACCCACAAGGCAGTGGGGCTTTTCTGTCAAGGGTTGCTCCCTTAGCCTTACATCCTCCCGGGCTACCCACAAGGCAGTGGGTTTGATGAGCCGCAGGTAGTACCGTCTACTTTCATTACAATAGCAGGCATAGCCTGACCAGACACTAAACTATGAATACGTAGTTTGTAATTCGCATACCACAGTAACACCAAGACACATTATTTTAGTCTGTTACTGGGCATCCACATTAAGTTCCTGACTGTGGCCAACAGAACAAGTGGGACATTGATGGCACATTCAAACAATTAATAGCTTGTAAAATACTCTGAAACAGGACAACAGGCTCGATTCTTCCCCTAAAAAGAGGGGGAGAGGTATAAAACACAGAAATGATGTTCTTATGTCAGACAGTGTAGCCTGGTATTTGGCATTTAGAAATTATTTTTAATTGTAAAAGGAAAGCTCTGTAGCAGAAGTATCACAATTGCACCAAACCTATTCTGTATCATTCAAATTTCTTATACTGTGTCACAATCTGAGAAGGGAACTTGCCCAGACATGTATCCACAGTATATTTTTCCTTTAAACTGTTTACATTAAAAGTTTATACAAGGCATTCATTAACTATCTGAAGTGATAAAATTAGTGCTAATAACTTCCATCATGTTAAGAAAGAAAATCAGCATTGTTAAAAATTACATAGTGTTATCAACTAAAGAGTAATTTGAAAGTTCTCTGATCTGATGATGATCTGAGTTGCCCTCCAATTTGGAATATTTGCTGAACTGAAGGCATCCATGGTAGGAATGGCAACGTGTGTGTAGAATCTCATGCTGGCTAACACAGTGGAAGAAACAGGAAAACCGTCTGAGTAAGAAAAGAATTAGAGAATTGGGGTTTAGAAACTGGACTGGAACTCCAGCAATCTGGGTTCTGCTCTGTCACCAACGTCCGGCATCAATTTAGGCAAGTCATTTAATCTCTCTGGCTCCAATTCAATAAAGCCATAAGCACATGCTTAACTTTAAGCACTTGAGTAATCTGACCTCTATTCATCAAAGCACTGAACAAGAACTTAAAGTTAAGCATATGCAAGAGAATAAACTTTAACAGTGCTGTAACTGAGAAATATTCTCTGTACACTGACAAAATGCTCACATTGCTACTGATAATGATGGATTTCACACCTAAGAAAAATAGACAAGGCTGTCTGGTGGTAATGCCACTGACTACAAAGACACACAAGTGTTGCTGGGATGCAAGACTTATCCTAATTAAGTAATACACAATTACGATCTTTTTCCTGGCTAACTAGGCTTTCCCTAGGCTGTAGTCATGGTTTATTTTGCTTCACTTAGATTCTGACTTTCTACATCAAATAACCACTGTGTTAACATAATTTGATCAGTGACTGTTTTGGGGGACAGTCACAATCAGGACCTTCCAGAAAGAAGGAAAACAAAACTCAGACTGCAGAGGAAAATGTGATGAGAGCCTGAGCCCTTGGTCAAAGATGCAGTCTTGAAGGGTCATCCTCAAAAGATGTATGCTGTGGTCAGCCAGGGCACTGGGTGAGCCAAAAGACCAGGAGCATATCTCTAGCCTTTGGAGATCTCTGGTAACAGTTTTATGCAGTAGGGAACTTAAAAACGGTTTTAAAGAAATAAAAATCTAGAAGGTGACTGAAAAGACCAGTCTCCCACAGATAAGTCAAGTTCCCCCTCCCATCGAACATCCTGATAGGCATGAAAAGACAAACAGCATTCCCCATCAGCCAGGATGAGAGAAAAGAAAGGAAATGATTTTGCTTTCATGTGATGTGTCAATGTGTTGTCACATCACATGATGTAATGTTATTACAGATTGAAAGGTAACTTCAGGATGCTATCTTGTGGCTATCTGCAATTCCAGCAGATGACAAAGTGGCTCTCCAGCTGTTAAGAAGTTTACCACTATTGTCCCAAACTCCTCCTCTCCCCTCAAACACTTCCAGACAGTTATTTGTTGAATGCCAGCAGTGTGCTCAGCACTCTATAAAACAGTAAAATCTAGACCAGGGGTCGGCAACCTTCGGCACGCAGCCCATCAGGGTAATCCGCTGGCGGGCCGCGAGACATTTTGTTTACGTTGACCGTCCACAGGCACGGCCCCCCGCAGATCCCAGTGGCCACGGTTTGCCGTTCTTGGCCAATGGGAGCTTCGGGAAGTGGTGCGGGCCGCAGGGACATGCTGGCCGCCGCTTCCCGCAGCTCCCATTGGCTGGGAACGGAGAACCGTAGCCACCAGGAGCTGCAGGGGCCCATGCCTGCAGACAGTCAATGTAAAAAATATGTCTCACAGACCACCAGCGGATTACCCTGATGAGACGTGGACTGACGGTTGCTGACCCCTGATCTAGACCCTGCTGCAAGTCATCACTTTGCCAAGCTATCCTTTTGCAACTCTTCAATTTTTTGCAACAGATCAGTTTATTCCACACCCCTAAACATTTTTGTGAGCATGCTAGATATTTTATGTCCAAATCACAGAAGAAACAATTTGGCTAAAATGTTTGCCTTCAGAAAGTATAGGGTGGGGAAAGAGATTGGTTGTTTTTTTAAACTTAGAATTAAGTGTTTTTAAGTGAAAGACTGATGAGAACAGTCTTGACTTTCTTATTCTTGCCATAAGCAGATGCAGGATGAGTCACAATGAGACACAGGATAACAGTTTGAACTCAAACACTTTGAATGCTTAGTTTTTGCTGTGGTCATGAACACATGATAAACTTCCCACTCAACATTTTCAAAGTCTTGGCTATTCTCTGGGAAAACTAGTTAAAATAATAAAGGAATAAGACCTACATTATCTTCTAATTACTGTAACTTCAAAAGAGGTTATTTGTTTTTTTGCCAACTATTAAAAGCAAAGTAGGTAATCACTATTAATGAGTATTCCACTACTCACTTGTTATTACATAATTATAAGTCTAACTGTTACCACTAGCTGTGTTAATACTGACCACCAGTACATTTACTTAAGGCACTTAACCCTCTCTGGGTTGTTTTTTTTAATCTCTTCATTAGAGAAGGAAAAATGGCTCTCAATTTTAATTAAAAGTTCAAAACTAATTTGAGCTGAAGGAATCTACACAGAATATATATTAGAAGATTTTTTTTTTAAAAGATATCTGTTGCTTTCACCTTTTGATTTGCTGCTTTGTACATGTTTGGAGGGACATAAGAACCACCATACTGGGTCAAGACCAATGGTCCCTCTAGCCCAGTATCCTGTCTTCTGACAGTGGCCAATGTCAGGTGCCCCAGAGGGAATGAACAGAATAGGGAATCATCAAGTAATCCATCCTGTCACCCATTCCCAGTTTCTGACAACAGAAGCTAGGGACACTTCAAAACATGGTTTTGCATCTCTGCTCATTCTGGCTAATAGCCATTGATGGATCTATCCTCCATGAACTTATCTAGTTCTTTTTTGAACCCTGTTATAGTCTTAACCTTCACAACATCCTCTGGCAAAGAGTTCCACAGGTTGACTGTATGTTATGTGAAGAAATACTTCCTTTTGTTTGTTTTAAACCTGCTACCTATTAATTTCATTTGGTTCTTCTAGTTATGAGAAGGAGTAAATAATACTTCCTTATTTACTTTCTCCATGCCAATCATGATTTTATAAACTCTATCACATCCCCCCTTCGTCATCTCTTTTCCAAGCTGAAAAGCCCCAGTCTTATTAATTTCTCCTCATATGGAAGCTGTTCCATACTCAATCATTTTTGTTGCCCTTTTCCATATCTTTTCCAATTCCAATATATCTTTTTTAAGATGGGGCGACCACATCTGCACACAGTATTCAAAATGTGAGTGTACCATTGATTTATAGAGAGACAATATGATATTTTCTGTTTTATTATCTATCCCTTTCTTAATGATTCCCAACATTCTGTTGCTGTACACATTGAGTGGATGTTTTCAGAGAACTATCCACAATGACTCCAAGCTCTCTTTCTTGAGTGGTAACAGCTAATTTAGACTCCATCATTTTATATATATATAGTTAGGATTATGTTTTCCAATGTGCATTAGTTTGCATTTATCAACACTGAATTTCATCTGCGATTTTCTTGCCCAGTCACCCAGTTTTGTGAAATCCCTTTGTAATTCTTTACAGTCTGCTTTTGACTTGACTATCTTGAGTAATTTTGTATCTGCAAATTTTGCCACCTCCCTGTTTACCCCTTTTTCCAGATCATTTATGAATATGTTGAACAATACTGGTCCCAATACAGACCCCGGAGGGAAACAACTATTTACCTCTCTCCATTCTGAAAACTGACATTTATTCCTACCCTTTGTTTCCTATCTTTTAACCAGTTGCTGATCTAGGAGAGGACCTTCCCTCTTATCCCATGACAGCTTACTTTGCTTAAGAGTCTTTAGTGAGGGATCTTGTAATAATTTAATGCAATGTTCTCTATTTATAAATGTCCTGTAATAGCTTTATAAATAAACTATTTATAAAGCAGGTCAAGTCTATGGAATTCAGCAATACAGCAATAAGTAAAAAGTCTGCAATGAGGCACTGGTGGAAATGCATTGACCAATAACCCACTTTCATGTATCCAAACAATTTTACATATTTATAGACTTACAAAGGGAGCACTCACTATGATTTAATACATTTCTGTTTGTCATCATGATGACAAGTCTTGGCAACCAATCCACAAAATGGAATCTGGTCTACTTTTGAGGACGCTTTACATAGTTCCTCTCAAACAAAGCATGAGCACAGCAACCACAGATAGAATTTAGGAGGTACAAAGGGGAAGACAGAAATTTAGTTATGTAAAGATGTGGCTGTTCTTACAGACCACAATAGAAAATGGTTACATTTTAACTATGAGGTGAAAAAATACACCAAGACTAGCTTGTCCCGCTCTCTCCAATTCAGAGGCCCCAGGTGTTGATTCATAAATTCCAAGACTGTGGATACACTGGCAAATAAAGACCCACAATTCAATACTGGTAAGGTTCCACCGATGTAGCAAAAATGGAAGCAGAGGTATAGATGGTGGTAAAAATCCATGAGCCCTTACCACAGTGCAGCTTCCACCAAGGCTACCACCAGTGGAGCTGCATCAGTAGTGTATTATGGCCCTAATCACAGAAATGTAGGGCAGGAAAGGACCTCTAGAGGTCATCTAGTCCAGCTCCCTGCACTGATGATGCTAGTTTAGACAAGGCCTTAAAAGCTGAGACTGCATTACCTCTAACAGTGGCGTGTTTGAACGTGGTCAATTTGAACAGCTAACACCTTTTCTAAAATGGCTTTTTCAACAGATATCTTTGTGGAGTTGGAGTGCTCTTTTTCCAACTTGTATATAGGAAAAGCCAATATACAGTTTTGGTATAATTTAGTTTAAGAAGAGTGAAAAGAATGTATCATTATGATGAAAAAGTTGAGAGAAATATTGTAAGGACAACATCCTTAACAGGATTTCAAATCACAACTTCTAAAATGTTAAGACACTATCCCTTAAGCAACCTTTTTTAGTTATCCATAGAGATTTACAGGAATTAGTCAGCTACATGCCAGCTATCCTACTATTCCCTGAATACAACAGACAGTTACAAATAAATAACTTTAGAAGTTGCATGTAAGGGCTATATTCATTACTCAACCTATTCCCTAGCTCATATGCATATATATATATATATATATAGAGAGAGAGAGAGAGAGACTATAGATATACTATATGACTGTTTTTACCACAGTAAGGAAGCAGCAAACTGGTCCTGGCTGATCATGTAATAATGCCATGATTACACTATGGGGCTTCAGAAACAATCATAAGTTTTGTGGATAAAGCACACAATAAGAAGCACGTTTAAGTGCAAGGATTCAAAAACTGAGGAGAAAATTTTAAATTTGCCAAAAATAAATCAGGCATAAGTATTTAAGACCAACGAGCAGTTTGTTGCACTTTCCAACATATGAACAGCATCCAAACGATGCTACTTCGTATTTATCTTTTTAATGTGCTAATTTGTGATAAAAGTGATATGATTTTACAATATAGAGATTTGTTCACATGGAAAATTCCGTGTTGAAATCAAAGTTAGAAAAGATTCTGTTTGTGCACATATCAATCATTTATATGATTCAATGGTTCTGGAATCATTTTGGCTAGTGAAACAGGCTTAAATATTTCTCGAGAGAGAAAGAGGCAGGTTTACATATCCATGGTTGTAGCAAATTGGAAATTCAGTAGCATTCTAGTCATTTATAGTAAAAATTGACACACACAATCATCATAAAAACAAAGTGAGTAACATCCTTCATGAAAGCTGAAGGAGCAAGAATTTTTTTCCACATTTCATTGTCCTATATGCTATAAATAAAAAAAAAAAAAGAGGACAATGAAAATGTAAAACAAAGCTTCTTGCTTCTGCAGCTTTCACCAAATGCTACCATCCCCTCCTCCCCCACTCCACATAGATAGTGATTTTTGGTGGGTTGTTTTCGTTGGGGGGGCGGGGGTAGACTGTCATCTTTTTCTGGATCTCAGATGTTGATGTACATTGATCCACTGTAGATCCAATACTGCTCTCAGGCCTCCAAGAGCTCTTTGGAACAATGATGCGCTGAGATTATAACTAGGAGATTTCTGATCCTACTCCTCCCCTCTGCACTCCCATTCTATTTGTTCCACTAAGATTGTTAGTAATTTTAAGATTACTAAAACATGTCTTCTCAAAGAGTTTCTAGACTGCTTATTAAACAGTACAATGAAGGAGACAACACAGGGTACCGGAAAATATGGAAGGAAAATGGTACAAATAGAAAATCTACATTGCAACTGGCTGCCATCTGCCCAACAAGACTGATGACAGCATCTCAGTTTGCAATGGTAAAAAAATTAGAGATTTTTTGTAAATAGCCTTCTAAATGTTTACATAAAAATCTTTAAGGAAATTAAACTCAGAATTCACAACAAATCCCAATATTTTTAATTTTAAATAGATTTGTATGAGAAATTACCTCTTCTTTCAGTGCATGTTTCTTCTGCTCCAAACAGATTTCTTTAGCTCTCATCAGCTGCAGAGTCTCCTTAGAAACTGCATACTGCAACTTTTCCATACGTTCTACTGCTGCCGCCCATGCTGCCTTACCAAACCTTTTCTGATCTGCTCGCATTCGATCATACACAGCTGTAAAAGAAAACCAGAGCTCCATTAATACAGATAAAATACATTAAATTTGATGTGCTGTTAAATTTCATATACACCTCTACCCCGATATAACATGAATTCGGCTATAACGCGGTAAAGGAGTGCTCCGGAGGGGGCGGGGCTGCGCACTCCGGTGGATCAAAGCAAGTTCGATATAACGCAGTAAGATTTTTTGGCTCCCGAGGACAGCGTTATATCGAGGTAGAGGTGTACAATTTGTTAGCGCTATCACAATTCCTATAAACACATCAACAATTTCTGCAACAGTAATAGCTATTATGAAAATAAGTTTCCAGGAGCTTAAACATGATGCATGATTTCTGCAACTACACAATCTCCCCAGAACTATCATTCTCCATTATAATTCTGCTTCTGACTACTGCAGACACAGTTTGAAATTTAGTAAAATTTTAGAAACCTAGTTTGTTTCACATTTCTGTTTACTTTGTTTGAGGCACTCGCCAATGTTAAGTTTCCAGGTATATCATCATACTCCATAGTTCTGCAGCCACAAAAACCATCCACTGACAGAGAATCTAAGCCTTTAAAATAAACAACAAGAACAACAGTGTAAAACATACTCACCTGAATTAAATCTGAACTGGGAGGCACATAACAGTTTTCAAGTACATAAAAGGTTGTTATAAAGAAGAGGGTGATAAATTGTTCTCCTTATCCACAGAGGACAGGACAAGGGCTTAAATTGCAGCAAGGGAAATTTAGGTTAGACATTAAGAAAAACTTCTCAACTGTATGGGTAGTTAAGCACTGGAACAAATTACATAAAGAGGTTATGGAATCTCAGTCTCTGGAGATTTTTAAAAACACATTAGACAAACGTGTCAGGGATGATCTACATCAGGGGCTCCCAAACTTTGGTATGCAAACCCCCTGGAACGCCCCCTCCCCCAGACATCTCTGGGGGGTATGCAGGAGAAATTATGTAATGGTGGATTTATTATTTTATTTACTGCATTTTCCTAATAGGCTAACCTTAAAGCTTTAAAACTCTGAGAATTTGTTACATAAAATACGGTAGTTAATTTACTTCAAGATGTACCAATGAGAACACAGATATACAGAGACGCTGATGTAGAGAGCCCTCACCTCCAATCTCCGCACAGCCTGGGTTCAGTTGCCCAGCAACTGTTTGGTCTAAACAAAAACAACTGATACAGACTAACATGGCTACCACTCTGAAAAGCTGTCCAGTCTAACTGAGCTCAAAACTTAGTCAGGGGCTTTTTTTTGGTTGTATATGTCACACTGTAACTATATCTGTACATAACAGTGAAATATGGACAAATGGCTAAAGACAGGTAGTGTTAAGAAGAAAACACAAAGTATCAGTGCGGAGAAGGGTAGGGGTACATCGGCAGCTGGTAGATCTGCAAGTGGGTGTGCCCGAGTGCCTGGGATGGATCACACTGAGAATGCCACACTCAGGGCAGACTGCAAGAAATAGGGCAGGCAATCCCCAAAACTGGTGGTTTATTCTATAATTAGATTCACCAAGCTAGTAATAAAACAGCTTCTGCAGTACCACACTGGTTAACCAGAAGCCAAAACACAGTCCCCTTTAGGTATTCCAGTCCTTGGCTCCCATCCAGACAGCCAAGTCTAATATAGTAAGAAGTTATTGAAAACCCATTTCACCATATGTGAGGTTCTTACTAATCCCAAAGGATCAGACACTTATCCCCAGGTCAATATGTATCTCAAATCTTACTCAAATATCATGTTGTCAGCCAATCTTTAGTAAACTAATGAAAGATTTATTAATAAAAGGAGAGATATAAATGGCTAATAGATCATATACATACAAAAATGATTGCAAAGTCCTTATATCGGGTTTGTAGCAGTGATGGAATAGACTGCTGACTTGCAAAAGTCTCTGGTAACTTCCAAAAGATTGGAAGGTCCTCAGTCCATAGTTCAAGATGCTCCTTTTACTGTAGTTGTAAATCCACAGTCCAGAGAATTAGAGCAGGAAAGAAGCAAAATGGAGTTGTCTCATGTCTCTTTTCTATTCTTTGCCATGTTCATGGAAATTTACTGTCCCAAACAAAGCTCACAGCCCCTATGTATGGAAAGTTCCTGGCCCAAGATGGAGTCCGGGGTCACATGAACATATCACATGCCCCTATATGTTCTGCTGAATCACAAGGGGTGGCCATTGGCTCCTCGCTGTCTGAGGCATCCACAGGAAGACCTACTGCGCAGGATGAGTTTCTTCAATGGGCCATATGAGAGAGTGGAGTGATCTTAATGGGCCATCAACACATAGCTCAGGGGTGGCCAAACTTACTGACCCTTCGAGTCGCATACAATAATCTTCAGATGTTTGAGAACCAGGCGCATCTGTCGGGCTCCTGTCCTGTGGCGGGGGTCTTGGGGCTTCAGCCCTGCAGTGGGGTGAGGGGGGGAGGGCTTAGGTCTTCAGCCACATGGGAGGTGCCTGCTGGGGCTCGGGGCTTCTGCCCCGCTCCTGCTGAAGCCCCAACCCCAGGCAGGCATCTCCCATGGGGCTGAAACCCTGAGCTCCCTGCCCCAGTCTGGTAGGCAGAGAAGGGGGGCGGGGGCTGCGAGCCGCATTTTAACTGTAAAAAGAGCCACATGCAGCTCGCGAGTCGCAGTTTAACATCCTCCGACATAGGTTTACATTAGGGCTAGACAGCTATCTGGGGGAAGTCATCCAGGAATAAAATACATGTAAGATACAAGTACATAGCCAATATTCATAACTACAGATACAAACATGATATGCATATAAAGAAGATAATCATACTTAGCAAATCATAACTTTTCCATTGATGTTTTATATGCCATACTTTGTACCAGATTTATGGAAATTGTTTAACAGTGATAACAGTGATATAAATGGTCACCTTTCTTATATACACAGCATCACTGGGGGTACGCAGGCAGCTTGTTGATCTGGAAGTGGGTACACAATAAGAAAAGTCTAGAAACCTCTGATCTAAATAATACTTTGGCCTGTTTCAGTTCAGGAGACTGGACTAGATGACCTACGAGGTCCCTTCCAATCCTACATATCTATGATACCTCCAAGGCCTTACATTTTAGCTTTACTGGTTGCAAAGAAAACTTTCCAAATGTGAACTGAATGAGAGAGACTCAAGTCTGTAAACAGCCTGAATAATATCTTTAAAATAAGTGTGAACTTCCACATTTACCTACTGAGTGTTATCTTTGAGCCCTTATAATGGCAATCTAAATGCCAATATTATTTCACTGCTAATCATTTAAGCACAATGGTGCAAACTACCTGCCCCCATCCCAACTCCCTCCCAAATAGCAATATGTGAGGGGCAATATAATTGCAACTTCCTGATATTTATTTATGACCTCCAGGTTGAGCCCCCTGATTTTACAGAAATATCCAGCTGATGTGTTTAGCCTATAATTCTAAACTGCCTCCCATATGTTCCCTACTGCTAAGAGTCCCAAATGTCACCTTCTACCTACTAAAGCCTTCAGCTTCCCTTGACAACTTCTACAGTGCAGTTGTGTGTTCAATACAAATCTGCAGCACTAAGAAAACTAAGAATTATGGGGCAACAAAATTACACTTTAATATTAAATTTAACACCACAATGAATATTGTACTGACTGTGTATTTAACATAACAAAACATTTTATTTTAAAAGTTGAAGCTGTTGGAAAATCCAGGTTCCTTGCCAAAGAATTAGGTTCAAGTTAACCATACAGAGTACAGGAAGACCTGGTCATAACCAGATGAATCAGAACTTCTTCGGGAACCTTCCAGGATAGCAGAAGTCCCTTGCCTGATCAAGATTAGGACTCATTTATCTTGAGCACCAACCACTACTTGGGCTGAGACAGATAAGCCATTCACTGATTTAAACCATGCAGGGCAATTACATGACATTATTTGAACACTTCTGCTAAGCAAAACTCGCTGAAATTCAAGAGTTCACAGATGAAGCATTCAGTCTCCAGGCCCCAGATCCTCAAAGGAATTTAGGCCTAAATCTGGGCCCAGCTGTTTAAAGTAGTGGTACCCTCAGTAAGGGATAGCTGTTGAATGGCAAGCTAGTAATATGGTTACTCACATCTTGCTTCCTCACTCAGTAACAAAATCTGTCCTTATTTTTATTATTCTTAGAATTACCATAGCACCAAGGAGCCCTAATTGTATATGAGGACCCCATTGTGGCAGGCACCTTACAAATATGAACAAAAAGAGCTGCCCCAAAGACCTGACAATCTAAATATAAGACAAGAGACAACAGAGGGATGGATGGATGCAGTGTTGTAACTATGTCAGTCCCAGGATATTGAAGACAAGGTGGGTGAGGTAACATCTTTTATTGGACCACCTTCTGTTGGTGAGAGAGACAAGCTTTTGAGCTTACACAGAGCTCTTCTTCAGGTCTGGGAAACCTATTCAGAGCATCACAACTAAATACAAGGTGAAACAGATTGTTTAACATAAGTAGTTAACACATTTTTTCAAGGGACCATTCTAGCTACTTCACCTACATTGATGGCAAGTAAGTCACAGGAAAACATTTTTCTGACTTAAAGTCTTGTCTATACTTCACAGTGCACTTATTTAACTAAATAATGTTTTTAAAAATTCACTGTAGTTAAACAAGTTTAACCCTTGCTTAAATCAGTGTAGCTTGCATTGGTAAGATACTGACTTAAGCTAAATCAATACAAGGAAGGGTTAGACCAGGGGTCGGCAACCTTTCAGAAGTGGTGTGCCGAGTCTTCATTTATTCACTCTAATTTAAGGTTTTGCATGCCAGTAATACATTTTAACCTTTTTAGAAGGTCTCTTTCTATTAGTCTATAATATATAACTAAACTATTGTATGTAAAGTAAGTAAGGTTTCAAAATGTTTAAGAAGCTTCATTTAAAATTAAATTAAAATGCAGAGCCCCCCGGACCGGTGGCCAGGACCCAGGCAGTGTGAGTGCCACTGAAAATCAGCTCGCTTGCCGCCTTCGGCACCCGTGCCATAGGTTGCCTAACCCTGGGTTAGACCAATTTAAGCATGTCTACGTTAGGGTTTAACTAGAGTGACTTTTAAATTGATTTAGCTAAACTGGTGCATTTTCTAGTATAGAAAAGGCCTTAGTTACATCAGGGCAGACTTCCAACCAGCAGATACCTTTTGCAGATGAACCTGGGTAAAGTATTCTCTGAGTAGTGTAGCAAGATAGTTACAGTTATGTAGGTTCTAACTGATGAGAGAAAGGAACAAGAAAAGCTGAGTCAGATGAAAGAGAGACAAAATTGATATTATGGTTGCCACCTGCCTGAAAAAGAACANAGAATCCACCATTTACTCTAGTTTAAACTTGCAAGTGACCCATGCTTCAGAGGAAGACGAAAAAACCCCAGGGTCTCTGCCAATCTAACCCAGTGGATAATTCCTTCCCGACCCCAAATATGGTGTTCAGTTAGACCCTGAGCATGTCGGCAACACCTACCAGCCAGACACCTGGGAAAGATTTTGCTATAGTAACTCAAAGCCCTCTCTATCTAGTGTCCCGTTACTGGCCGTTGGCAACATTTGTTGCTATCAGTCACAGATCGGCTACATGCTGTTGTGGGCAGTCTCATCATAACATCCCTCCATAAACTTATCAAGCTCAGTCTTGAAGCCAGTTAGATATTTTGCCCCCACTGCTCTGTTTGGAAGGCTGTTCCAGAACTTCACTCCTCTGATGGTTAGAAACCTTCATCTAATTTCAAGCCTAAATTTGTTGATGGCCAGTTTATATCCATTTGTTCTTGTGTCCACATTGGAGCTTAACTTAAATAATTCCTTTTCCACCCTGGTATTTATCCCTCGGATATATTTAGAGAGAGCAATCAGATCCCCCATCAGGCTTCTTTTGGTTAAGCTAAACAAACCCATCTCTTTGAGTCTCCTCTCATAAGGTAGATTTTTCCATTACTGGGATAATCCTAGTAGCCCTTCTCTGTGCCTGTTCCAGTTTGAATTCATCTTTCTTAAACCAGAATTGCACACAGTATTCCAGATAAGGTCACACCAGTGCCTTGCACAATGGTACTAACACTTCCCTGTCTCTATTGGAAATACCTCGCCTGATGCATCCTAGGACTGCATTAGCCTTTTCCACAGCCACATCACACTGGCGGGTCATAGTCATCCTGTGATCAACCAATACACCCAGATCTTTCTCCTCCTCTGTCACTCCCAACTGATACATACCCAGCTTATAGCAAAAAATTCTTCTTGTTAGTCCCTACATGCATTACCTTGCACTTTGCTCTATTAAATATTATCCCATTTCTATTACTCCAGTTTACAAAGGCATCCAGATCTTCTTGTATGATATTCCAGTCCTCCTCTATATTGGCAATACCTCCCCACTTTGTCTCATCTGCACATTTTAGTAGCACATTCCCACTTTCTGTGCCAGTAATAAAAATGTTAAATAAGATTGGTCCTAAGACCGATCCCTGAGGAGCCCCACTAATAACCTCCCTCCAGCCTGACAATTCACCTTTCAGTATGACCCATTGTAGTCTCCCTTTAACCAGTTCCTTATTCACCTTTCAATTTTCATACAAATCCCCATCTACTCCAATTTAACAAATATTTTCCCACGTGGAACCTTATCAAATGCCTTCGTAAAATCCAGGTAGATTAGATCTACTTAATTTCCGTTGTCTAAAAAAATCAGTTATCTTCTCAAAAAAGGAGAGCAGGCTGGTCTTGCACAATCTACCTTTTGTAAAACCATGTTGTATTTTATCCCAATTACCATTAACATCTATGTCCTTAACTACTTTCTCTTTCAAAATTTGTTCCAAGACCTTGCATAGAACTGGGATCAAACTAACAGGCCTATACTTTCTCGGATCATGTTTTTCCCCTTTCTTAAAAAAAGGAACTATTAAAATTCAACTTAGATTTCAAATAACCTTTATGTGAAAAAAATAAGACAGTGGAAAATGGTTACCTTTCTGTGCTTTGGCTGTTATTTCGAAGTACTTAACAGTAAGATCCTGAATAGAAAGGACAGCCATGTGGGCTTTCCGCTGCCAATCTGCATCTTCTTTTTGTAGGCTCTCAATCCTCCTGGGGCCTAGGTAATCATTCTCTATGGAGATCTGAAAATAAATCAGTCCATCATTAACATCAACAAATTAAATTTTGTCAGTGGCAGCTAGTTGCAGTCAACCTGGGTGGATAAAAATCAATGAATTAATCAATGGATTAAAAAGACCAAAACCTTTAAAATGCTCATTTATGCTGAAAAAGGACAAGTGTAGGGCCTCACTAACATTCTTACTGTGAGAACAGAAACTCAAAACAAAAAAATAGGTAAACAAATAGCCCATACTACATTGCACCAAAGCCACCTTCGACAAGTCAAAATAGCTTAAATGCTTCAACCAGGCAGGCTATACTCCCAGTGAAGGTTTGCAGTCTGAAGTCAATGCAAGTTGTACTCTGAGGTAGAAATAGGCACAATTTTTCAGCAAATTGCTTATTTGCCAAAAATTGCAGCTTCAGTTGATCCTGAACTGTTAGAGATTGTGTGTAGAGTTCACAAGTGTCCACCAAACAACAACAAAAAAAAAAAAAAAAAAAAAAAGGACATTTTAGTAAATGTTGAAACAAAACGTTCTGTTTCAACCCATTTCAAGACAATTTTGTTTAGATTTTTGACATTTTGACAAAAGCCAAAGAGAATTATTTAAAAAAATGCTTTGAGGGAGGGGTTTTGAGGTGGAGGAGGACCTCCCTTATAACTTTTAGCTCACTGATTAGAGTACTCTAGGATGTGGGTTCAATTCCCCCCTTATGCCTGACACGAATGATAGGTTAATTGACTTGCCAACCTCCCAAAGTAAGTCTTTGGCCAAGCCAGAAATTAAACCCAATTTCACAGTCCAGTACTCTATACATTAACTATTCTTCCTCCCCAACTGACTCTTCCACCAGTAGCAAGAGTTTCTACAGGCCAAATTAAGTCTTTATTTACACAAGTTTGCCTTTATATTGTGCCTTGCAGTAATACCAGTGTATTGCCATTGCATTCAGTGGGCTTGTAAACAATTCTGTTCCCCCCCATCCCCCAACTCCCTATTTGATATAAGAGGAGTTGATCTGGACTGTGGGTCCCACCAGAGGGGAAGGTCTCTGGCCTGTCCCACAACCCATTAGGTGGGCCAGCAGAGACTGTGGGGGATTGTTCTCCTCCTTTTCCCCACGCTGGCCAGTGATGAGGTTAGCCGAATGAACAGTAGGTTTGTGTCACTATCAAAAGGAGCCAAACTGAGGACTGCCGAAAACCTCTGAGGCAAGCAAATCTGCCAGAAAGTGCAGAACCCACCAAGGCAGAGGAGGAACTTTGTCACAGGGAGCATATGATAAAAGGCAGTATACTGAAGAAAAATATATAGTTTTATCTGTAGGGGGTGTTTTGGCACAAAAGTTATCAAAGCTACTTCAGTGCATTCCTGCAACCAGAACACCACTCAGACCTGACTTTGGCTTGGTTGATATAATAGCAAGTGAGAATGTATTTCAGCTCCATTCTCCCTCCAAAGATTATTATTAAAAACCTGTAGAACCAGCTGTAACATAGCTATACTTCCAAAGATATTTTCAAAAATATATTAGGACTACACACTCCCTATCCATTCTAAATAAGTTATCTAAACTGTGAAATGAACTTGGGCTTTTAGGCTCTAACTTCTTGAATGCAAAGATGGAACTGAACATTGATAAATCCAAATTTTTCCTCCAATGTAGATTACTTTGTAACTTCTCATACCTTACAGAGTTCTAAATTTGTTTGGGTGGGGGTTTTTTGGGGGTTTTTTTTTTACAAGCACACAGAGTCAACATCTTCACTACGGTCCACAATAATGCATAGATCCCTTTCCTGACTTGATACAGCTAACAGTATGAACAAAGAATGGAAATGGACACTCACACAGAAGATATTATAACTCCATTGTATAACTAAATGTTGCACCATCATATGGACTCTGTATACAGTAGTGGTCACCATCTCAAAAAGAATTATTGCAGAATTAAGTGGAGAGGAATCAGAGAAAGGGGAGAATGATTAGGATATGAAAGAGCTCTCATGAAAAGTGAGACGATTAGGACTGTTTATCTTAGAAATGGAGATGAATACAAAGGAACATAAAACTGTATATAAAATTATATTTAAAACATTAAGAAAGTTAAACTTGCAAAGTCAAGTTCTCATAGTTTAGGAACTGCCAAAATTAAGGCTGTCCACGCAACTTTAATTCTGTCCCCCTTGTGTTTATGAATTATGATGAAGGAGTCTCTGTCTTTAGTGACATGATCATATACTATTTTTTCCAATTGATTCGTTCAGTGAATGTGTAGTTATTCAATATTCCTTTTTATCCTACTGATTCAAAGCATGGGCCCCCAACCTTATTTAACATATACCATCCAAACCCTGTGCTGAATACAAAATTATTAGTTTCCTGATGGGTATTTCTATCATGCTCTCACCAAGTGCTTCACAAACCTTAATGAATTTATCTCCACAACATCCCTGTGAGAACAGGTGGTGGTATCCCCATGGGGATAATGATGCTGACTTCCTTTGTAAAGTACTTTGAGATCTACTGAGGAAAGGTGCCATGTAAGACTCCAGTTGCAAGGGCTCAGCACTTCCGCAAATGTGGCCACACGTGTCTCACACTGGGCACCCAGGAAATGAGCAACACAATTAATGACTGTCTGTGAAAAGTTTGGTTTAAGTGACTTACCCAACATCACACAGGAACTCTGTGGTAGAAGCAAGGATAGAATCTAATTCTTCAGGGTGGCACTTAATTTCCTTAACCAGCAGACCATTCTTTCTTCCTACAATCCCATCTCATTCACTACACACCTTCCAACTTCTGCAACAAATGAAGCAGAGTTCCTACAGACAGTCTCATTCACTACACAACCCTGATTGGTTGTCATCCTGTGCACTGAATAAGGCAAGGGTTTGGGGTGGAGGGGAGAGGAGGGATGGGGAGATAGATCATATAATAAAAAGATCATAATGCGCGCGCACACAGAGGCAGGCCAAATTAAGGTTCCATCAGCAACATTTCAGATTCTGAAGGGAGCGTACTCTGGTGGTTAGAGCATTAAGCTGCCCCATAGCCTGTCTTTGTCCAACAGCTCTTCTATTTATTCCAACCCAGCTCCTGCCTCCTCTCTTCTTTTACAACCTAACCCCTCTCCCCCAAACCAGCTCCAGTCACCTCTTCCTACCTGTTGACCCCATCCTATGGTTCCTGGCCAACCACACCCTCTGCTACTTCTCACCATCTAGCTTCTGCAACATTCCTGCTGCCACCAACACTTCTCACCCCTCTGCTTTCCAGTCAAGACGTTTCCTCCTTTTCCTCCACGCTGCCTGGACACCAGCCATGAGAACAATGCTTCTCCATTCTGCTGGGAGCAGCCCCTGCAACCTTCTGCAGGAGCATATTCAGTGCAGGGAGGCTCTTCGCAGCATGTGGCTGCCACACTAAGTGTTCACTCAGCATGTGTAAATCAAGATTTTCAGAGGCTCATAACTTAGGCAAAAGCACATTTTTAACACCAGGTCAACTCCCTGCCCAATTTCAAGTCTATACACCAAACCATACAGGTACCAACAGCTTCTAAATGAAAATATTGGAAGATTTTATTTTAACATGGGGGAAAAGAACAAAGCAGCCCACAACCGATCTGGGAGCGCCTGGGCATCACCAGAGAAGCTGTAGTGAGGGGGCAGGGGAGAAGGAAAGCGTTACTTACTGTACCTGTGGTTCTTCAAGATGTGATGCAGACATGTATTCCAAGTAGGTGTGTGTGCTCAAGAGCTAGACACTTTTGCCTAGCAGTACCCATAGAGGGGTAGCGCTCACAGCCCTGGAGCACCCACTGAAAAAAGTTAATGGGTGCTTAGCACCCACCGGCAGCATCCCGCCCGCTGGCAGCCCCACCGAACAATTCCTCCCCCTCCCTCTCAGCTTCGCCCATCCACTGCAGATCAGCTGTTCCGCGGAGTGCAAGAAGCGCTGGTAGGGAGGGGAAGGAGCGGGGATGGGGCGTGCTCGGGGGAGGGGGCGGAACTGGGCAGGAAGAGACAGGGCAGGGGTGAAATGTGAGCAGGGGGTTGAGGGAAGGGGGCGGGTGGGGGCAGGGCCTGGGGTGGAGCAGGGGGTTGAGCACCTCTGGGGCCCAGAGGAAGCTGGCGCCTATGGAACCAGTCAGTCATTCTGAGACAAAGTAGGGAGGATAACAGACAGCACGACCAAGCGGAACTCACATATTTGATTCATTTGTTGAGTCCGCAGAGGTCGAGGATGGGTCTCATCCCACCCTTGGATTTTGACAATATCAGGAGTAGAACCTGTGACTGCGGTGTTCTTGTGGAACCTCCTCCACTGCTCCCAATGCTAGAAGAGCAGTATCTTGTGAGAGGGGTCCCTGAAGGAGGACTGGGAGAAGGGTGGGGAGGGGGCATTGAGAGGAACTGGATGGCATAGCCCGATCTGACAGTATCTAGGACCCAGCCATCTGACATTATCATCGAGACCCAGGCATCATAAAAGTGGGCCAGACTGTCTCCAAAGGAACAGGGGGACAACAAAGGAGGGGGGGGGGAAACTGAAACAGTGCTCTAGATCAGTCAATCACAATGGGTGCTTAGCAGGCACCGAAGGAAGGTGGGCAGTGCAACCGGGCCCAGAGCTCGAGTGCTTCCTCTTGAGAGACCTATATCTCTTCCTGGTGTAGTCTCGCTATCTCGGTGGCAAGATTGGGAAAGGACTGCACAAAGAGGTGCGGTAGCCTATAGGGCTGCTGTTGCTGTGCCCTGTAATGGCGTCTACCCGCACAGAGTGTATACACCACCAGAGGTCTGATGGTAGCCCTTGAATCCTTAAGGGAACACAAGGTTCCATCAGTCTTTTCAAAAAACAAGGTCCTGCTATCGAACGGCAAGTCCTCAATAGCTAGCTGGACATCCAGTGCAATCCCCGAGTTTTGGAGCCAGGAAGCCCTCCTTATAATTGCCAAGGCCATAGCCCTGGCCAAAGTGTCCACCGAATCCACAGTGGATTGCAATGATTTTTTGCCACCAAGCAGCCCACAGGAACAAACACCCAAAATTCATCTCAGGAAGCCTTGGGCAACTGCTCCTCAAATTTGGCCATAGCTGACCACTTGAGGAAGGCAATATTTGGCTAGCAGGGCTTGTTAGTTCGTGATCCTCATCTGCAGTGATGATTAGGTGGATATCTTCCTGCCAAGATGATGATCTAGGTGCTTCAAGTCTCTGTCCTTGAGGGAGGACTTCACTCTGCCCTGCTGGGCTCTGTCCTTCACCGCCGTGACCACCGGGGAGTTCGGGGCCCGATGGAAATAAAACCCCTTGAACAGAGCTGTAACAAGGAATTTTTGCGCCTGAGGCAAGGGCCAGCTCCAGGCTCTTCAGCAATTCGGCGGCGGGTCCTTCCCTCTGAGAGGGACTCAGGGACCCGCCGCCGAATTGCCGCCGAAGAAGCAGCAGCGGTAGAGCTGCCGCTGAAGCACCGCCAATCGCGGCTTTTTTTTTCCCTCCGCCCTGCTTGGGCGGAAGAGCTGCGCCCTTCTGCTTTGCGTACCCGAGGCAAGTGCCTCACTCGCCTCGCCCTTGTTACGGCACCACCCTTGAATCCCTGTATGGGCACAAAATAGTGCTTCTCAAGCACTTGGCCACCAGAGGTACCGAGGCCAGTGTAACCCAAAAAGCCCTCGCAGGCTCGAGGAGCACCTCATTAACAGGAGGGCCACTCTCCCAGAGTCAAAGGTTTGGAGAATGTCCACAAGTTTATGGGTATTCTCCTAGAGAAACTCTGCCTGAATACCTAGGGATGAGGCCACCAAACATAACAAGTCCTGGTATGCCCTGAAGTCCTCCAGGATGGAAGGGGAGTATGAACCAGGCAACAGCACATCGTCCAGGGATGAGGACGAGGATGTTGGCTGGACTACAGGGAGATCCTGCTCCAGATGAGGAAACTCTGGCAGCTCCACGGGAAGGGTGAACTTCAGGCGTCTGGACTTGCAGCTGGTCTGCAGCCACCAATGCCACATGAGCAGAGAATATCACTCGACTGTAAGTGATGACGAGCAAGGCCTCCAGGAGTGAGGAGCTTCCCACTGGGCCCAAGGGGCCACTAGTATGTGACTTGCATCCGAAGAAGTGGGTATTCACCCACGAAAGCTCATGCTGCAAAACCTCTGTTAGTCTATAAGGTGCCACAGGATTCTTTGCTGCTAGTATGTGTAAGGTATTGGTAGCCAGTAGGTGCCGGGCCAGATGCCTCCATCCTGGACTCAAGGCACAAGCCAACCTTGGTAGCTGTACTGGTCAACTGGTGACCTCCCTCAGGTGAAGTGAAGCAAGAGGATGAGGAGCCCGACTCTGAAGCATAGGAGTCCTGGGACCTAGGAGACATCAAAGTGCGACTCCAGAAGGAGCCAACTGGTGATCCTACTTATCCATTACCCAGAACAAGGTCAGCATCTGTGCCACCGACGTAGTCAGCAACAATGGTGCCAAAAAGGTCAGTGCCGCGAGCAAGGTCGGTCCTGGTGCAAATAATAGTACCAGAGTGCCTCACGGTTAAGGGCAGCGACAGCCTCCATGGAACCATCTGTAGAGTTGATTGTGTTAATGCTGAGGGAGGGCCCAGTACCGAAGAACCCTGTGCTGTCCCTGGTACTCTGCTCATACCAACCCCCGGAGGGGTGCTTTGTGGTGTGGTGACAAGATTTCAGCAGCACACTGCAAAAGGGGACCAGCGGTGAGGATGAGACCAAAAGGCAGAGTAGGTCCACCACCGCCTGATACCCCGACACCACTGAAACCGTCAGTACCGGCACTGTTCTCATCGGTACCGGACTCAACATATGCCCAGTAACTGGAACCAGAGGTCGACACTACAGGGTGTCTAACATCCCCAACCTGTGCTGAGGGAGGGCCAGAAGCACCCGTGCCATCCCACGCATCAGAGCCAGCACCATGCCATCTCTTTTTAGAGGAAGCAGAGGAGTCGCCTCAGGACCTGGAGCACTCCTAATCGGTCTTATATGATCTCTTCTTTGGTGCCAAAGACAGAACGACTCCTGCACCTCTTCTGAGAGGTTCCTGCCCCAGAATAGGAGGCAGCAGCGCCTTCCAAGCTGGAGGGCAATATGCAACCTGAGGAGAGCCTCGGTACTGGGTCAGGCCTCATGACCTATTCAAGCAGGTGATGCTTAAAGCGAAAGTCTTGCACCACCTGAGTCCTCTTCTTGAACCATCTGCAGATCAAACAGCGCTTCTTAAGGTGGGCTTTGCTGAGGCAGAGCAAGCACCACATGTGGGGGTCACAGTTAGGAATCGCCACTCCACACAAAGGGCAATGCTTGAACCCTGGTGAGGGCATCACCGGGGAGCACTACCACTATACTACATCCTGTATTTTTTAACTAACACTACTAACTAGCGAATTATTAACTATATACAATAAAAAACTATGCTAAGATAAAGCACACAGAACGCCAACTCCGGCCAACAGGTGATGAGAGGAACTGAGGGGGGTCAGGGCAGCACTGCCTCATATCGCCAGGTGAGGGGCTACAAGCACGAGCACCATCCCTCTATGGGTACTGCTAAGCAAAAGTCTCCGGCTTCAGCACACCGGGCATGCACATACCTACTTGGCATACACATCTGCATCTACTCAAAAAAAAATTCGGCTTGGTCCCCTGCCCCAAAACCCAGCACATCACCCCAGTGCCCCATGGCCCCCTTCACTGGGGGGACCAGGCTGGGCTCACTGCCCCCATAAACACTCTTCCCCTGTTCCTACAAATTCACCACCTACCCCTAACAGCTCATTCCCACACTCCCTCTCATGGCAACATATGCAGCTGGAGCTTCTCCCAACATCCGAGGGCATTTGTGGTCAGGTTTCCCACAACCAACTCCAGAACCCAGCAGCCCATCACCCCCTCTGGGCATACCATATGGAGCAGAAACTCCCCTCAATTCACCAGGCATTAGGGGAAGGATCAAGAGACAGACCAGGTCTTCCTGTCAACCATCCCTTGGCCCTAGCCTAGAACATAGTGCCAGCAGCCCATTCCCCCACTAGGGGATGACAGCCTTCTCTTACTACTAGTTAACAGTTTGTCCTGTAGCTTGAGTGGTAGAAGTCAATGCTGAAGGTTCAGGGTTCAAATCCTGAAGATGATGCACGATAAGGGCTTGTTACAATTGTAAAAACATGTTCTATTATGTGCTTTTTTCGCCCTTCAGGAAATCTAGGAAACTTCATTAAAAAACCCTTTGTTAAGAAAATGTTATTTAGGCTGAAAAGCTAAACACTTAAACATTAGGAAATTCAAGATTTACGGTTGCCTGCACAAACTTAATTCTGCTATCTTATGCATAGCCACTATACCACCATCTTTAATTACATAATCATATACTATTTAAATAGTACACACAAATATACTGTAAAGGTCCTGACAAAGAGACCTAGGTATCAGGATAAAGTCACTCCACCTTCACAGGCCTATAAAATGTAGTGTTTATTACAAACCTGTAATGATGTGTTTTTTCCTCCCCCTCATATTTAAACATTAAGACCTCAAAACCCTTAATACATAGGGAAACTAAATGCATAGGAAGTTGAAGCTGTTGAACATCAGTTGCACCCTTTATTTATCTTCCATGGTCCAACTTCAGAGTTGTGCATTTTTCCTGGAAAAGACAAATCACTAGAACTGCTGATGAACAGGATGACTATGATTTCATTGACTGTTGCATGAAAAACCCAGAATCCTAAACGCAGGCATTAGCAGATAAAATTTCCACTTCATCTTTAAAATGTATTTCAACTTAATTCTATACATAGTCTGTTAATTATTTGGGATCTTGAAAAGGGGGAGGGAGTAGTTTAAAGGTGAGAGTGTGCTTTATGATGCTCTACAGGCCTTTTGTAGATGAAAATGACTGGGTTAATATTTAAATAGCAGCAGTTTACATTGCCCATAAAGGTTTTATTTCTACATACATATACACACAATTTTGAACACCTACTTAGACATTTCAATATTTTATTCCAATAAGGCTGGCAATTAAAAAACCCAAATAATTGGGAATCCATTTTAAGAGCTTAATTTTGCATAGGTCATAAAGAAAGCATAAGAACCAGGTTCTTAGAGCATTAGACAACAGGAAAGATGAGCAAAAGCAGCCAATAGGCTGAAGAGCAAATATTCAACTACTTGTGGCCAAATGGAATAAGTAGATAAAACTATATCCACTTAGAGTTTCACCTGCTTACACTAGGTCCAAATTTTGTCTGGAATGTTTTACGCACAAGCAACTTACTACAGTAAAGGTCAGCCAGTTTCTTATATAGTAGGGTGTGTAAGAATAAGATTGTTTGTTCTTCCTTCTCTTGAATGTAAAACTGCTGCTTGGTAATCTACACTTGTGAATTTGTTCTAAATCACTGATTACTAAAGAAAGATTTCAAACAATATGCCCTAATAAAGGAAGACAATTAAACTGATGAAAATGGTCTTTGGTGCAAAGTGAGTTTGAATTGAATAAGCAATTGCTGCACAGTATCTGTCAACAAAACCGTCCAGGAGGAAAAATGTTGATTTCCAATATTCCATGCAGAGTTTATATGAGTTAACAAAAATCAGAATTAAGCATGACGGACACCAGATTTGCACAAGTTCATACAATAGTGTGATTGTATATTATCATAGTACAGTTCATCAATAAAGCTGTCACAAAGAGCAGGTACATAGAATCATAGACCTGGAAGGGACCTTGAGAGGTCATCTAGCCCAGTCCCCTGCACTTATGGCAGGACTAAGTATTATCTAGACCAGTGGTTCCCAAACTTGTTCCGCCGCTTGTGCAGGGAAAGNATGACAGTTAGGAAGTTTTTCCTAATGTCCAACCTAAACCTCCCTTGCTGTAATTTAAGCCCATTGCTTCTTGTCCTATCCTCAGAGGTTAAGGAGAACAATTTTTCTCCCTCCTCCTTTTAACAACCTTTTATGTACTTGAAAACTGTTATCAGGTCCCCTCTCAGTCTTCTCTTCTCCAGACTAAACAAACCCAATTTTTTCAATCTTCCCTCATAGGTCATGTTTTCTAGACCTTTAATCGTTTTTGTTGCTCTTCTCTGGACTTTCTCCAATTTGTCCACATCTTTCCTGAAATGTGGCGCCCAGACCTGGACACAATACTCCAGTTGAGGCCTAATCAGCACGGAGTAGAGTGGAAGAATTATTTCTCGTGTCTCGCTTACAATACTCCTGCTAATACATCCCAGAATGAGGTTTGCTTTTTTTGCAACAGCGTTACACTGTTAACTCATATTTAGCTGGTGATCCACTAAGANTCCTGCTAATACATCCCAGAATGAGGTTTGCTTTTTTTGCAACAGCGTTACACTGTTAACTTATATTTAGCTGGTGATCCACTAAGACCCCCAGATCTCTTTCCGCAGTGCTCCTTCCTAGGCAGTCATTTCCCATTTTGTATGTGTGCAACTGATTGTTTCTTCCTAAGTGGAGTACTTTGCATTTGTCCTTATTGAATTTCATCCTATTTACTTCAAACCATTGCTCCAGTTTGTCCAGATCATTTTGAATTTTAATCCTATTCTCCAAAGCACTTGCAACCCCTCCCAGCTTGGTATCGTCCGCAAACTTTATAAGTGTACTCTCTATGCCATTACTTAAATCACTGATGAAGATATTGAACAGAATCGGACCCAGAACCGATCGCTGAGGGACCCCACTCGTTATGCCCTTCCATCATGACTGTGAACCACTGATAACTACTCTCTGGGAACGATTTTCCAACCAGTTATGCACCCACTTTATAGTAGCTCCATCTAGGCTGTATTTTCCTAGTTTGTTTATGAGAAGGTCATGCGAGACGGTATCAAATGCCTTACTAAAGTCAAGATATACCACATCTACTGCTTCCCCCCTATCAACAAGGCTTGTTACCCTGTCAAAGAAAGCTATCAGGTTGGTTTGACACAATTTGTTCTTGACAAATCCATGCTGTTATTTATCATCTTATTATCTTCTAGATGTTTGCAAATTGATTGCTTAATTATTTGCTCCATTATCTTTCCGGGTACAGAAGTTAAGCTGACTGGTCTGTAATTCTCCGGGTTGTCCTTATTTCCCTTTTTATAGATGGGCACTATATTTGCCGTTTTCCAGTCTTCTGGAATGTCTCCCATCTTCCATGACTTTTCAAAGATAATTGCTAATGGCTCAGGTATCTCCTCAGTCAGCTCTTTGAGTATTCTAGGATGCATTTCATCAGGCCCTGGTGTTTTGAAGACATCTCCACCAAGTAATTTTTGACTTGTTCTTTCCCTATTTTAGACTCTGATCCTACCTCATTTGTACTGGCATTCACTATGTTAGACACCAACCTTCTTGGTGAAAACCGAAACAAAAGTAATTAAGCACCTCTGCCATTTCCACATTTTCTGTTACTGTCTTTCCCCCCTCATTGAGTAACAGGCTGTCAAGAACAAATACCCCTAGGCAGTAATTTGATAGCATAGACTCAAGCCTGAGGCCCATTACACACACACACACACACACAATGCATTGGGGGTAGTGGACTGCAAACCACTCCCCAGAAGAGGGGGTAACACATAATATTTAAAGACTTAAACCACAACCGCAACTACGTCACGCCAAGCATTAGGGTAAGGAGTACTTTCCTGAATTGTAAACAACTTGTCTTGGGATGTGCCAACAAGGGTTGGATGACCGGTGCTTTTGACGGAAGCTTTCAACATGTCCTGGACACGTAGGCTCAGCGTATCCCATGACTGAGGCGCTTAGGCCCTAATATGGCTTTTGGGCCTACCGTGACCACTGGTTTAGGCAAGCAAGGGTTCACAAAGGGCAGATAGTGGTTATTGCTTATGCCAAGGCAAGAACATGAGCACACATTTCGGTTACACAAGATAAAGGGTACATTTCAATATGGGTTACAGCCTGAATAACAGTTTTGATGTTAATATATCTCTTCTAATTTATAAGCATTAGTAGGGTATTGGGGACAGGAGTTACATAGTGGAGTAAGGGAGGGATGTTGTGCCCACCCCTTGATATGATTACTAGGCCTATTGCTATGCTAATTGTTACAGGTTATTGAGAGATGCTTATTACCCATACTTATTCATACAGTATTGATTATAGATAGACTTCAGGATGAGTCTTGATAACCTTTAGCAGGACAGATAGCACAAGCAGATGCATTTTAAACCTTGAGCAATGCCTGTTACAAATTGTTCTTTCTAACCTTTGCTAGTTCCCCTTTTCTCTCCCTTTCCTCAAAGTGCAGCCCAGTCTGCTTCAGGCTTCCGGTCTGACAGTTTTGAGCCAGGCCAGGGTTTGTGGGGGATAGAAAAGAGGGGAGAAAGTAACTTGGAGGGGACAAAGAAGGGGGGGGGGTATTTCCTCCACACAGGCCTACTCTGTCTTTGGTCTTCCTCTTGCTTCTAATGAATTTATAGAATGCTTTCTTGTTTCCTTTTATGTCCTGAGCTAGTTTGATCTCGTTGTATGCCTTGGCTTTTCTAATTTTGTCCCTACATACTTGTGTAATTGTTTATATTCATCCTTTGAAATTTGCCCAAATTTCCACTTTTTGTAGGACTCTTTTTTGAGTTTTAGATCATTGAAGATCTCCTAGTTAAGCCAAGGTGGTCTCTTGCCATACTTCCTATCTTTCTTACGCAGTGGGATAGATTGCTCTTGTGCCCTTAATAATGTCTCTTTGAAAAACTGCCAACTGTCTTCAGTTGTTTTTCCCCTTAGACTTGCTTCTCATGGGATTTTACCTACCAATTCTGAGTTTGCTAAAGTCTGCCTTCTTGAAATCCATTGTCTTTATTGTGCTGTTCTCCCTCCTACCATTCCTTAGAATCATGAACTCTACCATTTTCATGATCACTTTCTCCCAAGATGCCTTCCACTTTCAAACTCTCAACCAGTTCCTCCCTATTTGTCAAAATCAAATCTAGAACAGCCTCCCTCCTAGTAGCTTTCTCCACGTTCTGAAATAAAAAAAACTGTCTAATACATTCCAAAAACTTGTTGGATAATCTGTGCCCTGCTGTGTTATTTTCACATACAACCTTTAATTAAAAGTCATTAATTTGTAGCAAGACTTGACAAACATTTCAAAACAATTTGTAGCAAGACTTGACTATACCATAGTGCCCCACAGCAGCAGTAGGGGAGCAGCCTCTGCAGATACTGCCACAGCAAAAGCAGGAGGAAAACTGACTAGGATCATGTAAGTTTCTCACTGCTGCTGGGGAAGAAATAGCAGCAGCAGAAGCATAAAAGCAACTTATTCCATTCAATCAAGAGATTCAGATAAACATTGGATTGCTTCCTCTTATCTTTCCCTGACACTTAAGTCACTTTTCTTTGCCCTCAATACCTTGCACAATTTTATTTCAAAACACAAACTCTGCTCAACATCTTTCATCCTCTCCCTTGCCCCTCCACTCTATCCTGGTCACACAACATGTCCCTGTCTGTGTTCCTTCTCACTCAATGTGCCTTTTTCTGTATACAGTACAACCCCGTTTATCCAACCGGCTCTCTGTGTTAACCATACTACCAGAGCACACAGGTACAGAGGGGGGGCGATCTCTCCTGTGGCCGCTAGATGGCACTGCAGCATTGCACTTTCCCATTCTCTGGTTTATCTGGATTTCTGATTATCCGATCTGGCCCCATCCCAATTAGATCAGATAAACAGGGTTCTGCTGTATCTTCCTATATTCCTCATTGCCTCAGTCCACTATATCACCATCTTCTCTTCATTCAAATCCCAGCTCAGCACACCTTTACCCAAAAGCTTATGAACTCTAGATTTACATTTGTAAAGCATTTTAGGATCCTTTGGGATAAAGAAAAGAATATAAAAAGTATAATTCAGAACTTAAACATTCACTTGCGTACAAACTTTGTTAATCAGAATGACAGACTGGATGATTTAAACTGGAAAATGATCACAGCATATTTCACTGGTTGAATTTGTTATATCACACCAGTTCCTCGTGTCATGAGAGATCATTTGGAGCACTGGGGAAGTTCCTAAAGACTGGAAGAAAGCTAATGTTGTGCCAATTTTTTAAAAGGGTAAATGGGGTGACCTGGGTAATTATAGGCCTGTAAGTCTGACATTCATCACAGACAAGATAATGGTGTGGCAGGTAGGGGCCCCAATAAAAGAAATAAAGGGAGAGTAATGTAAATCAACAGCATGGAAACATCCTCTGGAATGGTGGCCGAAGCATGAAGGGGCATATGAATGTTTAGCTTATCTGGCACATGCTGTCTACAAAAGTGCCATGCAAATGCCTCTTCTTGTTTACAATGTCACCAGAAAGCGAGAAGCACGCAGCATTATCTCCTGCAAATGTAAACAAACTTGTTTGTCTTAGCGATTGGCTGAACAAGAAGTAGGGCTGAGTGGACTTGTAGGCTCTGAAGTTTTACATTATTTTTTGAGGGCACTTACGTAACAACAACAAAATCTGTCATGAAAGTGCAACTTACAGATGTAAAGAGATTGCACTACAGTGCAAATATTAGTAAACAAAAATAATATACACTTTGATTTCAATTACAACACAGAATACAATATATATGAAAATGTAGAAAAACATCCAAAATATTTTTTAAAATTTCAATTGGTATTCTATTAACAGTGCAATTAAAACTGCGATTACTTTTTTAATCATGATTAATTTTTGAGTTAATCGCATGAGTTAACTGCGATTAATCGACAGCCCTAGTTTATAGCAAACAGATGCTGTCAAACTAACTTGATTTTATTTTTATGAGATTACAAGTTTCGCTGATAAAAGTAACAGCGTTTATGCAATATATTTAGATTTCTCTAACGTGTGTGACTTGGTACTATAGGACATTTTGATTAAAAAACTAGAACGATATAAAAATCAACATGGCATGCATTAAATGGATTTAAAACTATCTAATTGATATGTCTCAAAATAGACAAACAAGGTTGGTGAGGTATATTTTTGATGGGACCAACCTCTGTTGGTGAAAGCCCAGCTTTCAAGCTACACAGAGCTCTTCAGGTCAGGGAAAGGTTCTCAACTAAATACGAGTGAGTGTCACAGCTAAATACAAGGTAGAACAGATTGTTTAGCATAAGTAGTTAACATATATTCCAACCATTCAAGGTGAAGTGACACATGAACACCCCTGCAGCCACAAAACAAAAAAGGGGGGTTAGTGGGTTACAGATCATTGTAATAAGCCATAAATCCAGTGTCTTAGCTAGACACTAAGAAGCATGGTCTTAGCTTGATGCTAAGAAGCATGGTCTTAAAGTTAAGAATTTAAGCTCCAGGCTTGCCTTTTGATGGTGTTGTGCAGGTTTCCTTTGAGAATGAGGACTGAGAGGTCAGATATGGAGTGATCATTTTGTGAAAAGTGTATGCCCATGGATGATATGGTATATTTGTCTTATCATTTTTCTCTCTGAGTTCATTCAAGAACATAGTGATTGTCGGTTTCACCCACATAGTTGTTACTGGGGAATTTAGTGTATTGGATGAGCCATATCACATGTTGTGGTAGGCATGTGTAGGACCCATGGATCTTAAAAGGTGTGTTATGGGGATGTTGATCATTGTAGCAGTGAAGATATGTCTACAGGTTTTGCATCTGTTGTCACGGCACGATCTGGTGTCGCTTTGAATTGGTGGATCCCAATCTGTGGGAAGCTTGCTTCTCATCAACTTGGTGAGGTTAGGGGGTTGTTTGAAGTCCAGAAGGTGTTTGGGATAGATTTTTTTCAGGGTGTGGTCCTCATCAAGTATGGGTTGTAATTGTTTGATGACACCCCTTAGGGATTCCAGTGTGGGGTGGTAGGTGACAATCAGGGGTGTACAGTTGGAGGGGATTTTTTTTCCCCTGTATTGAAGCAGGTTCTCTCAGGGTAATGAAGAGAACAGGACACTGATTCAGTGTGATCTGCAATCGCTTGGTAAGCTGGGTGCAAGCAAACATGCATTTTAATACATCTAAATCAGGGGTGGGCAAACTTTTTGGCCTGAGGGCCACATCGGGGTTGCACAACTGTATGAAGGGCCGGGTAGGGAAGGCTGTACCTCCCCAAACAGCCTGGCCCCCACCCCCTATCCGCCCCCTCCCACTTACTGCCCCCTGACTGCCCCCCTCAGAACCCCCAACCCATCCAATCCCCCCTGCTCCTTGTCCCCTGACTGCCCGCTTCCGGGAACCCCCGCCCCCTATCTAACCCCCCTGCTCTCTGTCCCCTGACTGCCCCTACCCCTATCCACACCCCCACCCCCTGACAGCCCCCCCGGTACTCCCACCCCCTATCCAACCGCCCTCTGCTCCTCGTCCCCTGACCACCTCACCCCGGGGTCCCCCGCCCCTACCTGCCCCCCAGGATCCCACCCCCTTATCCATCCCCCTCTGCTCCCTGTCCCCTGACTGCCCTCCCGACCCCTATCCACATCCCCGCCCCCTGACAGGCCCCCCCGGGACTCCCACTCCCAACCCTCCCTGTTCCCCATCCCCTGACCGCCCCCCCAAAACCTCCACCCCATCCAACCGCCCCCTCCTCTCTGACTGCCCCCCAGAAACCCCCAACCCTCGGCCGGGAGCTCAGGGGCCAGGCAGGACGGTCCCGCAGGCCAGTTTGCCCACGTCTGATCTAAATGGAAATGTATACATCTGGGAACAAAGGTAGGCAGGCCATATTTACAAGATGAGGGACTCTATCCTGGGAAGCAGTGATTCTGAAAAAGATTTGGGTATGGTAGCAGATAATCAGCTGAAGATGAGCTTCCAGGGTGACACTGTGGCCAAAAGTGCTAATGCAATCCTGGGATGCATAAGCAGGCGAATCTTGAGTAGGAGTACAGGGGTTATTTTACCTCTGTATTTGGCACTGGTGAAACCACTACTAGAATACTGCATCCAGTTCTGGTGTCCACAATTCAAGAAGGATGTTGATAAATTAGAGAGGATTCAGAGAAGAGCCATGAGAATGATTAAAGGATTAGAAAGCCTTATAGTGACAGACTCAAGTAGCTCAATCTATTTAGCTTAACAAAGAGAAAGTTAAACGGTGACCTGATCAGTCTGCAAGTACCTATATGGGGAACAAATATTTAATATGGCATCTTCAATCTAGCACAGAAAGGAACAACACAACAATGGGTGGAAATTGAAATCAGACTAATTCAGACTGGAAATAAAGGTGTACGTTTTTAACAATGAGGGCAATTAATCATTGGAACAATTTACCAAAAGTTGTGGTGGATTCACCATCAATGACCATTTTTAAAGCAAGACTGGATGTTTTCCTAAAAGATATGCTCTAGGTATTATTTTGGAAAAGCTCTATGGCCTGTGCTATACAGGATGTCAGACCAGATAATCATAAGAATCTTTTCTGGCCTTGGAATATATGAAAAATGAATATGTTGAAGTCATTCTGAAAAGACATTTGCCTGGAACAGGTAAATTTCACATAAGCTCATTTTTATTATTATTTGTTTCTTTTTACTAGTTTCTCGAGGTATTATGTAGCTGTATTGTGGATCATTTTTCTTACATGATCTTAGGGCAGATACTTTCAACTGGGGGTACTATTATAGAGGTTGGGAGTTTTCCAAAGTGTTTCTTTTTCCCCACTAACATCACCTTGGTCTGTTCAGGATTCAGCTTTAGCCAACTGTTTTTCCATCTACTTGCTGTTCTCAGCCAAGCCACTACATGGCTGTGACATTATGTTGTTTGCATAAGATGAGAAGGGGAGGTAGAGCTGGGTGTTATCTGAATATTGCTGTTTCTCAGTCTCTCCATGTGGGCTTCAAAATCGACATTTTCAGGCTTTTCTCTGCAACCATGATAAGAAACTTACTATTTTAATCCTGCAACCATCTCCGAGCGATTGGACCCCTTTGCCCACACAGCGCCTCATTAACTTCAATGGAACTCCATGAAGATGGAAGTCCACTCACATTGATTGTATTGCAGGATTGGGGCCTAAAGAGTCTTTCATTCCAATATGTGGAGGACATTTTCTAGAGTATGTTTGGAGAGAGTCTTTTAAAGTCCCCTTCTGTGTTAACATCTTATCTACTTTCTTTTCAGGCTACATATTCTTAGTTACCCTCACATTAAAATGAGAGAATAGGTTTAGTGAAGTTTATATCATTTCGTACTATATGGTAGCTTTTAGTAAAAATCTTTGAAGTTTCAACAAAACAAAGCTGTTTTCAAAAGATATCTGTCCTTTTAACAGTCACATTAATACCCAAACAGTTGTAACGTTAAACATTAGTATAGTTCCCCATCAGAAAACTCTTTAGGCCTTGACGAATTAAGTTGTCAAGCTAATTAAATTAGACATTATTTACAGTAGCTTAAAAACAGAAGCACAACACAAATAATTATCAATTCTGCAGCTTCAGAAATAACTAATAAGCAAAATGAACTGTAAGTGAATGTCAAGCTCTCATATTAGCCCTCAAACTGGACACATTTACAAAGTTATGCTTAAAAACACACATTCATGTGAATTCACAACTGCTACTGAAGGTAGTTAAACCACATACATTTTCATTAAGTGCAGTGTTTTTAAATATACAGTACCACTTTTAATTATAACAGTGTTCTCGTTTTCCTAAATTGAACTGAGAGGTAATTATAAATTCCTAGAATGTGTTGGGAACAACTTTTTGTTTCAGAAAGTGGAGGAAGTAACTAGGGGGATAGCCATTTTAGACTTGATTCTGACCAACAAGGAGGGTAGCAAATCTGAAGTTAGAAGACAACTTGGGTGAAAGTGATTATAAAATGTTAGATTTCATTATTCTAAGTAAAAGGACAAGAGCTGCGGAATAAAGACAATGGACTTCAAAAAAGCAGACTATAATAGACTCAGAATTGGTACATGAGGTTCCATAGGAAGAAAAATTAAGAGAAACAGGAGTTCAGGAGGGCTAGCAGTTTCTCAAAGAGCCAATATAAAAGGCACAACTGCAAACTATCCCAATGTGAAGAAAGATAGGAAGAATAGTAAGAGGTAATAAGGAGCTCCTGATGGAGCCATGAATCACATGAAAAGTCAGAAAAAGCAGTGGATAAATTGCTACAGTGGTGTACAGAAGCACAGCACAAAACATGTAGCACAAATCAGAAAGGCTCAGGCACAAAAATGAGTTGCACCTAGGAAGGGACATAAAAGGCAATTTGAAGGGGTTCTTTAAATACATTAGGAGCACAAGAAAGATGAAGCGAAGTGTCGGTCCCTCTACTTAGTGGGGAAGAAGAGCTAATAACTGATTAAATCAAGAAGGCTGAAATGTTTAATGCCTATTTTGCTTCAGTCTTCACTAAAAAGGTTAATGGTGACCAGATACTCAAAACAACTAATATTAACAATTGGGGGGGAGGGGGGGGAGGGGAGGGCAGGGGAGGAGAGAATAACAGGTTAATAATAGGTTAATGAATATTTAGATGAGTTAGATGTATTACAGTTAGCAGGGTCCAATGGAAAAAATCATCCTAGGTTACACAAGGAACTAGCTAAAGCAGGGGTCCTCAATGCAGTGCCCGTGGGCGCCATGGCACCTGCCGGGACATCTATGTGCGCCCGCCTACTGGCCACTGGACAAGCAGCTGCTGAAATGCTGCCGAGAAGCAGCAACGTCAAGAAGCGTTGCCGCCGAAATGCCGCCGATTTTCGGCGGCATTTCGGCGGCGACACTTCTTGACATTGCCACTTCTCAGCAGCATTTCGGCAGCTGCTTGTCCGGCGGCCACGGTCCTCGGTCCAGCGCCCGCCACACGGAAAAGGTTGGGGACCACTGAGCTAAAGCAATCATTTTTGAGAAATCATGGAGGGTGGGTGAGGTCTTCTCAGAAGACTTGAGAAGGCCAAACATAGTACCTATTTTTAAAAAAGGGGAACAAAGATGACCCAGGAAATTATTAACTAGTCAGCCTGACTTCGATACTGGAAAGATACTGGAACAAAATTAAACAATCAACAAGCACCTAGCGGATAAGAGGGTGAGATTTTCCAAAACCAAATCGTGCCAAACCAACCTAATTTCCTTCTTTGACAGGATTACCAGCCTCGTGGAAAGAGAGGAAGCAAAAGACATGGTATATCTTGATTTTAGTAAGGCTTTTCACACAACCCCACATGACAGTCTCAGAAGCAAGCTAGGGAAAGATGGTCTAGATGAACTTACTAGAAGGTGGGTGCACAACTGGTTGGAAAAGCTGTATTCAAGGAGTAGTTATCAATGGTTTCCTTTCAAACTCGGAAGATGTATCTGTAACGCTGACAGACCCTGGTCGTCGGCGGGCGGGATCGAACCTGGGACCTCTGGAGCTTAGTGCATGAGCCTCTACTGCAGGGGTCGGCAACCTTTTAGAAGCGGTGTGCCGAGTCTTCATTTATTCACTTTAATTGAAGGTTTTGCGTGCCGGTAATACATTTTAATGTTTTTTAGAAGGTCTCTCTCTATAAGTCTATATATTATATAACTAAACTATTGTTGTATTTTAAAATAAACAAGGTTTTCAAAATGTTTAAGAAGCTCCATTTAAAATTAAATTAAAATGTTGATCTTACGCCACCGGCCCGCTCAGCCCACTGCTGGTCTGGGGTTCTGTTCCTCTAGGCCAGCAGCAGGCTGAGCGGGGCCTGTGGCCGGGACCCCGGCTGGCAAGGGTCTGGCAGCCAGAACCCCAGACCGGCAGCGGGCTGTGCAGGGCCGGCAGCCAGGACCCCAGATCGGCAGTGGGCTGAGTGGCTCAGCCCGCTGCTGCTCAGGGGTTCCATCCGCCGGCTCCTGCCAGCCGGGATCCCGGCTGCCGGACCCGCTCAGCCCGCTGCTGGTCTGGGGTCCCAGCCCTGCCCACATATAGTGGGGACCTACCTTCTCCCTGGTTCTGGCCCATTCTCTTCCTCTCTCTGCACTGAGCCCAGGGCTAGGGGTGAAGGAGCAGGCTGGGGGTTGGGGTGTAGGATCTGGCCAGGAGCTAGAATGAGAGAAGGGGCTTAGGGTTGAGGCAGGAGGTTTGGGTGTGGGGCACTTATCTGGGCAGCTCCCATTTGGTATGAGGGGTGCAGGTGGGAATGTGGGGGAGGGAAGGCGTGCAGGAGCTCCCATTTGGTGCTCAGGGTGGGGGTGGGGATGTGGGGGGTGCAAGAG
>QXTE01000003.1:13953366-14079184 GCA_003942145.1 Platysternon megacephalum
GGGGTGTGGGAGGGCTGGGTATGTGGGAGGGTACCAGAGTCAGGGCTGGGGTCGTGGGGGGGGTGAAGGAGTCAAGCAGAGGTCTGGGGTGTGTGCGGGGCACAGGGCTCAAGGCAGAGGGCTGGGTGTGTGTGAGGGAGGGCTCAGGGGATGGGTCTGGGGGGTGTGCGGGGCACAGGGCTCAAGGCAGAGGGCTGGGTGTGTGTCGGGGGGGTTCAGGGGATGGGTCTGGGGGGTTTGCGGGGCACAGGACTGGGTGTGTGTGAGGGGGTGTCAGGGCAGAGGGGGTGTGAGGGGGGGTCAGGGCAGGGGGCTGGAGGGGAGATGCCCCCATTCCACCCCCTCCTTCCCCAAGGCCCTGCCCCCACTTCTTCTCTGCCTGCCAGGGAGCAGAGCAGGCTGACTCTGCTCCTTCCTGACACCCTCCCTTGCAAGGGCCATCAGCTGATCGGCCGCAGGGACGGAGAGCCGGAGGAGGGGCAGGAACCCAGCACACTGCCGGAAGAGGCAGGGGAGCCAGCAGGACCCAGCTTCTGCCCCCTGCCCCTGCGGGAGGGGGCCGGCGGGAGGGGGAGAGCGGGCCAGGCTGGGTTGGGCAGGATTTTTAATGGCATACAGCTGCGCGTGCAATTAAAAATCGGCACGCATGCCATAGGTTGCCGACCCCTGCTCTACTGCATGAGCTAAAAGCCGTGACTGTTGGCTAAGGCTGTAGAGCAGACTCAATCTCTTTCTCTCTCTCTCTCTCTCTCTCTCTCTCAGTGGTCTCGGTGCCACTAGATGGGACAAAACACCACAGCCAGGAGGTCTGGGGGTTACATACTTCCCCTAGCTGAGGAAGCGAATCCCGAGCTTCAGAGAGACTTCCCAGTTGAAATCCAGGACAAGCCCCCACTTGTAATGCTGACAGACTCCGGTCGCTGGCGGATGGAATAGAACCTGGACCTCTGGAACTTAGTACATGAGCCTGTACTGCATGAGCTAAAAGCCAACTGGTGTTAGCTAAGGCTGTAAAGCAGACTCATTAATCTCGCTCTCTCTCTAAGTGGTCTCGGTGCCACCAGATGGGACAGAACATCACACCCAGAAGGTGTGCGGGTTACATATCTAGGAGGTGCTACAGGGGTCAGTACTGGGTCTGGTACTATTCAGAATTTTTATTCAGGACTTGGACGGTGGAGTGAAGAGTATGCTTATAAAATCTGCAGATGACACCAAGCTGGATGGGGTTGCAAACATTTTGGGGTACAGGATCAGAATTCAAAATGACCTTGACACATTAGAGAATTGGTCTGAAGTCAACAAGATGAAATTCAATAAAGATAAGTGCAAAGTACTACAGTTCTGAAGGAAAAACCAAATGCACAACCTACAAAAAGGGGAATAACTAGCTAGGCAGTAGTACTGCTGAAAGGGAGCAGGGGGTAATAGTGAATCACAAATTCAATATAAGTCAACAATGTGATGCAGCTGCAAAAAAGGCTAATATTCTGTGGTGTATTAACGGGGGTGTTGTACATCAGACAGGGGAGGTAATTGTCATGCTTTCCTCAGCATTGGTGAAGGCTCAGCTGGAGTATTGTGTCCAGTTCTGGGCACCACACTTTAGGAAACATATGGACAAAGTGGAAAGTCAAGAGAAGAGCAACAAAAGTGAGAAAAGGTATAGAAAACCTTGACATGTTTAATCTTGAGAAAATACAACCAAGGGGGACCTGATAACAGTCTTCAAATATACTTAGGTCTATCAACTCTCATATGTTAAGCACAGTCAGTCCAAGCCAGAACTCCAAGAATACCTATGTGCCACAGAAAGCAGTGCTGGCACTTCCCCCCACAAGTTTGTTTTGAAACAATTTATCTTAGGCTATATCTACACTATAGCTTATGTCAGTATAACTTATGTGTGATACTCCATGCTTCAAAATAGCACCCTGGAACCCCCATATTCACCACTGTGTTATGATTATATCTTTTGTACAATGTATGCCTTGTGTGGTATCATTTAAAAAGTCTTAATCTGTTGAACATCCAATATCCTGTTGAATTGTATGTACTATCATTGTATGTGACATGATGAAGTATTGCTGTATGTTTGTTACTGAAATATGTGGTAAGTGGGAAACACCTACAGCTAGCCTTTCGGTGGCAACAAAGGAGCAACTAACAGGAGGGATTTATATCAGGACTGGCCAGGCCAGGTGTTGATGGCCCATCAAGAAGAATCCACTCCCTCATAGACTCCTCAGAGAGGGCAGGTATAAAATGGAAGCTACCCCCCCTTTTCAGCTGCTTTAGCACCTGGAGAGAAAGTATAAATGAGGGTTGATGACATCACATCAGCACTTGGCCTCTCGCCTCCCCCATCTCAACACCTGGAAGATCATTTGGAAGACCATTTGAACTAGCGAGATTGGTTCCAGGCTGAGAAAGGAATCCACCCTGTATATTTAGAACTATAAACTGCCTGGAACATCCAGTAGGGTGAGAAAAGCTGTTTGACTGAAATCTTGCTTAGTCTGTTAAAGTTAGATTAGCAGTCTAAATTCTATTTTTATTTCTTATGTAACTAACTTTGACCTTTGTGCCTAACACTTTATCACTTAAAATCTTTCTGTAGTTAATAAACTTATTTTAATGTTTTATCCTTACCAGTGAGCTTGTATAAAGTGCTTGGGGAATCTGCTCAGATTACAGAGGCAGGTGCATGTCCACTTTCCTTTGATGAAGTGGCAAACTAATTAATAAGCTTGCACGGTTCATGAGAAGGTCTTGAGCAGTGTCAGATGGGACATCATTGGGGTGCAAGGCTGGGGCCTGGGGAGATTTGCTGGTATCTCTCTGTATAATTCATGAATGGTTTATATAGCATTCATGCAACTTAGCTGGGTGTGTCCCTGCATATTATTGTCTGAGTGATCACAGCACCTGGAGGAATTTTGCTGCTTGTCGCTAGCACAGCATTGTAAGAGACAGCTCAGGGAGGAGAACTAAGGGGGCACAGAGGTCACACAGTTCCAGATTGTACCCCGGGGACGTGTCATTCAGGGGTGTGAATAAGCCACCCCCTCAGTGACATAAGTTACACCAACATAAGCACCAGTGTGGACAGCACTATGTCGGTGGGAGAGCTTCTCCCACTGACATAGCTACTCTACTCATGGGGGCTGAAGTAGTTAAGCCACTCATTGGCTTAAAGTGGCTACACTAGATAGTTTACGGCGGCACAGCTGCCATGATGCAGCTGTGCCACCATAAACTCCCTAGTGTAGCCACACCTTTCAGTTTTTATTTCACATTGAAATCATAGACTCTCACTGAAGTAAACAGTGTCTGGATCAATCCCACAGTAAACCACTATCCATAATTTAAGCACACAATAACCCAGAACAAAAAGGTGGGATCTTACTAAAATCAAGATATATCATGTCTTCTGCTTCCTCTCTTTCCACTAGGCTGGTAACCCTGTCAAAGAAGGAAATTAGGTTGGCTTGGCATGATGTTTTTTTGAAAAATCTAAATCTCTGGGCTAATGAAACTTGATGTCATGCATTCAGGATGTTTTGTTGTTTTACAAGGGCACAGATTCTCAAAAATATTTTTTTTTTAAAAGTGTGTTTTACACCTTGCTGTGAACAGGCTTCAGATCAGTCTGAGCTCTTCTGGCGAGGTAATCTACAGCCTGGGTCCAACTCCCAAGAATACTCTGTTTCCTTAGCATGCTAGGGAGCACCTTGCTAGGTACAGTAGCATGAAGCGTAGAAATTAAGATAACCACTTGTAAATAAAATACAAGAGCAAGGTTGTTAGCCATGGTGATTTTTCCAAATTTTCAGTTTTGGTGGCTGTATGAAACATACCTGTTCCAGGCAAATGCATTTGTGAAATTAACACTATAATTTTACTGATTGAACCTCATTACACCCAAAAAGACTATGTTAAAAGAACATTAAGGTTGCAAAGTCAACATGTTTCCTAATCAAAAGTTACGAAACACCTGAACTACAATTGTCTGTGCAACTTTAGTTTAGTCCCCTGACATATATGCATGATGATAGCATCTTGATTGTGTAATCAAACTATTTTTTCCCACAGGACCCCTGCATCATTCAATGCACACTATAAATGATGTTCTCTGAATGGGTAGCTATTCAGGATTTCTTTCTAGCCTCATCATTCAATGTGTGACCACACACTTCATTTAGTATATATCATCCAAACCCCGCACAAAGTGCAGACTCTAGAGCAGGGGTAAGCAACCTATGGCACATGCGAGCTGATTTTCAGTGGCACTCACACTGCCCGGGTCCTGGCCACCGGTCCGGGGGGCTCTGCATTTTAATTTAATTTTAAATGAAGCTTCTTAAATATGTTAAAAACCTTATTTACATACAACAATAGTTTAGTTCTATATTATAGACTTATAGAAAGAGACCTTCTAAAAAGGTTAAAATGTATGACTGGCACGCGAAACCTTAAACTAGAGTGAATAAATGAATACTCAGCACACCACTTCTGAAAGGTTGCCGACCCCTGCTCTAGAGAATCAGTTTCTTCAAGGGCATTTCTATGGTGCTCTCATCATCATACTTTAGTTCTTTCCGAACATGAATGAATTCAATTCCACAGCACCCCAGTGAAGGGAGGTGCTATTGTTATTCTCTTTTTACATATGGGGAACAGAAGCACAGAGATTAAAGCCAAAACTCTGAGAAAGTATCAGTGCCTAATTTTTGGTGCCTAATTTCCAATGCTTAGGGCCTACTTCTTCAGTTTACTGGGCATTTCACAGCACTTTAAATTTTCAGAGTAGAATTCCCACTGACCTCAATTGCAAATTCAAGTGCCCATCACTTCTGCAAATCAGAACACAGGTGTCTCAAGTGCGCAGAAAATGAGGAACACACAATTAGTGGTCAAATGAACATTTTGGTTTAAGTGACTTGCGCGGCATCACCCAGAAATTCTGGCAGAGACGAGGATAAAAATCCAATTTTCCTGGGTGCCTTTCCACTGCCTGAACCACAAAACCATCCATTCTCTGTAATTCCCTGCCTCATTTACTACACACATTCCGACTTCTGCAACAAATGAGGCTGAGTCAAACAGACAACCACCTCTTCCATTACACAACTCCGATGCATTCCCAGAACACCACCCATCTTATACAATGAATAAGGCAGCAGTCTTGTGGCAAAAACTGTATGATCATGTAATTAAAGACTACTGGTCTGTCTCATCTTACGCTGGGGTTACATTCCGCGGTCAGCGCATAAAGCGAAAACCGCATATAGTCAAAATTACATTGAGTGTAATGGTGGACAGAATCGCCCGCACTACAGAAACAGTATTTAAATTGTTATTTTTCTCTTTTTTGTTGTTTTTTTCTTGTTTTTGCCGACCGCGTAAAGCTGAAATCGCACATGTTAAATGCGCGTAAGATGCGACAGACCTGTATCATAATACACACAAAGGAGCCAAATTAATATTGCACAGGCAGCCTTAATTCCAGAGTTTACTAACTTTTGACTTTGCAGCCTTAACATTCTTTTAATGCTTTATAGAGTTTAAGGCCAAAAGGAGCCATCACATCATCTAGTCTTATCTCTGGCATATAAGAGGCCATTAAATTTTACCCAGACACCTGTACATTAAGCCCACAGACTTTAGTTAGACCAACGCATTTCAATTCTCAGGAGACTAAACTGTGCCAGTGACACAGAAAACAGGATAGACCAAGGTGCCATCAATGCCTGAGGCCCCTGCAATGGCAAGGAACTGTCTAGGTGGGATATGTCCAAATGATTCGAGCAGGCAAACCGCAAGCCACTCACCCACCCACACCTACAAAGGAAGGTGGAAAAAACCATAGAGGTCCCTGCCAATCTGACCCAGGGGGAAATTCTTTTGACACTAAATCTGGTGATCAGTTGGACCCTGAACACATGAGTAAGACATCCCAGCCAGACATCTAGAAAGAAGAGTCTCTGTACCCACTCAGAGCACTGGTCCCTCTTGTCCACCATCCCATCTCCAACTGTGGCTGAATTCTCTGATGCTTCAGAGAAAGAAAAAAGAACCACCATACACACACATACAGAACATATCAAGCCAATTTTGCATTGGGGAAAAAAATGTCCTTCCTGACCCCTGCAGGTGACAGGTTGAAACCCTGATGCATGCAGTTTTGTTAGTCATTATCTTAATGAAAGCTACAACCATTATGAGCACCCCCTATCCCCAGCTTCTGCCCCATCTCCTCCTCACGCCCCCCCATTCCTATCCTTCCTTGTCTCCTGCCTCTCTTGTTTCTCATCCCCAGCCCATACTCATGTTCTCTTCCCTCCTTTCCCTCCCACCCATCTTCTGCCTATTACCCTGCTCAGATCCTACTCCTAACCCCCCCTCCACCACACCCTGCATCTCCCCCTCTCCCAGACCCGGTATATGCATAAAAATTTACCAGGATAACTATTTCTTAGGGGGCTGAATTATTACCAGTAAAAATCCCTAATGTGAATGTAGATATGGGGGTGATTTATACCAGTATAGCTATTATTTGTATTATCACAGAGACTAGGAGTCTAGAGACTGAGAGTCTCACTCATGCTATTCCCCTTCACTAATGGGACTAGCTTTACCAATGTAAGTTTTATAACAGCATAACTGTGTTCACACTAGGAAGGGTTGTACTGCTCTAACTATACTGGTATAGCTAAAGCAATACATTTTTCTAGTGCCTCTTGCCTGGGCACTAATAGGGAGTGCATTGAAATCACAGGAGAGAATATGCCTGCTCAGTTTTTATGCCTTGTGCCACAGAAGCTGGGACGAGCAATTGCAGGAAAAATTCTGTTCAGCCTCTTCAGACCTGAGATGGACCACGCTCAGTCACTCTGTGGAGACAGTACATGCACCGGCAATTGCAGATAGGTGCCGTGAAGGGACGGAGCATTATCAGTGCAGACGGAATCACTAAAGTATTTAGCTGCCCAAATCTAATAAGTCTCTATTGAGCACGTGTGAACTAAGATTTTTCCCAAGGCTTCAAATTTCACCAAATTTTCACAGCAACTGCAAAATTTACATCCCTGACACCAGGGCAACCTCCCAGCCAAATTTCAAGCCCTTGCTCCAAAGCACTGGGGCACGAGCTGAAAGATTAAAGGCAAAACATTTTTTTCCTAGTCTCATTCCCTGAAAGAGCTCAACTGTTTTATCTGAAACTTAAAAAAAAAAAATTCAGCTCAAGGCAAAACACCCAGCATTGAAGGGTTCAGCCCAAACAGTTTAAATGTATAAAGCTATAAGCAACTGAAAACAGGGTCTTTTAATGGACAGTGTGGGGCAACCATAATTGCAAGTGTCACTAGCTGTACCACCTGTAGTTACACTTGATATCCTGATAAAAATATGATTTTTAAATTGTTTTAAACTAACATTTATTAAAATTATTCTGTAGGCATGCTTGACTGAAGAAGCTGGGTTCCATGCAAGCTGACTTTATTATTTTTCCTCTTTCATCCATTTTCTTTAGACAAACTGTTGTAGTACTTGTACTGTGTGCCCATAGCTCCTATTGGCATTCAGATGTTGAGCGTTCTACTGAGCCTGAGAAGGAGCTCCAAGAAGTTATAGCAACCCAGTGGAGTTTTGTTCTAAGCCTTCTAGAACTCCATATGCTGAGAGAGTTAGTGTAAATAACTTTATTGCCAACAAGTTTAATTTATAAACCAAGTCCTCTACCCTAGCTACTAAGATTAACATAATTTGTCATCATAGATACAAGTACTGCTTTCTTTCCAACCATGAAAGTAAAACAAGAGATGGCATCTTTCTCTGTCACAAGTCCAGCTGACCAACTTGCATACTCAAAGTTTTCCAAATTAGGAAAAGATCTTAACATACATACATTCACCTCATTAGACTCAACTATGTACCACTCAAGTTCTCCAATCCAGTAGTTGCAAACAGTCTGCCAAGTCTCTGGAGTTTATAAAATAAAATATCACCTTTTGTATGTAATTTTTATTTCACTTCTAACAATGATTTTTGTTAAAACATCAATTAAAACTTCCTCCTCAATGAAGCATTAGTGTTTCTTTTCTTGATTAGCAAAAGAACAAGAGTTCACCTTTTCCTGTACACTAAAGAGTTAAGTAAAATGGGGAATATTTATCTTGTACTGAAAGAGGCTTTTATTAACTATAACGTTGATGATCTTTAACTGTATAAGAATTCTGAGCTCTGCACCAGAATTCTCTGTTCATTAAAATTTATCCAACAGGAAAGGAAAATATGTAATTTAAGAAGAACTTATATACTAACTCACTGAGTTATCTTCAGACTACTAGAGTTTCTGAAAGTTATTTTAGTTATACACACAGTAATAAGTCAAAATAAAAAGTTATTTTTGGAAGCTCTTTAATCGTTCCCCCAACCTCCCCTTTTTCACAAAAAACCTGAAGCCACCGAGTACTACTGATAAATGTATGGAAGGAATCATAATGAGACAAGACAACATACTCACTATACAGATTAAACTAAAAGACTCTATTTTGGCTCCTATACCTACAGTACATGTCTACAGAGCCAGAAAAGGCTCTTCACTTTATCAAGAGTGCAGAATATTTCCAACCAAGTGTGATGATGAAACTACCTGTCTCATGATTATCATTTTTGGCTCATTAATTGCTAAATGAGGACAATATAAGATTTTCTAAAAGTTTAACAGAATACATCTATAAAAACGTTTAATGACTTTAGCTTATTGTATGTTTTTTCTTAAGAGCTAAAACAGATGTAGAAACTTAATTTTTAAAAGGCCATTAGTGTTAGGCCAAATTACAAGTTTTTAAAGTACATTGTTATTATTCCAATGTTTCTATTAATTAAACAAAGACTAGGTAACTAGCAACTTACTCCAGTGCTTTCACTAGCAAACACTGGGGGGGAAAAAGTCACTCTCCAAAATAATCTCACTAAATAATTCAACAGTAACAAAGATTTTAGAAAGCACATTTTTCTTTTTTACACATTAGTCAATACTCACAGTAAGGCATAAGACAGTAAACTTCACATACAGTAACTCCTCGTTTAACGTTGTAGTTACACCTCTACCCCGATATAACGCTGTCCTCAGGAGCCAAAAAATCTTACTGCGTTATAGGTGAAACTGCATTATATCTAACTTGCTTTGATCCGCCGGAGGGCACAGCGCCGCCCCCCTGGAGCGCTGCTTTACTGCGTTATATCCGAATTCATGTTATATCGGGTCGCGTTATATCCCGGTAGAGGTGTATGTTCCTGAAAAATGCTACTTTAAGCAAAACAATGTTAAGCGAATCCAATTTCCCCATAAGAATTAATGTAAATGGGGGGGTTAGGTTCCAGGGACATTTTTTTCGCTAGAAGAAAGAAAGTCTCTCAGTCTCTCTCTCTGATTAGATAGATAAGATAGATAGATATTACACACACAGAGTATAAATTTTAAACAATTTAATACCGTACACAGCAATGAAGATTGTGAAGCTTGGTTGAGGTGGTGGAGTCAGAGGGTGGGATATTTCCCAGGGAATGCCTTATTGCTAAATGATGGAACTAGCACTTGGCTGAGCCCTCAAGGGTTAACACGTTGTTGTTAATGTAGCCTCACACTCTACAAGGCAGCAAGAATGGAGGGAGGGGAGACAGCATGGCAGAGAGAGACAGAGACATACACTATGTGTGTGAGTGAGAGACTTTAAGTACACTGTCCCTTTAAGTAGATCAGCAAGTTGAGACAGCAGCTGCTGCCAGCAAATTCCCTCCGTCCTGAGCCCTGTTGTGTGTCCCCCCCCTTCTATGGAGATGGGGTAAGCGAGGGGGAAGGAGCAGGGGGACACCCTCACATTAGCACCCTTCTTTCCCCCCTGCTTCCCCGCACAGCAAGCAGGAGGCTCCCGGGAGCAGCTCCAAGGCAGAGGGCAGGAGCAGCACACAGCAGTGCGGGGAGGGACAGCTGAACTGCCAGCAATTGATAGCCTGCTGGGTGGCTGCCGCACAGGAAACTTAGGGGAGCGGGGAGCTGATAGGGGGGTTGCTGGTCCACCCTGGTTCCAAGCCCCCACCAAGTTCCAACAGGCTGCTCTTTCTGCAAGCAGTGGACAATGCAGGCGGCTGCCAAACAACGTTATAAGGGAGCATTGCACAACTTTAAATGAGCATGTTCTCTAATTGATCAACAACGTAACAACGTTAACCGGGACAACTTTAAGTGAGGAGTTACTGTACTAAATAAGAACTTGAACGTGGAATTAAAATGTTCACAAGCACATAAAATTAAACAAAATGATGGCTAACTGCATGCATTAGGTACAGGCTTAAGACACTGACAGCTTACTCTTCAATATACTCAATTCTGAGTGGGCATAAATGAAGAAACTGGTACTGTTTAGTTGAAAAGCTTGCAGTGCAGGTTGCAAAGGAAAAAATTATCTATCTAGGTACTTTTATGACTCTCCTCACTATAGTGCTTTAGCACCCCCACTCCCCAAATTAAAAAAACATCTTTCCCTCCCCACCCTCTCTTTACTGCTTGTAGGAATACCTTGAAAGGTAATAAATGTGTGTGGATGTGCACTCACCCTTTAGTCAGTATGTAGTCATTCTGGGAGAAGTTGGGGCGGTGGGGAAAGAAGTGGATGCCTAGAAATGTACTGGTCTAAAGATATTTTAATACACACAGAAGGTTCTCAAGCAACAACAGATTTTAAAACATGAAATTCCACATTCAGGTATAACAGGCTTGGTTTCAATCTACACTGCTATTTTATATACAAGTAGAAATAATGACTTATCTCTTGATAAAAAGTTTGTACCTTGATCTGCTGTCTTCTGAGCATTGCAAGTTCCCTCATATCTCGGAATGGCTGTAGTAGGTATTGGTACAGTTCTGTGGTGGCTTCTGCAAGACTACTGTAGGCTTCATCTTCCATTTGATACAGTTCAAGCAGCTCTACCATGCTTTCTGTATTCTTGTGTTTTTCCAACAGCTATAAAAAGAGAAGAGAAATATTGCTTCAAAAAGTGTGCTCAAAATTTCCTGCTAACAAATTTGAGGCTACTTACAGCTAATGGCCAGTCCCCTCCCTAACTCCTCCCCCCCCACACACACACACACAAAATCCACTTAGACATGAAAAGGTTCCATGGTGCAGCTTGCCATACCAAGGAAGGAACTAAGCCAGTCAAGTCTGAACAGCCCTTTGATTACTGAACATCCAGAGTTAAAGTTATCACTGCTTTCCAAGAGCGTCCTGAAGCACAGTAGCACTGGAGACATTGCCATAAGTGGAGGTAGGAGGATAAAGTCTGATTTACTTTTCACCAGTTATGCCATTTACTTACTGCATTTCACTCCATTTAGACAAAATAAGAGAGAAGTCAAGTTTTGATTTTTCTAGTTGTTATTTTTTAATACCACAAAGATTAGAGATGCATCACAGAAAAGATAAGTGCATTACCACAAAAGACTTACAATCTAAGTCCTGGCCTTTCGAGCTTCTCCACATAAGTGGACCCCAGGGGCCCATAAAGAGCCCTAATAAAGTCACTGCAGTTCCACACAGGTGAAAGGGTATGCCTGTGTGGCACAGCTTGCAGGATAGTGGCCTACATTTCTAGTCTATTTTACTTTCTGGTTCACGTGCTTTAGCACGTTTTATTAGCTAGGTTACAAATGAAGCAAACAATGTCTTAAGAGTTTAAGGCCAGAAGGGACCACTAGCTCATCTAGTCCAACCACCTGTATATCACAGGCCACCCGCACCACCCAGCATGCACACACTAAACCCAACTGAAATGAGACCAAAGTATTGCTGCCCACTGGAGATGGGACTACCATGTGCAAAGAACCAGGGAAACCAAGATACTCAAACACCCAAGGCCCCCTCAATGTCAGGGAAATGATTGAGAGATACCCAGAAAATCCTGGCAAGTGACCTACACTTCCATGCTGCAGAGGAAGGTGAAATAAAATCCAAGGTCTTCAAAGAGTTTTCATTAGAATTAAAAAAAAAAGTTGTGGATGTATTTTAAACTTTGTACAAGTCCTTAATTTGAGGCCTAAATCAACCTAAAACTGTTTCCTCAAGAAAGTGACCACTTGTACAATCTTCTCTTAAAATACTGTCTGTACATAATCCTAGTCAGTCAGCTAAAACAGAAACTTGCACAAATTTGTTACATTAAATTTTTATCTCATATGCCTGCTTTGAGACCATTTTGTGTACATGCCTTGGCAGGTCAGGCCATATAACTTAACTCACTTGCCAGATCTAGAAAGCCACTTACTAATTACCCAAGGCTAATGATTTTAAAAAAACCTCCCCTACCCTTTACCTGAGATGTTTCCAAGTATCTACACAAAAAGCAGATTATCTTAATAGCCTTTTTATACCATTATCAGCCACTGAAAAATCAAAGCTCATTTTTGTTACTGCCTCAAAAGCTTATACTGTTTATATCACTCATTACTTTTTTTTTCTGAGCCATACATCTGAAATGACTTTAACCTCCCCTTAAACTAAGTCATATCTTCTAGTTATTTGTTTATAAGTTTTAAAATGAAACCCCCAAACTATAAGTATGCCAAGTATACCTTAAACCAAGTTGTTGTGGCAGGAACTGTTACCGTACCTCTGATCCAATAAGTGATGTCTTAACTCCAACAGCACAGACATTTCTGACAGTGTAGTCCCTAAAGAAAAGCCACCTCCTCCCTCAACTCCTTTCCTTCTCATTCTTTACTCATTTCCTCAGTTCTGGCTCAGTTCTGCCAGTGTCATTCTTTCACCTCTAACTTGCCCCAACTTTTCTATTGCCTGCCCCCTTTTTAAAAAGCCCTCCCATAGTCTTGGCACAGCAATCTTCTCTCTGTCACAGTACTCAAGAAAACAGCCTTATTTCTTGTTGTACTTATGCTGGGCACAACTTTAAATGTCTCCACTTTTTAAGATTCTAGAATGTCAATCCCACAGGAAGGAAAGAAGACTAATTTTAATTCTTTCATTGTTTCTGGAAGAATCATAAGCAGTCTTACGTCAAGAACTCAATAGCATGGATGTAACTTTTATTAATTATTCTATACTGTAGTTTATTATTATTTCAAGGCTCTGTGATATTCTGGGAAGCACACAGTAATCCTGCAGAAGGAAGTTTTGGTGGACAAATGCTAAGTGAAGGTCTGAGACGCAAATGTATAGTACTTAAAAGTTGTATTTTCTTTTTGAATGCTGAAAGCATGGATACATATATAATAGCTGTATATGAAATCAGAGTTAGAGTGTTCATATTACTGTATAAACCCATAAATGGAAAAAAAAACGATAGCATAAAATAAAGTATCTTGAAAATCCGTGAAGAAGGGTTACATACCTTACAGTAATGGTCATTCTTAGAGATGTGTTGTCCACGTGGATTCCACTCTTAGTGCGCATGCACCCCACGAGCATGAGATCAGATTCTCTTCGGCTTGCAGTGTTTGTTAGGGCTGCGCCTGCACCCTAGATCCCCTTAAACCCAGCTACTCAAGGTCATAAAGGATGCTTCAGGACAAACCAACCCTCAGTTCCTTCACCAATATAGAATCCCAGAGAAACAGAACTCCTTAGAAGCTGGGAAGGAGAGCAGTCATGGAATCTGTGTGGATAGCACATCTTGAAAAACTACAGTTACTGTAAAGTAAGCAACTATTCTTTCTTCAAGTGATTGTCCCTATGGATTCCACTCGATGACTAAGAAGCAGTTGTTTCCCTGCTTGGAGATGGGCACTAGGGGTTCTAATTAAACAATGACTGCAGGACAGCCTTATCAAAACAGGCATCCAATCTGGATGCCTCTACCAAAGGCTAACACCCTTTAAGTTGTGCACCAAGCTCCACATAGCTGCCCTACGGATTTCAGAAATAGGGACGCTCTTCAAACAGGCAGTAGAGGCTGCCTGATCGTTAGTGGAATGAGCTCTAGTGTGGATAGATGGATCTGACTTGGCTAACTCGTACCATGTTTTTATATAGTTTCAGACCCCATTTAGACTACTTCTGTGAGAATACTAACTGATCTATAACCCTCTCTACAAAGGCCAGAAAGGGGCTAGATGTCCCCCAAGCAGGGAGCGACATATGGAACATTGCTTGGGGATATGTCCCTCTCCTAAGCAGAGAAGGCATCAGGAGTGCCAGTTATTAGCCAGCAAAGCCTCACATGAGGGATGGGTCTTAAATCCTAGAGATTTAGCTTCTGTCATGTTAGTAGCAGTCCTGCAGGGAGCTGCAGGGGAGAGGTGGGGAGCACAGGGGGTGTCATGTCTAGCCTAACAAAAAAAAAAACCTATCTAAACCAAAATAAACCCACACACAACACTCCCCCAAAACCTTTATTGTCTATGAGAACTAACAACTAACACTAGTAGTTTTCAGAAAGAAAAGTGGACACTGCAGGGGTTCTGCACAGGTGGTAAGAAGGAACTAAGGGAAGGTTGCCTGCTCCACCCTCTGTAGTCTAGGGTAGAGGGACATGAGGCATCTAGGGTGCAGGCTGATCAATGGACACTGCAGACCAAAAAGAATACAAGCTCATGTGTATGAGGTGCATGCACACCAAGAATTGAATATGTGTAGACAACCATTCAAAGAAGGACTAAACCTTATCTTTGTTCCCATATACACTTATAGTATAAGGCAAATTAGACCCTCTAAATCCCAATAGGAAACAGTCTACCAGACAGTTTAACTGTACATGTTGAAAGTTTCCCACAGGCATTATCAAGAAAAAACACTATATAGGCACATGAAAATTCAGTAAGTACTTTTCTATAAGATGTAGGCCTTGGAAGAGTTAGGTGACTGCCAAAATAAACTTAGTGCATAAAAAGTGCACAGTTGTAAGAGGGTTAACATAAAATGTGTCACACAATGTTGATATATTTTCCCCCTCATACCTGTAATTAATTCTCAACATAAGCAATTCAGTGTTACTTTAGCTGTCCATTTACTGCAGTGTGTGAATAGCCTAACTTCTGTATAAAATTTGCAATCATTCATAAATTTGTTTTAATTGAGAAATGAGACGCAAGGGGAAGAGTAACCTCTGAATTTACAGGCCTGAGTGATGTTGACTCTTAAAAATAAATGCAGTATTCAATGGATACATTTTTACAGATGTTACATTGTGTTACACTGTTCACAACTAAATGAATCTACATCTGGGGTAACTATTATGCAGATAGGGTCTGGCTGGTAGAAAAACCCAAGCCTTCAACTGAACAGTCCATGCATTTGAAAATATAGCAGATTTTTTTAAATTAAGGATGGAAATAATCAAATGCTTTGCCACTAAAGCTTTAAAAGCACTGCACTGAATTACAGAGGTCTGTGCAAACATGTATGTGCTGTTCTTAATCTTGGGCCTGATCCAAAATCACTGAAATGAGCAGGAGGCTTTCCATGAATATTGGATCAGGGCCTTTAGTGTTGCTCCTTTGTTTTACTCTGTATTGAATATTATCATCTTCATAACCACATAGATTTAGATGTTTTACTTAAGATGCTAAAGTGTTACAAACACACCTCTTTAGGTCACTTATGGTTTCATATATGCTTTTTATTTAAAACACAAACACTTAAAGAGTATTGTGGTGCCATATGAGTGAATGCAAGGTCCTCGGAAGCTTCATAATCCTGCCTGTCATTTTGGATTTGCCTCTCAAGAAGGAAGAATCCCTGAGGTTATTTTAAAGTTTTTTTTAATTACGGAAGCATATTTAACTACTGCCAAGCTTTATCTGTCATTTTAATTTATAAAGCCGGAGTGCACTACTCTCACTAAAGCAACTGCTAGATATTCCTGCCCTTTTCTCCAAACAATGGCAGCTTCAAAGAGCTCTCTCCTTTTGTTGCCAAGTCCTTATAGACCAGCAGGACTACTGAACATACAAGCCCCAGAAGATCATTTCCAAAGCCAATGGTACATAAACCTCAGATGCAATATTAGCAGCAATTAAAATTAGATTGTAAACTAGATGCATATTCTAATGTTTAAATTATTTGTATTCCCTCACTCTCTGCACCCACCAAAAGTCATCCCATTAACCCACTCTTCTGCCCACCCCAAAAAAAACAACAACAGAAGCCACACACACAACTAGTACAGAACAGGTTTGGCCAGAATAGTAGTCTTCAATTATATGGAATCAAGATTACTGATAAACTACTTTTGCCTTCCTCACACACGGTCCCCTATTCTGGCCATTAACTATTGCATTTAGGAATCAAGTAGCAAGGATGGTCAAAAAAGTCTTACTATATAAACCTCACCAGACTTGGAGATGGGGATCTTGCTATCAACACCCATGCCTTTCAGAGCCAGATTAACTCTCCTGTGAGCGCGGGGCTAATAGATTTTGTGGGGCCCCTGTATAAAAGTCTTTTTCCTAATTTAAAACGAAATGATCACAATTATGGCATCGAGGCTATTAATGCTATACTAAACTTGACTTTTAATTAACATAAAGCTGTTCTGTAGTTACATTTCAGTCTTAAAACATGTAGAATATAGTTAAGTTAATTCAGAATAGCCTACTTCTTACCTTAGAACAGCTGTCAGAGACGCACCAGCAGCCGGCCGCTTCCGGGAGCAGCGTGGGGCCACGGCATGCAGGAGCCTGGCTGAGCCCTGCTGCGCCGCTGGACTTTTAGCCGTCTGGAGATCACGATCAACTGGCAGAGGCTCCAGGATTGACCAGTCGATCGCGATCGACAGGTTGGTGACCACTGAATTGTATATAATTATCGATTTATTTTTGCAGGGTCCCCCTTAGCCCGAGGCCCTGAACTGCAGCCCCTAAAGCCCCTGCGTTAATTCGGCCCTGATGCTTTTGTAACTTCAAGGTTATTATTTTTAATTTCTGTAGCACCTAGGAGCCCCAGTCAAGAACCAGGACCTCATTGTGGCAGGTGCTATACAAATAGGGTGACCAGATGTCCCAATTTTATAGGGACAGTCCCGATTTTTGGGTCTTTTTCTTATATAGGCTCCTATTACCCCCCACCCCGTCCCGATTTTTCACATTTGCTGTCTGGTCACCCTATGTACAAAAAGACATTTCCTGCTCCAAAGCCTACAATCTAAGTACACAACGAGACACAAGATGGAGTCAGATGGAGGAATACTAGGAAGCAATGAGACAATACTGTTCAGCATGACAGGCTGTAGTCTCAACACACCAGTGGCCTAACTGGTTGGACAACTGCAACGTATTCTACAGTGGGCTACATCTTTAATTGATTTGGAAGCTACAGTTGGTGCAGAAGGTGGCCATCCACATGATAAGTGGTAAGTCTCAGAGAGCACATGATATGTGTGCTATGGAACCTGCACTATTTACCTAGGAGTTTCTGGACAGGTTTTAAAAGGTTTTGGTTTTTACCTACAAAACCAATAGAGCCTGACACCAGCCTACCTCATGATACACTGCCACCGTTGCAATCAGCAAAGGCACGGACATGAAATCGGGGATGGGACTTGCATGGTGTTCTCCATAAGGGCCAGGAGACTCTAGAATACCCTTCCTTCCCTGGTCCAAAATACCTCAGATTTGTCAGCTTTTAGAGTATGCTGCAGGGTCCACTTTTTTCACCTGGCCTTTGAACAGCAATAGGGGTTGAGGCAAGTGTATGGCAGAGGTTAGTATTTGATTATGAGCAGCTGTTTAGTACAAAGAACGAGTTGATTAAAATAAAAAAACCAAAAGTATAATTCAAATAATTGGCAGGGTTATCAGATAGTTTTAAACAACAGAGAGTCCTGTGGCACCTTTAAGGCTAACAGATGTTTTGGAGCATAAGCTTTCATGGGTGAATACCCACTTCGTCAGACGCAGATAGTTTTAAGAATAGGAGTACTTGTGGCACCTTAGAGACTAACAAATTTATTGTAGCATAAGCTTTCATGGGCTACAGCTCACTTCATCGGATGCATGTAGTGGAAAATACAGAAGTTATTCTAAATAAAAAAAATAAATGAAAATACTGAGAAATAGCAAGCAAAGTTTTTCATGCACACACACGTTCATGCTTTCCCATGCAGCCCCATATACATGGCATAAGCTCCTTGTAAACACCCAAAGCCACTGCCCTCTCCTTCAAATCTCTCCTTTGCTGTGATGCCTACAAAAAATTTGACAACATTGAGCCGCTGGTGTGAAAGATCAATGCCTAATGTGCTGGCTAGTATCTAATTTTTGACTGACTGTGCCACACACTGTAAAAAAAGTGTTTTAAAAACGTTTGCAAACTTTTTTAAAAAAACTGGCACTGGATTCTAACCCTTTGCCTTTAAAAAGGCATATACGTGAGTCCAGCTGTACAAGCCTCGGAAATTATACCCTTTAAAAACTTATAAAAATGATCTATGTCTGTCTGTTGTATTCACCTTTTGTGGTGTCTTATACTTAAAGACTGGCAGTTTTTGAGGTAGGAATAGTGTTTTTCATTATGTGTATGTACACTGCCTAGCATAACGTGTCCTTGGTCATTGACTGGGGCTCAGTCCTAGGCTCTATCACAGTACAAATAATAGCCAAATCACCGCAGACAGTATAGAGGGAAAAAATGAACTGCTGGACAAGGAGACTACAGAAGCTGAAAGAGTAGAATATTTACTATTAAAAACACTACTGTGATTAAGTAAACCACAAAAACTAATTTAATCTAATACATGCTTTACTGACCGTCATCACTAATTTTTCTATGGTTCTTAATATAAATCTCCGAAGAGCATACATATAATTGTGTGCGCACGCACACACCCCCAGATGGGGTTCACAGTTAAATTATTCTATTTAGTTAAATTGCTAACTCTGATCATAATTTACAGTCACTACAGCAATTTACAGGCAATGCAAAAGATGTCAGTTTAAAACCAAGCATCTTTTATAAATTAAAAAAATGTATCTCAAATTTCTTCTCTGAAGGCCAGTAAGCAAATCCATGACAGCATAGTAGTACAAGTATTTTTGTTTTAAGATGGTAATTGTCTATCCTACATAACTCACCTCATAACGCAGCTGTCCCAATCTTGACTAACAGTATCATACCAAACAAGGACCAATAAAAACCTGCCATTTGCTTGGTTTGGGCACATTACTCAGAAAGGTGAAGCCCTAAACAGGTTATGCAGGTCACTCATGTAACTAGTCCTTGTTTGGGAACAGTCACATACTTTTTCTATTACTAACAGAATGAGGACACATCAGGTATTTATCTGTATTGGGATGTATTAATCCTGTGTATTCTGATGAGAAAAACAGAGGGGATGGATGAGTTCACTCTATTTCAAGGTAAACAGAGTATCCAAGATCTCCTATTCTTCCATTTGGGAAGATGGAAAACAACACAACAAAAATAGTCACTAATGAATACATTTTCCAACAATGATCAGTGGGGACAAAGTCACTTTGAACCCCCCCCCAAAAAAAGGTAACACCTTATCCTAAGGGTTTGGCAAAGGACTCTATTCTACTCAGATCCTTATAAATCCAGAAGAACTTGCCCTGTAAGAATCAGGTCTAAAAGTCCCCAAAGACCAGGAATTTGAGAGAAGGAAGTAGTGTCAGTATTGGGGAATCTATGCTGTAACATAAAGCATGTTAACTCCTGGCCTAAAGACATTCTGTGTAGGATATTTAATGTAAGCCAAGGGGGGGAAAAAGACAATGTTATTCTAAAGTGCCAACACTGAATACAGGTCTATCTCATCTTATGCTGGGGTTACGTTCCGCGGTCAGCGCGTAAAGCGAAAACCGCGTACAGTCAAGGCGGGCAGAATCGCCCGCACTACAGAAACAGTATTTAAATTGTTATTTTTCTCTTTGGGGTTTTTTTTTTCTTGTTTTTGCCGACCACGTAAAGCTGAAATCGCACATGTTAAATGCGCCTAAGATGCGACAGACCTGTAGTATTTTCAGATAAATATATAGTAAGGCCAGTGTCCTCAGGTGCATCGAAGGACTTCACTCTCAAGGACTTTTTTATTAAGACAACGTGAAGTCTGTTGTTTGCAGGTCCAGGGCATGTAGGCCTGGCCCACCAAACAAGTCCAGAAGTTAGTTAGGCAGATCAAAAATTAGATTTGGGGGTCTGATTCTCAGAAAACAGAAAGGTAAGAAGTGCACCTCTTCCACCACTTTTTAGTTAGTTCATGGGAGTCACAATACTAGCACCAAACCATAATTGCTCTGCAACCCTAGATGCACATCACCACACTGATAAGATTTTCAAAACTATTAAAACTAAATTAAGACAGAGTCAGATGGGGGGGAGGTGGGGCGGGCAAGAAGGGTATGGCAAAGCCAGACTCAGGGCACAGCTGAGTTTCCTCTTCTCAAAGCCATGGAGAAGGAGAAACCAAGTTGCTTACGGGGACCACATCGACTTTAAAGCCTTGAGCACCAAATGCCTAGTGCCACAACCGGGCCCTTGTGTGTCCACCCCCAAATGGTCACGGCTTTCCTATATGGTTCCAAGGCTCTACAACACCATATTCAAATAGAGGAAATATGAAATGGCTACCCCAAGAAGAAAGTAGTACAACCCAATTTTAAAAGATTTATGAAAAAGTTTCCAAACTGAAATCATTTTAGTTGTCAGCAACTATTGTTATAGCAAAAAAAAAAAAACCAATTATTAGACTACATGATCTTTGCGGTCCCTTCTAACCCTATGATTCTATGAATCTGAAATAAACCAAACCGTATATGATTTACATATTAACATTCAGAGAAGACAAAATTTAGAACCTATTACTATTAATAAAAGGCTAAACTTGTGCATGGAATTGTGGAAGTCCCATATTGCTCACAACATTTTTCTTCCCACTCAAAACAGTCAAGTCCCATATAATTAGCAATCTGTGCAATCACTTCCGTAGAGTACAGCTTTCTTGGTAGCAGCAATTTAAATTAGTATCAAAGGAATAAAGTGCCACAGAATAAACTTGAAGAGTTTGAGGGGTTGTGATTTTGCTTATTTGGTGTTGGGGGGAGGAAACATTATGGAAAAATAAACCGTGGGGGCAGGGGGGGTTGATATCCACATTGAATCATAAGATAAAAGCAATTTATCATACACCTCTTATCACCTCAACTGCATCAGTCCCACTAATCCATTTCTGCCAGAACTACTGCAACATTCCAGAAGTGTCTAACCACCATACACCCTTACCAACTAAAAACAAACAAACCACAATGCCATATCCACTCCATAAAGTATGGAATTTTCCCTAAATTGCACTGGCCTGAAGAGTCAAATGTCAATTAGTGCTTGACCAGTGTTACACTTAAGTTTCAGTCTTGTAATGCATCATAGCTAGAATCGAAATACTACATCTCTTTGAAAGACTGGAAAACCTGCCTTTTCACTATTACAAGGCATTTGTTTCTAGCAGTGAACAGTATGTGACTTTTTAAAGCCAAAGGGACAGAATGCAGTTTGTTTTTTAAGAAGCTCTCAAACATTTTAAAAACACTTGTTACAATGTGTGTCATAAACAGAATACTTAATGGCGTAGTATGGCACAAAAGATGTTGCTGGCACTCATTTAGGATGACTTGTACCAATGACCTACAAGTCATCCCAAATGAGTGCTAATAAAACATTTCAATTGCACCTTATCTATCTATCCCAGGCCAAAAAATTAAGAGTACACATCATCAAATTAGGGATAAAACCGTTTACAGGGATCTGCAATTATCCCTCCCCCTCCCCGCCAAAGTTTAAACCCCAGGAAATTCAGAGTTAAGACCATCAACAATGGTTGTCAGCAGAAAGTCCCTGGAATCAGTATTGGAATCTGGTTAAATGCTCATGTTGAGCAGAGAAGACACTTTTCAGTACCATTTTGGAAAATATGGAGACTCAGTTATGCTTTCTTGTACAGAGAGATTTTGACAAACCAGTACAGTGCCTGAAACCACTATGGCTTATTGTTAAAGGCAGCCTAGTCAGCAAGCTATAAATTGGCCATTCAGCAGTCTCAGCTTGACCAAGGCGGGGGGGGGGGGGGGGGGGGGGTTTGGGGGTGCCACAGAAAGGGCAGCTTGACCCCGCGTCCTGCCTGATAAGAATTGTGTTGAAGTTGCTGAAACATGCATTTTAAAAGAGCAGGATGTGCCCCAAGAATGTCTATTGGGGTCTTAAGGCTGCAAACTCTGGAAAAACCCACACCTGGTTAATCAAAGGAACCTCTTGCTTGACCATTGAAACGGCTTACTTTACAAGTTTTTTTAAGGGACATGTCATTCTATTACTAATGTATAAATAAGGGGAAAAAGTTTGAGATAGTTGGACTCGTCTGGGGACTCTTTTGGACTCTCCCTCTGGATACATCTTGCGGTCCCCACCAGCAGACAGAAGATTTGGCCACCGGAAGCTTGCCTCTGTGTCACTCGAGAGCCACACTCAGCTTTGGTAATTATCAAGGGTTGGGGGTGTTTTACTAACTTGTTGCGGACATGTGTAAATGCATGAGATTAAATAAAGTTTAGCTTTAAGTGAAAGCATTCTTGTGTTGTCCTGTTTGTGCCAGCCATCTATCCGTCGGACGGCCGTGTCTCCCCTGATTTATTTCCTGACACCACCTCGCACAGAGTGAAAGTTACCAAGAGCTTTGGGTTGAAAGAACCCTGGGTAACATTCTGAAATGGTAACAAACAATTCTGCCAAGATGACACTAGTACCATTTTTCAATACTCATTCAGGGGAAACCTGTTGTTGAAACACATCATCAGTCAGAGTTCTATTTTATAGCACAGACAGTGTTCGTCTGTGCCATGAACTGCAAAGAAAAACTTAAGTTTCAGTAAATTTCACTGTGAAGACAACACAACAGACAAAGGAACAGCACAGGTCAAAGGAAAGAAGAACTAACAGAATGTGGGGAGAAGCAAATGCTGGTCTTCTCTATGCTAGGGTTTTGATTGCAAAAATGTTTCCACCACTGCCAACACTTGTGTAAGCTATCTTAGTGACAGTCCTAGTGTAGATGTGGCCACCAGTGTTTAACACCATGTCATTTAGACCTTCTCAAAGCGGGTTTAAGCAACACTATGTTAAACACCAGCTGTCATAAGAACCTTGTCCACATCAGATCTCTTGCTACTACCAATGGAATTGCACCAGTTGAAAAGTTCTGCTACCCAAAAATACAAGAAACACCAAACACATGACCCTACCACAGCCATCACCTATGCTGAGGAGGGAGGAGTGTAGATGAAAGTCAAGAGATGAGCATGGAGATGCTTGCAAGGACATTAAAGGGAAAAGTTAGTACTGCTGTACAGCACTCAGTGAATATGCACCCATTTACACCAAGGATGAATTTAAGTCCTTTGTTTTAATTCAATGAACCATTTAAAATATTGTCAACCACTTTCCCAGTCTACGCTCCCAAGTTTAGATCCACCTTCCTCTGACTTCAGTAGCTCTGCAAGTTTAGACAATGTACCTTAACTAGAAAAGAGCCCTACCCTTATTAATTCATACCACTTATGGCTCAGAAAAACCTATTAGGTCATAGTCGATCTACCTTTTACAGTCTACTTTTAGGTAATTCAAGCAATAGTACTTCTAGTGCTATCCTTGAAGACTATCCTATACACCAACAAATCTCAGTTTCCAGAGTTCTGGGAGGGCATTCCATCAATTTATATAATGGTGGTGTAATATTTTCCATCCCAGTCTTTACATGCTAACATTGTTTGCTTTTAAATAGCACTGCAAGCTGAGAACGTTTTCATTGAGCTACACACGCTAACATCAAAATCTTTTTTCTGACTGATACTGTGAATTTTAGTACCCTACGAAGTATGTGAGTAGTTCAAGTGCATCGTTCAAAGGTATATTGTCTTTGTTAACATTTCTCTGACAGTTTCAGTCATCTCATCTTGATGAGCCTAAATAATTCTGCAAAATCTGCAACTGTGGATTACCCTCTTTCTTAGATCACTAATACACTGAACACTGGTTCTAGTACAAAACATTTGTGCACCCAATTTTCAACATGGCAAAAGGTTAATAGTGACAGTCTAACCCTGTTTTCCATCTCTTAATCAGTTTTTAAATACAGGGTATTCTTTCTCTTACCCCATCTATTAGGTTTCCTTAATAGCCTCTTGTGAAGGACTTTATCAAAGTGTTTTTGAAAGGCCTCAGATCAGCTGGTTCTCCTTTAACCACTATATTGTTGACAGTCCTAAAGAATGTCTTTTTTTTTTTTTAAGTTGATGCTGCCCCCTTAAGTCATTTGATGCTCTTCTCTAAAAAGAAGGAAAAAACAACATACAAACATTCAATTATTGACACCTCTTGAGTATTGGAGCTGCCCAAACCTGCATAACGTGTACATACACCACAATCACAAAATTCAAAAAGAATTGATTTTCTTGCCATTTGTAGTGGCTTTGTGACACTAAAAGCTAGACAATAGAATTAGCAGGTCCCAAGACTTGAAATGCAGACTTATTTTCCACATAAATAATTGGTCTTATTATGAGAAGTTACAGGGTGTGGGGCCATATTTAAAAGGAGTTGCCTGACTTTTAAACAAAGCACTCAAGCCATTTATATAGTATACATCCTATGTTAATTTTCCCTAACAAAGGCACCCCACCTATCCTATCTATCCACAGCCTCTTTTTAGCAGATGGTCTTTTTAGTACGGGTGCTAAAATCTCTCTCAACAAAAATACCAAACATCCGGAGGATAATCTGGGTGGGACTGAAGAAGTTCAGAATTAACCTTTCCTCTCCCAACACTATATTCTTTAGTCATAAATGTTGTCATCTGAAAAGCAAGAGAATTCCATAAAATTATCAGTTAATTGGATCAAGCCTATACTTTTGCAGATGTTCTTCCCTAAAAGCAGCTATTTTAAACAGACTAGAATTGTACCAACAATAGTGTACTAGATTAGAGAAAAGGATGTACAAAATGTGTCCTGGCAAAGACTACATAGTGGCCTATGGAGAACTGCCAGGTCCAGCCATTTACAAGATTCTGTTTTTCAGTGGCTCCTCCATCTCTATTATAGCAACATTACAGTTATAAAAAGCTATATAACAGCTAAGCCCTGCTGGCCATTTGTAGCATACTATTGACACACTATAAAGGAAAATGGCTGTTAAAAAAAAAGATGCAATGACTGGAAAGAACCAGCTGTCTAGTTTAGAGCCTACCTATGTGGCAATATCTCAGAGATAGGAGTCTGAAGAAGACAAAACAAAATCAGGATTTTGTAAGCAACTTGGAAAGGACTGACTTTAAAGCTAAGCCCTGCAGGACATATAATAAAAGAGGGGAAAAGAAGATGTAGGAATAAGGGACAGAAACTAGAGAGGGAGAGATGAAGTAAAGTAGAAAGCAGAGGGTGGGAAGCAACACAGCAATAGGTGGAAAGAGAGAAGGAACACCAAGCAATTGAGGCCTTGTCTACACTGGCAAGTTTCTGCACAGTAAAGCAGCTTTCTGCAGTGTAACTCCTGAGGTGTACACACTGCCAAGCCACTTAGTGAGCAGAAACTGCGCAGTTGCAGCGCTGTAAAAAAACCACCCCGAGAGGTGTACAGCTTTCTGCGTCGGGACTACAGCCTGGTCGATTGCAGCAGCCTCCGGGAGGTGTCCCACAATGCCTGTTCTCACCTCTCCGGTCATCGATCTGACCTCTATTGCCCTGCCCTCAGGAGACCAACCCTTAAATTCTTTGGGAATTTTGAAAGTCCCCTTCCTGTTTGCTTGGTGACGCGTGCAGTGGTCTCAGCGCATCTTTCCAGGTGACCATGCCTGCTCCACACACCAGGCGATCCCCCGCTTGGAGCAATGCCGAGCTGCTGGACCTCATCAGCACTCGGGGAGAGGAGGCTGTCCAGTCCCAGCTGCGCTCCAGCCATATTATGATACCTACGGACAGATTTCACGATGCATGACAGAAAGGGGCCATGACCGGGACACACTGCAGCGCAGGGTCAAAGTGAAGGAGCTGCAGAACGCCTACCACAAGGCACGGAAGGCAAACCACCGCTCGGGTGCTGCACCCATGAGCTGCCAGTTCTACAAAGAGCTGGACGCGATACTCGGTGGTGACCCAACCTCACTGCGAAGGCCACTGCGGATACTTCGGTGGTTCGCGTGCCAGTCAAGAGTGGACCGAGTTGGGAGAAGGAAAACTTGGACAAGGATGTGGAGGGGGACCCAGAGGCAGAGGATGACTCGGAGGTCAGAGATGCATGCAGCCAGGAGCTCTTCTCTACTCTGGGGACAGGAATGATTATAAGGCCGCCCCTAAAGTGCTGGCTCTCCCCAAGAAGCATGTGCCCAGTGTACAGTATGGTCCTGGAACACTGATTTCCCCTGCCCCTGCGGTTACTCACCATTTTGGAGGTCTTGTGGCTCATGTGTGCTTGCCTGGAGACAGCCAGTTAGTGACAGGTATGTGAATAGTGGCTGTGTTTTAAATCACTGAATCAGTGGTCTGTGTGTTGCAAACAATACTGCTTCTGTAAAATGTTGCATTTTGGCTTCACAGATATGACCTTGGAAGCCCAGCCTCTCTCTTTGTTATTGGCGGCTGAACAGCTGTGCAGAATTAGAAAGCAACCACGAACAACTAAAGAGGACTTTCTGCGTGATGTCATGGTGCACTCCGCAGCTGAAAAACGCGAATTGAAGGAGTGGCGGGACAGTGAGAAGAAGGACCGAAAGGAGAACGCGGTGCGCCAGAACGAAGCCATGGAGCGGCTCTTAAAAGCTATGGAGCGGAAAGCGGACACGTTCCAGGCGCTACTAGCACTGCAAACCAAGCAGCTCCGCGCCCGCCCTCCCCTGCAGCCACTTTTGCAAAACTCTTTACCATGCGCCCCCCAGATACCGCCAACACACTCTTATCAACCTCCTGGATCCAGTCTGTACCCACTGCATTCCACTCCTCCCCCCGTCACAGTCCAGCCCTACAGACTCCCAGTACCCACTGCACTCAACACCCATCCACTACAGTTTAGCCCTGCTGAAGTACAGTACCCACTGCACTGTACTCCAAAGGACAAGGTTGCATATGATACCTGGACATACACAAATCTAACCATTCCAGGACCCCACCTCCTCCTGGGACCCTCCCTTCCCCCACAGTGCTGATGTGTTGTTTTTTATTTGTCTCTCTCGCCCAGTTGTTTTTTTTTAATAAAAGAATTGTTTTGGTTTGAAAGCAATCTTTATTCCATTAATTGAAAGCAAACAGAGCCCTGCAAAGCAACAGGCAATTTTCTTAAACCTTCCTAATGCATCGTCTGCACCAATCCAAATCACCTCCTAGCATTACAAGCACTGCACTCCCAGAGCATAGCAACAAATATTAGTGGCTTTCCGCTTCAAGCTGCTGCCTCAAGTCATCCCCAATCCTTATGGCCCCACGCTGTGCCCCTCTAATGGCCCTGGTCTCTGGCTGTTAAAATTCAGCCTCCAGGCGCTGAGCCTCAGTGGTCCAGCCTTGAGTGAAGCTTTTACCCTTCCCTTCACAAATATTATGGAACGTATAGCATGCGGCTATAAGCATAGGAATATTGTCATCAGCCAGGTCCAGACTCCCTGAGAGGTGGTAGCTAGGTCGACGGCAGAAGCTCTCCCATCAACACAGCGCTGTCCGCATCGGGGATTAGGTCAGTATAACTACATTGCTCGGGAGTGTGGATTTTTCACACCCCTGAGCAACATAGTTAGACTGATGTAAGTTTGTAGTGTAGACCTGGCCCAAGTACCCTACAATGCTTGGGAACAAGAAGGCAATAGTTAAGAGCAGCAAGCCAGAACTCTGATTAACCTATGGTCAAAAGCCTCCGGAAGTACTAGGATTTCTAAGCATAAGTGAGAGTGCTTTTTCAAAGATGTATTCATCTATTACAGATGAAGTGCATAAAACTATTAATTTTGTACATTTTTAAAGAAGCTCATTCTTGTATTGTTTTCCCCAACACTCTACTTTGTCAGCAGAAAGCAAAATCACATTTACAATAACCCTAACCTCTGAGAAAAGATAGGGTATTACAGCTTCAAAGACCAAAATAATTTCAATTTGTTTCTGCCCACAGAACAAAAGTAAAAGGGAAGAGAAATATAAACAAGTGAAATGTAAAGACAATAAGATGTAGGAAGCTAAGGCAAAATGGTGAACACACTTTTTTTTTTTTTAAATAACAAAAGACTGCTACTTAAAAGGACAAAATAATTCCAAACAGAACTTCAGAAGTTTTACTTAAAGCCCAAGAATTCTTTATAATGTTCCCTTAGGGTAAACTCTGTATCTCCCTCAGTCAAATGTTTCCATGCCTTCAAGTTAATATCTCACTCTCAACATTAAAATGTTTTTGTTTAATTGATAACATTTTAAGTCATATGCATATATCTTGTACATAACACATATATCAAGTGTATTTTGTTTAAAGATTATTCAGAAGTGCAGAGATGTTCATTTTGAAAAAGAAAAAAGTGTTGATGTATTTGCATTTTTAGTTTGCAAGATGGGAAAGTTACTCCATTTGTGATTTCTATTTATCTAAAGATATCATTCAGTATCTTCAATGCTGTGTTAAACAGCTGTAGGATGAGTCAGGTGGAAAACTAGATCTTAAGAGGTTTGACTCTATAAGGCACTTGTAAGCTTTGACTAGTCCATGATAAACTGAAAAAAAATGCCAATGGGCCTGTATACAGATAGCAACTCTAACTTAGACTTGTCTACACTGCCACTTCACAGCGCTGCAACTTTCTCGCTCAGGGGGTGAAAAAAAACCCTGAGCGCTGCAAGTTTCAGCTCTGCAAAGTGGCAGTGTAGACAGCGCACCCAGTGTAGACAGCTCTACTCCCAGCGCTGGTAGCTACTCCCCTCCTGGAGGTGGTTTTTTTATAGTGCTGGGAGAGCTCTCTCCCAGGGCCGGTGCTGCGACTACACAGCCACAGCAGTGCTTTAACGTTGCTAGTGAAAACATGCCCTAAGCTAAGTGAAAAAGACAGCTGAGTAAGGACAACTCTGGAAAAAAATCCTCTTTGGCTAGGGCTCCCAACTAGGTACTAATTAGTGCACATTATGATTGGTCTTGGAAAGATTAGATTATTGGTAAATGTTGATTTCATCATATACATAAATCAACAATCAAAATTTACAGATGGCTAAAGAAAATGCTGCTTGAGAACTTAAGGATATTTATTTATATTTTAACAATTATAGAGTTTTAACTTTTTCAATCTCAATCTGTCTTTAAATTATTTTATGACCCCCTTCCCACACCTGTGAAAATTTAAATGGATAAAAATAAAAAATGCTCAAAAATAAATATTTATATTATCCATCAAAATGTATATAAAATAAAAATCAAATTCTGCCAAACCTAATTATGATGTGGACAATAGAATGAGGCCACTGGCTAATTCCATATAGAACACTGTGCCAAAAAAACTGGCAGATGTTAACTAAGCTACATTACTCACCTAGAGTGGTTTCAAGCTCATTTGTTAAAATATTCAGCGTTGAATCAAGACTCCAGAGAGACAATATTGGTTTCTAATAAAACTATCGCCAACAAGTATTTGAGGTCTGTTGTCAATCATCTACATCTGGGATTTTCAAAGTGCTCAATGCTGGCTTTATTCTGCTCTCTTTTACTTCAGCTGAAAAAAAAATACCACCCTATTAACTGATGACTACCACCTCAGAAAGTCATATGTAACAGTGGTTCTCAAACTTGGGCCGCCACTTGTTCAGGGAAAGCCCCTGGCGGTCCGGGCTGGTTTGTTTACCTGCCGCGTCCGCAGGTTCGGCCGCAGTTCGCCGCTCCAGGCCAACGGGGGCTGCAGGAAGCGGCTCGGGCCGAGGGACGTGCTGGCCGCCCTTCCTGCAGCCCCCATTGGCCTGGAACAGCGAACCACGGCCAGTGGGAGCCGCAATCGGATGAACCTGCGGATGTGGCAGGTAAACAAACCAGCCCGGCCAGCCAGGGGCTTTCCCTGAACAAGTGGCAGCCCAAGTTTGAAAACCACTGATATAGGAGGTTCAGAATAATGAATAAAGAAGCCAAGATTTGAACCCTCTGAATTTCAAATCAAAGAGAAGTATAAAACAAAAGGTATGTTTTATTCCTCTTACAAGAAGTCTTGCAAATCTTTCAGATTTAACCATTACAGTTACTAGACAGGATTTATCTTTACCTTCTGCAGTATTCAAGCACAATGATTCTATACACAAACTATTTGATAATCCAGAATGGATATAAAAGGGGAATGTTCTGCTTTAAACAGCAGGGCACTGAACTATGAGAAGAGACAGAGTGCATGGCTACATATTTAACAGATACATTGATCTCAAAGCTAAATCCAAATTGTTAGTAAGCAGTCAAATAACTATGGTTTAGTTTTTAAATTACTGGAATTATCATGCAAACACATCACTTTCTCACTATACTGCTTTCACTGTAGAATGCTTCCTTTACCAGAAGCAAAAACATTCAAATGTGCATGAGACAGAATCCTTACAAGTTGTTAACTACTATTTGAATTGTTTTACACTGAAGTTGACACATTAACTCCTACATTGACAGCATCCCTTTAAAGCAACACTGTTAAATCTAATCAACTGCAAGATGTGAAATAATTCACTGCCAATATTGTGACTTGACTTTTTGTTTGTTTCTCTCCTCTATGGCCACATAAAAGGCCAACCACATACAAAAGAAATTCACTGACTCTACAAAGAAAACAGTATGACTGACCACATGCACTATTACCAAATACAAGATGTATGTAAATGTGGGGGGGGGATATTCAGACAGAAGATTTTTTTACGGTCTGCCACTTTGAATCAAAAGCAAAATTAAACCAAAAGTTGAGAAATTAAGATTTATAAAACAATCCAGTTGCTTAGTAAAACGCTCTGCGTGTGTACTAAACTGGGGAAGAGATTAAAATAAAATCTATTAGCCCCAAAACAGTGGTAAACTATCCACAGCAGATAAGAGAACTTCTGACTTTAAGCTTACATTAAAATTGTTTCTAGACCTTAAGGTCATGAAAATAACCCAAATATAAACAGAATGTAAACAAATGAAGCAGAGTGATCTTCCTGCATCTGCTGGTAGACTACTGCATGCCCCTTTAATTGCTGTTGGTAACTTTACCAAGCAGTAGCAGGATGAAATTAACAAGTTCTAGCCAGTTTCACAAACACAATTCAGAGTCTTGCTGGCAGCAGTACAACTGTCAAGAGTGTCAGTTTCATGCTGCTGCAGTTAAGAAGAGATAGGAGCAGCAGCAGAGAAAGGCAAAGAAACTATTCACTGAAGGACCCCATAAAAGAGAAGATAGTATAGGCATCTCCCCAGATCCTCCACTTCACAGCTGGCTAAGCAGGAGGGAGTAAAGCAAGGCTAGTCTACTCTAGAAGTTTGCCGGTACAGCTATACAGCATACCCACCTAGTGCAGATGCAGCTTAGACCAGCAAAAACATTCTTACTTCTATAGTAAAATGCATTTCTTGACCAAAAGAAAAATTATTAAAATAATTTTAAATAGACTTGGCAGAATTTGATTTTTATATAATTTCCATGAATAATATCATTGTTCGATTTTAAGCCTTTTTTTCTGATTTTTATTTAAATGTTCACAGTTGTGGGACATTGGGGGAGGAAGTCAGACAATTATTTAATGACATGATGAGATTCAAGAAGTAAAAGCTTTATAATTTAAAACAAATTACATCAAAATATACAAAGGAAATATCCTTAGAACTCTAAAGTTCTCAAGCAGCATGTTTCTTATTTTGTCTGGATGTACATTTCAAGTATTATCCGGGGAAATTATTTTTTCAGCAGTTTGTGTGAAATTGACATTTACTGACATTAACCGATAAAAATCAAATCCTTACAATGCTGATTATATCCTTCCTGTACAACTATTTTTGTCTTCCTTATTTTGGATCTTTGTTGCACAATAGTCACTGCAAGTGGAGAGAAATGCTTATGGTTTATTAAAACTTTACAGTTCAGGCAAAGAAAGATGCCTAGCACTAACGGCACCAATTATTAACTGCTGTAGAGATCAATTAGATCTTGTAGCACTTATGAAAAGCAACAGATGGTAAAGAGTGGGACACTACAACAGTAAAGACAAAGGGGGTGTTTTTTGCTCAGATTGCTTCGCCCCATACTCCCTTCAAATTAACAGAATTTATACCTAGGGATATTACAAGTATTTTATAAGTAATATTATAGCATCTTAAAGTGCATAACTGAATTTATCTTATAAAAAGTTACATGAAAAAATGTAAGCCTTAAAAATATGTTTTAAGATGTTAAGTACTGTTTGAAATCTTTTGTACACTAACCAAAACCATCTACATTTACCAGGTTTCATAACAAACACACACCACACCCAATGCTGAGAACACTTAGCATTGCCCCTCAAAGCTCTAAAATATATAGCCATACAAAACTGCAGGAATCTAATATTCCTATCCAGTGATAAGTAGATTTCAAGTACAGATGGAAAAGGCAAGTTGAAAGGGAATATATGAAATGTGATCCTGCAGGTTTACATTTCAGGAGAAGAGCCAAGCCTGTCTCCAAGGCATAGGTAATTCTGAAGATAGAAGTTTTCTATTAACAAATATTGGATACCCCATCATCTGTTCCTCTTTTTTTCTTAAAATTACAAAGCCAAATGATACGAACTATTTGTTTAAAATGAAGCTATTACCAAGCAAGCTGCTTCAATAGGTAGGGAAGCAGAAACCTGAGAGCCAAAAGTGAAAGAGCAGGTCAACCAGTTGGTCTCCTTTCTTAAACATGAAGCACTTTTTAATTAAAGATGGATTGATTTACACAATAGGCACTGACAGAGATACAACTGTACAGACATTAGGTATACAATTAGTTCAGTTACCATGGGGAAGAAAGATTGTACTGTGGTCAAATACACACATGCTGCCATGCCATTTTGTCTGCACCAAATTATACACATTCATCAAGAACGCAAGACATTGATAGCATCTGAATCTGACTGAAGACGGCTTATTTGGACGCCTAATTTTTTTTTCTGCCTATGATTCTGGTGGAGAAGCAGCATAGGTGGAGACTCATCAGGACTCATAACTGTACGGCAGTAATACTGAACCAATGCTCTATACCAAATGAGGTTCAAGGCCTTACAAATGGCTCTCAGAGGCCACTGGTCTCATAGGCATCTCTTTTGTACTACACAGTGCCATACAAAAAGAGTGCTAGGCAAATGGCCAAGAGTCTCTAGGCTGCTTCTTATTCCTCTCTTGTGGACAAGAAAGTAAAATGAGAAGAGGAGTATTGGGCCAAATTCATCAGTGACATATCACCAATTAAGTTAACACCAAGGATGAAGTCGGCCCCTTTGGTTAGAATGCCACAAAAATCACAATTATCAATTCTGACATGGCATTCTAATGAGGTGTCGATGCATGAAAATGCTGCATTGTGGTGACAGTCATGACTCAACATCATAGCATGATCCTCCAAATGAACATGTTGTGGATCTCCATGACTCCATTCACTGGGTGAAAACTGGATCTACCCTGAATCCTGATTATTTATGGACCCAAGACCCTAAACTGTACAGTCAGAACAGAGAACAAATCTAGCTACTTCCACATAAATACATTCAGAACTCCACAAATCTGAGCATCAGTGCTACAAAAATCCAGATCCAGCAATTGGATCCTGTAGGATCTATCCTATTTTGGCCCTCACCAGCCAAATTCTATGACATGAATGAAGTATGGCTGCTTCTCTGGCACTAAAAAAGTTCAGACCCCATTGCATCCCAGCACTCGAGCTTAGCTAAAAACTGGCATCTGGAGCTTGGCAGTTTTTTGGCCAACACTGTACAACCTAAATAAAAAAACTGTAACAACATTGGAAAAATCTGGATCCTGACGCATCTCAGCCCAATAGCACTAGAGAAACAAAGGGCTGGTCCACACTAGGGGCGGGATCGAACTAAGGTACTTCGACTTCAGCTACGCGAATAGCGTAGCTGAAGTCGAAGTACCTTAGTTCGAACTAACGCGACTTACCTCGCGTCCGCGCGGCGCCGCGATCGAAGTTCGCGGCGCCCACTTCGACTCCGGTAACTCCGCTCGCCCTGCAGGAGGACCGGAGTTCGAAGTAGCGCGTTCGGGGATCAATTTATCGCGTCCAGAAAAGACGCGATAATTCGATCCCCGATACTTCGATGGCTACCCGCCGATTTCGGCGGGTAGTGTAGACGGGGCCAAAATCTTGTACCTGGATCCTGTTAATTTTTAACTCCAGTCCAAATTCTACTCTCTAAACAAAATAAAAATAGCAGGTCCCAGTGGACCTAAAAAAAAAAAAATAGTAGACCTTTTTGCAAACTGGGACAACAGTAACACAAGTAGATTCTTCTTGAGCCAGGTCTTTTTTAAATCCCAAAATTCTTCTAGCTAAAGAGAAATGCAACTCCAATTCCACTGCAAAAATCCACAGACTGCTCACTAGCACTTCAAAGACGCATATCTGTACCCAGAGTCTTTTGGAGCCTACAATTTTTTTACCTCAAGCTCCCAAACTGGACTGTCAAATTAGACAACACACGTTGCTAATCTCACTCAAACAGAAAAATCCAGACTCCAACACTTCCTGGCGCAAGAACAATGCAATACCTGGCACTTACGTCTTGCCAGATCCAGCACATTTTTATCCACAAACCTCTAAATTCTACTGTTTAGAACCGAGCTGCTCCTAGGACATCACAGAAATCTGGCCCCTGACACCATGAGCACTTGAAACAATCCAAATATGGTTCTGGATCCAGCAAGGTCTAGCCCAGTTTTTCCATCTCCAAAGTTGAGTTTTCCTTTTCTACACTAGTTTTCTATTTAACTTGTACAATTGTACGGGTGGTGAGGGGGTAGCAGTTACAGGGAGTGGCACAGAGTGGAAAGAAGTGGAGGCTATGCAGAGGGGTCCTAGCTGTGTTGGGGCCTCACCTCCTGGATGCGTTTGCGGGCCCGCTGCAGCACCTCTTCGTAGCCCTTCTGCCGCAGTTCGCTCAAGCTCTCGTAGTACTCTTCGGGGTCGTCGGTCTCGGTGAAGAGCACCTGGGAGAGGATCTTCCACCCGCAAGTGTCCAAGCTATGGCCCAGGTAAACCTGTAACTGGTAACACAGCGCGTCCATCTCCTGCTCGGACAGCTGCGGGGCCCCAAACAACACCGTCCACATGCCCGAGGGCTCCTCGGGGAAGACGGGCAGGCAGGGCTCTAGCTCCGAGTTCACCGAGCACAGCTGCTGATGCACGGCCCGCAAGTCCTGGAAGGAGAAGAGGCCGGCCCAGCTGCACTCCTCCCCCGAGGAGTCCGCGTCTGCGGCCGGCTCGGCACCTTGCTGGACGGGTCCCGGCAGCAAGAGCAGCGGGGCCGCGGGCTCATCCTTCACCAGCTCCAGCACCTCGATCTCTTCGGCCGCACCTGCTGGGCTCGGCGCCGCCGCCTCCGTGCTGCGCGGAGGCCTCCGGACCGGACTGGCCTTCGTCCGCAGCGGGCTCTTCAGCATCGCCTCTGCCCCGGCCGCGGCGCCCTTCTCGGTGCTCCGGGGCAGCGAGTCCGCGCGGGGATGCGAGGAGCTTCTGGCCGGGCTGGAGTCCGCCCCGCAGGCCGGGTTCCGGCGGGCCGCGGGGGCGCCAGCCTGGGCAGGGGCCCTGTGCTCCGGCCCCCCGGGGCTGCCCCGGCGCAACTCCCGCGAGCCGCTGCGCTGCCGCTGAGCCGTCCGGTTGTGGCAGGTGATGGCGAACTTGCCCTCGATCTCGTTCCAGGCCACGATGAACGCGAACTTGTGCTTCTCTCGCTCGAGGAAGGCGTGGGGCCTCACCGCCACCCAGTCCGCCTCCAGCGTCTCCTCCAGCGCGAAGGCGGACATGGTGCCCCGCTACGCGCCCGCGCTAGGCAGCCGCATCCGCCGCCGGCTCACTGCCCGCCTTCAGCCATCTTGGGGGAGAAGGATGCGCCGGGGGGGAACGGCCGCTCGCGAGCTCGGCCTCCTGCTGCCGCTCGTCGCCCAGCGCGCGCGACGCGGGCTGCGCCGGCCCCGCCTCCCGCCGGGGTATCGTCCTGCACCGGGCGGGCGCCGCCGCGGACAATACAGCTCCCCGTACAGGTACTTCGCACGATCACGTGGGCAGAAGCAGGCTCTGTTTACAAGCGACGCGGCCGCTGCGGCATCTCACCCCGCCCTAGGGTCCTGTCCCGCCCCCAAGCCACTTGCTGTCCCCGCCCCTCCTCCGGCTCCTCTCCTGTGAACGGCGGGGGGCGCAGGCGGCCGGCCGGCGCTCCTCCCCTCCCCCACGCCGCCAGACAGAGCTCCCCCCTCCTCCACGGGGATGCTCCTCCCGTTCCCCTTCCTCACGCTGTCACCGGTCCGTAGCCTACGTCAGGCTCAGTGGAGGGGCGCGAGGAGCCGCACGTGCGGCGTTCAGAATCACGGCGGCCCAAGGGGAGGGGGAGCTGAGGTCGGCTTGTCCGGGGCGCAGGCGCAGTTGGAGGGAAACAAAATAAAAGCAACAGTTGGGGAGAGAAGAGCCTGTGCCGGCTGAGGCCTGAGTGACACGTTACCCTCCTAATCGCCTCTGTCGGGGGGATTTAACTGGAGTCTCGCCTTCCCTGCAGCGAGGGGTAATTCGAAGTCAATCCTCCGCCCGACTCCACAGATGCTGGCTCTGGCGGATGGAATGTCCAGGCGAAAGTGCCATGGGGCGCTGCCGCCTCTGGGATAACGGAGGGTAAGGGAGGAGGGGTCAATTCCTCCATCTCTGTCAGTTCCGGGGCAGTTCGGCTTTCACGCTTCCTTTTGTCTTTGAAACCCATTGTCTCTCAGGGTCCTATGATTTAGTTTCTCTTCCGTTTCTTGGCATATCATCCTGTTTTTCCTTGCCACAAATCTGTAATCCCAAAACAACGTCAAGGGATTCTCCCCTCATTAGCTGCTACTCCGTGTAGGAGTCAAAGGGACAGCAACTAATCACTAACCCATCCTGCTGTTTCACTTTCTCCTCCACTGTCCTCTCGTCTCACACAGACTTTAGTTTCCAAAACTGCTTCCCTTGTTTTTTCAGAAAGGACACACCTAAAATGTATTTTTCTATTTCAGTCACCCAGCCCAGGAAAGGACTTAATTGGCATTGAAGGACATGTAAATCCCATGCTGTAATAATGAAGCCACATTCACTAATGGCGGGTGCGGTTGGCTTGGGATTTTTTGTACTCTTCACATTCCCCAAATACAGTCTTTCCTGGAGAAATGGGAAAGGGTTTGGTGTTTTATGTAGGTTATCTTATTTCCTTATATTGAGTTACTCATTGTGATACCTGGGCAACTATTGTACAAGTTAAAAACAAACCTCTGTTACCAGTGACTGAGGCAAATAAAGTCCATGTCTGTTGCTGGTACTCACTCCCTCCCTTCCTCCTGAGTAGAAACTGAATAAATGCATCCTGCATGACATCATAAAACCATCAAACTGAGGTGCTGGAATACCTCAAAAGGGTAATTTCCAGAGTCAAGGGACCTCCAGCAAGAATGCTCACCCCCATCCTGCCTTTATGAGTTCATGTCTGTGGATAGATAGCAAAAGCACTCTGGCAGATAGCAGCCTCTGTGATGGGACTTGGGGTCAGAAGCAGTCGCTGAAATAGCCAAGTCTTGGGTGGTTTTATAGATGATATCTTGATGTAAACTGAGAGCACCAAGGCACAGCAATTCCATGCTCATGTTTGCCTGCCCTACTTAAAGGTGGGCAACTTTATTCTGCATTGGTTGACGCTTCAAGTAATTCCAAATACAGAACATACTATATCTAAACTGGACAATTGCACTGTAAGGACTGCATAAAAAATGGGATAACTAGTCACCTGTAATTCTGCTTTTCTTTTGATATAATTTGACTGGATTCCTGCTTTTGAGTCTCAGTTTCTTAGTATGAGACTGGGTGAAATCTCTAGCTTTCAAAGATTTTTGGCACTGAGAATTCACCCTCAGTCTGAGACCTACTGCCAGTGTCATGGTTCCCTTTAGAATGTCCCCTTTCACTTCCTGGATGATGGGAAACAGAATTATCCTCAAATTTAAATGTAACAACAATAATAGAGCCCCCAAGGGCAAGACATTAGAGAAAAACCAGTAATTGAAAAATGTTGCCCCCCCCCCCTTTCAGATCTGAGGGGGGTGGTACATGAGTAAGAATCCCTCCTCAAACAAGATGGTCAGAGAAGCAGAATAAGTAATTAAATGATCCCTTCTCTAATGACAGGAGTCCTAGAAGTCTCTAAAAAAGTCCTATTTTTGGAAACAACAAAGTTTGAGGATAGCCTCTGCAAACCCGAACATTCTCCAAACATGGAGGACCAAAGACACTGTACAAAGCCATCTCACGTACCCTGGAAAATTATGGTGACTTCTTGAATGCCAAAACTTGGAGCTGGTGGGAAAAGTGAGGGAAGTGTTGACTCAATAGCAAACAGCCAGAGACAGGATCATATATATGGTCCTCAGGCTGAGGATGATATACATTTTGTACTTGTAGCGGGATGGTCACCTCACTCATGCCCTGAAGGGCTTAAAACAGCCCTGGGAGAGGGCTGGGGCGGGGGAAAAGCTAGGTTGATTGGGGGAAGCAGCCACAGGTGGGGCCACGGCTGGCCCTATAAGAGGACTGAGGGCCAGAGAGTAGAAGAGACTTTTTCTAACTTATGAGAGAGAAGGATCTGGCTGCCCGGGAGCTGAGAAGGGTACGTGAGGTGGAGCAGTGCTGGGGAAGGGCAGAGGGAGCTTGGGAGCTCCAGCCTGGTAAAACCCCAGGCTACAGGCTGTCACCTGGGAAGCTATGACCAGTGATGTATCTAATAAGAATCTGGGCTGGCAAGCCAGTTAAAAGGTAGATTTACTACCTCATTGTAATGTGTAGTGGTGAGATAACTTCCATAGATTCCTCAATATGTTTTTTCCTGCCCACCAGTATCATCTACAACTTATCCAGATTGAGCCTGTGCCAGCTAGTTTTCAGACAGGATCCTAATTCAGCCAGGCACTGGGAAATCAAGAAAACTACAGAATCCAGGTTCAATGAGAAGGAGACACAAAGCTGAGTACGGTTCAATACACTTCACAATCTCCACTAGCAGCCTCATATACTGTAAATGTTGAACAGGAGAGGTGACAGGATGAAACCTTGTGGAACCCCACATGTGAGTGCTCTCAGAGAGGAATAACAATTGCCTATCACAAACCTCAGGGTCCTCCCTGAAATGAGTAATGTGAACCATTGTGCAGTGATCTCACCCACACCTGGATAAATCATCTTCTGTCTACTAATGCCCTGAACAGCAGAAACATTTTTTAAAATGTTTGCTTAAACATTCCTATCACCTAATTTGTGACTCCTACAGAAAGAAAAGTGCTTAAGGCTTAACCATAATTACATCCTCTTGAATGGAATCCAAATGTTTAAACACTTTGCATAAGCTAGTTCTGGTGCTAAGTCTTTTTGAGGAAACCCAAGTCCCATCACTGTCTAGGAAGCCTAGTATATTGGGAGAATTTAAATAATTTTCAAACAGTTCCAGTCTCCCATGCTGTTGTAACATCGTTTATGTCCACATTGTCACATACTGTTTACCAGTTATGCTACCGTAGTTAGAGGGCTAGTCAATCAAATGGTTTGAAGCACTGTAGCAGTGAAGGTATTGGTTTTTAAAACTGCCTCTGTTTTCAAGAACTGTTAAGTTCTGGCAGATCTATGTTTTACAACAGTTTTGAACAGGTTGTGTTGCTAGTGTGGTTCAAATTGCAATGCAAGTAAGGTAAAATGCAAACTTAAATCTACTGTTTGTAAATATCTTTTGTAGAATTTCGCAACTTTTCTAAAGGTGCGTCTACACAAAGTGAGGCAGGGCACTTGATTGCATGAAGTGGTTGTTTGTCCTCGTGATGGTTTAGGGCATGTAGATAGCAACATTTTTTACACTTTGATGTGTCCACTTATGGCACATCTTTCAACTGGGGCTGTATCAATGCATTCCAGGACTCATTAAGTACCTATTTTATCATGCCCACAACTGTTTTCTGAAAGCAGAGACTTTTGGTTAATAAAAGATGGTATGGGCTTAAAGCAAGAAGTTGATATTGGCAGCATTCAAGACTCTAAAGCAGGGGTCTCAAACTCCCCGCCCCCACTCCACCCCTTCCATGAGGCCCCGCCCCTGCCCCGCCTCTTCCCACCCCTTCCCTGCCCCCATTCCAACCCCTTCCCCGAAATCCCCACCCCAACTCTGCCCCCTCCCTGCCCCCAGGGGGCACAGGATGGGTGTGGGGTGCGGTGGGGGCTCAGAGCAGGGGGTCGGGGTGCGGCAGGGGACTCAGCGCAGGGGGTCGGGGTACAGCAGGGGGCTCAGGGTAAGGGGTTGGGGTGCAGGGTGCAGCAGGGGGCTCAGGGCAGGGGGTTGGGGTGCGGCAGGGGACTCAGCGCAGGGGGTCGGGGTGCAGGAGGAGTGCGGGGGGCGGGCTCCGGCCCGACCCGCACCGGGGGCAGGGCAGGCTCCCTGCTTGCCTGCCTGCCTTGCCTGCCGCCGCGTCGTACCAGGAAGCAGCTGGAACCTGGGGGAGGAGGGGCGCGGGGGGTGTGTGGCTGTTGCTTCAGGCACCGCCCCCAGCAGTTCCCATTGGCCGGGAATGGGGAACTGTAGCCAATGGGAGCTGCTGGGGGCGGTGCTTGAAGCAACAGCCACCACCACCACCACCCCGCGCCCCTCCTCCCCCGGGTTCCAGCTGCTTCCTGGTGCGGCGCCGCAGCAGGGCAAGCAAGCAGGGAGCCTGCCCTGCCCCCGGTGCTGGTCGGCCAGGTAAACGGGGGGGGCCGGGAGGAGCTCGCGGGCCGCATGCGATAGCCCTGTGGGCCGCATGCGGCCCGCGGGCCGCGTGTTTGAGACCCCTGCTCTAAAGAATCCCTCTTTGGAAGGCTGGAAAAGATATGAAAATGAAATCTGTTAAATTTAGACACTCCACAGGAGTGGAAAAAGATTAGGGTATAATTTGAGTTTAATTAATACAATAAGAATATATATACTAAGAAGTATAACTGAAACCAAAATTGTAATTGGAGGGACAACTGATACAGCCTCACACCGAAGGTGATGCAGGTCTCCAGGAGGCACCCTCTGCTACTTCCATTCATATGAGCAGTGTTCTCCTGACTGGTTGTCCCACTTCGTAGGTTGGTTGAGTCAAGAATCATGGTGCTTGCTGCATTTGATGGTTCACAGATCAATTCTTTCACTCACCCATTACTGCAACTGCAATTCCAACAAGCTGTTTCTCCAGGTGTGCATGGGGTGGGAGAGGCCATGCAGATCAGACGGTGGGTAGATTTTTATTAGCCAGTATAGGAGCTAGAATTTCAATTTTTTTTTAAATTGACATGGCTATTTTGTTGTTTATATTTGAATTTTCTTTGTGGTTTGTGGTTTTCCCTTTCTAGTAATAAATGTTCTTGACTGATTGTGTAGACTTATGGTTGTGGCTAACTGTATTGTTTCCTCTTTCTTGAATGTGTTCCTGTGCGCTATTAAAATCTTGGTGTTACAGTATTGATAGACATACCATAGATATGGCTGAAGAGACATTTTTCTTTACAAAACAATTTTGAGGAATCAAAATAATTTGGGGTGTAATTTCTCACTACTGTTGTCAAACCAAAAGTGAATTTCTGTTGGACTGTTCGGTAAAATTAGATTTGTCCAGTTACAAAGCATGTAACTAAGCATCTAAGCATGCACAAATGTTGTTCTCACTTTTTGCACTTGAAAAACTTATAATCAGCTACTTTTTAAAGCTTCAGACTTGCCATAGTCCTCAAGGCCTAGTACCTTTGAGATGTCTGCCTTCCTGAAGATGAGTAAAACTATCAGGACTGAGTTAACTCTGTGCATCCATGTAGCAGACAGCATGATAGTAATTGGATAGAATACACACGCAGAAGTTTACATTAAAATTCTATAAAATGAAATGTATACTTGGATGCTACAAACTATCTCCTCTTCCTGTAAAAATCATTTTCAGAGAAGGGAGAGTGGATATAAAGCTGTTTATCTGTCTGAAGTGGCTGTATCCAACAAGGGCATAGATTCATAACGTCAGTGGTCTCCTGAATGGTTGTGCCTGCTGCCAATATGACTTGCCATCACCAACCATCATCATCACCGTCCTAATGAGGATGCATTTCCTACTGAGAGAAGAAGGTTATAACATGAAGACTTCCCTTTATGTAGATGCCTGCTGATGCTTTTGCTTGCCAACATCAGTTCTGGGTCCCCTGAAAACATTGCTTCCAGTTGGGAAGAGGAATAAGATGGGGGAGGTGAAGGATTGCATATACTGAAAGATAAAGAGGTTAATTACCAGTGATTGATTATTCAAATATATTGTTAATTTACATAGAACCTCACTCTTAAGTGTGCATGGACCCTCTACATTGAAACTGGAACCCCATATAAAGTAGTGACTTAGAACCATGCACATGCTCTCACCCTCTACTGAATATTTAGATATGTGGTCATATAAGGAGCTGCAGGCTTGAGCCTCTTCAGTTCCTTCCACCTAATAAGAATCTGTATCTTAGACTCTTAAAAAGTGGAGACAGAGGGTAGGAAGTATGAATCTATACTGACAACCCCTGGAAGAACCACAGTTTCTTCTTTTCCTCCTTCAAATATTGTCAGCATAAATCTCCACTTTTGGAAGATTAACTAGCAATAACAGCACTCACAGGAGATGGATCTGAACAGCTAGTTAAATAAAAGACTGTAGAACTACTTTCCTGAATTAAGCATTAAACCCAGAAGCTGAGTCACAGGAATAACTGAGTAAATGTACGAAGAGTGTCAGATAGCAGCCTTACAGATCTCAGTAATAGAGATAGATATGCTGTAAAGGCCATTGTGCGTTAAGAGAATGCTCTACAAGTGAAATATAGTTCTATATACATATATAGTTAATAGAAAAATGTGTCAATAGATGGTGTTCCAGAATATGCAACATTGTTCTAGGTTTTGGAGACCAATAAGTTGTTGTACACTGCAAATCACTACCTCTGTGCTACTCTTTACATTCAGCTCTGTGAAGAAGGTGGGAAATACCTGTATTTTTTATTAATATGATGTGTACTTCTATCCGATTACTATCCTGCTGTCTGCTACATGGATGCAGAGAGTTAACTCAGTCCTGGTGGTTTTACTATCTTCAGGAAGGCAGACAATGGCTGTAGATAAAGCAGGCCATGATATAGGTGTCAACTCCTTTGAAGGTTTATCCCTACCATACTCTGATCAACAGCCTGTTTGATAACCCAGTGTGGTGGTCGGATTCCAAGTGGGAAAAATGAAACAAAGGGGAGGGGTTAAAAGCTTCATTCCTCAATCTGAGAGAATCAGAAGGAGGCAGTGACCCTGCTCTCCCAGATGTTGGAGTACCAGGACTCAGTCAGGCCTACCTAAGTCTTAAGGGAAATGCTAAGCTTAAGATAGATAATATGCAGATAGGCCTTTTTTTGTTTTGTTTTAACCCCTTTCCTCTCTGGTGGTTATGTTCATATGGATAAATCAGTCAGTAATGCTGTGTTTTGAAGAATCTGTTTGGAGTCCCTATGTTTACCGACTGTTCACAGCTCTCAGAAGGAAGTCTGTAGCAGGGGCCAAACCCAGTTGGAGCTGCTAAACAGGGGTGCTGAAATCTGGAGACCCAATCTAAAGATGGGATGGAATTCCACTTTTAGAGACGTGCAGGTGGTGGGTCTGTCACCTGAAAAGCATGCCCATGGAGGGTCTGGAGAGGGGTCAAAGGAACAGCTTACCCTGAAATCCTGACAGCTGTTAACACTGTGAACTAATGGAATGTGTTCTACAACTGATGCATCTGCAAGGTCATACCAGGTCTACATACCAATTTGGGTCATTTGGACAATTTTTTGTTCAGAGATTTCTCTGGGACAGACATAATGGGGACAAACAAAAACAGAAATTTCTTGCACCCAGTTCAAGAAGAAGGCATCAGTCAGAGAACTATCACTTTTTTCCTCCTTTAGACAAAATTGTTGACATTTGGTGTTCACTCTTGTTGCAAACAGGTCTATCTGAGCCATTCCATATTTGCAGAAAAGGAGTTAAACTATAAGGTCCTTGAAGTACCATTTGTGCTAGACATTGTAATTACTGCTCAGATGATCTGCTGAGATACTGACTTTGCTCAGAAGATAGGCAGCTATCTGTATTACAGTGATGAATTCTGCAGCCAGACTGCCTTTTGGCAGAGAAGACTAGACTAAATGCTGCTTTCAGTGTTGATTTAGTACATGATCCTGGCATTGGCTGTAAATGCCTATGATGTCTTTCTCTTGGTATAAGGGAGAAAAGCTTTGAATACTAGATGAGCCACTCATAATTCCTGTGCATTTTAATACTAGATGAGCCACTTATTCCATCTAGCCTCTGCAGGATTCCACAGACGTTGCATCATTACATTTATTGACTGAGGTGAGCATAACAGCCTGTTGTATATGCAACCAACATTGTCATTACACAAGGATTTGGATGCACAAATTTCTGACTGTATCCATCACAAAAAGAGAAGTAAGGACATTGCAGAATAGCCATCATTGACTCAGCCCTGGTCTACACTACGGGGTTAGGTCGAATTTAGCCACGTTAGGTTGATTTTAAAATGAATGCGTCTACACAACCAACCCCATTCCAACCTAAAGGGCTCCTAAAATCAACCTAAAGGGCTCTTAAAATCAACTTGTGTACTCCTCCCCGGCGAGGGGAGTAGCGCTAAAATCAACCTTGCCGGGTCGAATTTGGAATAGTGCAGACGCAATTTGATGGTATTGGCCTCCGGGAGCTATCCCAGAGTGCTCCAATGTGACCGCTCTGGACAGCACTTTGAACTCCGATACACTAGCCAGGTACACAGGAAAAGCCCCAGGAAATTTTGAATTTAATTTCCTGTTTGGTCAGCGCGGCGAGCTCAGCAGCACAGGTGACCATGCAGTCCCCCCAGAATCGCAAACAAGCTCCAGCATGGAGCGAACAGGAGACACTGGATCTGATTGTTGTATGGGGAGATGAATCTGTACAGGCAGAACTCCAATCAAAAAGAAGAAATGCTAATATATATGCCTAAATTGCACAGGGCATGGTGGAGAGAGGCTACAACAGGGACACACAGCAGTGCTGCCTGAAAATTAAGGAGCTCAGGCAAGCCTACCAAAAGACAAAGGAGGCAAACGGTTGCTCCAGGTCAGAGCCCCATACATGCCGCTTCTATTATCAGCTGCATGGCATTCTAGGGGGGGGACCCTACCACTACCCCAACACTGTCTGTGGACACCTGCAAGGGGGAAGTCTCACGCAACAGGGTGGAGGATTCTGTGGAGGAGGAGGAGGAGGAGCAGCAGACAAACGGGTGAATCCATTCTCCCCGGCAGCCAGGACCTTTTCATCACCCTGGAGCCAATACCCTCCCAAGGCGGGATCCCCAACCCTGAAGCCGGAGAAGTCACCTCTGGTGAGTGCACACTTGTAACTAGAGTACAGGGTTTAAAAGCAATAGGGTTTAATGTTTGATTTGCCCTGAAGAATTGGGATGCATTTGCAGCCAGTACAGCTACTGGAAAAGTCTGTTAATGTGTCTGGGGATCCTCCAGGGACATCTCCATGAAGCTCTCCTGGAGGTACTCTGAAAGCCTTTGCAGAAGGTTTCTGGGGAGGGCTGCCTTATTTCGTCCTCCACGGTAGGATACTTTACCATGCCAAGCCAGTAGCAAGTAGTCTGGAATCATTGCAGCACAAAGCATGGCAGCGAATGGTCCTGGGTTTTGGTCGCATTCAAGCAACATTCGGTCTATATCTTTCTGTGTTAGCCTAAGGAGAGTGATTTCAACCAGGTGACCATGAATGAGATAGGGGAATTTTTGTAAGGGAACAGTAAAAGGACCCCGTTCATCCTGGGCTGTTTGCGCTTGGCTAAAAGGGATCATCCGAGAGAATAGCCACACGGCAGGGGGAGGGGTGAAGGGATCATCTGAGAGAATAGCCACGCGGCGGGGGGAGGGGTGAAGGGATCATCCCAGAGAATAGCCACACAGTGGGGTGGGGGGAGGGGTGTGCTGCACATCCACCCGAAAATGGCAGCCCCTCCTTTTAAATGTGAAACTCAACCGGCAGTGCGTGCTATGGGAAAGGGTGGTGCTGCAGTTTGAAACCATTCTCACATGTTATGAAGGTGTAAGGAGCCAACCCTGCGTACCAAAAGGCTTACCATGGCTGCCTGGAAACCGAATTCTGTTGCCCAGCTGTTTGTGATGTCACCATACCGGCAGACACTCAATATAAAAGGCAAAATGCGACCTTGTACCTAAAGCACATGTGCGGTCTGCTGTGAATTGCTTGATTCACCGTGAAAGAGTCTCCCTTTTGTTCTCAGAAATGTATCATCTTAAATTTTACTCTCCCTTTTTATCCTCCCGCAGGTGCAAATGTTTCTATGCTCCACCTATCATCTCCATCCCTAAGGTAATCGCAGATTAGAAGGCGAAAAAAATGCACTCACGATGACATGTCTTCTGAGCTCATGCAGTCCTCCCGCATTGATAGGGCACAGCTGAATGCATGGAGGCATTCAGTGGCAGAGTCCAGGAAAGCATTAAGTGAGCGCGATGAGAAGAGGCAGGATGCAATGCTGAGGCTAATGGGGGAGCAAACGGACATGCTCAGGCGTCTGGTGGAGCTGCAGGAAAGCCAACAAGAGCACAGACCGCCCCTGCATCCACTGTACTACCACCTACCCTCCTCCCTAAGTTCCATATCCTCCTCACCCAGACATCCAAGAACGCGGGTGGAGAGGCTCCGGGCACCCAGCCACTCCACTCCAGAGGATGGCCCAAGCAACAGAAGGCTGTCATTCAGACAGTTTTGATTTGTAGTGTGGCTACAATAAGCAATGTGGCCTTGTGCTCCCCTCCTCCCCCACCCCACCCGGGTTACCTTATCAGTTATCTCCCATGGGAGTAAGGGGTAAGCTGGGTCTTCAAGGATAGCTATTGGCATTTCAACATCCCCAATGGTAATTTTCTGGTCTGGGAAGAAAGTCCCTTCTTGCAGCTTTTCGAACAGCCTGGAGTTCCGAAAGAACTCCCAACCATCCCATGTTGATGTCGGTGAAATGGTCCGTGTGATCCACCAGTGCTTGCAGCACCCTTGAGAAGTACCCCTTGTGGTTTACGTACTGGTTGGCAAGGTGGTCCGGTGCCAAAATAGGGATATGCGTTCCATCTATCGCCCCGCCACAGTTAAGGAATCTCATTGCAGCAAAGCCATCCAGTATGACCTGCACATTTCCCAGAGTCACTACCCTTGATAACAGAAAGTCAGTGATTGCATTGGCTACTTGGATCACAGCAGTCCCCGCAGTAGACTTGCCCACTCCAAATTGATTCCCGACTGACCGGTAGCAGTCAGGCGTTGCAAGCTTCCAGAGGGCTATCGTCACTCGCTTCTCAACTGTCAGGGCAGCTCTCATCTTGGTATTCCTGCGCTTCAGGGCGGGGGGGAAAGCAACTCTCAAAGTTCAAGGAAAGTGGCCTTACGCATGCAAAAGTTTCGCAGCCACTGTGCATCGTCCCATACCCGCAACACTATGCGGTCCCACCAGTCTGTGCTTGTTGGCCAGGCCCAGAATCAGCATTCCACTGTATCAACTAGCCCCACTACCGCCATGATGTCCCAATTGCCACAGCCTGTGCTTTCAGGAATGTCTGTGTCCATGTCCTCATCACAATCATCCTCATGCTGGCGTCTCTTAGCCTGGTTCTGCACATACTCCAGGATAATGTGCAAGGTGTTTACAATGCTCACAACAGCAGCGGTGAGCTTAGCGGGCTCCATGCTTGCCATGGTATGGCATCTGCACGGGTAACCCAGGAAAAAAGGTGTGAAACGATTGTCTGCCGTTGCTTCCAGGGAGGGAGGGGCAATTGACAACATGTACCCAAAACCACCCCCGACAATGTGTTTGACCCATCAGGCATTGGGAGCTTAACCCAGAGTTCCAATGGGCAGTGGAGACTGTGGGATAGCTACCCACAGTGCACCGCTCCATAAGTCGATGCTAGCCACAGTATTGAGGACGCACTCCGCCGACTTAATGCGCTTAGTGGGGACATACACAATCAACTGTATAAAATCGATTTCTGAAAATCGACTTCTATAAAATCGACCTAATTTCATAGTGTAGACATACCCTTGGTTATCTGATTGGGGTAGATACACTGTCTGCAATTAATAGCGTAGAGGCCTCGTTTTGAGTTTGGCAAATGGCATCTATTAAAGATAGCATAAAACCCAGAAGTTCCAAGATAGGTGAAGTGTGTTTCTTGACTGAGATCTATCTGTGTTGCATATGGCTTTTAAAACTGTCTCGTCAGTCAAGGAACACTGCATTCTAAGATTCCCAGCCAAGAAATCAAATTCAAGATGAGTGACATTAAAATGATCTTATTTTGGTTATACTACATCTATCTATTTAATCTTAATTAATATTCTGTATCACTGATTTTTAACTTGCATATTTTGTTCAAAATGTAACATATAGGCACAGTGCTGTCACCTGGATAATGTGGTAAATGTAAATAACTTGTAAGTATTTGCACTATAAACTTTGCAAACTGCTCAGCAAAGTGCTTATTATTATAGAAATCAAACCAAAAGTTGAAAAGTACTATTGAAAAGCAATCCTTTTTCAAATAAATGATAGCATTCTATTCATGGAAGGTTTCTAGTATCATCACAAACCATGAAAATGGAGAAAAATTGGATTGTGAGGTGAGACCGATTCTGAGATGACTTAATTTCTTTGATCAAAATATTCCAGTGTTTTATGTTTATTTGTTCTGTTACTCCTTTATACATCATTTGGTAATAAATATCCGACAATTTGTGATAGTTGGTTATTTATTGCATCCCAATACTCTCTAATAACTGGACATGTCCACCATACATGCATAAGATCTCCTCTTTCACCACAATTTCTCTTTTTATCCCCATTCAATCTATCTATCTATTACTCCTGAAGGCATTCTGTGCCAAAAAATTAAAAATTCTGCACACAATATTTTATAATTCTGCAAATTTTATTTGTCAAATAAATGTGGAGGGTCCAGCATGGCATTGGGGAGCACAGGCCACTGGCTGCACAGAGGTGGGAGATCACTGTGAAGCCCCCTCTCTCGCCCCCCTCCCCCCAGGACATGGACTTAGTGGTGAGGCTGCACCCAACCCTGACACAGCGCAAGGACCGGGCCTGCCCCAGAAACACCCCTGGGCCCCAGGGGCGGCGAGTTGTATGGGCCTGTGGTGCCCGTGCTCCACCAATATGAGAGCATGAAGTTTAGGGTCGGATCTCTCCCCTGGCCCCGCCTGCTGCCCCCACGCACCTCCCCTGGAGCATCCTCCCCCGGCCCTGCCTGCTGCCCCCGGGCAATTTAAAAGGGCCCGGGGGACCCGCCGCCACCACCACGGCAGTGCAACGGGTCTAAGGTGGCTTCCTGCCCGCCCACTCCGCTTTCATAAGCGACCAGCACATCCCTGCGGCCCCCGGAGGGGGGGCACCCACGCTGTCCCCGCCCCGAGCACCGACTCTGCCAACTGCAGCCAATGGGAGCTGCAGGGGTGGTGCCTGCGGGCAGTGGTGTGCGGAGACCCCTCCAGCCCCCGCCTAGGAGCTGCTGCCAGAGGAGGATGCAGTTGTTTTCGGGAGCTGCCCAAAGTAAGCGCTGCACCCCTCATCTTCTCCCACACCCCAACCCCCTGCCCCAGCCCAGAGCCCGCACCCCGCAGCCAAACTCCCTCCCAGAGCCTTAGGCAGGTGGGGGGTGGGACTTGGACCCATTCTGTGCACCACCCAAAATTATACAAAGCTGCCGCCCATGCAGGGTCCTGTCCCTCCATGCCAGTGCACCAGGTGTGGGTAGGCAGGCTCAGCAAGGCAGGATCCAAGTGTGGAGGGGCTTAGTGGGGGGGGGGATCTAGGTGTGGGTTTAGAGGGTTCTGTGTGGGGCAATGTGGTTGCGGGTGGCTCAGTGGGGGGATCTGGATGCACAGGGGCTTGTTGCAGGGTTTTGGGTGCAACAGTAATGGGATTCTGCAGGGGGGTGCAGATGAAGGTGGTTGGGGCTCTGCAGGGGGGTCTGGGTGTGGGGGTATAGAGCTCAGCAGGGGCTCATGGGCTCAGAGGAGGGTCCAGATGCTGGGGAAGTGGGGCTCAGTGGGGTGGGGATCCAGGGGCAGCTGGTTGGGGCTTGGTAGGGTGGGTATCTGGGTGAGGGTGGCTCATCGGGGTGGTCCAGGTGCAGGGGGAGTGGGGCTTGTCAGGAGGGATTCTGGATGCGGGGAGGGTGAGGCTCGGTGGGAGGGTCTGGGTATAAGGAGGTCTGAATGTATGGGGATTCAGTGGATGGGGGAGCAGCTCCCTGTACAGAGACCCCTCCCCCTGCAGCTTAGGAAGGATGGGTGCAGGAAGGATGGGGGGGGGGGAGTTTGAAGAGCTTCCTACAGCCGGGGGAGAAATCTGGGGGTGAGTCTGATGTGGCCCTGGATGCAGGGGAAGAGGAAATCCAGTCCTCTCCAGCCCAGCCAGGACTAGCAGCTGAGCCCAGCGCAGGGTAGGAGCCACCAGCTGGGTCTTCCCCAGTCCCGCCCCCTGCCCTACAGTGATTTATCTCTCTGCCAGCTGCCCTGGGCACCTGAAACATACTGTTGGGGAGGGTCTCGTGACCACTCTTGTGACTTCCCTTTGCTTCTCTTTCAGAAAGTCATTTTTCTCCGGGGAAGCAAAGAAGTCTGTGGGGAATATAAATTCTGCATATGCGCAGTGGTGCAGAATTCCCCCAGGAGTAAATCTATCTATCTATATCAGTGGTTCTCAACCTGTTTATCAATATGTTACATGGGCCGCAGGTTTAGAACCACAGCACACATCCTCTAAAACCTCCCACAGTTCCTTATGCCCAGCACTCCCCCCAACCGGAGACCATTTAAATAGTACCATAAAGAAATTTTATTTTATTGTGCTACAGACTGAGGTTGCTGGTCCTCTTTTCCAGATCAAAACACATTCCTCTGAGGTAATTTGCTATCCACATCTTTTTCCCAGAATGTCATATATGGAAACTTCATTGTTAGGAAAGCTGTCTGCAAAGATTAATATAAATTTGTTATAATTTTTGTTTCCTAATTGACCAGACTCCATCACTTCTATTTAAGATAGCTTTCTGTATAAAACAGGTTTTCTAGAAAGTTGAGAAAGATAATGCCTGACTTGAAAGTACTGGTACCAGGGGAGAGTGGGCCACTTAAAGTTAATTTTGATCTCTAAATAAGTTAGAAAAGTTTCTTTACTGAGTAGCTGGCCAACCATGAGTATTCCATGGTTCTCTTAAACTTTTACGCTTTCTGGTTCACGATTGGTTTAAGACAGGGGTCAGCAACCTTTCAGAAGTGGTGTGCCGAGTCTTCATTTATTCACTCTGATTTAAGGTTTCGCGTGCCAGTAATACATTTTAACCTTTTTAGAAGGTCTCTTTCTATAAGTCTATAATATATAACTAAACTATTGTTGTATGTAAAGTAAAGAAGGTTTTTAAAATGTTTAAGAAGCTTCATTTAAAATTAAATTAAACTGACGAGCCCCCCGGACCGGTGGCCAGGACCCGGGCAGTGTGAGTGCCACTGAAAATGAGCTCGCGTGCTGGCTTTGGCACACGTGCCATAGGTTGCCTACCCCTGGGATAGAAATAGAGAAGAAAATAATATCACTCTGTAACCCAGAGTGCAAGAACTATACAGTCCTTCCCTTCCTAATTATGTTTCAATCAGCAGAAGCACTGTCTGGGTCAGTACAAGTATCACAAAATATGACTGATGGGGTTTGTCTTATCCAGTGCAATTTTTCTTTTTATTTATTGTCTGTTAAATCAGCTAAAACAAATTGCACAACAAATGTATAAACAAATAGTGCATTTTGTTTTTGCACTACAACACTTCCATTCATCAACAAAATATGACACAATTTCAGCTTCTCTCCCTAACACTGATGGGTAACACTCAATATCTATTCATTGTGAGTGGGGGAGAGAGTTACTCACAAGCAGTGAGGAAAAAGAGTTACCCACACATGAGGAAAAAGCAGAATAGAAATAAAATGGAAGTGCCCAGCCTGGAGGTAGTAGCCTGGCTGTAACTCAGTGGAGACCAAGGGAAAGCAAAAAGGTGTCACAGTCCCACCTACACTGAGTTCTAACCTGATTTTTTTTGACAACTGTTTTATATAGACAAACATGCATTAGTGTCATGTTGTTACCCGGGGTTCTTTCAACCCAAAGCTCTTGGTAACTTTTACTCTGTGCGAGGTGGTGTCAGGAAATAAATCAGGGGAGACATGGCCGTCCGACCGATAGATGGCTGGCACAAACAGGACAACACAAGAATGCTTTCACTTAAACCTAAACTTTACTTAGTCTCAAGCACTTACACACGTCTGCAAAAAGTTAGTAAAACACCCCCAACCCTTGATAATTACCAAAGCTGAGTGTGGCTCTCGAGTGACACAGCGGCAGGCGTCCGGTGGCCAAATCTTCCGTCTGCTGGTGGGGACCGCAAGATGTATCCAGAGGGAGAGTCCAAAAAGAGTCCCCAAACAAGTCCAACTATCTCAAACTTTCCCCCCATATTTATACATTAGTAATAGAATGACATGTCCCTTAAAGAAAACTTGTTAAGTAAGCAGTTTAAATGGTCAAGCAAGAGGTTCCTTCTGATTATTGATTAACCAGGTGTGGGTTTTTCCAGAGTTTGCAGCCTTGAGACCCCAATAGACATTCCTGGGGCACATCCTGCTCTTTAAAAATGCATGTATCAGCAACTTCAACACAATTTTTATCAGGAAGGACAGGTCAAGCTGCCCTTTCTGTGGCACCCCAACCCCCTGCCTTGGTCAAGCTGAAACTGCTGAATAGGCTGCTTTTAACAATAAGCCATAGTGGTTTCAGGCACTTTACTGGTTTGCCAAAATCTCCCCGTACAATGTGACATAATATCACCAAGTAGCTGAAGACAAACAGCTTTAATACTCATTTTAATTATTCTATAGCATACATACCCAAACCAGTGAATAAACTAGCTAGAGATATATTCCAGGAAAAACTTGTGCTTCTAGATTTTAGTTTCAATCACTGTAGAGCCTCCCAAATATTATCTACCAACTGTATGGTTGACTCCATATCCCAAAAAACAAATCTGTCATGAAATATTTGCAATCTCTCTGGTTATAATATGGAAGCTTGAATGTGGAGAGCCAAAAAAATGTTCTTGATGTTCACCAGTTCATTTTTCTCTCCTGAGTTTGTTGACTCAGGTTGAGAAATGATCAATAATTTCTGTTTCTGGAAATCAATGTTATTCTTTTCATTACAAGGTGACAGTCCATATAGTCTCTTCCATGAGCTACAGTCATTGTGTTAACAGGATTTCCTTGGACTAATCTGTGTTTAAGAATCTATATCACTTGCCAATGCATATGGTGCTTAGATAGTATGTTGATGTGTGCAATATAAGAACTTGAATACAATACAGTGTTGTTATCTTCCTTCAGAATATTCCAGATCTTACAAAGCCATTTCTCTATAAAACGTACTGGATCTTTCCCCTCACTGTCTGTTAAGATGCCTAAAATTCAGACAATTTAAAATGTATGTTTCCTTATAAAAATTCTAGCTGGATTTTTCTAAATTCTCTGTTTTCCCAGTCTTTGGTGCAAATGATCATTATTTTTTTAAATCTAAAGTTTCCATTACTCGGCCTCTCATCATACAAATCTCAGGTCAAAACTGTCCAGGTGCTGTACAACTGTTGTTGGTTTGCAAAATATTGTCTTTACTTTAGTCTGTGGAGACATACAGAAGTTTATAGTTGTCAGTATTGAAATGCACAAACTCTGTCACAGCCTGCTGTGAGTGGTCCTATTTTGGCAAATCTAGTTGAGGTAAGTCCTTAGCCCCACCACAGCGAGACTGCAGAAGCAGGAGGACTCTAAAGAAATCCCCTGATCAAGTTTACTTTTGCTTTCTGGCATAATGTTCAATTAACAAAGGCCATCTTTTAGGTTCTCATCCATACCTGACCAAATATGCCAACTTTTAGTTGTGGCAAACATTTGAAATATATATATGAAGTTCCCTTTCAGGAAGTGCCCTGGAGGCTCATCTGCTCTTTACTGGACTTACCTGCTCCCCCCTCTTCCATGTGGGTTTCTCAAATGGAGATGTATTCTCTTCAAGTTAATCACTACAATTAATTTACCAGCTACTTTAAAACTGCTTGATCAATTGGGTAAACAGCTAAGTTTAACTTAATTGTTTGTATTTCTGGGAGGGTTTAGTAGCAAATGTAAAATTTAATATTGATTGATGGGACAAATCCCACTTCTCTTTGCTATAAAGCTTTATTTGATTTTTACCAGTACAGTCACATGTCCCCTGTAAAAACTCCTGTCCATTGATATGGTTAAGTTGGACTTTAAATTTAATGAAATGATCCATCTTGATTAGGGACTGTGTTTTGGTGGATTTTTTTAATTTGTATAATTCAGATTTTAACTTTATGCAAAATACACCGCTACCTCGATATAACGCCACCCGATATAACACAAATTCGGATATAACGCGGTAAAGCAGTGCTCCGGGGGGGCGGGGCTGTGCACTCCAGCAGATCAAAGCAAGTTCAATATAACGCGGTTTCACCTATAACATGGTAAGATTTTTTGGCTCCCGAGGACAGCATTCTATTGGGGTAGAGGTGTAATTAAAAAGCAATTTCAGGTTTCTTTAGGTGAAGAAGAGTGAATTACAATTAAAATATTGTAGGTTTATGTGGTAACAAGTTTAAGTGATTTTTGTAGTCAATTATATTTATGACTAGAACAAGCTGAGATGCACCAGTTGCCTCTTCAGTACATGTTCTGTTATCTTGCTTCATCCAGGGGTCTGTTTGTGAGAGGAACTGGAAAATAGTGTTCCATATTAGTACTGTTTGTTGGAATAGAGAGAAGATGTAGAGCAGGGGTCCCCAACGCGGTGCCTGCGGGCGCCATTGCGCCTGCCGGGGGGTGTAAGTGCGCCCGCGTAGCCCTCCGGTTTTTGTTTTTTCTCCGCCGGCAGCGCTGGGGTGGTTTTTCTTTTTTTTTCTTTGCTCCGCCGGCAGCGCTTGGCACCCGCCGGCACGGCAACACTCAGGTTTTTTTGTTTTTTGTTTTTTTTGCTCCGCCGGCAGCGCTCGGGGGTTTTTTGGGGTTTTTTTATTGGCACCCACCTGCAGTGCTTGGTTTTTTTTTTCTTTTTTGGCGCCCGCCGGACAAAAAAGGTTGGGGACCACTGATGTAGAGTACTCTGAAGCAAAAAGGGAATGGCTTCACATACCATGTCACAAGTTCATGATGTCAGTGTTGATTCTTCCAGGCATTATTTCTACCTGATTAAGGCTATACAGGAGTCCGTTCTGCATGCCTGCACAGGGGACTAAGGAGGGATAAGATGCCCCCTTGCTCTCATGTGCTGGCTAGCTGACAGTGTTGCTGCACTAGCTGGTGTGTTGGGGAGTATGTTGTTCCCGAGAAGGCTGACACCACTTACTTCTTCCCCAGAGCAGTGAAGGGAGACCAGAAGACAAGTTGTGGCTCTGAGTCAAAATTGGGTCTCCTCCTGGGATGACACAGCTATGCACTTTCCCCTTCACAAGGCTTGTGTCAAAGCCACAGTTTTGTTCTTTGTTTCTTGGGGGGACAAAAACAAGAAATTCAGATGTAAATGGGGTTTATTTTCCATTCAGAAATTTATGTGTGGACTAGGCCCTAGTAGTGGCACCATGATTCAGATTTTCCAGATCAGCTGAGATGTGCTCAACATAAGTCCCAGGGTGGGAGAAGGGAAAAGTCACATTTTTGGCTTCCCTGATTCTGGGGTTTCCAGGCATCAGACCTGTCCCTAGTCCAAGAAAGAGCAGATTTTAGGCTGCTCTAGATTATGCCAGCTGCCAGCAGTTCCTGGTACACTCCAGAAGCCATGGATCACCAGATGTTCATGGATCACCAGATGATCACATGCATCATCGTTGGAGCACCCACTCATGCCAGGACACTGCACTGTAGGGATTGTTCCAGTCTAGCGCCCCCTTGTCCACCCGCCTGTTTCCACAGTGGTCTGCATCTTCCATAGACTAGCCCTCCAGCCAGGTCACCTCTCAGTCCAGTCCCCTTTCTGGGGTTAACAGAAAAGTCCAAAACAGAAAGGACCAGAGTCTAATGGTCTTTGTGCCAGGCCCTTAGCCCCCATCTGGGACTCATCATTCTTGGTGTTTTTTAATCCTGAGACCTGTACTTCCCCTATTGCTTGGAGAGAGGTAGGAGAACTCAGGCCCAACCTCTTCTCTGGGTTCCCACCCAGGACCCTTTGTTAGGCAGCTAAAGACTGTTCTGTCAATCCCTCACCAATTCCCTGGGCTGCTCCTACCTTTTTCCTGCTTGTCAGTGTCTTCCACAGGTCTGCAGACTCTGCTATTCCCACCCTGGATGCAGGGCCGTCCCTAGACATTCTGGTGCTCTACGCAGCCCCCGCCCCCCGTGGTGATTGCACAGTGGGCCCGATCCCGCACTCATGGGGCGGCTGGAAGTGGAGTGACCCGGCCCCAGCCTGCTCCGCTCTGCTCCCCTGGCTCCTAGCCTTGGGACTTAGGGGGTAGGGAGGAATCGCCCTCCAGCACTCACCGGCGACACAGCTGGGAGCCGGCGGAGCGGAGCGGGCTGGGGCTTGGTCGCTTCACTTCCTGATGCCCAGTGAGTGCAGGGCACGCCCGACCTCTGCTGCAGTCCTCAGGGGAAGGGGTGGAGTGGGGGCAGGGCTGGGGCGGAGCAGGGGTAGGAAGGGGCAGGGTGGGTGGAGCAGGGACGGGGGCTTTGTGAAGCGGGGGCGGAGCAGGGGCAGGGACAGCTTTCCTGGACGGCTCAGCCGGCCGGGGGATTGGGTTGGCCACTGGAGCAGCACGCAGCTGCGTAGGGCACCAGGAAATGTCCTGATGCCCTATGCAGCTGCATAGTTTGCGAATGGCCCTGCCTGGATGTGTGGCTCCTTGCAGCTTCTTCCTAGCCAGCTACTGAGGAACTTCCTCAAAGCTGCTCCCCCAACCTCTCTGGCAGCAGCTGGGCTATATTTCAAATAGCTCTTCTGGTTTCCCTCCTTCAGACAAGAGCCTTCCGCAGTCCTTTTCCTGGAGCTGTGGTTGTATTTCAGATAGTCTCATTGTCTTTCCCCTTAAGGCAACCATCACTAGCCTGTACTTAAAGTGGTCTGGAAAAAAAGTATAGGGGGAGGGGTTGAGGCACTTATATTAATAGTATCAGGATTTCCTCCCAAACGCTACTTATTCCCAGGACCACTTCTTCTCTACCAATATCTCCTAGGTCCTTGTATTTATCAGACTTCCCAAAATCTTAAGGGCCATGCCACATGACAGGGATAGGTTGACCCCCTAGGCACCACTACCCTTAAGGGGACAGACTACCCTGTCACACAATAGCAAAGGTATGACCTCACCTCCTTTTCCCTAGACATACCCCTTTCATCAGGAGTGAGGATGGAGGTGGCCAGTGGCCCTATACCAACAGAGGATCCCTACACAGGGAAATCCTCCCCGGGCCATCTAAGCCAGGGTTATGGACATATTGCACCGCCAGATCAATGCAAAATGACCACTTGGCACTGAAGAATCAGGCCCCCTTGTACTGAATTATGCCTTTTAGCCTTATTATTAAACCACACATATGAGTGTACTTCCTGTCAGGCACAGTATGATAATATACACTCTCTGGTGAAGGAAAAGGATTATGGGGCAAACTTTCCTAGCTGAAACATGGCATCTCATATCAGGGGAAGTGCAGATCTGGTTCTCCTACAGCCAAAGGAGAATTGAGAATCACTTCTGCAGATTTCTTAGTACACAGGGATTTCTCAGTTTTTGGGAGGTCTGCATATACATCATCCTGGCATAACATTTTAGCTCTGAGTGATAGCTGTGGAAATTTTAAACATCTTAGAATATATCTTGAATATCTAAGTTTTTGCTGGATAGTTGAAACTACTGTTCTATTCTTAGCAAACCTAAAACAAGGAATCTCTCGGCCTACTATGTTTGGTTTTCCTTACTGTATTTGAAAGTGAAGTTTTTGCATTGTCACATATTACTTAGTATACAAAAACTCTAATCAGGATCAGTGCTAGACACTATACCAAAACATACCAAGACACAGCCCTTGCCCCAAGGATCTTATCATCTAAATTCCCAATCCTTCAAAGAGCTCTGCACAGGCAGACCCTTGTGTCTGCACAAAGCCTCTTGCAGGATTGAGGCTTTAGACAAGCAGTGACATATCAAGTGGAGGTGGAGAGGGATCCAATCAAATATAAACAATCTGAACATACATTTGCTATTATTATTAATATAACTAAATAAAGGTAACTCTGTGTTCTTCACCGACTCTAAAGGAATACATATTTGGATACAATAGGACCACCTGTTTTATTAATGAAATATATGCAATTATATTGCAAACAAACTTTGCTTCAAGAACATTTTTGGCTCTGCTGTGAAATAGCACAATGAGCCTTTGTTATGCTCTCAGCAGAGCTATTTATGTATTACAAGTGACTTGCCTAAGAACTGATTCCTCTGATGTTCTTCTTCCACACACTCAACATTTAAACTATATTGATAGAGATGTTTATATGAGCAGAAGTAATTAAAATGATCTCACAGACAAAGAATTCTGAAGCTAACAATGGGCGTGAGCTGCAAACTTCACATTGAGATCTGTATCAAAACTTTCCCCAACTTTGGAGGGGTGTTCAGCTCCAGGGCTTTGATTCAACTGAAACGGAAAATACAACAAAAAGCTCTGCATAATTCACATCAATTACACTCATCTTCAGTTGAAGTGAAAATGAGGCTCACAGTCTCTTAAGCAGAAAAAGGAGGTCAGGTCATGAAACAAGAGGGAGATAATTGGATGCTGGGAGGAAAGGGATCCTATGGCAGAAGGGGTTTATGAGCATCTGCCAGTGTATCATGCAGGATCCTTGTGGTGTTGAATAAGGGGAGTGAGCTGCCAACAGCTTCACTTAAATATTCTTAATGCCACTAGAGTGAAGAAGTGCTTTCAAAAGGCCTCCTTCCAGAAATCCTTGCTGTCACTACATAGGAAATGAAGGCTGGGCTAGTGGCTACGGTGCAAGTGTTGGACTTGGCACATCTGGGTTCAAAGCCATCCTCTGCCACAGAGTTTGTATGACCTTAGGCAAGTCACTTAGCTTCTCTGTGCCACAGTTTCCTATCTGTAAAATAGGAATAATAGTACTTGCTTACCTTATAGGGATGTTTTGAGGATAAATACGTTAAAAGATTGTGGGGTACTCAGTACTGTGGTAACAGGGGTAGGTAAGTGCCTAAGAAAGATAGGAGTCTCTCTCCCCAGGATCTTGCTGTAATGGAGCCTACTGAACAAAGACTGTAGGCTATACTTATGGGATGGGAGAATCCATTTTGAGAAGCAGTGACTCTGAAAAAGATTTGGGGGTTGTGCTGGATAATCAGTTGAACATGAGCTCCCATTGTGGCCCAAAGAGCTAATGTGATCCTGGGATGCTTAAACAGGGGAATGAGGAGTAGAGGTTATTTTACCTCTATATTTGGCACTAGTGAAACTGCTCCTGGAATATTGCATTGTTCTGGTGCCCACAATTCAAGAAAGATGTTGATAACTTGTAGAGAGTTCAGAGAAGAGCCGCAAGAATGATTAAAGGATTAGAAAACATGCCTTATAGCGACAGACTCAGGAGCTCAATCTATTTAGCTTAACAAAGAAAAGGTTAAAGGGTGACTTGATCACAGTCTGGAAGTACCTACATGGGGAACAAATATTTAATAATGGGGTTGTCAATCTAGCAGAGAAAGGTATAACATGATCCAGTGGCTGGAAGTTGAAGCTAGACACATTCAGACTGGAAATAAAGCGTAGATTTTTAATGGTGAGAGTAATAACCATTGTAACAATTTACCAACGGTCATGGTGAATTCTCCATCACTGACACTGTTTTAATCAATATTGGATGTTTTTCTAAAAGATCTATTCTAGGAATTATTTGGGGGGATTTCTGTGGCCTATGCTATACAGGTGGTCAGACTAGATGGTCAACAGTGGTCCCTCCTGGCCTTGGAATGTATGAATCTATGACATAAGCTTCTTCATGTGAGTCATGTTCTTTCCTTTTTGTGGCATTATACTGTATAATTATTATTTATTATTAGTAGTATTATTTTATGTATTTATACATCACCAAAATTGTGCATGGTGCTTTACAGATATTTAAATGGTGCTTCTCAGGAGAATTCTTTCTAATGGCTTGCTTGTGCCCATTCTTATGTAACTGTACAAGGTGGAGGGGAGAGTGTAAGAAGTGTTCCTTCATCTCTCACCCCCCCTGTGCAGAGGCTGGGTGCCATGCAGGTGTGGAGCACTGGCTTTGTTCCCTGCTATTGCCCCATGGGTATTGGCTGTCTAAAAAAGGGTGGGGTAAAGTGAGTTAATGACCTTGCCTCCCTCCAGGCCAGTCCACAGGCATGAATGGAATCCTAGAAGCTCTAGGAAGAATTCTGAGTCAGACGGCCTGATTTTTAGAGGTGCTGAATACCTGCAGCCCTCAATGACTTCAGCTGTAGTTATTAGTGCTGCTCATTGCTAAAAATCAGGCCCAGTATTTCTTTTGTGCACTCCCACCCACACCATTTCCAAGACAGGACATAACTTAAAGCCACAATCTGGCCCTAAGTTCAACATCACTCAAAAATAGGGGATGACAGACACCAGTTGTGGGGTGTACGTGCCACATACAGTACATAACCCAATTAATTAAATAACATTGTTGGTTCTCTATGCTTATGAGCTTGTTCCTTGACATAATAAATAATTTGAGAATTGATTTATCTATTAAAAAAAGACCGCTGGCCCAGGCCTCTGAGTTGAGCATTGTTATTACTTTGCTGATAGATAATGTTCTGCTGTTTCTTCCAGAAACCACTGAGGGGCAGCAGGTTTTCACAAATAAAATATTATTTGCATCTTTCATAAGTAAGAAAATGTTGAATTGTGACTGACAGACTTCATTGTTTTAATGAATTTTGTGCATCAGCTCACAGAAGTGTATAACAAATATGCCATTGTAGGGAGACTCCATAGGAAATGTACATTGTTTTTACTATTTATATAGTAGCATCGATGTGCATGCAATCTATAGACAAGTAAAAATACATTGGAAGTATCTTTCAAGATATGTGTGTGTAAAGCACCCCTGAAAGGCCAGAGGTGGTAAGATACAGTACCTGAGTAAATTTATCAGCTCCCAAACATACAGCTAGGTATTACATTTGGGAATGAAGCCTGGATATTAGGAGACAAGAATAAGAAAAGCTTTGATTTATTAACCTGAAACTAGCCAGATGTGTAATGGAATAGGATGTTACCACACATCTCTTTATGCTTTAGATAAATAATTGATTGTTAACAAGTCATTTTATTAAACCAGATATTGTTCTAGATAGATTATTAAACCAAACCATGAATGCATACACAAGTACGTAATAGGGAACACCAATACACCCTGTTCTTAATGTTCTTGCTATAGTTAATGTAGCTATACCTATATATCCTGATTCTCCACTGCCTTGTATCTGTATAGTCTTTTACACCTGTGAAAAGTAGACTGACGTGGAGTACAGGAGTGGAGAATTCTGATTTATGTGCATTTTACATTCACTTTACCAAGTAATAAATAACTATATAAGATGCAAGGCAGCAGAGAATCAGACCCATGATTTTTTACTTTTATTTGCAAGATTAAAATAGTTAATCAGTTTTGCCCTACAGCTGAGGGTTTTCTGTTTGGTTCATTCATGAAGGTGAAAAAAACATGGGCCAGATCCTTGTCTGGCCAAGCTGTTTTCTGCACAGGGCCCAAGGAGTGGTGCATTGGGCATTATGACACATATCTGCCTTCTCTTTCCCTATATAGAGCAGTGACCATCTGCCTGACACAATTTTTCAGCTTTGCCTCAGGGCTGCTCTAAATTACATGAGCTGGTAACAGCCTACTAGGGGCCATTCTGCTAGCCCAGGGGTCGGCAACCTCTGGCACGCGGCTCGCCAGGGTAAGCACCCTGGCGGGCCGGGCCAGTTTATTTACCTGCCGCGTCGGCAGGTTCGGCCGATCGCGGCTCCCACTGGCCGCGGTTCGCCGCTCCGGGCCAATGGGGGCAGCGGGAAGCGGCGCGGGCGAGGGATGTGCTGGCCGCGGCTTCCCGTCGCCCCCGTTGGCCCGGAGCGGCGAACCGCGGCCAGTGGGAGCCGCGATCGGCCGAACCTGCCGACGCGGCAGGTAAATAAACTGGCCCGGCCCGCCAGGGTGCTTACCCTGGCGAGCCGCGTGCCAGAGGTTGCCGACCCCTGTGCTAGCCCAAGATGATTGGAGTGCAAGGTGTTCTGACCACACTCTTACACCCTTGGAATACCACCTATGCCAAGGGATGGGGAGGAACAGGTGATATAGAACCAGCTGTGCCAGTTTTGTGCCACATGGAGATTCCTCTATATAAGGGAAATAGTAGTAAAGAATAAAATTGTCAGACACTTAGAAGAACATAAATTGTTGGGCAAAAGTCAACATGGTTTCTGTAAAGGGAAATCATGTCTTACTAATCTATTAGAGTTCTTTGAAGGGGTCAACAAACATGTGGACAAGGGGGATCCAGTGGACATAGTGTACTTAGATTTCCAGAAAGTCTTTTACAAGGTCCCTCACCAAAGGCTCTTATGTAAATTAAGTTGTCATAGGATAAGAGGGAAGATCTTATGGATTGAGAACTGGATTGAGAACTGGTTAAAAGATGGAACAAAGGGTAGGAATAAATGGTAAATTTTCAGAATGGAGAGGGGTAACTAGTGGTGTTCCCCAAGGGTCAGTCCTAGGACCACTCATATTCAACTTATTCATAAATGATCTGAAGAAAGGGGTAAACAGTGAGGTGGCAAAGTTTGCAGACGATACTAAACTGCTCAAGATAGTTTAGACCAACGCAGACTGTGAAGAACTTCAAAAAGATCTCACAAAACTAAGTGATTGGGCAACAAAATGGCAAATGAAATTTAATGTGGATAAATGTAAAGTAATGCACATTGGGAAAAATAACCCCAACTATACATATAATATGATGGGGGCTAATTTAACTACAACTAATCAGGAAAGAGATCTTGGAGTCTTCGTGGATAGTTCTCCGAAGACGTCCACGCAGTGTGCAGCGTCAGTCAAAAAAGCAAACAGGATGTTAGGAATCATTAAAAAAGGAATAGAAAATAAGACGGAGAATAACTTATTGCCCTTATATAAATCCATGGTACGCCCACATCTTGAATACTGCGTACAGATGTGGTCTCCTCATCTCAAAAAAGATATACTGGCAATAGAAAAGATTCAGAGAAGGGCAACTAAAATGATTAGAGGTTTGGAATGGGTCCCATATGAGGAGAGATTAAAGAGGCTAGGACTTTTCAGCTTGGAAAAGAGAAGACTAAGGGGGGATATGATAGAGGTATATAAAATCATGAGTGGTGTGGAGAAAGTGAATAAGGAAAAGTTATTTACTTGTTCCCATAATATAAGAACTAGGGGCCACCAAATGAAATTAATGGGCAGCAGGTTTAAAATAAATAAAAGGAAGTTCTTCTTCACACAGCGCACAGTCAACCTGTGGAACTCCTTGCCTGAGGAGGTTGTGAAGGCTAGGACTATAACTGGGTTTAAAAGAGAACTAGATAAATTCATGGCGTTAAATCCATTAATGGCTATTAGCCAGGATGGGTAAGGAATGGTGTCCCTAGCCTCTGTTTGTCAGAGGGTGGAGATGGATGGCAGGATTACCTGTTAGGTTCACTCTCTCTGGGGCACCTGGCATTGGCCACTGACAACAGACAGGATACTGGGCTGGATGGACCTTTGGTCTGACCCAGTATGGCCATTCTTATGTTCTTATGGGAATCTTTAGCTGACTCTTTAAGTCACCGTTCTGTCCCGTCTGTGCTGCCATAACAGTGCAAAGGGAATGGATCAAATCTATTAATCTCAAACAAGCAAAAGTTAATTGTCTCTCCAGTCAACAATGTGAATATTAACCTACATAATAATATTCCCGAAATGTCATTCTGTTTGTGTGTCACTCTGAAGCCTATTATGTCTTTAGAGTTAGTGTGAAGCAATGGAAACAGCTGCAAGCGTGGTTGAGGGCTCTTTTTGTTCAGAGTATCACCATGTTGAATCATCACTGGGTTTCATAGTTTGTTACCATCCAATTTTTACGCTCTCAGCCATTTTGATTTACAAAGTACACCCATCCAACGTACAGCTACAGCAAGGCATGTATCTATGCCATGCCGAGTGTCCTGGACCATTGTGATATCAGATAACTCACCCAATCACCACCCTTACTGTACAGCTAATTTGAATGCAACAGGTTCATTAGTTGTATGAGGAACACTGCACAGATGGTAGATTACTTGGCCCAACTGCCACACCTGTGGGCCCAGCTGCCAGCCACACAAATCAACACAGATGTCCCAGCACAATCCCCTTAGACACAAATCAACACAACCATCCATACTATATAATCAGCACACACAATAGACCCAAACACAGCTACCCTCTCACCAGAACACATACCTCTCTTTCACCAGCTGTACAGATCATTACAAATCTCCCAGCACAATCCCCCCCAGACAACAACATAGTCAGCATACAGAATAACCCCAAATACACATAGCCCTGGAACCAGCAGAACCAGTCATACTAAATATCTAGATGTAGTACAATGATAATAATAGGGTGGAACAATAATAGCGTGTATGAAACTAGAATCCTAACATACATAAAGTCATCAAGGAAGATAGAAGCAGCTTTAAAGAAAATGGTCTTGATTCACTATGTAGCTCCAGGGGCAGTAATGCCAGGGGATTAGGGAGAAATTCCAGTTTCAGGACTCTCCACAGAAAACATACATCACTGCATTCTTACCTCATCACCTTCATTCTGTCCCTTTGTGTGTATGCAGTATGGTATAGTGTTTAATTGTATGATCACATGTTATTTTTTCCACAGGATTCAGTGCACAGGATGAACTCACAAGGGAAGAGAATTAAGGTTGTTTGGGCAACCCCTAAATCTTGCATCTCCTGACTTTCAAGTGCTTGAATTTTCAACCTAAATAATGTTATTTTAATGTAGTTTTTGTTTTGTTTATTTGTTACCCAGTTACCTATTGTTAAAAGATATTTCATTTCATGTTTTCCCCATTGTCCTCGTCTTTATAATTAAAACCTATTTTTTATAGTAGGCCTGATTGACATATTTCGTCTTGTGTTTTTTTTTTGAGAAGTGCTGACTTGACCATGTGCTTTTTCTGATGCAGGCAAAGTGAGGAGAAAGTAATAACCCAGGGGTAGGCAACCTATGGCACGTGTGCCAAAGGCGGCACGCAAGCTGATTTTCAGTGGCACTCATGCTGCCCAGATCCTGGCCACCGATCTGGGGGGCTCTTCATTTTAATTTAATTTTAAATGAAGCTTCTTAAACATTTTAAAAACCTTGTTTACTTTACATACAACAATAGTTTAGTTATATATTATAGACTTATAGAGAGAGACCTTCTAAAAAGGTTAAAATGTATTACTGGCACGCGAAACCTTAAATTAGAGTGAATAAATGAATACTCAGCACACCACTTCTGAAAGGTTGCCGACCCCTGTAATAACCAAAGGCTTCATGGTTTGGGAATAAGTTACCTATGATAGGTCTTTTAAAGAAAATGCTTCCTTTCACAGTAAAAATACATGAGTGATTGTTTTCAAATGAAACCTTTTTAATTAAAAAAAGTTTATAATTAGTCTCTCTGCCTGCATATGCAAACATGAAAAGCAGTTTGAAATTCATTTTCTTCCCTTTTGTAACCATATAAAAACACAAGGAGGCAGTGTTGGCATATGTTTTAAAAAGCCTTGTGGATGAAAAGAATAATGCTATTCAATTTATTGGAAAAAACAGTTTGTGTGGAAATCATGTGATCTCTTTGTGTGGACTTTCAGGAAGCTATACACAAGTGATAATTCTGAAGAAATCCTTTTTTATATTTTAGAAATGTACTAATTACTGCACAGATAAATGAAAGTAAACTGAAAGCTTGGATTGGGGTTCTCGCTAGGGTTGCCAACTTTCTACTTGCACAAAATCGGACACACTTGGCCCGCCCCTCCTCCAAGGCCCTGCCCCTGCCCTGCCCCTTCTCTCAGGCCCCACCCCCACTCACTCCATTCCCCCCCTCCCTCTGTCGCTCGCTCTCCCTACCCTCACTAACTCACTCATTTTCACTGGGCTGGGACAGGGGTTTGGAGGGCAGGGGTGTGAGGGCTCCAGCTGGGAGTGCGGGCTCTGGAGTGGGGCTGGGGCTGAGGGACTTGGCGTGCTGGAGGGGGCTCTGGGCTGGGGCAGGGGGTTCGGGTGCAGGGGGTGTGAGGGCTCTGGCTGGGGGTGCAGACTCTGGGGTGGGGCTGAGGATGAGGGGTTTGGGGTATAGGAGAGTGCTCCGGGCTGGGACTGAGAGGTTTGGAGGGCGGGAGAGGGATTAAGGCTGGGGCAGGGGGCTGGGGTGATGGGGGAGGGATGCAGGCTCTGGGCGGTGCTTACCTGAGGCACCTCCTGGAAGCAGCGGCATGTCCCCGCTCCAGCTCCTACACAGAGGCGCGGCCAGGCAACTCTGCACGCTGCTCTGTCCGCAGCCGCCACCTCCGCAGCTCCCATTGGCCGCAGTTCCTGGCCAATGGGAACGGCAGAGCTGGCACTTGGGGCAGGGGCAGCATGCGGAGCCCCTAGGCTGCCCTTATGCGTAGGAGCCGGAGTGGGGACATGCCGCTGCTTCCAGAAGCCGCACGGAGCCCCGCTGTGCTGCCAACCGGACTTTTAACAGCCCGGTCAGTGGTGCTGACCGGAGCTGCCAGGGTCCCTTTTTGATGGGGCGTTCCAGTCGAGAACCGGACACGTGGCAACCCTAGTTCTCGCAACAAATGTTTTGGTGGCCTCTGTGTGGCCACCAACTCTTGCTGGTGGCCGCACTGACACTTTTCCCTAAAATACTTGATTAACTTTAGGAAAAACAAATAAATAGCACATATACACATCCATATCATTGTAATTTATTTATGTAGGGTTTTTTTTGCAGACTCAATAGTAAAAATATTACTGTGAAAAGTGATATTTGTAGGTTTGTTAATATCTATCACTTTTCACAGGACACTTAGCAGCTATCTGGAAGGCTGTGAAAAGTGATACTTGCATGTTTGTTAATATCAATATTAAGCCCTGGATGTGCAGGGTGGGGGAACAGAGGCAGAAACAGTGGGGGACATGGTGGGTTGGATGTGGGCCAGGGGAGGCAGTAGGGCCCCAGGGCGATGGAGGGGGGGATGCGGGGCCAGGAAGGCAATGGGGTCCAGGAGCGATGGGGAGGGATACATGGATGCGGGGCCAAGAGAGAGGAGGGTGGGTAGTGAGCCCCGCAGCTGTGCGGCTGGAGCCGAGGGTTGGCGCCCGCTGCTGTGTGGCCAGGGGTCAGTGCCCGCGATCAGAGCAGGAGCTGCACGGCCGGGGCAGGGAGTTGGAGCCCAGGGCCAGTGCCCCCCGCCATGCAGCCAGAGCCCGGATCTGGGTGTTGGAGCCTGGGCCTGTTCTGGGGGTCAGTGCCCGCTGCCATGAGGCCAAAGTCAGCACCCATTGCCGCGCACCCAGGGCCAGGGATCGGCGCCTGCTGCTGCGCACCCGGGGCTGGGGATCGGCATCCGGGGCCAGTACCACTGCTGTGTGCCCGGGGCTCAGGATCAGTACCCGGAGCCAGTGCCGCATGGCTGGGAATACAGGTCGGCGCCTGGGGTCAGCGGCCAGGAGTGGGGGTCGGAGCATGTGGCTGAGGGTTGGTGCCCGGGGCCAGCAGCTGCCACCGGGTTCAGGGGGTCGGTGCCCAGGGCCAGCAGCTGCCACCGGGTTCGGGGCCTGGGGCTGCCGCCACATGGCCAGGGTTTGGAGCCTGAACTGAAGCCCCGTGGCCAAAGGCCAGGGCTGCATGGCTAGAGCTGGGGGTCAGCGCCCAAAACCCTGCAGCCAGAGCCAGGTGTTGGCACCTGAAGGGATGCTTTATCTCTCTCCCCCCCATCACCACTCAGGAAGCTGTCGTGGCTGCAGGGAAACCCTCTGGTGGTTGCATGCGGCCACAGTTTGCCGCATTTGAGAAACTCTGGTTTGGATGACAATAAGTATATCTAGTTGCATAAAATGGAAACAAATTTGGGCTTTGCAAATAATCATGGACTACAGTCACTTATGCCTAGTCCACACTTACAAGTTTCACCAGTATAGCGATCCAAGTATCACTATACCACCAAACCCCTACTAGTGTAGGGTGGGTGAGCAAAATAAGTGAGTTCGGCAGCTCAGTGAGCAAAATAAGTGAGTTTGGCAGCTCAGTGAGCAAAATAAGCTATACAAGCAAAAGCACTTTTATGCCAGTGCTTTTATGTGTTTGCCCTAGGGCTTTTGCTAGCATAGAAATGTTGGGGGGTGTGGGTGTCAACATGCTATGCTGTCCAAAGTTTCTAGATTAATCTTGATCAAGATAGACTTTTATTAATAATTTGTAATGAATATTTTCACTGTAATTGCACATACCACGGCATCTGAGAATCTCTAAGAACTTTGCAACACTCTGCGAGGCAAGTATTATTCTGTAGATACCAAAGGCATGGGATTCCCTCTCCTGGATCTGAGCTTCCAGTATGAAACCAGCCAAGAACTTTCAAAGCTCTAAATGTTGTTTTTTTGTTGACATTTTTAAGGTTCTGGTAGCCGTGTGTCATGCTCAGACCAACTGCCAGGACCACAGGACACCTTTTCATACCATGGTTGGGTCCTTTCCGAGCAGTCAATGACAGAATTCCCACAGGGACTCGACATCCTCTTCATTGTTTGTGCTCTTCAAAGCTCCTTTGCATTGTTTTCTGGCTTCCCTGTTATGGTTAGTGTCTTAAAATCTGGCCCAGATTAGGTACTTAAAATTATATTTGACCACATACCTACGTGGCCTGATTTTCAAATGTGCTGAGCACTCAGCAGCCCACATTCACTTCAATAGCAACCTGTGGTTGCTGAGCCCTTTAGAAAATCAGGCTACATATTTAGATGCCTATTTAGGACTTAGGAGCCTAGTTGTATGTACTGTTTTTAACAGGAGAATGTATTTAAATTCCAGTACCCTGATTTGTTTTTCAGCCAATGTACTGAACACATAGTCAATATGTTCAACATGTTCTTGGGTGATTCCTCAAAGTGCTATTGTTCAGTATATGCGAGTGGTGCATTGACCCTCTTCAAGGCCAGCTGGATTGTCACTCTTCACTGAGTCCCACTTGGGCTTGAGGTGTGGTTCTCCCACTCTGACTTTGAGTCACTGAGAGGTGCGCCATTAATGCCAGAAGCTTTGGTCCCATATACATATGAATCAACACACTTGCATTGAGGTTTTGGCCTCACAACATTTAATGTCTTTCTTGTTTGCAGCTTCCTTCTTTGTTTGAGCTCTAGGCTCTTCTTCGTTGAGCTTTCACATGCACAGATTGTGGTTTATTGAAAACTGTATTACAATTGTGACCTCTCACTTTAAATCCGGGGGGAGGGTGTTTCTTGGTCATGCTTGCAGACTCAAGGCTCTGTAGGAAGCATGTAATCAGTCTGCAGCCATCCAGCCTAAAGTAAAGTGGGGTGAGCTGTACCTCTCTGTTTTTTAGGGAGCAGCTTACTTTTTTGTTCCTATTTTGGGGTTCTTGTGTGTTATTCTGAATTCTAATAACTAAAGTAGTATTATGTTGCAACCTTCTAGCAAGAGTATTTTTGTTTTTAATCTAACTTCAGTGTGTTTGCCATGGATATAGAGAAAGCGTCTCTTATTTGTTTTGCAGTAGCACCCACATTGTCCTTGATGCTTTCCATGCATATAAGGCAGTCCCTGCCCCTAAAACACAATTCTATAGACTGAGTCATGCTATCAGACACTTACGCCTGTGCAGATTCTCATTGAAGTCAATGGGGTTCTGCACAGGCACAAAAGTTTGGTCACACGGATCCTGTTGCAGCACCCAATGTGCTGGGAGAATGTGTGGTGAATGCTGCTGGATTATTTCTTTGATAACTATGAGTCATACCTTAGAGTGCATACTCCATCATTAGTCATTACTGGCTGGGATACAAAGATGTCACTCCAATCTGTCAGCTCCCTAAGATTCAAAAGGGACTCTGATATGTTTGACACATATGTAGATTTCAACCTTGTTGGAGTTGGCAATGACAAGTTCAATGAGGCTGAGGCTTGCTTTACCCAACACCAGGAATTTTTCTGAGTCAGTATGACTCCTGAGCAGGTAGAGTTCCAGGGGCATGATCAAAGATTCTCTGGTATGACTGCTTCATGGTACTGCCAGTCCAAAGTGGCCCTAAGTACAACATAAAAAGCCCAGGGAGGAGCTCTTGGTAGTTGCTGCCAGGATACCCTTATGTCATACCAAACTGACTGTGTTTTTTGGTCCCCTGGCCAGTTTGCAGCTCTTGTAAATCAGAGTACCTTTTAGGCAGTTCTGACTTCAACCAGGGAAAAGGGCCTTGTACAGAGCCTGTAAATCAGGGGAAGGCAACCTATGGCACGTGTGCCGAAGGCAGCATGCGAGATGATTTTCAGTGGCACTCACGCCGAAGGCGGCATGTGAGCTGATTTTCAGTGGCACTCACACTGCCCGGGTCCTGGCCACCGGTGCGGGGGGCTCTGCCTTTTAATTTAATTTTAAATGAAGCTTCTTAAACATTTTAAAAACCGTATTTACTTTACATACAATAGTTTCGTTATATATTATAGACTTATAGAAAGAGACCTTCTAAAAACGTTAAAACGTATTACTGGCACGTGAAACCTTAAATCCGTGAATAAATGAAGACTCGGCACACCACTTCTGAAAAGATGCCAACCCCTGCTGTAAATGGATCAAGAGAGTGTAAAAGTTGTTTTAAGCCACCACTGCACATGCACCTAACTTGTGCTGTGTACACTTTGACTGTAGCCAAAGATATGGCCCATGTTATTTCTAAGTTCTTATGTCCTCCTGGTTTGTGGAGGAAGCCTGTCAGCAGGCTTAAGATGAGAAAGTTTGCAGTGTGGTGTAAATATATCTAAATGTAAGCTTTTAAGTAATATGCATAAAAACTGTTTGGATATTTTCTTCATTTGTCTGCATCTGTCTTAAAAACAAAATCCCTGTATAGCAGCTATTTCAACCTATTGAAAAACATGCTGAAGGCAGACCAGTTTCTCTATAGACTCTTATTGCCAGGTATATGTGGTGCTGAAAGTAGTACCTGAAATTCTCCACTAAAAAGGTACTCTGAGTTGTAGGCTGGTAACATGATTGTGACTAATCTGATGAAAAGCTTCTTTTGGGCTACTCATTCCAGGGAAACTCAGATGTCATTTGTGAATGTTTTCCTGGTGGTAGTGATTTAGTTTGCAGAATGCACTTAATGAGGCTGTAGTGGCTCATTCAATGTTCATCATGTTTTACAAGGATAAGTTGGTGTTAGGGCTGCATTCAAAATTGTTTCTGAAGGTGATGATGAACTTTGTCTTAATGAGCCAATCATCTTGCCAACATTTCTCCTGGGCTTGCATGCACTCATCCCTATGAGCCCCTTCTCCACAAGTTCAATATCAAAATGTCTTCTTTTTTTTTTTAAATAAATCTGGAGTGGTCTAAAGGTTCCACAGAGCTTTGTTCCTTCTGACATTAACTCATAGAGCTTTGCTACCTGACCAAGAAGTCCATTTCTAAATGGTTCTCTGATTGCCACTCTCACTCCTATGGTCTGCTGGGCCTGTTGCTCAAAGGTTATTTAAAGGCATATTTCATTCAGAGGAGAGGCTTTGGCTTCAACCTCATTTGTTTTGGTACAGAGGGTTTCAAAGCAGCTGTACAGGCTCCTCCCACATTTCCAAAACAATATTGCTTGGATTTGGAATCCAGAGAGAAATCTGGTTTAATTTTTGGGGGGACTGCAGAACCCAATTTCTAACTAGGTTTATCCAAATTTTCCTGCCCCTTGAGTTTTCTATTTGGGGATCTCTCTACGTGAGAGAGTCATATTGTAAAAACTTTCCATGGAGGTGTTTTACTCCCTGCAAACATAGGAAATTTTCAAAAGTGTCATCTACTGGGGGGAGCTTCAGTTTGAGTGTCACCAAGCTTGAGATAATCCTGGGGTTTTAGGCTAGGCACCCCAAATCAGGGCACTTTTGAAAATTTTGATCATGGCTTACTGGAGGTATGTTATCCCTTCATAGTAATTTTTTTTAAAAGCTTAGTTCATATGGTTTTAGACATGCTTGGTTAATACCATTACTACTTCTGCCTATTGCAGTTTATGACATTTTAATTTTGGGAGACTGGAGTAAAAAAAATTTGCTTATAATTTTTGTTGTCTGAACATTCAATTAGCACTGTACTCCTTTTACACCATCATATTACCAAATAACAGCACTAAGCAAACCCTAATGGTAGCTTAATTATTAATACATCAGCCTTCCCCTACGTTGTGTTAAATGATTTTCTAAAGTGGTCTTATAGAAATGTGTTTTATTCTCAAGATTTGATACCTCATTTGCAATCAAATTCTGTCTGCATTTTGCTTCTTCCATTACATGTAAACTGATACATGGACATTTGTCTTCACAAGTTATTTCATGTGACGTAAGCACATTTGGAAATTCTCCATACATATTTCAGGCTAATACTTAAGCCACTATATTGGATTTGAACGTCTGTTTCTTAAAGAGCTCCTTCAGCTGTTGTTCAGTTGTTGCTTCTTTCTGCTGCATCAGCTCTGCAGCTCCTTTGGTCACTCCCCAGTTATCTGGTTTTGACATTGAAGGACAGTATGGCCTGCCTGAAGCAGGCAACAGATTCTCCCAGTACTCTTTTCTTGCCCTAAATAAAGAAAAATGTTTAATATTTTTAATGAATGAGTCTGAGGAAATGTTACAACAGTCTAAAATATTTTAATAACTAGATCAAAATAGTCAGTGGATTTAATTCATTTGCATAAATTTTAGCTCAATATGAGGTCTGGATACAGGAAGAGATTTATGAAGATTGGCTGTGTTAAAAAAAAAAAAAAAAAGTGCCTTCCATTCTTTTAAAGCAACATTTTAAGCCACTCACCAAATAGATACTATCAGCATGGTAGTCTATATTAATTCTATCTTAAAAGTTGCTATGAATTACTTTCATGTTAATCCAAACCAAAACATATTACAATTCCTTCATTTTAAGGGGCCTCTCTAGTTATATGTTCCCAAAACCAATACAGATGCATTGAATTGTATTACATAGCAACAAATGGGGAGGGGGGCGTGTAAATGGGGAGAGGGGAGTACAAATGTCAAGACCAATTCTGGTCAAAGTAGTCTGTGAAGACCCATTGGGCTAACAAATTAAAGATCATTAAAGTGTAAGAATGTAATTCTTTTAACATGCTATATGGCAGTTGTGACATTTCACTCTATATTCTTTATGAAAATATGCTTATGATATGACATAACTGAGATGTACTTTATGCAAGATGGGTCTTGTAAGATATCATTGGAAAGGTTATAATTTATTGAATGTGATTATCCAATGTGTATGCCTGTATCATTTCTGTATCTGAAGTTAGGAATATTGACCATGTATCTGTATTTCAACTTTGCCACTTTGGGTGATGCCCACTGCTAACATTTCAGGTACAACAATGGAAAAGCCAGACAGGGCGGATGGCCCATCAGCGAGGACAATGGACTATGAAAAAGGCTTGGCCTTCCTGCGGACGCTCCTGCCACTAACTCATGGACGCTGTGATACTACAGAGTCAGGTGGTCTTGTCACCTGATATTAACATTATCTGGGACTTCCTGTAACTTTCCACTGAAAGGGAAGGGGGGTGGGGTGGGGTGTCAAGTTTGGGAAACAAAGGATTTCCGCCTTATGTAAATCCTATTTAAGGGTGGGGAGGAAGGCAAATGGGACTCCTACTCTCCATGGCCAGTCTGCCCAAGAAGAAAGATTGCTAAAGCCACCTGAAGGCAAGGCAACGTGGGAGTCCAGACTGACACGGGTCCAGTCTGAAAAGAAATATAACTGGAACTCTGAACCACAGAAACTTTGCCACCTGCCTAAAATAACATTTAGGGTAAGAAATTACATTTTGTAACCTGTTTCTCAAGTATATTGAGCTTAACTTGCATATTTTGCTTTATTTGGTCAGTAACCTGCTTTGTTCTGTCTGTTATCTCTTATATTCACTTAAAATTCACTTTATTAACTACAAAAATCTTATTGCTTGTTTATAATATAACCCAGTTTATATAATTTCTAACTGGGAGGGCAAGAAGTTGTGCATATCTCCCTCCACACTGAGGGAGGGGGCGAATTTAATAAAACCTTAGGGTTTGTACCCCTTAAAGGGAGTGAGCACCAGAGTGTTGGGGAGAGTCCCTAAGGCTGAATCTTTCCAAAGCAGAGCTCGGTCTCTCTGTGCCGCTGGGTGTGGCCCTGCCTGTGTGCTTGGCTGGAAGAGGCTTGTGAGCCTAACCCAGCAAGGCCAGGTAAAGGGGACCCAGGCTGGCAGAATAGGCTGATTGAACAGGGGAGGCTCAATTAAACCCCAGCACATCAGGTGGTATCCCAGAAGGGGGATCCAACCCATCACAGCAGTCATTTAAGTTTGTAAAAATTCTGAATGTCAAGTGTGTAGCAGTCTTCAAGGTAATATGGGACTAATACTCCCCCATCCACTTGTACTGGTGGAAAGGAGGAAGAAATGGAAGAGCAGCACATGCATTCATTATGTTTTCTCCATTATGGAGTTAGTATAAGGTACTATACTACTTGTACTTAAGAGCCATTAGTGTCCACATTTTGTCCACATGACCACATTTTGTTTTAGCCTACAGATAGCTAGAAGAGGTTCCTGGGTTTTAACTAATGGCTACCAACTAATTAGTCTGACCTTAGGTCAGCATACAGGGCTAAGCTTCTTGGGGCAGGAACCATGTCTCCCTGCGAACATTATACAAGAGGGACATTAAAAAAAAAAAAAAAAAGTGTCCATGTCATAGTATTATATTACAAATATAGGTCTTAGTCTTGAAAGACACTGCTCACAACTCACTTCAACTTCAGTGGGAGTTTTTGGATTATACTGAGGGCAAGGTATCATGCTCAGGACCTGTTAGGATCAGGCTCTCACCCTAAGCATGGTTTAAATGACCTGGGGTAAAATACTGACCTCACTGAAGATAGTGGGGCCAGGATTTCACCCGTAGAGATTAGACCTGAACTTTCAAAGTTATGCTAATTCACATACATGTTCCGAGTTTCTCTGATAGTTCCATAATCATCAAGCCATTTCACTGTTTGAGACAACATAGACCACAGTGTATGGAGCATATTTAATGTGCCATTTAAGATAAGTACTATAGTTAATATACATACCTTGCTCTGACCCAGGGTTTGGTATGCATGCTCAAATCACTACCCCAGCTACCATGTTTCTCAGAAGCCAGTGGCAAAAATCCTCTTTCAGGGGCCAGCTCCTCGGCTATTGCTCTGATGTGATAAGGCTCAAATCCACAGCAGCCTCCAATGTATCGAATCCCTAGGTTATAGGCCTCTCTGGCATATTTTTGAACATCCCATCTGGTGACAATTCTTGGCTCCAGAGCTACAATGATATGCATCAGCTTTAACTACAATAATACTTAGTTTTAGCAGATATTTAGTAAAATCGCGTTACATTTTCAGCTAGTTAATTTCGCAAATGTGCAAAGTACAATGTCACAGGCATGACTGGGCTATTGCAGTAAAGATTTAAACACTGTTAATCAGGCTAGACACTACTGATGCAATATTTCATTACATTTTAGCTTTTAGGTGTTGCAATGCTCCTCTGTTGCATACTTGCCAGAAGTTTCCTTGTTCCAGAGGGATAGAGCCTGCCAAATTCTAATCTGACAAAGCCCTAAATCAAATGCCAGCTACTAGATGGGTATTTAAGTGTAAATCAGAGAGGTCACACTTAAAATACAGGCTTTATTCATATGATCGTTACTGAAAAATGCCAGTACCACTTAAAATAATATAAATGTTTAACTCTACTCAGCTTATGTATGTGGAGTAATAGCATCTCAGTGCTTTAAGGAACCCAGTGTTAATCCCCACACTTCAGAAAAAGTATCAACAAATGACCACTTTGTGCCTGGGGAAACAGACTTCATTACTTTAATCTACTACATCAAAGGACTATCAACTCACCTGCAACTGGGTGAAACACACCAATAGCCCCTTGAACTTTTCTCACCTGCTTTTTGAGTATGAGCTAGGGAAAAGCAGATGTGGCCAGCAGCTCTGTCAGATAACAGGCCCAATAGACTTTCAATTCCATCTCTCACATAGCAGATTACCTCTATCCTACCTTTTGTCCCCTCTGCTGCTGCTTGAGTCCAAGTGATGACAGCTATGCTTCCCTCCTCCCCCAACCATAAATTACTTGCAGGGGATCAGAAGGGCTGCATTGAGCCAATGTAGCACTGCCTCTTCCTCTGCAGCAGGCACTATGTGCAGGTGACTTAGGGGTAAACTCTCTCTTGTTGTTGCACAGATGGTGAGTGGAGTAGCAAAGCCATAGGGTTGAGAAGAGACTTTGGGAAGGGGGAGAGATACAAGAGGAAGAAAGAACCAACACAGGAAGGGACAAAAGTGAACAGCGAAATGGGGGAGGGCAGAGGAAAGAAGGAGGCAGGAAAACCAAGAAGAAATGACTGGGGAGATGGAAGAAGAGACGCGACTTAAAGAACAGAAAAGCAAATCCTGCAAATCCCAAAAGGGCCCTGTGGCCGCTGAAATCTGTGTGGTGCTGCTGCATGAAAGTGAGGGGCTGGTTTTCAGGAGGCTGCACAGGGAGCATGAACCCCCTTGCTGGGGCAGGAGACCCATGGGAAGGTACTAGAGCAGGCTTCTGCTCCACAGCAAGGAGGCAGGATTCCTTTCTCCACTTCCACTTGCAGAAATCCACAGCATCCAAGCAAATTACTCAGGGTGGATGCTGCTCCAGATACCATAGAAGGTTAAGAAAGGCATATTCAGAGAATGAAAAACTGTTTTTGAAAGAATAAAACAAATATTTAAAGAGGGAGAATAATCAGTCTTGGGAAGAGTGGACATTGGGAAAAGTAGGACGAGATGCTTCACTACATGAAAAAGAAAAAGGTAAGTGAAATCCAAGGGGTGTTTAATAAACAAACACTCAGATTTGTGCCTAGTCCTGTAGAGTGCACCAGGGAGAGTGGAAGTGAAAGCACAAGGGGCCCCAGAGTACACCACTGCCCTGTATCTTGGTGTATCAGTGCAAAGATAATGCAAAATATCAACAGACCAGAATACAGAATTTTGTACCCACTTTGCCTCAGTGTTAATGACTCTACAAAATGCAGGGCAAGAGTAACCTGAGCCCAGAGAATTTTCTCACCTCTCCTGCAATTCTTGCCACAATCAGTCCTATGCTCAGTTTGCATGATGACTGTACCAACTTAGTGCCAGCTAGGGCACTAACCTCTCTAAAAGGAACGGGCTAAGAGGAGAGTCATATCACTAGACTTGGGCCTGCATGTTTTCAACCTCCATCCTTCCCTACAAGTGGCACTTGTAGAATGTGGCAATTGTTGCATCCTTCTACATCACACTCCTCTCAGATCCACTGACTCAGGCACAGTACATCTAAGAGCTCGCCACTGGGGCCATGTACTAAGCACACAGTAAGGTATTTCTCTTGTTTTATAGAAAGTTGGCTTTATTCAGCTTTTTTTAATGTGTGGTTTAATAATGGTTTGGCCATTTATAGTATTAAAAGAGACTGAATTTTCCCCCAGCTGAAATGAGGTTACACCACTACCTGGACCTAACCCTCTTTAGACATTATTGCACCCTCTTCTTTTGAGAAGTAGTTGGATAGGACTTTACTGACCTGACTTTTAGGTTTGTACAGAGGAGAAACTTTAGCTCTGCCAATATGCCAACATTTGTAAGCAATTAATAGGGACACAGAGGGTAAAACAGGGACATGCATCTTTTAATCCTTTAGGGAGACAGAATGGAAAAATTGGAAAAGACTGTTCTTAAAGAAGGATAAATACTGTGGCAAACAGCAGAGCAGATGCCAACTACAGCACAGCTGACATACTCTTAGAAACTGAGACCTTGTTGGCTGGAACAGGAATAATACACACTTCTGGCATCTAAACACTTCCTGTATAACGTCCTGTTTGTCAGCAAAGGTGGGATACTACAGCAGACAGCCTACATTGATAATCTACCATATAAACCATTTGCAATCAAATAAGTAATTGCTCTCTTTAGGTAGCAAAGGTATTCACTGTAAACTGAAACATGAAATCCATTTCTGAAAAAATAAATCTTATATACATTGTTTATAATTAATAAGCCAATAACCATAATAATCATGGCAACAAATCCTTCACTGACTTCATTTGATTACGACTAGTGCATTTGTTCCACCTAGTGCACTTGAAGTCAGAGGAGTTATACCAAGGGATGAATTTTGCTCAATGAGTTCCCAAGAGCCTGGTTAAGCTTCCTAGAGTAGTATGTTTTCAGAACCCAGAAAGACTAAGGCAGTGGTCTCGAAACTTTTTCCATCGCACCCCTCTTACCCATACTGGAACCTGTCTGCGTCCCCCCCATGAACCAGGCTCAGGAGCTGGGGCCGGAAGCAGAGCTGCAGCTGGGTCTGGGAACAGAGGCCGGGGCTGTGGCCAGGAGCAGGGCCATGGCCATAGCCTGCAGCTGTGGCTCTGGGAAGGACCAGAGCACAGCTGGGGGCAGAGCAGGGGTCCCTCTCCACCTCCCATGGGGGCTGTCCCATGCCCCCCGTGCTCCCCCAAACATTCCTATGTGCCCTGTAAGGTGGCATGCCCCACAATTTGGGGACCACTGGACTAAGGCCTGGTCTACACTAGAAAATTAAATCCACAAAACTACACTCTGGTATGAAAAAATCCATACCCCATAGCAGCAAAGTTAAACTGACCTAACCTCCTGTGTGGAGAACACTAGGTCAATGGAAGAATTCTTACATTGATCTAGTTACTGCCTCTTGGGGAGGTGGATTACCGATGCCGATGGGAGAACCCTACCCATCGGTGTAAGTAGTGCCTACATTGAAGCACTGCAGTGGTGCTGGTATAGTATTTCAGTGTAGACAAGCCTAAAGTTATATCCTAATGAATGGCTCATGCTTTGTCCCTTATTCCTTTAGGCTAGGTAGAGAGAAAGAGAGAGAGGAGATAAGATTGTCCTGGAAACTCATTGCTAGACAAACTAAGGATCTGATCGGCTTACTGCCAGCTCTAATGAACTGCTCTTGAAAGAAGAGGAAAGACATTTTAAAATACTACCTGAAAATCTAGACATTTTTCTAGCTAGTCTAGGATTTTTTGATGCTGATGTCCTGTTTTCTTTCAAGATAGCTTTTGTTTTCTGATTCCATAGTGCGTGTGGGGATCCTAAACACACACCAACTAACTGCACATGAGGTGGCTTATTTTACCAACCTTTGCTGGTCCCTACTTGACCATACTAGCGATTAATTCATCTTCAAACTCCCAATACATTCCTGTATCTTCCACTGGAAAATCCCCAAACACATCCACCCCACTCCTCTAGCCTCATTTAAACCAGTTAAAGCACTGAACCTTGCACCAATGTGACTGAATGATACAGTGCATGCCCACTAACAACCCTGTTTTGGGTACACATTGTACACTACAGCCCTAGGCATTGCTAGGCTTGTGGATTGTAGTTCCCCCCCCCCCCCAATGCCTGACAATTCCACAGGAAAGCATTTGAGGCAGGGGTGCTGGAACACTTTATATAGTGGGGGCTGAGAGCCATTGAACCAAACTGTCAACCCTGTATAAGATGGAAACCACTTCAAGCTAGGGTGTGTGGCAGCACCCCCAGCACTCCTACTTCCGGCACATATGATTTGAGGTCTGTGATATATAGTGTATTTGCTCTCGTTCACCTGTTCTGATTGTTCCAAAGGATGCTTTGAGTGGTTCTGTCCTGCACATGGATCTATGTATGTGCCATAAGGGACAGATGCTATGTCCCCTACACTCATTCTCAATGCAGCTACCACAGTGGAAAGTTACCAGCCCCTCTCCTACTGAGCAGCTGCCAACCCACTTTAGGCTTGGACTCCAAGGCATTGTTACATGGAAGAGATAAGGAGTTCAAAATACATGAATGAAAAAGATTTTCAGCAATTTTTATAAGTTTACTTTAAATAGTTTTCCAGCAGAAGTAAAAGCTCCCTCCCCTCATATATTTCCCTATAGGAGCCAGAGATGGGAGTAGTCCAGGCCTAGATCTGGAGGGAGGCCATCCCTTCATAAGGCCAAGTAAACTTCCTCCCAGCCCTGTCTCTCCCTCCCTCAGACAATTTAGTTGGGTTGCTGTGGTACATAGCTGTCCCTGCTTTAAGTGACTAGAGTGGAATAGAGGAATGAGTGGGTAGTGGAGCACCATAGTGATGTATTTGCAGCAGAATAGCCTGCTGCACACCCTATCACTAATGAGCTTTCCTGTGTTCAGATCTCAGGAGAGCAGGAAATGCCCTGTCTGTCTGGGTACTGTGTCAGAAGCAATCCCCAATGAAGTACATGCCACAGAGGGTGTCTGTCAAAGTGTCTGCTAGTCACCCTTTGACTTTCCTCTTGCAGGTGAATCTCCTTGAGGCAAAAGAATAAGATTTAAATTGTTATATAAATGTTTAATTTTTTTAATTCTATTTTCACTTCCTTTGCTCAGAGGTTGGGGTGACAGTTGAGTAGCCACAGAGGGGGGGGACCAGGCAGAGCAGATCCAACTAAGTGCCAGCTTGGGTACTCTCAACCCCAGAGGCAGCCTGTAGGTGAGTGGTCTGATAGCTGCCAGCTATTCCCAGATATGTTAAGTGAATAATGTTGCAGCCTAATTAAACCACATCCATTGCATCCTGTTTTTCTTCTGGCGGGTCAGATGATAACAGTAGCCCATGCATCTCTCCCACATCCCTCTGATTCTAGCTAAAATAGGAAGAGAGTGTGTTGTTGTTTCCATCTTTTTATTATGTGAATAGTAGCTGCGTCTGTTTTCAAGGGACGTATTAATTAGCTGCCATTTAAAATAATTGTAGTTTGAAATCTTTCTGCTACTGTATTAAATTCAGTGCTAGCGGTAACTTTTCTGTATCTAAGAAATAATATAAACAACAGCCTGAGCCATCACCGCTGTCAGTGAAAGGTAGGCAACAGAATTTGGAGACCACACTAGGGGGACTAACTGCATTAATGCAGCTGCAACAGCAGCACTTGCTGCAGTGGTGCGGAGTGACAGTGGTGGATGACATACAGATGTCTTAAGCACTTGTGGGGTTATCAGCACTTGACCGTGGACACATGCTGTGTTAAAGGTGTAGCAGGGGCTTGCAGAAGTGCTAGCAATTCCACAATACAGTAATATCGACAAGGCTGCTGCAGCAATTCCTCCTGCACAGACTCTTTCTACCTGCCCAGAGTTCCTTGATCCTTGTGGCTGAAGCTTCTGGACAGGCTCTGAATTCTTTTCTGCTACAAGGAATGAATTTTAAAATTTTGATTATCCGATTGAATTGAATTAAAAAGTAATATTTGATGTGAGAGACACCACGTGTTCTATATGCTGCTTTTAGCATTCAGGGAATTAAGATCGTAAGAAAGTACCTGATTTTTTTTTTTTAAACCAACAAATTCAGAATAAGTGAAAGAACATCCACTCAAAGCAATCCTTAGATGAGTCCCCATTCATAAATATAACAGGCCCTATAGCATGGAATCAGTGAAGAAAGTTTTGTTTAAGATTGCTTGTCCCAAAGCAAGAGGATCTGCCACAAGCTGGTAGGCCTATCTAGGAGAGGCATGAATAAGTCTAGTGCTGAACCAGCTACTTTTAAGAATAACTGATTTAAATGCAGACAAAGCTTTTGAGGACATTCCTCCTATTCCATTAAAGTTCTTGTTCTGCCCTCAGCACCCTACTATCCAAGCATCTTCCAGAAGTACATTAAGTGACTTGATCAACTACTCCTGTCCTCTCCCCACATGAAAAAAGCAGCATGGGGTTCTCTTTCATAAGCTATATGCACACTATGTTATGCTTTTGTATTCGCGAATGCAAGGTCAGAGAGTTATGCCTTGCACTTTGAATGAAAACGGGGAGGTTTGTGCTGGTTCTTGGAGTATACACAAGTTTGTTCCTGAATCTTGGACCAGCTCCTGCAAAAGCTCTATCTCCTGCACAAATAAACTTTGCTCCTGAGGCACAATGGAGTTGTCTAGTGCAATTATAAAGATAATGGCTATAGTTCTTGTTCTAGAGTTTTGGGCTGTTTTATAGCTAACCTGAGCCCAGACCATTGAGCACCTTGAAGATAAGTGCAGGGACCTTCCATTAGACATGATATTTGGGAAGCCATTGTAGTGAGTAGGAGACAAGCACATCAGACCGGTGATAGTCTCCTCAGCAACATGGGCTAAGAGCTTCCTTCCACCTCTCCAGAGTTCCTTGGAAGATTGGGCTTTTTGGCTGAAAGGATTAACAAGGTGTAGATACACAGTGGTACAGAAAGACAAATAGGAAACTATTGCTAAGGCTGTACAAATCCAAACAGCAAAAGCAGATTTCAACCTTAATCCAACAGCCAGTGAAAGACTCAGTAGCTTCAATATCAGGTTAAGATACTTGAAATGAAACTAGGACATGTAACAGGTCAAATTCAGACCTAGATTAGAAAACTGACTTCACTGGTATCCACTCACTTATACCAGAGTTCAATTTAGCCCCTTTATGCAGGCTCTTGGCCAGAGAGTAAGCAGTGGGAGGGGAGAATGTTGGTTCTAATCTATGGTACTGGGAATATACTAGCAGATGACCTCATACAAGACAATGTTTCCTGAATAACCAGCATCACCTAGCAGTGGAATAATTGCAGGGGAAATAGCCATTGTTCTCTCCATAATGGAGATGAGAATTGTTGCAGATTGCTCAGCAAAGAAAAAAGTTTACATGAGCAGCTAAGTAGTGTTACTGGGCCAGAGCCTGAACAGATGCTAAAAAGGAGAGGTGTACAGCCTAAAAATGTTTCTAAGAAATAGAGCAGGAACAGCTGTCATATTTCTTGCTACAATACAAGGAAAAAGTCAGTTATAAAAGTAAGCTCTATGTTTAGGAACTCCAGTAAAATGGAGGATTTTTTAAAATGTATGGAGATGGATCCTCTTAGAGAAGAGCTCTATTTGAATTTGCAATCTGAGGATTCTTGGCCACATGGTGAAACTGTTCTGTCAGTCTCTGAGCTAGTTGGAACACATTTTTGGACATAATCCAAGCTATAAAATCTAGGATTACTTTGTCCTGCATTTTAGAGAGTCCACCCAGAGGGGCATAGCCTGGAAAGATACTGGAATAAATTATTAAACAATCAACTTGTAAGCACCTAGAAAATAAGAGGGTTAGAAGGAATAGCCAGCAAGGTCTGGCATAATTTTTCTCTTGACGCAACCTACCTAATTTCCTTTTTTGACAAGGTTACTGGTCTAGTGGATAGAGTAAAGCAGTCAACGTGATATCTTGATTTTGGTAAGGGTTTTGACATAACAAGAAAACTAGGGAAATGTGGTCTAGATGAGATTACTGTAAGGTGAGTGCACAACAAGTTGAAAGACTGTCCTCAAAGACTTGTTACGAATGGTTTGCTGTCAAACAGAGGATGTATCTAATGGATTCCCATAGCGTTAGTCCTCGGTCTGGTACTAATTCAATATTTTTGATAAATGGAGTGAGAATGTTTATAAAATTTGCAGACGACACCAAGCTGGGAGGGGTTGCAAGCACTTTGGAGGACAGGATTAGAATTCAAAATGACCTTGATAAATTGGAGAGACTGGTCTTAATTCAAGAAGATGAAATTTAATAAAGATAAATGCAAAGTATTTCACTTAGGAAGGAAAATATTAGATGCACAGCTACAAATTGGGGAATAAGTGGCTAGGTGGTAGTACTGTGAAAGAAGATCTGGGGGTTATAGTGGATCACAAATTGAATTTGAGTTAGTGTGATGCAGTGGCAAAAAAGGCTAATATTCTGGGGGGTATTAACAGAAATATTGTATGTAAGACACAGGAGGTAATTGTCCCGCTCTACTCAGTACTTGTGAGGCATCAACTGGAGTAGTATGTCCAATTCTGGGCACAACACATTAGGAAGGATGTAGACAAATTGGAGAGAGTCCAGAGGAGAGCAGCAAAGTGAGAAAAGGTTTAGAAAACCTTTAAAATGAAGATTTGGGGGGAGAGAGGGCACGGAGGCAGGAGGGGAAAGAGACTTGATAAGTCTTCAAATAAATTAAGGGCTGTTATAAAAAAAGAGGGCTTTGATCAATTGTTCTCCATGTCCACTAGAAATAGAACAAAAAGTAGTGGGCTTAGTCTGCAGCAAGGGAGATTTAGGTTAGACATTAGGAAAACCTTTCTAACTATAAGGGTAGTTAAGCTCTAAAATAGGCTTCCAAGGGAGACTGAAATGATCATCATTGGAGGTTAAGAACAGGTTGGACAAACATCTGCCAGGGATGGTCTAAGATTACTTGGTCCTGCCTCAGTACAGGGGGCTGGATTTGAGGACTGAGATTCCTTCCAGCCCAACAGTTCTATGATTCTAAAATTCATTTTGGTTAATAGCAACTGCTCTGACTTTCCTTGATGTGAAATTCTGCACAGTACTGTACGGATTGATGCCACTGCATGCACTGATACCACTGCAGCTTTATCTTTGCTAAAAATCACCAATTTAAAAAATGGTCTAGGTCTTACCGAAAGGAAATTCTGGAAGATCAATAAAGCCCTGCTTCCCACAGTCAGGGGTATGGAAAGCAAGTGGCTGAGACATCAGGTGTGCTTTCAGTTTAGCACCCTCCAAGCTCTCTTTCATGAGCTTCACAGTTCTCAGGCAAGTCTCTGGATCAAAATGGCAGTTCACTCCAACAATAGAAGCACCTGTGAAAAAGACAACTTTCCAGTTACACTGCTTTCCAGGAACTGGGCAATGACTTAATAGCAATTAAAATTCTTAGCCAGAGTGAGGTTGAATGCTTTGCTTCCAAACACTACCAGTACGACCACAAGCCAATCAGAGCAAAATCAAGTGGCAAGACAGGAGATCGAGACAATCTCTTAAGATCTTGCATGGTTTCCCTCCCATTCTTTAATGGGAAAGCTGTCTTTTCTGTATGTGACCCATACTGCATTCATTTCCCTTGTCTCCTGTTTTTCCCTCCAACTCGCACCATCACCAGTGTTATCACGTGCCCCATCCCCTTTTCCAGAACCAACATCCAGTGGCTTTAGCCCACCTTTTTGCCCCCTATGATGCTGGGACTGCTTCAGCAGCCCAAGTAGAGCAGTCTTAGGACTGCTCAACTTTATGCCAGTTGCTTATGGCTCAGTGATCTGTTCTAACAGCCATGGATTACCAAAGCAGAGAGACTACCTAGCTATACCCCCCTTTTTGCAAGATGAATCTTGAGATGTAGAGATTATAAGGCAGGAAAGCAACCTGGTTACATTTATTAATTATAACCACTAACCTACCTAGTTGAGATGTGTACTTTTATGTTCCTTGTGTAGGTGCCTCAGTTCATCTCATACTCCTAAAAAAATATTTTTAAGAGTATATGGGGGAGAAACTTTCTTACCAGCCTTTACCAGTTGGACAGCACATTCTCCAGGTGGTACACCATGCAAGTCTCCCTCTGGACCAATGCACATGGTAACTGCGACTGGCTTCCCAGATTCTTTTAAGGTTTCAACAGCCCATGCAGCTTCTTCAACATGTTCAAAATACTGAAAGAAAGTAAATCTAATCTATTTTCTTGTGTGTGAGGACCCAGCCTAAGTGTTACACACTCCTTAATCTCTACCCCTCTCACCCAGGTAGATCTCAGGGCCTGAGTCTCCTCTCATTTACATTGCCGTAACTGTTGACCCAGTAGTTACTCCTGACTTACACTGCTATAAAGATTAATAGAATCAGACCCTCAGCCTCCATCACTGGGATTTAGATTATGTTTGTACAATTTGTTCTCTGTAAATGGCTGCGCATTGCACCCCAGAGAAAGAACTATGCCTCTGAGGCTTGATTCCTTCCCTATTCCCCCCCTTGCTCCAAGTGTGTGGTCATTTGCTATTGTTTAGTGCCAGAAGCAGATTATTAACCCTACTATCTCACCAGCTCTGCTGTTCTCTGCCCATTCCTTGTCTCCATTCACTCCCACTTGCCTGCATGGCCTCTGCTTACCCTTCCACACCTACAGTGGAGATGTGGGGAGACCACACTGGAGCAGAGATAGGAGGAAGGTGTTATGCCTCCTTATGCTCCTGTGTGGCCACAATCTGGCCCTGAATAATCACAAAGATCCCAATTCCACAAGGAATACCAAGAACTGTCATCAGCATCATTTGAAGGATTACGGGCGAAATACTGATGAACATCTTCCACTTCAATTGAAGTCAATAGGTCTGGGAAGTGCTTAGTACCTCTTTGGATTTAGCTGCAAATGAAGACAAAGGGCTCAATTTTCCATTCTACCTTGTTCTATAGCCCCTTTACACCAGTCTGGCAGCATAAAGGAGCTGTTAAGGTAGCAGGGCTGCCCAGCAGGGAATGTTGCTGATATAGGGTCTTCCCCAGATGGACAAAACTGACAGTCAGTTCCACATCATCCCCCTCAGAGGATGTGCTGGAATGTGGCCAGGGGAATGGGACCATGCCTGGAGCACCGCTGCATCCAGCTATTATCAAGGGTCATGGGCAGCAGAGTGCAAGTTAGAACAGTCTTAAGGTTCCTCTAATTTAGGATGGTAGCGGAGAAGGCACCTGGATTATGGGGAGGTGCAAAAGTGGGGTCAAGCCCCATCACCCTCCCCTTTCATTCCTGCACAGACCAGAACAGAGATTTGGGGTTAGGGTCTTGGTTGCACTCTACACTGCAATGTCTGCCAGTAGTGTATTTGGAAAAATATATCCGCTACTATTTGCATAAGAGCACAAGTAGCAAAATTTTAAAGGAGACTAAAGACTTCAAAACTGACTAAAGATTTCAATTCTAAGGAAATGTGATCAGCTGGCAAATTGCATCAATTGAAGGCACTTTGTTTCTTTACAGTTGGATTTACCTCTGCAATTAAGAAGTCCACATTCTTTTTGGAAAAGACATCCAACTGCTTTCGAAAAATTGCTTTAACCTCAGCTTCATCCCTGCCACTCAGGTATGATGGTGTCTGACTGACTCCTCCAGCTACCAAAGCATCTCCTCCTTTAGCCACTTCCTTTGCAATGTCACAAGCAGCTTCATTCACTGTCTGGCTCTGAAATATGAGAACAGACTACATCAATACTGAGTTATTACAGAGATGCCTACATTTCAGAAGAAAAATGAGTCTTAGGAACCATAATCAGTTTCAGGTTTAAAATTTCAAATTAGTTTTAGAAATAGACTTTGCTTCATTAAAACATTTTAAAGTACCACGTAATGTCACACCATCTGAAAGTTGTCATAATATGAAGACATTAAATTGTTTTAGCAGCATGTTAGTAAAATAAAGGTCAACATATCATGTCCTTCAGGTTAGCTAATAGGGCACATAACTATCTTACACTGCCATCTGACACTAACATTATCGTGATTGATGCCTATGGAGGTGTATTGTTATAACAACATTTTGCTTTTATTTATAGTAGCATCTTGCATTTGCAAACTATTTTGCAAATATTTTTGATTAATCTCACAATTAGATAACATTCATTTTGATAATTCTGAATATTCATCAAAAATACAAGATGGTTTTGGGATAAGCTGCATTACTAAAGAGTACCAAGTCTATTTGGTTTCTCACACTTCACCATGGATCATTAAGAAGTCTGTTGGTTAACCTGTTGTACTGGGTACCTGACTGGTTACTCACCAGTTATCACAGTATGGATATTTAAAGGTTGCTTTGTTTGTTTTTTTGGTAAGTGAACTGTATATAAAAAGACAACATATTTCCAAGAGATTTTATCATACTAATATATGTTTTGGATCCCTCATAGTCAAGACATAATTAAATTTAATTAGTATGTATACAACAATCCTCCATCAAGATATTTTATATACTCCATATAAAGATCCTCCTATGAATTTTCTGCTTATAAAATAATGCTTATATAAGCAAATATTTAGTTTTAAACAGATTCTTCTTTACAGTTCCAAAGACCACCTATGGGGCCTACTATGGATATGTTTATATATTTTTGGATTTCTATGAAAGAATGGATGTTTATACATTGAAAAGTGTTGATTGTCTGTGGTTGTTATATCATAATTTGGAAACTCAAATTACTAAGCTGGATCTTGTACATACATCTGTGAAGATCAAAAGAAATTTTAACCAGAGTAGCATTAATTATCCCATTGTAAAGATAATAAATCAACAAATTTAAATATATGGGTATATAAAGGAAAACAGATTTCAGTACTTAAGATTGATTAATCAATCTAGACTGAAAGCCAAGTTCCCTATACACTTAAGTTAGCAGTGCTAAGAGAATTTGTGAAAAACAGATTAAACAGGGGAAAAAATAATAATTTGTTTAAAAGGTCATGATTTGGAATTGATAGAACAAACAGCAAGGTTCTCACTATAGATATGGAAGCATGTCCAACCAACAAAAACAGGGATTTAAATAATAATAATTAAAAAAAACAAAAAAAAAAACGACAAGCATTCGTCCTCTTTATGCAAACTCAATCACCTCACTCTGAACGAATAAATAAAAACATAGGTAAATATGGCACAATGTTAATGGGGATAGAAGAATTTAAGAAAAAAATGTTTATAGTAATGTTAGAAATAAAGTCATTTGAATGCATTCTGATCATAGAGTAATGTATAGCCACTCTGTTTTGAGACACTCCCACATTGGGATCTTCTTGTCAAAACAATGCACAGTGCCACAATATGAGTAATGACACAGGGCTCAATGCTTCCTCCCTTTTGGGATATGAGCAACTCTTTTACATACCTACATACAAATAATTTCCAGTGTATCTTCTGGGTAGAATCAGGCTCAGCATATTTATCATTAACTGGATGGAAGTATGAAGTCAGGCTGAATATAAGTTATGACAGTCTAAGTGGGCAAGACCTGATGATGTGGTACAAGAGCAGAACTAAGTATCTCATTCTGATAAAGCCAGTGTGTGTATGTTAACCCTGATTTGTTAATTAGGCCCCAAATGCTGCCCCAGCACTTTGCCTGGAGAAATTTCTCAGGGCATGGAGATCTCCACAGGGATGAGGGGAGGAATTTCTTCCCCTCATAGAATCCTCTCTACATACCAAAGGCTTGAGCAGGCATGTGACCCCCTTCACAGGGAGAAGAATGAGAGGAACCACACAGTGGCAAACCCTCTATTCCCAAAAGACTTGCTATAAAGGGCTCTGGCAGAGCCCTGAGCTGGAGTCCAAACCCACTCTTGTACCCTGGGGGCTCACAATATCTTTCTGCTCCCCTGTGCAGCACAATCACAGTAGTTCTACTGTCAGGGCCCCTCTTCACCTAAAGAGGGGGCAAGATTTAGGACCAAAATCAATATTTTGGATGTACTGGTTATTGCGGTGTTGTAGATGATATGCTCTTAGCACCTATTCATTCTTATTTGTTATCCACATATTATTTTCTCTGGGATTCTTCATAATTTCTGGGGTTGGGTTGTTTCTCCAGATGCTGAAGGATTCCCTGTTACCACTGATCTTGCTGTTTGTGGATTCAGTCCTTAATGTACCCCATTTAAGATAAAGAACTTATTTTTATTCAACTTAACTCCAAATAGAATATTGAGTCATAGTTTTTCTCCCTCTTTTCACCACTACCCATGTTTTGATTTTTTCCCCTTTGTCATTGTGAGCCGGAGGTCCTTCCTACCACTTCAGACTATGAAATCCTAAGCCCTCCCCATTTGATTGGAATTTTTATTTCCATGCCCTTGAACATGGAATTAATTCTGACAAGCTGTAAAAAGAAGCCTCTGTGTTCAAACCAGAGAAGAGTATCCATTTTCCATAGATCACCATTAAAACCAGTGTTTTACTCACAGATATTTTCTCAGCTACGTAGTTGCCCCTATTCTCTAATTTATCTTCGCTGGCATAAAAGGTGAATGTCTGTAAAACATTTGATCCAGCTCTGAGGAATTCCCGATGAAGTTGACGAACTGCAAGGTATTAAAAAGAGGCAAAAAAGTTTGATATGGTTGTTACCATTTTAGCACCTGTTTGCACAGTTACATATTTATTGGTTAGGTTATGTTAGCTTAGGAAAGGTTCTGAATTAATGGTATTGTAAAAAGACATCTTCTACTTAGTTTTGTAGCAAGTATAGCATCTGCAGCAAACACTGCCGCCTTCTCTGTTGATTTACCTCCTAACCTGGAGGGACAATTTATAGGGGAAAGCAGACAATTCAGTCTCCTTAGCCAGTCAAACAGCCTTTGCTGAGACTGTCAGTCTCCAGTAAGGTGATGTTGATCTGCAGTGATATGTCTAATCAACCATGGAGGACCTTTTACCCTACAGTTACCCTGCCAGTAAGCTCACTCACTGAATCTTTGGCACCTTGCCTATCTTTTGCAGTAGTCTGTTCTGCAGACCTCCCAAGCTGTAGCCCCCGAATTGACATTCCTGAATGTACCCCAGAACTTGACAGCACTGCAATCAGCCATTTTGTATGTTCAACCACTGCCAGCTCAAACACCACATAGCTAGAAATAGTTTTAGGGCCCTGAGAGGCAAAGCCATGCAGCTGCACATCTGCAGTTTTGCTATCAGAATGGGAGGTTGGGACAGGAAGTTAAGGTTCCCTGGAAATAGAAGGAATATTTGGACAACCAACCCCGGTTTTAGGCACCTTTGACATGTAAGTTTTATTGTTCTGATTAGAAATACTTTTCTGATAAGGAGAATAATGAATTGTTATTGGCTGTTTCTAGGGAAATTGTTAACCTACCAGGGAGTATTATGAGGTATGTGCTTTGTCAGGAGAAAATTTATAAAAAGTGTAGTTAGAAAGTGTACTTTGGAGCAGTCTGAGGAAGATTTCTTTGGGCAAAGATCTGATAACTAAGTTCCCCAGCAGCTAGACAGAAGGAGGGCCCCCCAGAAGCCTGGCTGTTGATTCCTCAAAGCCATCTTAACTTTGGTAAATATAAAGTTTAAAGATGCTCTGAACCTACTGTGACAGCATGCATGTGCTGTGATCTAATAAAAAAGTAGTTTTAGGTAAAAGCACTCTGGTTTGTATCACATATCAAACAGAGGAACTGTGTCCCCATTGATTTATTCCTGACACCACCTGGAGAGAAACAGTTAAGTTACCATTGCTTTGGGTTCTGAAAACCCTGGCTAACAAAGTGTTACTTAATAGGATTGCTGTAAGGTGGTAAAGTGAAAGGGGAAAGGAAAGCGGATGTCAGCAAAAGGAAGAGGAAGTATGGAAACAGATCAGACTAAGGGCATGTCTACACTTATGGCAGCAGTGCTGATTTAGCCATCCATGCAGTGGTGTCAATTTAGCAGGTCTGGTGAAGACACACCAAGTTGATGGCAGAGCGCCCTCCCATCGACTTCTGTACTCCACCTCCTCGAGAAGCATAAGGTAAGTCAGCGGGAGAGCATCTCCCATCGACACAGTGGAGTTTAGGCAGCACTGTAAGTTGATCTAAGTAATGTTACTTAGGTCAGCTTACAGCTTTAGCGTAGACCAGCCCTTAGATCAGTGAGAGAAAGGGAACATAGCAACTGCCCAGGAAATTAGTCGACAGTGAAGATAAGGGATCTGCTCTAGCCTGTGAAAAAATAAAATAGTAATTGTAGCACTGTGGCCACTTACTGCTGCCTGATTGCCCCTTTTTTCTCTTTCACAGGGCTCCTTAAACTCCACACAGCCCAAAGGAAAATTACAATATTCTCCACCTGGGGTCCAATTTATTCATTCCCCAGGTACATACTGTCACTCCAGGCCCCAATCCCAGTTTAGTGTCGCTCTTTCCTTAGTTAGGGGGTTCCCAGCCCTCTTTCCCAGAGCTGGGCCAAAGTTCAATGTCTCTGCAGGAACCAGGCTTGCTCCCTACAGCAGCTTCAAGCCAACTACAGCTTCTCTGGCTTCTGTTTCCTGAGCAGCTCCCAGCTTACCTCCAGGCTTCCTGCCTGAAACAGCCTCTACCACTCTCTCAACCACCCTTTCTCTGCAGCTGCCTGCTGGCTTTTATATCAGCATCACTTGATTCCTCTCAGGTGGGGCTCATCTTGTAATCAGGGCTGGCTTAGCCCCAAGCTCTCCAACACACAGGCAAGCCAGCCTGTCACAGGAATCACTATCAATCTTGGAAATTAAAGAGCACAAAAGCAATATTTTATGTGAAAAAGTTAGTGTACTGCCAAGCACCCTCCTCTTACGGCCAGCATTTGCTATTCCCCCTTTTCTACCCAAACTTAATACTATTTATTATTTGTATGGTGGTATCACCTAGAAACTCCAACTAAGACCAAGGGCCCATTTTACTGGGCATTGTACATATATAATGAAAAGAAGGTCATTGCCCCCAAAGAACTTGCAATCCTAACACAAATTTCACATATCCCATAAAGTTAAATGTAATGCTTTTGTTGGGCCCAATCCTGTACTTTTGGAGGCAAAACTTCCAGTGATTTTAGTAGGAATTTTACCTAATGGACCTGATCTCATAGAAGTAATCAGTGATCAGTTTGTATATAGAACGCTGCAGTTGTCACAGTAGGGGAACAGGGATTAACAATTTATTTTATACACAGTCCACTAAATAGAAACCAGACAGATGGTAATTTCTTTTGGAAGACCACCACCCTAGGTAGATATGAAATAGTAAGACAGACGTGTAAGCCCCTGTATCCCATAGCCAAAGCTTAGCCACACCGTGCCTTGGACTTTTATAAAGGCGTATGGTAATATGATATAAAAATGTCTATTGCCAAGGCCGATGTTTGGAGAGGTTTTAAAAAAAGAAAAAGCCTTTGATATCATATCACACTGTTGATAGACAATCTGATTCATTAGCCAACTCTGTGGATGCAATATGAGGACTAGAAAACACAATCTTCCAGAAATACAGGCTTCCAACCCAGATCTAGCTCAAATGTAGTCACTAGAGTTACTCCTGGGGGAATTCTGCTCCACTGCACATCTGCAGAATTTATGCCTCTGCAGATTTCTTTGCTTCCCCACAGAAAAATGACTTACCGCTGGGGAGGGTCGCATGACCACTCTTGTGGCTTCCCCATCAGAATGTTTTGGGGGCCCAGGGCAGCTGGCAGAGAGGTAAATCACTGTGGGGCAGGGGGCGGGGCTGGGGAAGACCTGGCTGGTGGCTTCTACCTGCGCCAGGCTCAGCTGCTAGTCCCGGCTGGACTGGGGAGGATGGGACTTCCTCTTCCCTTGCATGGCATCCAGGACCAGGTCAGATACACTCCCAGATTTCTTCACCAGCTGCAGGAAGCTCTGCAAACTCCTCTCCCTGCTTTCTGCGCCCATCGCTCCTCAGCTGCAGGGGGGAGGGATCACTGTACAGAGAGCTGCTCCCCCATCCACCCAAGCCCCATGCATCTAGATGCCATCATACCCAGCCCGCCCGCCAAGGCTTTCCCCCCACCCGCACTCAGAACCCACCTTGATGAGCCCCACTTCCCCTGCACCTGGACCACCCCGACAAACCACCCACATCCCACCAAGCCCCAACCAGCTGCACCTGGGCCCCCACCTTACTAAGCCCCACTGCCCCAGATTGTGCTCTCCAATGCCATACTGGAGCCTCCACCTTTATTTGACAAATAACATTTGCAGAATTTTAAAATATTGTGGGCAGGATTTTTTATTTTTTTTTGGCACAGAATGCCCTCAGGAGTATAGAGTGTATCTATATACATGGGCAAGTTTGATTCCACTCAGTAGAGGGCAGTGCTGAGCACACAAACCAGACCACTCTTATCCTACACTCACACTCTGGAATAACCCAGGAGGCTGCTCTAACAGAACACTGCTTATACCAGCTATTACACAAGAACCAGTCAGGAACATAGCTTATTGCTCAACTTCAGAGTTCTGAAAGTTCTTCGAATCCTGCATCAAGTAGCAGCATCAAGTTTCAATCTCACATCCTTTGAGCAGAGACAGTCAAAACACTCCAGGTGTGAGCAGCATTTATTTTTAATTATAATTTAAAAAATAGGTCATTCATTCCAAACAAAGGGCCACTTCAGAATACTTCTAGGATCCACTAGTTTATTTTTCTATCAGCCACTTTCCATAAAGGGTCATTGATACAGCTGGTCAGAAAATTGAAAATGCTTTTTACAATTTTCACAAACCTTATGGATCCTGTTTCTGCTGTGTGACACTACAGCACACCCTCTTCTAGTGCAGTAATACCCATCATTGTAGTATGCTGGTGCCTGTGTTACAGGGTAAAATAAGTGCTGTTCTCCTGTGAGCTGATGGAAATCTTACCCTACTCTAAAACAGTTAAAACATGTTCAAGACTCACCCCCTTCTGAGGGGTGGGGTGGGGTGTGCACATGCACATGCGTTACTTTTTAAATAAAGTTATCACAAGAATCCAGCCAACCCTTCTCTGGGCTTGGCTGCTCCTAAAGTTTCTATCTTATGACAGCTGAGCTCCAGAACCTATATTGTGCTAACCACAGGAGCCTTTCCCATGTCTTTTGTATCCTTCATGGGTCAATGAACTGTCAGCAAGGCTGAAATAGCAACTCCCTGAAGGGTTCCAACTTCTGCTAAGAGTGTGGGTCAATAAGAGAGACCACACATTCTCTTACAGCTCCTTAATAATGCTTGACTTGTTTTACCTCCCTCTCCCCACAGGCTTCAAGTGCTCTTTGCTTATGATTGTGGCATCCCAGCNGGGGGCAGTCAGGGGACAGGGAGCAGGGTGGGTTGGATAGGGGGTGGGATCCCGGGCAGGGTGGTTCGGGGCGGGGGGGAGGGGGTCTCTGGAGGGGGCAGTCAGGGAGGAGGGGGGTTGGATGGGGTATGGGAGTCCCGGGGTCTGTCAGGGGGCAGGGGGTGGATAAGGTCAGGGTAGTCAGGGGACAGGGAGCAAGGAGGGTCCTGGGGGGCCAGTTAGGGTGGGGGGTGGGGTCTCTGGAGGGGGTGGTCAAGGGACAAANGGGGTTGCAAGCACTTTGGAGGACAGGATTAGAATTCAAAATGACCTTGATAAATTGGAGAGACTGGTCTTAATTCAAGAAGATGAAATTTAATAAAGATAAATGCAAAGTATTTCACTTAGGAAGGAAAATATTAGATGCACAGCTACAAATTGGGGAATAAGTGGCTAGGTGGTAGTACTGTGAAAGAAGATCTGGGGGTTATAGTGGATCACAAATTGAATTTGAGTTAGTGTGATGCAGTGGCAAAAAAGGCTAATATTCTGGGGGGTATTAACAGAAATATTGTATGTAAGACACAGGAGGTAATTGTCCCGCTCTACTCAGTACTTGTGAGGCATCAACTGGAGTAGTATGTCCAATTCTGGGCACAACACATTAGGAAGGATGTAGACAAATTGGAGAGAGTCCAGAGGAGAGCAGCAAAGTGAGAAAAGGTTTAGAAAACCTTTAAAATGAAGATTTGGGGGGAGAGAGGGCACGGAGGCAGGAGGGGAAAGAGACTTGATAAGTCTTCAAATAAATTAAGGGCTGTTATAAAAAAAGAGGGCTTTGATCAATTGTTCTCCATGTCCACTAGAAATAGAACAAAAAGTAGTGGGCTTAGTCTGCAGCAAGGGAGATTTAGGTTAGACATTAGGAAAACCTTTCTAACTATAAGGGTAGTTAAGCTCTAAAATAGGCTTCCAAGGGAGACTGAAATGATCATCATTGGAGGTTAAGAACAGGTTGGACAAACATCTGCCAGGGATGGTCTAAGATTACTTGGTCCTGCCTCAGTACAGGGGGCTGGATTTGAGGACTGAGATTCCTTCCAGCCCAACAGTTCTATGATTCTAAAATTCATTTTGGTTAATAGCAACTGCTCTGACTTTCCTTGATGTGAAATTCTGCACAGTACTGTACGGATTGATGCCACTGCATGCACTGATACCACTGCAGCTTTATCTTTGCTAAAAATCACCAATTTAAAAAATGGTCTAGGTCTTACCGAAAGGAAATTCTGGAAGATCAATAAAGCCCTGCTTCCCACAGTCAGGGGTATGGAAAGCAAGTGGCTGAGACATCAGGTGTGCTTTCAGTTTAGCACCCTCCAAGCTCTCTTTCATGAGCTTCACAGTTCTCAGGCAAGTCTCTGGATCAAAATGGCAGTTCACTCCAACAATAGAAGCACCTGTGAAAAAGACAACTTTCCAGTTACACTGCTTTCCAGGAACTGGGCAATGACTTAATAGCAATTAAAATTCTTAGCCAGAGTGAGGTTGAATGCTTTGCTTCCAAACACTACCAGTACGACCACAAGCCAATCAGAGCAAAATCAAGTGGCAAGACAGGAGATCGAGACAATCTCTTAAGATCTTGCATGGTTTCCCTCCCATTCTTTAATGGGAAAGCTGTCTTTTCTGTATGTGACCCATACTGCATTCATTTCCCTTGTCTCCTGTTTTTCCCTCCAACTCGCACCATCACCAGTGTTATCACGTGCCCCATCCCCTTTTCCAGAACCAACATCCAGTGGCTTTAGCCCACCTTTTTGCCCCCTATGATGCTGGGACTGCTTCAGCAGCCCAAGTAGAGCAGTCTTAGGACTGCTCAACTTTATGCCAGTTGCTTATGGCTCAGTGATCTGTTCTAACAGCCATGGATTACCAAAGCAGAGAGACTACCTAGCTATACCCCCCTTTTTGCAAGATGAATCTTGAGATGTAGAGATTATAAGGCAGGAAAGCAACCTGGTTACATTTATTAATTATAACCACTAACCTACCTAGTTGAGATGTGTACTTTTATGTTCCTTGTGTAGGTGCCTCAGTTCATCTCATACTCCTAAAAAAATATTTTTAAGAGTATATGGGGGAGAAACTTTCTTACCAGCCTTTACCAGTTGGACAGCACATTCTCCAGGTGGTACACCATGCAAGTCTCCCTCTGGACCAATGCACATGGTAACTGCGACTGGCTTCCCAGATTCTTTTAAGGTTTCAACAGCCCATGCAGCTTCTTCAACATGTTCAAAATACTGAAAGAAAGTAAATCTAATCTATTTTCTTGTGTGTGAGGACCCAGCCTAAGTGTTACACACTCCTTAATCTCTACCCCTCTCACCCAGGTAGATCTCAGGGCCTGAGTCTCCTCTCATTTACATTGCCGTAACTGTTGACCCAGTAGTTACTCCTGACTTACACTGCTATAAAGATTAATAGAATCAGACCCTCAGCCTCCATCACTGGGATTTAGATTATGTTTGTACAATTTGTTCTCTGTAAATGGCTGCGCATTGCACCCCAGAGAAAGAACTATGCCTCCGAGGCTTGATTCCTTCCCTATTCCCCCCCTTGCTCCAAGTGTGTGGTCATTTGCTATTGTTTAGTGCCAGAAGCAGATTATTAACCCTACTATCTCACCAGCTCTGCTGTTCTCTGCCCATTCCTTGTCTCCATTCACTCCCACTTGCCTGCATGGCCTCTGCTTACCCTTCCACACCTACAGTGGAGATGTGGGGAGACCACACTGGAGCAGAGATAGGAGGAAGGTGTTATGCCTCCTTATGCTCCTGTGTGGCCACAATCTGGCCCTGAATAATCACAAAGATCCCAATTCCACAAGGAATACCAAGAACTGTCATCAGCATCATTTGAAGGATTACGGGCGAAATACTGATGAACATCTTCCACTTCAATTGAAGTCAATAGGTCTGGGAAGTGCTTAGTACCTCTTTGGATTTAGCTGCAAATGAAGACAAAGGGCTCAATTTTCCATTCTACCTTGTTCTATAGCCCCTTTACACCAGTCTGGCAGCATAAAGGAGCTGTTAAGGTAGCAGGGCTGCCCAGCAGGGAATGTTGCTGATATAGGGTCTTCCCCAGATGGACAAAACTGACAGTCAGTTCCACATCATCCCCCTCAGAGGATGTGCTGGAATGTGGCCAGGGGAATGGGACCATGCCTGGAGCACCGCTGCATCCAGCTATTATCAAGGGTCATGGGCAGCAGAGTGCAAGTTAGAACAGTCTTAAGGTTCCTCTAATTTAGGATGGTAGCGGAGAAGGCACCTGGATTATGGGGAGGTGCAAAAGTGGGGTCAAGCCCCATCACCCTCCCCTTTCATTCCTGCACAGACCAGAACAGAGATTTGGGGTTAGGGTCTTGGTTGCACTCTACACTGCAATGTCTGCCAGTAGTGTATTTGGAAAAATATATCCGCTACTATTTGCATAAGAGCACAAGTAGCAAAATTTTAAAGGAGACTAAAGACTTCAAAACTGACTAAAGATTTCAATTCTAAGGAAATGTGATCAGCTGGCAAATTGCATCAATTGAAGGCACTTTGTTTCTTTACAGTTGGATTTACCTCTGCAATTAAGAAGTCCACATTCTTTTTGGAAAAGACATCCAACTGCTTTCGAAAAATTGCTTTAACCTCAGCTTCATCCCTGCCACTCAGGTATGATGGTGTCTGACTGACTCCTCCAGCTACCAAAGCATCTCCTCCTTTAGCCACTTCCTTTGCAATGTCACAAGCAGCTTCATTCACTGTCTGGCTCTGAAATATGAGAACAGACTACATCAATACTGAGTTATTACAGAGATGCCTACATTTCAGAAGAAAAATGAGTCTTAGGAACCATAATCAGTTTCAGGTTTAAAATTTCAAATTAGTTTTAGAAATAGACTTTGCTTCATTAAAACATTTTAAAGTACCACGTAATGTCACACCATCTGAAAGTTGTCATAATATGAAGACATTAAATTGTTTTAGCAGCATGTTAGTAAAATAAAGGTCAACATATCATGTCCTTCAGGTTAGCTAATAGGGCACATAACTATCTTACACTGCCATCTGACACTAACATTATCGTGATTGATGCCTATGGAGGTGTATTGTTATAACAACATTTTGCTTTTATTTATAGTAGCATCTTGCATTTGCAAACTATTTTGCAAATATTTTTGATTAATCTCACAATTAGATAACATTCATTTTGATAATTCTGAATATTCATCAAAAATACAAGATGGTTTTGGGATAAGCTGCATTACTAAAGAGTACCAAGTCTATTTGGTTTCTCACACTTCACCATGGATCATTAAGAAGTCTGTTGGTTAACCTGTTGTACTGGGTACCTGACTGGTTACTCACCAGTTATCACAGTATGGATATTTAAAGGTTGCTTTGTTTGTTTTTTTGGTAAGTGAACTGTATATAAAAAGACAACATATTTCCAAGAGATTTTATCATACTAATATATGTTTTGGATCCCTCATAGTCAAGACATAATTAAATTTAATTAGTATGTATACAACAATCCTCCATCAAGATATTTTATATACTCCATATAAAGATCCTCCTATGAATTTTCTGCTTATAAAATAATGCTTATATAAGCAAATATTTAGTTTTAAACAGATTCTTCTTTACAGTTCCAAAGACCACCTATGGGGCCTACTATGGATATGTTTATATATTTTTGGATTTCTATGAAAGAATGGATGTTTATACATTGAAAAGTGTTGATTGTCTGTGGTTGTTATATCATAATTTGGAAACTCAAATTACTAAGCTGGATCTTGTACATACATCTGTGAAGATCAAAAGAAATTTTAACCAGAGTAGCATTAATTATCCCATTGTAAAGATAATAAATCAACAAATTTAAATATATGGGTATATAAAGGAAAACAGATTTCAGTACTTAAGATTGATTAATCAATCTAGACTGAAAGCCAAGTTCCCTATACACTTAAGTTAGCAGTGCTAAGAGAATTTGTGAAAAACAGATTAAACAGGGGAAAAAATAATAATTTGTTTAAAAGGTCATGATTTGGAATTGATAGAACAAACAGCAAGGTTCTCCCTATAGATATGGAAGCATGTCCAACCAACAAAAACAGGGATTTAAATAATAATAATTAAAAAAAACAAAAAAAAAAACGACAAGCATTCGTCCTCTTTATGCAAACTCAATCACCTCACTCTGAACGAATAAATAAAAACATAGGTAAATATGGCACAATGTTAATGGGGATAGAAGAATTTAAGAAAAAAATGTTTATAGTAATGTTAGAAATAAAGTCATTTGAATGCATTCTGATCATAGAGTAATGTATAGCCACTCTGTTTTGAGACACTCCCACATTGGGATCTTCTTGTCAAAACAATGCACAGTGCCACAATATGAGTAATGACACAGGGCTCAATGCTTCCTCCCTTTTGGGATATGAGCAACTCTTTTACATACCTACATACAAATAATTTCCAGTGTATCTTCTGGGTAGAATCAGGCTCAGCATATTTATCATTAACTGGATGGAAGTATGAAGTCAGGCTGAATATAAGTTATGACAGTCTAAGTGGGCAAGACCTGATGATGTGGTACAAGAGCAGAACTAAGTATCTCATTCTGATAAAGCCAGTGTGTGTATGTTAACCCTGATTTGTTAATTAGGCCCCAAATGCTGCCCCAGCACTTTGCCTGGAGAAATTTCTCAGGGCATGGAGATCTCCACAGGGATGAGGGGAGGAATTTCTTCCCCTCATAGAATCCTCTCTACATACCAAAGGCTTGAGCAGGCATGTGACCCCCTTCACAGGGAGAAGAATGAGAGGAACCACACAGTGGCAAACCCTCTATTCCCAAAAGACTTGCTATAAAGGGCTCTGGCAGAGCCCTGAGCTGGAGTCCAAACCCACTCTTGTACCCTGGGGGCTCACAATATCTTTCTGCTCCCCTGTGCAGCACAATCACAGTAGCTCTACTGTCAGGGCCCCTCTTCACCTAAAGAGGGGGCAAGATTTAGGACCAAAATCAATATTTTGGATGTACTGGTTATTGCGGTGTTGTAGATGATATGCTCTTAGCACCTATTCATTCTTATTTGTTATCCACATATTATTTTCTCTGGGATTCTTCATAATTTCTGGGGTTGGGTTGTTTCTCCAGATGCTGAAGGATTCCCTGTTACCACTGATCTTGCTGTTTGTGGATTCAGTCCTTAATGTACCCCATTTAAGATAAAGAACTTATTTTTATTCAACTTAACTCCAAATAGAATATTGAGTCATAGTTTTTCTCCCTCTTTTCACCACTACCCATGTTTTGATTTTTTCCCCTTTGTCATTGTGAGCCGGAGGTCCTTCCTACCACTTCAGACTATGAAATCCTAAGCCCTCCCCATTTGATTGGAATTTTTATTTCCATGCCCTTGAACATGGAATTAATTCTGACAAGCTGTAAAAAGAAGCCTCTGTGTTCAAACCAGAGAAGAGTATCCATTTTCCATAGATCACCATTAAAACCAGTGTTTTACTCACAGATATTTTCTCAGCTACGTAGTTGCCCCTATTCTCTAATTTATCTTCGCTGGCATAAAAGGTGAATGTCTGTAAAACATTTGATCCAGCTCTGAGGAATTCCCGATGAAGTTGACGAACTGCAAGGTATTAAAAAGAGGCAAAAAAGTTTGATATGGTTGTTACCATTTTAGCACCTGTTTGCACAGTTACATATTTATTGGTTAGGTTATGTTAGCTTAGGAAAGGTTCTGAATTAATGGTATTGTAAAAAGACATCTTCTACTTAGTTTTGTAGCAAGTATAGCATCTGCAGCAAACACTGCCGCCTTCTCTGTTGATTTACCTCCTAACCTGGAGGGACAATTTATAGGGGAAAGCAGACAATTCAGTCTCCTTAGCCAGTCAAACAGCCTTTGCTGAGACTGTCAGTCTCCAGTAAGGTGATGTTGATCTGCAGTGATATGTCTAATCAACCATGGAGGACCTTTTACCCTACAGTTACCCTGCCAGTAAGCTCACTCACTGAATCTTTGGCACCTTGCCTATCTTTTGCAGTAGTCTGTTCTGCAGACCTCCCAAGCTGTAGCCCCCGAATTGACATTCCTGAATGTACCCCAGAACTTGACAGCACTGCAATCAGCCATTTTGTATGTTCAACCACTGCCAGCTCAAACACCACATAGCTAGAAATAGTTTTAGGGCCCTGAGAGGCAAAGCCATGCAGCTGCACATCTGCAGTTTTGCTATCAGAATGGGAGGTTGGGACAGGAAGTTAAGGTTCCCTGGAAATAGAAGGAATATTTGGACAACCAACCCCGGTTTTAGGCACCTTTGACATGTAAGTTTTATTGTTCTGATTAGAAATACTTTTCTGATAAGGAGAATAATGAATTGTTATTGGCTGTTTCTAGGGAAATTGTTAACCTACCAGGGAGTATTATGAGGTATGTGCTTTGTCAGGAGAAAATTTATAAAAAGTGTAGTTAGAAAGTGTACTTTGGAGCAGTCTGAGGAAGATTTCTTTGGGCAAAGATCTGATAACTAAGTTCCCCAGCAGCTAGACAGAAGGAGGGCCCCCCAGAAGCCTGGCTGTTGATTCCTCAAAGCCATCTTAACTTTGGTAAATATAAAGTTTAAAGATGCTCTGAACCTACTGTGACAGCATGCATGTGCTGTGATCTAATAAAAAAGTAGTTTTAGGTAAAAGCACTCTGGTTTGTATCACATATCAAACAGAGGAACTGTGTCCCCATTGATTTATTCCTGACACCACCTGGAGAGAAACAGTTAAGTTACCATTGCTTTGGGTTCTGAAAACCCTGGCTAACAAAGTGTTACTTAATAGGACTGCTGTAAGGTGGTAAAGTGAAAGGGGAAAGGAAAGCGGATGTCAGCAAAAGGAAGAGGAAGTATGGAAACAGATCAGACTAAGGGCATGTCTACACTTATGGCAGCAGTGCTGATTTAGCCATCCATGCAGTGGTGTCAATTTAGCAGGTCTGGTGAAGACACACCAAGTTGATGGCAGAGCGCCCTCCCATCGACTTCTGTACTCCACCTCCTCGAGAAGCATAAGGTAAGTCAGCGGGAGAGCATCTCCCATCGACACAGTGGAGTTTAGGCAGCACTGTAAGTTGATCTAAGTAATGTTACTTAGGTCAGCTTACAGCTTTAGCGTAGACCAGCCCTTAGATCAGTGAGAGAAAGGGAACATAGCAACTGCCCAGGAAATTAGTCGACAGTGAAGATAAGGGATCTGCTCTAGCCTGTGAAAAAATAAAATAGTAATTGTAGCACTGTGGCCACTTACTGCTGCCTGATTGCCCCTTTTTTCTCTTTCACAGGGCTCCTTAAACTCCACACAGCCCAAAGGAAAATTACAATATTCTCCACCTGGGGTCCAATTTATTCATTCCCCAGGTACATACTGTCACTCCAGGCCCCAATCCCAGTTTAGTGTCGCTCTTTCCTTAGTTAGGGGGTTCCCAGCCCTCTTTCCCAGAGCTGGGCCAAAGTTCAATGTCTCTGCAGGAACCAGGCTTGCTCCCTACAGCAGCTTCAAGCCAACTACAGCTTCTCTGGCTTCTGTTTCCTGAGCAGCTCCCAGCTTACCTCCAGGCTTCCTGCCTGAAACAGCCTCTACCACTCTCTCAACCACCCTTTCTCTGCAGCTGCCTGCTGGCTTTTATATCAGCATCACTTGATTCCTCTCAGGTGGGGCTCATCTTGTAATCAGGGCTGGCTTAGCCCCAAGCTCTCCAACACACAGGCAAGCCAGCCTGTCACAGGAATCACTATCAATCTTGGAAATTAAAGAGCACAAAAGCAATATTTTATGTGAAAAAGTTAGTGTACTGCCAAGCACCCTCCTCTTACGGCCAGCATTTGCTTTCCCCCTTTTCTACCCAAACTTAATACTATTTATTATTTGTATGGTGGTATCACCTAGAAACTCCAACTAAGACCAAGGGCCCATTTTACTGGGCATTGTACATATATAATGAAAAGAAGGTCATTGCCCCCAAAGAACTTGCAATCCTAACACAAATTTCACATATCCCATAAAGTTAAATGTAATGCTTTTGTTGGGCCCAATCCTGTACTTTTGGAGGCAAAACTTCCAGTGATTTTAGTAGGAATTTTACCTAATGGACCTGATCTCATAGAAGTAATCAGTGATCAGTTTGTATATAGAACGCTGCAGTTGTCACAGTAGGGGAACAGGGATTAACAATTTATTTTATACACAGTCCACTAAATAGAAACCAGACAGATGGTAATTTCTTTTGGAAGACCACCACCCTAGGTAGATATGAAATAGTAAGACAGACGTGTAAGCCCCTGTATCCCATAGCCAAAGCTTAGCCACACCGTGCCTTGGACTTTTATAAAGGCGTATGGTAATATGATATAAAAATGTCTATTGCCAAGGCCGATGTTTGGAGAGGTTTTAAAAAAAGAAAAAGCCTTTGATATCATATCACACTGTTGATAGACAATCTGATTCATTAGCCAACTCTGTGGATGCAATATGAGGACTAGAAAACACAATCTTCCAGAAATACAGGCTTCCAACCCAGATCTAGCTCAAATGTAGTCACTAGAGTTACTCCTGGGGGAATTCTGCTCCACTGCACATCTGCAGAATTTATGCCTCTGCAGATTTCTTTGCTTCCCCACAGAAAAATGACTTACCGCTGGGGAGGGTCGCATGACCACTCTTGTGGCTTCCCCATCAGAATGTTTTGGGGGCCCAGGGCAGCTGGCAGAGAGGTAAATCACTGTGGGGCAGGGGGCGGGGCTGGGGAAGACCTGGCTGGTGGCTTCTACCTGCGCCAGGCTCAGCTGCTAGTCCCGGCTGGACTGGGGAGGATGGGACTTCCTCTTCCCTTGCATGGCATCCAGGACCAGGTCAGATACACTCCCAGATTTCTTCACCAGCTGCAGGAAGCTCTGCAAACTCCTCTCCCTGCTTTCTGCGCCCATCGCTCCTCAGCTGCAGGGGGGAGGGATCACTGTACAGAGAGCTGCTCCCCCATCCACCCAAGCCCCATGCATCTAGATGCCATCATACCCAGCCCGCCCGCCAAGGCTTTCCCCCCACCCGCACTCAGAACCCACCTTGATGAGCCCCACTTCCCCTGCACCTGGACCACCCCGACAAACCACCCACATCCCACCAAGCCCCAACCAGCTGCACCTGGGCCCCCACCTTACTAAGCCCCACTGCCCCAGATTGTGCTCTCCAATGCCATACTGGAGCCTCCACCTTTATTTGACAAATAACATTTGCAGAATTTTAAAATATTGTGGGCAGGATTTTTTATTTTTTTTTGGCACAGAATGCCCTCAGGAGTATAGAGTGTATCTATATACATGGGCAAGTTTGATTCCACTCAGTAGAGGGCAGTGCTGAGCACACAAACCAGACCACTCTTATCCTACACTCACACTCTGGAATAACCCAGGAGGCTGCTCTAACAGAACACTGCTTATACCAGCTATTACACAAGAACCAGTCAGGAACATAGCTTATTGCTCAACTTCAGAGTTCTGAAAGTTCTTCGAATCCTGCATCAAGTAGCAGCATCAAGTTTCAATCTCACATCCTTTGAGCAGAGACAGTCAAAACACTCCAGGTGTGAGCAGCATTTATTTTTAATTATAATTTAAAAAATAGGTCATTCATTCCAAACAAAGGGCCACTTCAGAATACTTCTAGGATCCACTAGTTTATTTTTCTATCAGCCACTTTCCATAAAGGGTCATTGATACAGCTGGTCAGAAAATTGAAAATGCTTTTTACAATTTTCACAAACCTTATGGATCCTGTTTCTGCTGTGTGACACTACAGCACACCCTCTTCTAGTGCAGTAATACCCATCATTGTAGTATGCTGGTGCCTGTGTTACAGGGTAAAATAAGTGCTGTTCTCCTGTGAGCTGATGGAAATCTTACCCTACTCTAAAACAGTTAAAACATGTTCAAGACTCACCCCCTTCTGAGGGGTGGGGTGGGGTGTGCACATGCACATGCGTTACTTTTTAAATAAAGTTATCACAAGAATCCAGCCAACCCTTCTCTGGGCTTGGCTGCTCCTAAAGTTTCTATCTTATGACAGCTGAGCTCCAGAACCTATATTGTGCTAACCACAGGAGCCTTTCCCATGTCTTTTGTATCCTTCATGGGTCAATGAACTGTCAGCAAGGCTGAAATAGCAACTCCCTGAAGGGTTCCAACTTCTGCTAAGAGTGTGGGTCAATAAGAGAGACCACACATTCTCTTACAGCTCCTTAATAATGCTTGACTTGTTTTACCTCCCTCTCCCCACAGGCTTCAAGTGCTCTTTGCTTATGATTGTGGCATCCCAGCAGAGTGCACAGTTCACAAAATCAAGGAACTGGTGAGCCAATAAAAAAAATTTCATAAACATGCAAACTAGATGAATATCCCAAACAACCAGGTAAGGAATCAGCAGGATCTTAAATTTGTCAATATTTAGAGAGGAAGGATAGCCTTATGGTTTAGACACTGGCCTGAAACCTCACGATAACTGGGTTTAAGTCATCAGTTTTAAGGCCAGAAGGGATCACCACGATCATCTAGTCCAGGGGTCGACAACCTATGGCACGCGTGCCAAAGATGGCACGCGAGCCGATTTTTAATGGCCCGCTACTGCCTGCCGGAGTCCCAGCAGGCAGCAGTGGGCCATTAAAAATCCTGCCCAGCCCGGCCCGCTCTTCTGCGCCCTCCGCTCCCCCTGCGTGGGGGCAGGGGGCAGAAGCATAGGCGTGCGCACGGGGTGTGCTCAGGCACACCCTAATGCAGGAGTGGGCAAATGGCCCCACTCTCCCGGCACGGCAAGCCACGGGGTCCGCGCTCCCAGACCGGAGCACCCGGCCGAGCGCAGCAACCTGCCTGCCCTTCCCCCGCCTTCCCCCCTCTCCTGGAGCTATGCCACCGCGCGCAAAGCGCTCTGAGGGGCGGGGCTGCGCGCTCCCGCGGGGCAGCATGTCTGGTTCTGCGCGGAGCAGAACATGCTGCTAGGAGCCTCATGGTAAGGGGGCTGGGGGGGGGGGGGGGGGGGGGGATAGGGTCGGGGCAGTCAGGGGACAGGTAGGGGGCTGAGCGGGTCCGGCAGTCGGGATCCCGGCTGGCAGGAGCTGGCGGATGGAACCCCTGAGCGGCAGTGGGCTGAGCAGCTCAGCCCACTGCCGGTCTGGGGTCCCAGCCGCCGGCCCCGCACAGCCCGCTGCCGGTCTGGGGTTCTGGCTGCCAGACCCTTGCCAGCCGGGGTCCTGGCCACAGGCCCCGCTCAGCCCGCTGCCGGCCTAGGTGAACAGACCCCCAGACCAGCAGCGGGCTGAGCAGGCCGGCGGCGTAAGATCAACATTTTAATTTAAATTTTAAATGAAGCTTCTTAAACATTTTGAAACCCTTGTTTATTTTAAAATACAACACTAGTTTAGTTATATAATATATAGACTTATAGCGAGAGACCTTCTAAAAAACATTAAAATGTATTACCGGCACGCAAAACCTTAAATTAAAGTGAATAAATGAAGACTCAGCACACCACTTCTGAAAGGTTGCCGACCCCTGATCTGGTCTGACCTCCTGTGTAACAAAGGCCAACAAATTTCACCCAGTAATTCCCAGCTGGGCTACAGACTTCCTAGGTGACTTCTGGCATGTCACAATAGCGCTGTACATTTTAAAATCTATTTGTAAAGAGGGATGTTACTTCCTTTGCCTGTCTTGTCTATTTAGATTGTAAATTCTTTAAAGGCAGTGATTGTCTCTTCCTAGCTGTACAGTGTCTAGCACAATAGACCCCATCGTAGTTGGGGCCTCTAGCAACTACTGGAATCTTAACAATAATTTAAGAGTTCTTTGCAGTCATAGTTGAGGTGTATTAGCTAAAGATGTGCTGTATTTTTAAAGTACAACTCATTCAAAACATTTTTCATTTCAACCCACCATGTGGACAAAATCTGACCTTGCACATATGACCAAGCAATAGTATTAGAGATCTTGCAAGGGTTTCAGTACAGTGATAGCATTTTAAGTTGTTTACACATCTCACATTGTAAGCATTTAGGGCTCATTTCTGAACTCTCTAATCCCGACTCAGGTAACATTTCTCCTCCCTACAAAAAAAAAAAAAAACCCTTGCCCTCCGTCATCCGCCCATCTCCTCCCTCCCATGGTCTCCTTTTCTTAGTCCTCATCTTCTCCTTCTCTTCCTCGGCTCCCACTTTCTTCCTCAGTTCTTTTCCCCTCCATACCCCCTGTCTAGAGCCTCCATCTCTTATGTGCTTTCCTTACAAGGAAGGAGGGATTTGATAGCTCTGTAGCAGTTCTCACACCAACTGGCCCAGCCAGCTGCTTCCTCTATTTTCCACACCTACTTTCTGTGTAACATTACTGTGCAGGGTGGAGGAGCAAAAGTCAGCAGTGCAGAGGAGGCACCACACTGCACAGAAGAGGAAATGTTCACACTTCATATTAAGGGAATACATTTATAAACAGTATATAAAGGGTTAATAAATGTTATAAGCATGTTATAGACATGAGTAATAGGTTATCAGCACATTAGTAGCAAGTGTTATAGATGGTTTTAAGCCCTGTTTAAAAGGCATTGCGAGAAGGCTTCCATATAAAGAGAGGCTCAAAGAAGACTGGAAGGATTAGAGTGAGGAGATATTAGTTATTTTATAGACCTGTTATAAAGAAGGCTACTCTGGCACTCCTATTTTCTGTATTCAATTTAAGGGCACCACATTTAAAATGTATCAAAGGAAATACTTTTCTACCCATTGTAAACTGGCTTGTGGAATATGCTGCCACAGGATGTTATAAGGACTATTAAGTTTCTAAAAAAGATTGCATACATAAATAGATAATAGCACCTACATTACACTTGTTATGCTATAATTTTCAATCCTCATGCTTTGAGGCAGAAGCTGATCACTTGCTAGGTCAGGAAGAAATTCCTCCTCATGGTAGAGAATTGCTCCATTAGGTGCATTTTGGGGGAGACAGAAAGAGGAGGTTACACCATCCGCTGAAGTATGTTGCATTGGCCATTGTCAGAGGGAAGATACCTAGTCTGTTCCACTTTCGAATTTCTTATGTTCTTACAGCCTTTAATTTTTTCTCATTTCACAGTGGAGTAAATCTTGAAAGTATATGAGTAGAGTGGAGTATATGAAAAGATCTCTAAGCCCTTACATTCATTATTAAAAACTTCTAATTTCTTGTAGGTATTAAATAAACTATATCATTTTAAGTCAATACACAACTCCTAAAATAGCCCCACTACAACAAAGGTGCATGAGTCTCAAATAATCGAGTAGCTGTTTCGATAATTCTATTTAAAAACCTGCTAAGAATTCTAATAAAAAAAATATGTAATTTGTTTATTATATATAGTGAAAGATTTTTACATTCTCCACATGATTACAGTTTCTTGTTAAAACTGACCTGCTTCTGGGTGTTCTACTGCAGCTTCTGGAGTCCAGGGTCCAGCTCTTACATAACCTCTCTTTTCAAGAGCTATCACAAATCCTCCATCTCCAATCACAATTTCTCCAGCATCTAGACGTTCTAGAATGCCCTGAATAGGGAGGAAAGGTTGATGGACTGTAGCTATGTAGTTTTGTAGGCTACACACTTTTCAAGATAGGGACTTTGTCATCCTTTGTTTTTTGGAAACAGCCAAGCATAATTTGGGGACTACTGCAATCAGAACAACAACAACAGCAGCAATAACAATATGTTCTTGTTTCTTTAAAGCATCTTTCAGGCTTAAACAATGGCAGAAGGTTAGTTTTCAAAGAATGTAGGATTTTATTATAATAAGCATACATATAGTACCTAGGCTCCCGACTATGATCACAATTTTATTAAAAATTGAAAAATGCACTGTTCCCAAAATCACACGTCAAGGGCCCAGTCATGCTCCCGTGAAAATAAATGGTTAAAATCCCACCCATTATGGGCCCTATGTGCTCCCAAAAGATTTGTTAACTATTGGAAGAGAAACACTAGTGTCCTACTTTTTTAGTAACTCATTTACTCTTCAGCTGAGATAAAAGGTCACCTAGGCAATGCTGCAACACAAGTAGCTTGTGGTACAAAATGACACAACAAAGGTATCATGCCACAGCTAAAAAAGCATGCATGTAACATTTTACTGACACACATATCTGACATCTTAAAATGCTGCAATCTCATTTTAGCTTTCTGTGCAAGCTGTTTTCACTTGGTTGGATTTGCTCACACACATTTGTAAAAAATCAAAGAGAACCTTGCCCATTTTGCACAGCCCAGAAGTTTAAAAAGATGCCAGGTTACAAAAAAAATTCAGCTTTTGCATGTTTTGCCCTATTTCTTGTCTTGAATTGTAAGCTAGTGCAAAGAAAATGCGAATAGTTTTCTTTTATAATATGAACAATATTGGGGCAAGATAATATTGCATTGGTTGTATCTGAAAATATTAGATGTCTCGTATTCCTCTCATTGGTTTATGTATACAAAGAAGATGACCAGCTATATCTCAGCACAGCTTTGACAGAGATCTGAGTAAGCTCTCACATTAACTTTGTTCTAAAAATTATACTGTAACAACATTGACTTACATACTATTAGCATAAATATTTCAGACTAAAATGACATTTTCCAAATAAATGAACAAAGTAAATTTCATAATGCAGCGTCCCTGCTATTTTAAAAAAAACCCAATTTGCTTATGCACGGTGAGCCCGATACTGCTCCAATTAAAATCAGCAATGGAAGTTTTGACATTGATTTCAACGTGAGCAGGAACAGGCCTCAACTTGCAAAATTCAGCAACTCAGAAGGCATTTCCCATTCATTAATGTGCATTAGTGAATTTCTGTTGTAACTATGAAAGTTCAGAGCCTTTGTTAAGATTATTGTTTGCAAATGAATAGGCCTGGCCAAGCAATCTAGAATAAATCTGCCATGTAGAACAGGGGTGAGCAAACTTTTTGGCCTGAGGGCCACACCTCAGTATGGAAATTGTATGAAGGGCCAGCTGGGGCAGGGGATTGGGGTGCACGGCCAACAAGTTGTTGGGGGGCATGGGGACGCACAGGGGAGATGAGGGCTTCAGCTGGGGGTGCAGACTCTGGGTGGGGCTAGGGATGAGGGGTCTGGAGTGCAGGAGGGTGCTCAGTGCTGGGATGGAGTCGTTCAGAGGGTGGGAGGGGGCTCTCGGCTGAGGCAGGGGTTGGGGTGCACAGGGGGAGGCTCTGGCTGGGGGTGCAGACTCTGGGGGTGGGGCTGAGGATGAGGGGTTTGGGGTGCAGGAGCGTGCTCCAGGCTGGGATCAAAGGATTTGGAGGGTGATCAGGGCTGGGGCAAGGGGCTCAGGGGTGCAGGATCCAGGCAGCACTTACCTGAAGCAGGTCCTGGAAACAGCAGCCTGTCCCCCCTCCAGAGGTCTGGCCACACTGCTCTGCGCGCTGCCCCATCCGCAGGCATCACTCCCGCAGCTCCCATTGGCCACGGTTCCTGGCCAATGGGATCTGCAGAGCCAGCACTTGGGGCAGGGGCAGCGTGCGAAACCCCCTGGCTGCTCCTGCTGCCAGGAGTCGCACGGAGCTGCTGCACGCACAGAGCGGAGCAAGGCAAACCCCTGACCCCACTCCCCGGCTGGAGCACCGGAGCGGGGAAAGCTCCCAACCCTGCTCCCCGGCAGGAGCTCGAGGGCCAGATTAAAAGGTCAGACGGGCCGGATACAGCCCCATGGGCTGTAGTTTGCCCACCCCTGATGTAGAAGATCATAATCTGGGTCTGTTTCCATGGTCTGCCAAGGAAGCTTTCACCGGGGGATTTCACTTCAAAAGTTTAATGCAGACGGAGCGGACTGAAAATGTAAAGGGGAGGAAACATTTCAGATCACCTCATGCATTAGTTACAAGCTACCACAAAGTACGGTATACATGTTAATATGAAATATGGACACTGTTTTAATGTGCTGAGCTAAATCAAATCATACTCTTTAATACGAACTTGTTGGCCATTATTCTGTTAAAAATGAATTCAAGGCAGTTCTTTCTGAGACCCCTTGCTAATTGCAGAGGTAAAAAATAAACCCAACAAACATAACACACCACATTTTTATTTAAAAAAAAAAAAAAAAATCTGTTTCAATCCCTTTGCTGGGTGAAAGCCCCACACAATCATCATGGAAAACTAACTAAGGCTTTTTAAATTTAGCCTCCCCACAATTTCCTACCCATGCTACCGTGAGTGAAGTTGCACCAGTTGGTGCTAGCGATGATAGGAAATTTTAGGGATAATTGGTAGCATAGCTACAGCTTAATTTACTGGATATTAAGGGGAACAGTAAAAGTGGCTGTATATATAGTGTTTTATATAAAGCAAAATTGAAAAAAAAATTCCCTCTGATCCCTTTCATTTATAGTAATCTTAAGTGTTACTTAGAGTAGTTAAAACATTTTCACACAAGTGCAATGTTCCATGAACGTGGTATAATTATATGGTTTCACAGACCCTTCATGAAGAGATATCTGGTATATGCTATTGCCCTGAAACCATCGAATTTTGTTTAGATATTGTTCAAATGTTTGGTCTTATAAGTGTAATGGATTGTAGCCTGTTACCATCAATCTAAGTATATTTCTTCAACTAACTGTCTGACGGTACAAAGGCTCTCATTTATCTGTGTACCCTCACAAAAACGATAGGGATTTAGTCATATAAATATATGGAGGAGTAACTTTAATCTTGTACAGTTGCAAGGAAGCTAGGGACAGAAATCCCATCTGATTAAGAATTGTGCATATGGTATTTTAATAACAACTTAATATACAGCACTCCTAGAATTTTAAAGAATAATGAACGCTGTTCATCCAGCATATCAAATAATATAAAACAACAAATGATTCAAATTTATTCCTGGTAAGAACTCAGAGGTGGCTTCATTTCCTCACTCATTTGATCAAGCCATTACATTCTAAATATGAATGTTGCAGCATAAAGTCATATAAGAGAATAATTTATCAAAATAATGTAATAGCTCAATAGATTTATGATCATGGGATTATATTTTGCTTCTGTTAACTCTTCAAATTTTCACTGTATCTACCTATTTGTAGAAATGTTTATATATTTACCTTTTGATTTAAAAACAACAATCAGAGGGTTGTAAAAGTTTAAAAAAAAGTAAAGTCCTAGGCCAGTAGTTTTCAACCTGTGTTCCACAGACCCCTGGGGGTCTGCAGACTAAGTAAGATTTCCAAAGGGGTGCAACCCACATTTGAAATTTTGTAAAGGTCTGCAAATGAAAAAATGTTGAAGACCACTGTCCTAGGAAAGAGCAGGACTGCAAATTCTGTTACTAAATGTGACAACACCTGTTGAACCTGCCAACTATAGAAACTGCTTCTTAGCCTCAAATTGTCTGAAATCAGCTGATGCATCTGATGAAGTGGGTTTTAGCCCACAAAAGCTTATGCCCAAAAAAATTTGTTAATCTCTAAGGTGCCACAAGTACTCCTCTTTGCTTTTGCTGATACAGACTAACAAGGCTACCCCTCTGAAACCTGCCTGAAATCAGGCGCTCTCCTCCCATGCCCTGGGAGGAAAGGGTCTGTGCTTGGAAGGAGGTGGCAATATCAGAGAGATGACTGGTTGTGCTGTTCTCAGAGCAGGATTTTGCCCCACTCAATTTGCGAGACGGTTCTATTTCCCACCCCCTCCCTCAGCCATTCACTAGCAGCAGCAGCAGCCCCGAATGGGAGCAGGGGGCGGTGCCCGCCCATGGTAGCTCAGCAAAGCGATCCTGTTTGTTCCAACACTGCTGCGCCTCCAGACTTTGCAAGTGAGGGCAGGAGTGCCCAGCTTTTCCACCGCCCCCCGAAATGCCGCCCTCGACAGAGGCGGGGAAGGTCCCGCCCCAAAATTACCGCTGACGACTGGGGCGCTGGCGCCCCCCAAATCTTAGCGCCCTAGGCGACCACCTAGATCGCCTAATGGGTTGCGCCGGCCCTGAGTGAGGGGCTCAAACCCTTAACGGCAGCGGGAGCTTTGGCGGCCGCTTCTCCTTGGGGCCCATCACGGGACAGCTGGAGCAGCCACCCCCAAGGGAGCTGCCAGGCCGACCACCCCCGTCCCCCGCGGCTACAAGGAGTCTGCACCTGGCATGGACTGGGGACTTCCTGCGCCCCCTAGACAGGCGCGAGTCCCCGGGCATTTACCTTCTTCTTGGCGTGCTGGGGGCTCGCTCCGGCAAGCGGCGACTGCATCTTTCCGGGGCGTTAGCAGCGCTGCCTTTGCACCCAGGCACTTACTGCCAGCGGCTGGAGCTTCCCCCGGCGGCGCAGCGAGACTCGGCGTACACAGCCCAGCCCGCCCCTTTATAGCCCCGGAGGAGAGGCGGGACGCGGGGTGGGTCTTCGGTGGCTGCCCCCAACTCCCATTGCGGAACAGGCAACACCTTCCCTCCCTGGGACCCTGGCCCCATTGCGGGGCTGCCAATCCTGTGTGAGCCCCGCGCGGCTCTGCCCGGGCGCACGGCGGTTTGGCCCCTTGCCCCCTCCGACGTGATGTAACTTCACACTCGCTGACAGGGAAGGCAGCAGGACCTTGTTCGGTGGGGGTGGCTACGTGTCCCCGCTCCCCCCCGCAGAGCAGCTCTCACCCCCCGCGGGCGGGGCGGGCCCGGCTCCCTCCGCTAAGGGGATTGGCCACTGGGGGTGCCGGGCGGCAGGCAGTTTTCCAACCCTGCCGAGTGAGCCAGCCCAGCCCAGCGCCTGCGAGGGTCCGGCACGCGCCATGCTGCGGGGAGCCCTGAGGCTGCTCCCACCCCAGCTGCGAGGCCGAGAGCTCGCCTTATCCCGCCGGGCGCGCCCCCTTAGCAGCGGCTCCGGCACTGCGGGGCGGTGAGTCCTGCCTGCAGGCTAGAGCCTGCGCTGGGGGTGGTTCGCGACGCGCGCTCTCATCGCGTTTTTCTGGAGGGAAAATGTTGGTGCGAATGGAAGTACTTCGCTAGGCGAGGGCTTCCCTGTGCACAGGCGCCACTTCCCCCAGCAGATGATGTATGACCCTGAGTGACAGAGGTGAGGGCGGGGGAACTGACCTAATATAGGTCTCCCCTATCCCTAAATTCTGCCATAGCCATTCCCTTCATCGTTTTAACAGCTGAATAACAAAGTAAGTGCTGCAATTCACAGAAAAGAGGCACCCCCGAATCATACCAGTCTGCTGGGTTTGACAGCGACGAAGGCTTTAAAATACTAGTGAAAGGCGTCAGACAGTTTTGGCTTCAATACAAGTGAAGAGGGAAATCCATATTAGCAGCTGCTGCTAAAATTAAACATATTCATAGCAGCGCTGCATAACTTACACCCCGAGTCTTAAAGGAGCTAGCCAAGCTGCTCTCTGAACCACTTACTGTTAATTTTTAACAAATCTTAGAAACCTAGGGAAAGTCCAAAGGATTGGTGGAATGCCAGGGCATTTCCAATGTTTAGAAAGGGAACCACAGACCATATTATCTTGAGATCAATCGTTGGCAAAATAATGGACTGGTTAATCTGGGACTCTATCAAAGAATTAGAAGCTAAAAATATAATTAATGCCAGTTTAGCATGTTTTTTATGGAAGGTAGGTCTTGTCAAGCGTTACCTTTTTAAAAAGAACAGGATTACAGCAACTATGTTGATTTAGTGTACCTGGATTTCTCTGTGGCATTTGATTTAGTACCAAATGACATTCTGATTTTTAAAACTGCCTTACATGGAACCATCAGGGCATACCTTAGATGGATAAAAACGGTCTCACTAACAGATCCCAAAATTTAGTTAATGGAAAGATGTTTCTAGAGGGGTCCACCAGGAATTGCTTCTTGATCCAACATTATTGAATATTTTTATCAATGATTTAGAGTAGACCATGATATATATAATCTTTGCTGGTAAAGTTTGCAGATGACACAAAAATTGGTGGGGTAATAAATAACAAGGAGGACAGGTTACTGTTACAGAGTGCTTTGAATTGCTTGGTTTAGGTGGTCACAATCCAACAAAATGGATTTAACAAAGCTGAATTAAAGGTAATACATCAGGGAACAAAGAATTCAGGTTATACCTACAGGATGGGATACACCTCTACCCCGATATAACGCTGTCCTCGGGAGCCAAAAAATCTTACCGCGTTATAGGTGAAACTTTATATTGAACTTGCTTTGATCCGCCGGAGCGCACAGCCCCGTCCCCCCGGAGCGCTGCTTTACTGTGTTATATCCGAATTCGTGTTATATCGGGTCGCGTTATATCGGGGTAGAGGTGTACTTGGTTTTAGAAAGCAATGACTCAGAACAGGATTTAGGGGTCATCATGGGTAACCACCTCAACGTGAGCTCTCATTTCAAGGCTGTGGCAAAAGGGCTAATGCAATCCTAGGATTTATAAAAAGGTGAATATCAGGTAGAAGTAGGGAAGTGATTTTGCTTTTGTACACAGCTTTGGTAACACTGCTACTAATACTAATACTGTGCCCAGTATTAATGTCTGTATTTCAAGAAAGATGTAGAAATACTGAAGAAAGTTCAAAGGAGGGCCACAGAAATGATCCAGGAGCTGGGGGTTTTGTTTTGTTTTGTTGCCTTCCTCTGAAACATCAGAGGGTCGCCACTGTTGTAGATGGGGCACTGGACAGGGTGAACCAGTGTCATACGGACATAGAGTGTGAGGCCAGAAAGGATCACCAGATAATCTAGTGTTACAAGATGGTATAGAGCAGTGGTGGGAAACATGCGGCCCCCATGCTGCCCATCAGGGTAATCCGCTGGCGGGCTGTGAGACACTTTGTTTACATTGACTGTCAGCAGGCACAGCTGCCCGCAGCTCCCAGTGCCGCGGTTTGCCATTCCCGGCCAATGGGAGCTGTGGGAAGTGGCGCAGGCCGCACAGACTTGCTGGCTGACACTTCCCACAACTCCCATTGGCTGGGAACGGCAAATCGTGGCCACTGGGAGCTGCTGGTGGCCATGCCTGCGGACGGTCAATGTAAACAAAGTGTCTCACAGCCCGCCAGCGGATTACCCTGATGGGCAGCATGGGGGCCGCAGGTTGCCCACCACTGGTATAGAGGGTCTGCTGCCTTAGATGCCTAGCTCAAATGCTCAGGGTCTTACTGATCACCAGATCTGGGTTCAGGAAGAATTTTTTCCCCAGTTCAGATTGGCAGGGACCTTGGGGTTCTTTCACTTTTCTCTGCATCATAGAGCATGGATTACCAGCTGGTATCATCTGGCATATCCAACCTAATCAGTTCCCTGCCATTGCAGGGGCATTGGTAACACCTCGGTCTCTTCTGTGTCATACAACTGTTTAGTCTCCTGAGGACTGCAATGCTTAGTCTAACTGAATTTACTGGGCTCAACACAGGGGTGACTGGGTGAAATTTGAGATATACCTAAGGGACCCCGAAAGGTCATCAAGTCCAGCCCCCTGCCTTCTCTAGCAGGACCAACTACTGATTTTTGCCCTAGATTCCTAAGTGGCCCCCTCAAGGATTGAACTCACAACGCTGGGTTTAGCAGGCCAATGCTCAAACCACTGAGCCATCCCTCCCCCCTGTAAGGTACAGGAGGCCAGACTAGATAAAGGTAAAATTTTAAAGGTAACTTTTAACTACTAGCTTAGGTGAGAAGATAAAAGATCAATTTTGTGTCCTGTTTGTGACTTTCTTTTTCCAGGGAAGAAAAGCCATCTTCTTTCTTGGGAACTAAATGGAAAGATACAGCAGAGACAGTGATTATTGGAGGTGGTTGCATTGGTGTAAGTCTTGCTTACCACCTGGCCAAGGCTGGCATGAAGGATGTCATTCTGCTCGAAAAATCTGAACTGACGGCTGGATCTACTTGGCATGCAGTAAGAAAAATCTTGTTAATCGCTAAGATCTCAAATACGAAAAGAGATTTCGGCTGACTTGTAAAATATGACAGTAGAGCAAAGATTTTATTTCCCCCACCTCATGGCCTTCCAGAAAATCAGTTTCTCTATTATTTATCTAGATACAAAGGATAACACTAGGTTCTGTTCCTAGATCTATGATAGACTCACTGTCTGACCTTTGGGTATATCTAGACTGCAGTCACTGGCTGTGATTGCAGTTTGAGCCAAGACACTTGAGCTACTTTTAATCTAGCTAGATAGGGTCACCCACAACAGTGCAGCTCTGGCAGCGTGAGCTTCTGTGTGGGCTAGCCCCACGAGAAATAACCTAGGGTTCTGGGAGGATTTTTACAACCTGAGCTGAAGCTTGTGCTGCCCTGGCTTTACTGTTCTGGCTCCCAAGATAGCTAGATTAAAGCTTTCTTGAGTATGTTGACTGTGATTGCAATATAGATATACCCTTAAACTACCCATGCTCCCCATCTGTAAAGTAGGATAAATGTTGGTAACGTGTTTTAAATCCAGGATATGCCCACACCTTGAATACTGCATGCAGTTCTGGTTGCCTCATTTCAAAAACGATATATTTGACTTGGAAAAAGTACAGAGAAGGAGAACAAAAAATATTGGGGTATGGAGGAGTTTGCATATCCAGTCCCCAGATTAAAAAGACTGGGATTGTTCAGTTTAGAAGAGATGACTAAGTGGGGATATGATCGAGGTCTATAAAATCATGACTGGAGTGGCGAAAGTGACTAAGGAAAAGTTATTTACTGCTTCACATAACACAAGAACCAATAAAAGATATTTTACCTCGCCCACCTTGTCTCACAGGAACCGGGAGTCACCCAATGAAATTAATAGGCAGCAGATTTAAAACAAACATAAGAAAATACTTCTTCACTCAGTGAACAGTCCACTTGTGGAACTCATTGACATGGGATGTTATAGCCAAAAGTATTCAAGGATTCAAAGGATTCAAAAAAGAATTAGATAAGTTCATGGAGGATAGGTCCATCAACAGCTATTAAGCAAGATGGTCATGGATGCTACCCCTTGCTCTAGGTGTCCCTAAATCTCTGACTGCCAGAAGCTGGGACTGGACAGCGGGATGGATCACTCAATAATTGCCCTATTCTGTTTATTTGCTCTGAAGCATCTGGCACCGGTCACTGTCAGAAGACAGGACACTGGGCTAGATGGACCATTGGTTTGACCCAGTATATTCTTATGGGATTCTTGGAGGGATGGTGCCACAGAAGTGAAAATAATTGTTAAAATTTATTATAGAAATGTGGCAGTCCTAAAGTAATTTTTACTTCTAAAGGAGATTTGTTATACTTAAAACAGAAATGCAAGAGATCACTATAAATTAGAAGAACAGCTTTTTTCTTAAGTTGAACAAAAATATTGTTGTCCCTCCTTTCAAATCCAATGTCTCATTCTGACACCAGCATTGCCCCTCTGTCAAGTGGTAATATAATACTCATGCTTGTACTGTAGCAATACTTTATTGTACATATTTTTTTTAGTCTAAGTAGGGGAGAGAAGCAGTGAGGAGGTGACATGGATTTTTTGTTGAATCCTCTGTCTCTGGCATCTGCATATGTGCAGAGAACAAAGCAGGACACTGAGGCCTGGTCTGTATTAGAAAATTAAGTTGGCTTAATTGTGTCGCTCAGGAGGTGTGAAAAATCCCTGAGTGGCATAGTTAAGCCAGCCTTACCCCCTGTGTAGACAGTGCTAAACCGACAGAGGAATGCTTTCATCAACCTAGATACTGCCTCTCAGGGAGACGCTGTAGCATTTCAAGTGTAGACAAGCCCTTAGAGAAGGGCCCAGAAGCATCTCAGGGAGGGGTGTGTGGTAATTACTGGGCATGCTCAGTAGCTGTCTCTGAAGCTATGCAGAGGGTTTCCATTAAGGGCTAGCAGTCTAACAGGTTCCACACAAATCAGTGTCTGAAAGCTGAGTCAGTCAGAGCTCACTAGGGAAAGGTTATAAATAAGAGGATTTGGAGACTGCTCTGTGGACTCAGTGGCTGAACAGTACAGGGCTAAGATGTATCTATTGTGAGAGCTGTGTCCCAGAGCCTGTGCCACGTTGGATCCAACTCTCTATCTTGCTGAAAGCTGAAGAGATGACCAACTATGGACACCAGTACTGCAATTGCTGCTGGCCATGGAGCTCTTCGGACTGTTGTTGCGGAGTCGATTCTGAGGATATGAAAGAAGAACTAGCTCTGAGGAGTGCAGCTGAGACACATACACTTTTGGTGCCGCAGTGCAAAATCTGAGAAGTCATTTCTGTAAACAGATCAGAGGGAAGGGTGTACGTATGTGTGTGTGCACTAAGATACAACTCGCACTGAAACTTATATAACAGCAACAAAGTAGGCAAGTCCATGTGAGAAAACGCCAGTAGAATTACTGCATAGTCATTAAGAAGAGTTTTCACAAGGATTCCAAATGGTTGCTGCAGATGTTTCTATATATAAATGTTAATCTTCAAAGAATTGTAGGGCCCTGTCATGAGGTGACTGGCCCTTTTAGAAGGGCAACTGCGTGCAGTCTATCCATGGCTAATGCTGATGAGCCAGCCTGGGAGTAGTTGAGTGCCTGGTGACTCTTTAGGGCTTAATTGTTAAATGAGTACCTGGCTTAATAGAAAGCTTATTTGATCTCAATGAGGGCTGCCCTGAGGAGGGGAATCAGTTGAGAATGGTGATCTCCCTGTAGAGAGTGTTTCTCTCAACCCAGCTCCAGGGAGGAAAACTGGGGGGTTTCTTTGTATAAGAATAATAGAAGGCTGGTGAAAGCTGAGTACCAGCTTCAGGGAGGAGAACGGGGGAAGGAAAGACGTTCTTTGCATAATGATGATGAAAAGACTGCTGTATCACAGCTCCTGGCAGAGAGCTGGGAGTTCCTCACTTTAAAGGAAGTTTCAGAGACTGTTTAGAAGAAAGTGTCAACTCGGGAAACGAGAGTGGGACCAGAGCCCTAAGTAAAGGGGGTTTCTTTTCTTGCTGGGTGGACTCTTTATTGAATAAAGGGGTGTTCTCTAATATGAAGCCTATCTTGAATTTATTGCTAGTCCCAGAGAGGGAGAGACTAAAATGGAGTGTCTACAATGCCATGACTGACCATTAGGGGCCAGCAGCAAGCAGAGATGTGAGTCTGTTACAGGTCCTCTCTCTCCGTGATTTAACTCTATATAATATTTTTATAAAAAGAAATCATGAGAGGACTGAGCTCTGGCCTATACTTCAGCAGAGAAGTAGGCTGAAGTGCAAGGAAAGGGGAGTATATTAATTATACATAATATTACCTCAGGACCCGCTAACCCATTGCAGAATATTGATGTACGGCTCTGTGGCACTAGAACCTGGGTCTGTGGACCCTGGGATGGCTGATATTCCCAAATTACCACTGGGAGGGTATGCAGAGCTACATTCAAGAAGCAATGTGGAGATTAGGTGCTGCAGGAAATACCCCTGAAAGGGTCTATAGTGACACCACTCTGCAGCCCTCTGGCCAAATGCACTATTTAACCCTGAAGCAAGGGTAGTCAATAGGCAAACTGCGGATCGCCAGATGCTTTTGAGTGGACCATGAAATCTTTTTATTTACTTATCATTATTGTTATTATTTTTGTATTAGTTTCTCTGGAGTCTGGACCTTGACTATACCTTGACCAAGAAATTTGGACCTTGACAAAAAATAATTGATTATCCCTGCCCTGGAGGGTGGCCTAGGTAGTTGTCTGGGCACCAACACAGACTTCTGGCCTGTTGTGACTCCAGACCACATCTGGCTTCTGATCTCCAGTCTCTGATCCCAGCCTAACTCTGACCTTATTCTTGCTTCTTGATTCCAGCCTTACACTATCCCGGATCTCCAGTCACTGACCCCCCGTTTGACTCTGACTCTTGCTTTTTGATCCCAGCTTTGGCAAATATGTGATGCCTGCTCATTGACTACTGTCTTGGATGCTAGCCCTGCTGTGACTCGTATGCCAGACTGCCTGTACCCTGGTCCCTTACACCTGGATACCTGCAGGCATTTTGGTTTGGATCCCTCCAGAACCATTCTTGTCAGTGATGCATCTCATAATGATTGTACAGCAGTACCGCAGTGGGCTGTAAAAGTGCATGGCCAGGTGACTGATACACAAAGGGCTGATGTAAAACAGGTGGATATGCTCCTTTGTGCATTTGTAGATCCCATCTCTGTAGATGCCATCTGTAGATTTGTAGATCCCATCTCCCATATATATAGGGAGAGACTGTCTGAAACATAGTTTAGTGAAACAATGAGTTGTGACACCTAATCCCCATGGGGTCCTCACCCATATTCACTGGTACTGTAAACAGAGATTCCCAGCACAGTGAGTTAGGCGATCCTGAGCATACTGACAGTCACAATTTCTTTATACCTGTGATTGATAGGCTGACCAGAGGGTTAACAATAGTGTACCTACACCTTTAACAGGTAGTCGTGCAGTGGAACCATCTACTCCTGCTGTGAACCTTTATTCTGAGATGAAATGCTTGTTGTTATAGTAGGTTTTGAAATCTGCTCATGAGACAAAAAGCCTGATAGAAACAAGTTTAAACTGAAGTGTTTTCCATGCAGTTCACCCATATCCTGTGGAGAGATGGATTATCCCACTTGGTGAGTTCAAGACAGAGAATTTATGGAAGGCAGTGAAGACTCTTCTTTGATAAGGTAAAGAGAGGAAAGATCATTGAGAGTTTATTGCCTCTAGCACTGACGGGAGGCGGGAGCCTTATGAGCTGGTACCAAGGGAAGTGCTGGAGACTGTTTTAGGAGTGTAGAAAAAGGCATATGGAAGTGTAGTGAGTGCATCAGAGCTTAAGGCTCATTTTTCTGAAACTTATCCGCATACTAGAACAACCTTCTGTATACCTGATCAGGTTAATGCATTAGCCCAAGAAATTCTTAAGGCTTGTGGCGTGAAAAACACACAATTTGGCTCTTGCATACAAGACTAGTTTTTTTGAGGTTGTTGGTGTGAATCACTGCTAACCACTCTCAGGGTCAAGGACACTAGTCCAGATGCCTGACAAGGAAATATTCCCTATGCAGAACTCTGATTTGAAGTGAGATCTATCAAGATGGAATGCTCTGATGAGATTTTGAACAGCTGATGATTCCTTACACTCATTGAGAAATTAGAAGAAATCCATGGTGACATGGGCCACATAAAAGTAAAAAATACCATAGAGTGGATAGAGGTTGGCTTTTTGTTTTTGTTTTTGATTAGCCTCAAATGACCCAAGAAGTTGAGAGGAAATGTCAGGCTTGTAAGCATTGTCTCAGGCCTGGTCTACACTACACAGTTAGGTCCATGTAAGGCAGCTTACGTCAACCTAATTATGTCAGGGTATGTCTACACTACGAAATTAGGTCGAATTTATAGAAGTCGGTTTAATAGAAATCGTTTTTATACACTCGATTGTGTGTGTCCCCACACAAAATGCTCTAAGTGCATTAAGTCGGCGGACTTTGTCCACAGTACCGAGCCTAGCATCGACTTCTGGAGCGTTGCACTGTGGGTAGCTATCCCACAGTTCCCGCAGTCTCCGCCGCCCATTGGAATTCTGGGTTGAGATCCCAATGCCTGATGGGGCAAAAACAGTGTTGCGGGTGATTCTGGGTACATGTTGTCAGGCCCCCACTACCTCCCTCCCTCCGTGAAAGCAACAGCAGACAATCGTTTCGCGCCTTTTTTCTGCCCAGATGCCATAGCACTGGGATCATGGAGCCCGCTCAGATCACCGCGGCAATTATGAGCACTATGACAACCACGCGCATTATCCTGGAGTATATGCATAGCCGGAACCTGTCAAAGCAAAACCAGGAGGAGGAGGAGGAGGAGGCAACAGCAGCGCAGAGGCAACAGCAGCGCGGTGACGAGAGTGATGAGGAAATAGACATAGACTTCTCACAAAGTACGGGCCACAGCAATGTGAAAATCATGGTGGTAATGGGGCAGGTTCATGCCGTGGAACGCCGATTCTGGGCCCGGGAAACAAGCACAGACTGGTGGGACCGCATAGTGTTGCAGGTGTGGGACGATTCCCAGTGGCTGCGAAACTTTCGCATGCGTAAGGGCACTTTCATGGAACTTTGTGACTTGCTTTCCCCTGCCCTGAAGCGCCAGAATACCAAGATGAGAGCAGCCCTCACAGTTGAGAAGCGAGTGGCCATAGCCCTGTGGAAGCTTGCAACGCCAGACAGCTACCGGTCAGTCGGACATCAATTTGGAGTGGGCAAATCTACTGTGGGGGCTGCTGTGATTCAAGTAGCCCACGCAATCAAAGACCTGCTGATATCAAGGGTAGTGACTCTGGGAAATGTGCAGGTCATAGTGGATGGCTTTGCTGCAATGGGATTCCCTAACTGTGGTGGGGCGATAGATGGAACCCATATCCCTATCTTGGCACCGGAGCACCAAGCCAGCGAGTACATAAACCGAAAGGGGTACTTTTCAATGCTGCTGCAAGCACTGGTGGATCACAAGGGACGTTTCACCAACATCAACGTGGGATGGCCAGGAAAGGTACATGACGCTCGCGTCTTCAGGAACTCTGGTCTGTTTCAAAAGCTGCAGGAAGGGACTTTCTTCCCAGACCAGAAAATAACCGTTGGGGATGTTGAAATGCCTATAGTTATCCTTGGGGACCCAGCCTACCCCTTAATGCCATGGCTCATGAAGCCATACACAGGCAGCCTGGACAGTAGTCAGGACCTGTTCAACTACAGGCTGAGCAAGTGCAGAATGGTGGTAGAATGTGCATTTGGACGTTTAAAAGCGCGCTGGCGCAGTTTACTGACTCGGTTAGACCTCAGCGAAAACAATATTCCCATTGTTATTACTGCTTGCTGTGCGCTCCACAATATCTGTGAGAGTAAGGAGGAGACGTTTATGGCGGGGTGGGAGGTTCAGGCAAATCGCCTGGCCGCTAATTACGTGCAGCCAGATACCAGGGCGATTAGAAGAGTACAGCAGGGTGCGGTGCGCATCAGAGAAGCTTTGAAAACCAGTTTCATGACTGGCCAGGCTACGGTGTGAAAGTTCTGTTTGTTTCTCCTTGATGAACCT
>QXTE01000003.1:14080701-14225677 GCA_003942145.1 Platysternon megacephalum
TTCAGATTGATGTCCAGAGCGGTCACAATGGTGCACTGTGGGATAGTTCCCGGAGGCCAATACCGTCGAATTGCGGCCACACTAACCCAAATTCGAAATGGCAAAACCGATTTCAGCGCTAATCCCGTCGTCGGAGGTGGTGTAAAGAAATCGATTTAAAGAGCCCTTTCAATCAGAAATAAGGGCTTCGTCGTGTGGACGGGTCCAGGCTTAAATCAAGGTAACGCTGCTAAATTCGACCTAAAATCGTAGTGTAGACCAGGCCTCAGTGTACACATTACAGCCTTGTCCCACTGATGTAAGTGCCCTACTACACGGACATCATAACTCCACCTACACGAGAGGCATAGGGCTTATGTTGGTGTAGTTAGTGCGACACAGTGTCTCTGCAGTCCTTAGATCAACTGTTGGTTGTCTTGTCAATTTCACTCCGCTCCGCTACTGCCCCGTCTCCAGTCCAAGCTGGGCTGCCACCCAGGCTCCCAGCTTGGGCTGCTGCCTGGGCTCCTCATTGAGAGCACTGCTGCCCCCTGGGGCCCCAGCTCCAGGCTCCCCGCTGGGAGCCTGGCTGCACCCAGGGTCCCGGCTCCTGGCTGGGAGCCCAGCTGCACCCCTGGCTCTCGGCTCCCCACTCCCTCCCCCTTTCCCCCCCCCCGGGAGCACGGCAGCTGACTGGACTCCTGGTAGGGGTCTCCCTGTCAGGAGCCCGTCTGCCCCCCCGAACTCTCGGTTCCCTACCAGGAGCACAGCAACCGACCAGACTCTGGGTGCGGATCTCCCTGCTGGAGGGAAGAAACCCCAGGTGGCTCCCTTCCTTCCTCCCAGGGGGTAGCTGGGTTCCCAGTGGGGAGCTGCGCAAAGCTGAGAGCCCTGGCGCTCAGTCCCCCACACTGCCCTTCTACAGTTGGTGGAAGTGCTCCTGGTGAGAATGCGCACCACTGACAGAATGAGGTTAGTGTAGACATCAGCCATCAGTAGTTACTGTGGTGGCTGTAAGTTGACCTAACATAAGTTGACTTAAGGTTGTAGTGTAGACAGAAGGCAGGCTAACGTACAGAAGGCTGTTAAGCTTGTGCATATCCAAGCATTTGCTCCACCTGATCTGGTCTGCATTGGTTTCCTAACTTTAGAACTTGATGCATTGGATACCAAGAATATTCTAGTGATTACTGACCACTTTACCAAGTATGTTCAAGTCTAACAAAAGACCAAACAGCCAGGACAGTAGCTAGTGTGTTGGGGAGAATTTTATAAGTCACGGTGGTTTTCCTAGAAGGATATACAGTAATTGAGATGTGAACTTTGAATCAGAACTGACTGTTGAGGTGTGTAAGATGATCGTAGCTATCTGAGCCCTTGTGTGACAGCTTCCCAATGAAGGAGAAATCAGCGAGGCAGAGACAGTATGCCATCTGGAAACAGCATGTAGTCAATCCCTTCTTTCAGGGGTCTCTGCCCAACAACAATGTCCAGTTCCCAGACAGCATCTGTACCTCAGGATTTGACTCTAAGCAAACTAAGATAGACAGCAAACACCCCTGCTGCTTGCACAGTTTCCTCTGCAAGAATTGCTACCTTTCGGAGCAACACAGCTTCCCAAGACTGAACATTTGTTTGGATCTTAAATAATATCATATTTGCGATAATAATATTAAGCAATTGGAAGTATTGGTGCACAGCATGATGCTCATGCCATAGCTCGACATTTTCTGCCAGTGCCTATAGTAGACATTGAGAGGAAATGAGGCAGAGCCTCATGCTGCACTAGATGTGCAACTGCTCATCTCCAGATGGAGCTGGAGAAGGTAATAGAAGAAGCCTGTTCCGATGCACAGCAAGAGAAGGGAGTATAGAAAGCAGCAAGTTGCTGTCTCTAGAACTGAGTGAACAGTAATAAATTTTTTTTACAACTTCTAAATAGAATTGTATTTGCTTTTCACAAACATTGTTGGCATAGATGTTCATAGAAAGTAAATCTAAGGTTTGCAGTTAAGATTTAACCACAAAATCATAAAGGAATGAAATTCATACAAAAATAAGTATTTGATTAAAGGTCAAATTATCCAGTCAGAATCAGAACAATACCATGTGATGTAGTGACCAATCACACAAGTTGAATATTGAATCATGAATATCAAATACTTAAATGAATACTCTCAGTGAACAGTACATAAATGAGCCATAGGTTGAAATCCATTTACACAACATCTGCAGAACAATTTTGAATAGCAAACAAATTTGTAAAGAAACTGCAGTCTGTGGACAATATGCAAAATTCACAGAATAGATGCCTGACTTTTTTTTTTTTTTTTTTAAAGAAGGTACATTTCTGAAATGAAGCTACACAACAATGTTGTATGGCGAGTAAGTGCTACTGCAGCCATCTACAGACAATGTTTTCCTATACCACTTTACACCCGGGTGGTGCTTATTTAAAGGGTGTAGCGATGGAGGCAATACGACAGCCCTGATGCAGTGGGCTTGGTGGGGGATATGCTTTTACAGGCATTGCATGGGGGAGTTCGATTAGCTGTGTGTTGACCTTTTCATATGACAAAGGGGCCCCTGACGGGGAGCTCCATAAAAACACAGTTCACATGGCCATTTTCAATTGACATTTTATTTACAACATATTTTTATTTTATTTTTATAACATTCCTCACAAAGCTCTGTCTTTTAGGGAGGGTCTTTCCTCTACAGGATTTTGTAATTTGCTGAATGAAGAAGATGTTCAACATTCTGCATTAAACTTTTATACATTGATTATTTCATCTAATGCTAAGTCTGGGTTCTCTGCTGCTGTGCTTTGTTCACTAGCTCTGCCCTCTGAGCTAAATGTTCCTAGGTTAAACACTGCAGTGATGATACTATTTAAAACACTCTCCATGAACAAATTACCACTAATATCTTTGATTTTACAGTTCACATCATCTACAGTCCAGTTCACACAGGCGTGACTCCACTGTCTAGGGGCATCTACCACACACTCTGGGCAGTCCTCAAATCGCTTCTCTCTCAGGCAGTATTTGATGATTCTGTGTGCAGCAACTTGTACAGTTGCACGCATGAAGGTTTTATGGTTACAGCCTTGCACAGGCTTGATACCATATTTCTTCCACATTGTTAGATAGTACAGGCCTGTAGAATAAGCCTCCTGTTGAGCATCTGATTTTGGATGCGGGCAAAAACAGATCAGGCCCAATCCATTTGCTCCTCCAGAGCTGTTGATGTCCTTCTCCCAAGTCCCTCTGAAGAAACATCACTCAGCTGCTGAAAAATTTAAAATAAGAACTACATATAAGGCATCATTGCACTTTTTTATAATGTGCTGTGGCCAAGTACTTTCTTCTCCTCAGCAGGCTCAGTCCTTTTTAGCCTTGGAGACACAGGCTTGGGCAAGGCAAATCCTTACCGGTAGCACAGGGTCTGGCTATTCCTTTCCCCAGTCAGTCCCTTGTGCTTGTTTTCCTTCCCTTCTGGGGAGGGAGGGCAGCCTTCCTTCCTGGGAGGGGTCAGGGTCTTGCTGCACCCAGCCTACTGGCAGCTTCCCTGCTTCTCTCACTCTCTCACCCCCCCTCCCCCACTTCCACGAATGGGAGGGTTTAAAAAGATCACAAGCAGTTGGAGCCAGCTGAACCTAATTAGTTCCCTAGTAACCTCTTTTCCAGCTGCACCTTATTTCCCCGTGGTTATCTCTCCTCAGTGGATTGGGAGAGGTTTTTTATCCCCCTGGGACTACTTACTACCCCCCCCCTTTGTAGCTGCTTGTCCTGGGTTTGCCACATATCCCCCCCCCCGCTCAACACTACAGGGTTGGGCTACTTGGGTCGGAAAGCAGTGCACTCTCGACAGGCCATCCGCATTGCCATGTTGGGTTCCAGACCTATGTTGTACTGTGAAGTGGAAGGGTTGAGGTGACAGGAACCATCTTGTTACTCTCGCGTTTTTGTCCTTGTTTTGGTGCATCCACTGCAGAGGGGCATGGTCCGTGACAAGGGTAAACCTCCGTCCAAGTAGATAGTAGCGAAGGCTTTCTACGGCCCATTTTACCTCCAGGCATTCCTTTTCCACTACGGCATATTTCCTTTCCCTAGGCAGGAGCTTCCTACTGAGGAAGAGGACGGGGTGTTCGTCGTCTCTGACCATTTGTGAATGTACCGCCCCCAACCCTACTTCAGAGGCGTCAATTTGTAGGATAAACTCCTTCCCCCAGTCTGGGGCTACTAGTACAGGGTCTGTGCAGAGGGCCATCCTCAGATCTGCGAAAGCGCCTTCGGCAGACCATTTTACTATGTCTGGGCCCCGAGCTTTAGTTAGGTCCATTAGTGGGCATGCCATGGTGGCAAAGTGGGGAATGAACCGCCTATAGTACCCCACTAGTCCCAGGAATGCTCTGACCTATTTTTTCCGGAGTGGTCAGGGCCACTTCTGTATAGCTTCTAACTTGTTGAGCTGGGGCTTCACCACGCCCCTCCCCACTATATACCCTAGGTACTTGGCCTCCGCTAACCTGATTGAACATTTGGAGGGATTCGCAGTCAGCCCCGTCTGTGACGGTACCTCCCATAAGGCATTGTGGGAATATGACATAACTGGAATATGTTTTGTGTTGCCCGTGCCAGGTACATATCTCTGTAAAGGTTATGGTCTACTATATCTATTCATCCCTTTTGTACACATATATCATTTTGTACTTGAGGTTAAGAATATGGATTGTATACTTGCTTGCTTAAGGTTTGTGAGGCATTTGGTCAGCCTCTTTAGGAAGGAATTCACTAGGTTAAGTACCCGGTCGGGGAACAATGCATCTTGGAATGCTCCAATCCACATAAGAAGTCTACCTGAGGACGTTCAAGGCAGCATGTGGGTAATGGCTGCTACCTGCAGTCCTGAGTCATGCATGGGCATGTGACCTGCCCATGTGATTCCGAATCTCCATTCTGTGACTGGATTCTACAGAGGGTGAGGAGGGGGTCTCCACCCACAAGAGACAGTCTATTTAAACCCGTGGGAGACCCCTCCATTTTGTCTTCAGCTGGCTAAAGAAGAAGCCTCTCCACCCCCCCAGGACACTTGAAGGAAACTGAAAACTACAGGGGGTGTGAGTGATTGCTGGACCCAGGCTAAAAGAAGATTAGCCTGTAAAAGGGAACATTTTGGAACTGGTGAGGATCTTATCTGTATTTAGTGCAATTAGACATAGATTTGCGTATTTTATTTTATTTTGCTTGGTAACTTCTTTTGTTCTGTCTGTTACTACTTGAAATCACTTAAATCCTACTATCTGTATTTAATAAAATCACTTTCTACTTATTAATTAACTCAGAGTATGTATTAATACCTGGGGGAGCAAACAGCTGTGCATATCTCTCTATCAGTGTTATAGAGGGCGAACAATTTATGAGTTTACCCTGTATATGCTTTATACAGGGTAAAACAGATTTATTTGGGTTTAGACCCCATTGGGAATTGGGCATCTGAGTGCTAAGGGCAAGCAGACTTCTGTGAGTTGTTCTCAGGTAAACCTGCAGCTTTGAGACAGGTTATTCAGACCCTGAGTCTGTGCTGGAGCAGAAGGGTGTGTCTGGCTTCACCAAGACAGGGAGCTGAAACCAATGAGCTGGCAGGGGAGAATAGAAACAGAGGTAGCCTTTGCACATCAGCTGGCAGCTCCCAAGGGGGGGTTCTGTGATCCAACCCGTCACACCGTCTTCCTCAGGGTGTCCAGGACCACTTCCACCTTCTCCAAGTGTGTCTCCCAGTCGGGGCTATATATGATGACGTTGTCGAGATAGGCTGCCGCGTACTTACCATGGGGTCACAACAGTTTGTCCATTAGCCGTTGGAAAGTAGCGGGAGCCCCATGCAACCCAAAGGGGAGAACGGTGTACTGATACAGACCTTCTGGAGTTGCAAAGGCTGTCATCTGTTTGTCGGCCTCGGCCAGGGGGATCTGCCAATAGCCTTTGGTCAGGTCAAGGGTAGACATGAACCGTGCTTTTCCCAGTCTGTCAATTAGCTCATCTATGCTGGGTATAGGGTACACATCAAATTGGGACACCTCATTCAGCTTGCGGAAGTCTTTGCAGAACCTCATACTGCCGTCAGGCTTAGGCACTAAAACCACGGGACTTGACCATTGGCTATGAGATTCTTCGATGACTCCTAAGGTTAGCATTTTCCTGACCTCTGTCCTAATCTCTTCTCTTTTGGCCTCCGGGATCCGGTATGGCTTGACATTCACCTTCGCTCCAGGCTCTGTGAGGATGTGATGGTGACCCTCGGTAGTCCTGCCTGGCTTTTCCGAGAACACATCCTGGTTGCGTTTGATCAGGCTGATCACTTCTGATCGTTGCTCCGGAGTCAACTCCAGAGATATTCCCACCTGGTTGGGCTGGTTGCTTTTAGGGGATGGTGCTCCTAGCGCAACCACCGGAGCTTCTCTATCCTGCCACGGTTTCAGCAGATTTATATGGTAGATCTGCTCCAGCTTCTGGCGACCCAGCTGTCGGACCTTATAGTCGACTTCTCCTATAGCTTCTATTATCTTGTACGGCCCCTGCCACCTGGCCAGGAGCTTGCTCTCCGCCGTGGGTACGAGCACCATCACCCGGTCCCCCACCTGGAACTTCCGGGTCACTGCTTGGCGATTGTAGTATGTCTGTTATGCCCCTTGGGCCTTCTCCATGTGTTCGTGCACAAGGGGGGCAACTTGGGCTATTCTGTCTTTCATCTGCAACACATGTTCAACAATGTTTCTCCCCAGGTTCGGCTGTTCTTCCCAGTCTTCTTTAGCCAGGTCCAGTATGCCCCTGGGGTGGCGACCATATAACAGCTCGAATGGGGAGAATACAGGGGAAGCCTGAAGAACCTCCCATACGGCAAACAGCAAGTAAGGCAGCAGGGCGTCCCAGTCTTTCCCATCACGCCTAACCACTTTCCGTAACATGTTCTTCAACGTCCTATTAAAACGTTCGACAAGGCCGTCGGTCTGGGGATGGTAGACCAATGTCCTGAGGGTCCGTATGTGGAGCATTGTACATAGGTCCTTCATCAGCTTAGACACAGCTTAGGGGAGGGATAGCTCAGTGGTTTGAGCATTGGCCTGCTAAACCCAGGGTTGTGAGTTCAATCCTTGAGGGGGCCACTTAGGGATCTGGGGCAAAATCAGTACTTGGTCCTGCTAGTGAAGGTAGGGGGCTGGACTCGATGACCTTTCAGGGTCCCTTCCAGTTCTATAAGATAGGTATATCTCCATTAAAAAAAAAAAAAAAAAAAAAAGGGGGGTCCCTTGGTCCATCAGGATCTCCTTAGGTATCCCTACTCGGGGAAAAAATCTGGACTAATTCTTTGGCTATGGTCTTGGACATTGTGTTCCGTAGGGGTACGGCCTCGGGGTATCGAGTGGCATAATCTAGTACTACCAGAATGTACTGATGGCCCCACGCTGACTTCTCCAATGGCCCTACTAGGTCCATAGCTATTCGCTCAAATGGGATCTCAATAATTGGCAGAGGTACCAAAGGGGCCCTCAGGTGTGGTCGGGGCCCATGTAGCTGGCATTCCGGATAGGATGTACAATATCGCCGGACCGCCGCATAAATGCCGGGCCAAAAAAACCTCTGTAGAATCCGATCAAGGATCTTATCCACCCCTAGATGGCCCCCGAACAGATGGCTGTGGGCCAGATCCATCACGGCCCTCTCATGCTTCTGTGGTACCAAGAGTTGTTCTACGACTTGCTCTTGGACCCGGACTACTCTGTATAGCAGATAGTTCTTAATCACATAATATGGCCCTGGGCCCTTAACTCTTCCCTCCATGGGGACCCCATTTACCTCGACTACTTCTTTATGAATATTGTTGTATATGGGGTCATTGGCCTGATCCTGACCAAAATTCCCGAGTGCAGTCCCCATTTGGTCAAACTCAGGGGGGTCTACGTCCGTCTCCCCCTCGGGGAAAGCCCCTGGGGAACCAGGTCCGGCGATAGGGTTGTTGATTGCCGACCCAGTCCTGCTGTCGGTTGAGCCCCCTCTTTCCCCTACAAGCATAGACTTCTGGTACTGGGTCAGGATCCTCGTCCCCCTCCTTTTATCCGCCCTCCGTTCCCTCCGAGTCTTCCTAGACTTCCCCGGCGGGGAGAACAAATTNAGGGGGGGGGGGGGGGGGGGGGGGGGGGGGGGGGAACGTTAACTATCTGAGCCGCCCCCTGGGTTCCGGGGTCATTATTTTCTTCTACCTCCTCCCCGGGGAGTAGGCTATCAAATCCCGGGAAGTCTCATCCGATAAGGACTGGGTAGGGGAGTTTCGGAACTACTCTCACCGTCAACCTAGTGGGGTTTCTGAGAACTTCTATTTTTATGGGGATGGTTGGATAATAGTTGACATCCCCATGCACACAGGATATTCCTGAGCGCTTGGCCCGGGATAGTTGGTCCTGCCCGACCAGCTTCCCTGAGACTAACGTGATCGCACTTCCCGAGTCTACTAACGCTGTGGTCGCTATACCATTCATCTTAACAGGCCTAGTATATCTATGAGGGACCATCGCAACCCTGGCTAGACTTATTAGATCACATGGTCCCCCTATATCTCTCAGTTCGCATTGCATAGGCTCTTCTAAATTCGGGCATTGGGCAGCAATATGCCCCAATTCGCCACAGGCATAACATCGGTACTCCACTTGGGACAGCCCCCTATTTTTCGGGCTGCTGAGCTTTATCTCCCGAGTCTTTCTCCCCCAGTCCTCAAGTCTCTCCAGGACCGCCGGCTGCTCTTCCGCCTCCTTCTTCCCCTCCATTGTCCGGCCTGGTGCTAGGGCAAACCGGGGCCTCGGCGCAGAGACTGGTCTCCGACTCGGGCGCCTTCCCTTCCCGGTGGTCCGAGAAAGTTCTTGGGCTGCTAAGTGTCTCTCTACGAGGGCAACTAGTTCATCATAGGAGAAGGGATCATTTTGGTGGACCCACCCTCGTATGTCCGGCGGCAACCCCCTCATGTACCTGTCCAACACCAGGATTTCCACTACCTTCTCCGGCCCATGGGTCTCGGGGCGGAGCCACTTCCGGGCGAGGTGGATCAAGTCAAATAGCTGGGACCTCGGCGCTTTGTTGTCCTGGTATTTCCACTCGTGGAAGCGCTGGGCCCTTATGGCCTGCGTCACGCCTGACCTCGCCAGGATTTCCACCTTTAGCTGGGGGTAATCCATAGCTGCCTCTGTGGTCATGTCGAAATAGGCCTTCTGGGCCTCCCCGCCCAGAAATGGAGCCAGGATACCTGCCCACTGGTCTTGGGGCCAGGCCTCCTGCAGTGCCGTCCTCTCGAACACGAGGAGATATGCCTCTATATCGTCCTCCGTTGTCATCTTCTGTAAATAGTTGCTTGCCCGCAGCGTCCGGGTCCCCTGGAGCCCGTGCGTCAGTGTGGTCAGGGCTTTCAACTGGTTCACTACTTCATTCAGGGTGGCTCAATCTTGGGCCGCCTGGTTCAACAGTAATTGGTTTGTCTCCTGTTGGACACGTACTGACTCTTGCTGGGCCGCCATCTGTACCCTGGTAGCCTCTTGTTGGGCCGCGGTGGCCTGTATCAATGCCTTCAGTACGTCCTCCGTTTTGTTTTGTTTTTTTGGTGATTTACCCTGCCCTGAGATGGCTCTTTGATGCCCTGCATGCGGCTCTTTGGCTGCCCCCTTGCGGGCAGCTGTTTTTTGAGGGGGTGCGAGGTGCAGGCTCTGGCCGAGAGGCGCTTACCATAAGCAGCTCCTGGCCGGCGATGCAGCAGGGCTTAGGCAGGCTGCCTGCCCTGGCCCCACACTGCTCCCAGAAGCAGCTGGCTGCTGGCACGTCTCTGCGTGCCCCTTGGAGGGAGGGGGGCAGCAGGTCTCCGTGTACTGCCCATGCCTGCAAGCACCGCCCCCACAGCTCTGGGCACGCAGAGACATGCCAGCAGCCAGCTGCTTCTGGGAGCTGCGTGGGGCCAGGGCAGGCAGGCAGCCTGCCTGAGCTCTGATGTGCCGCCGGCCGGGAGCCACCTGTGGCAAGCGCCTCCTGGCCAGATTCTGCACCTCACATCCCAATCCCCTGCCCCAGGTCAGAACCCCCTCCTGCACCCAGACTCCCTCCCAGACCCTGCACCCCCTCCTACACCTCAATCCCCTGCCCCAGCCCGGAGCCCCCTCCTGTTTATATTCAAATTCAAACAGCTCAGTACCAGCACAACTGTCTACCAATAAAACTCTTGGAATTTCTTGTGAAAAGGAAGCAGATGTGCTCTGTCTTTACTAGTATGTTCCAACGTCCAACAGTTTGAAAAAGTCTAAAGTCAGAAATAAAATAGATCAGATAAATACCTTCCATCAAAAAAATGACAACCACAAAGTCTAACACAGGGGTTGGCAACCTTTCAGAAGTGGTGTGCCGAGTCTTCATTTATTCACTCTAATTTAAGGTTTCACGTGCCAGTCATACATTTAACGTTTTTAGAAGGTCTCTTTCTATAAGTCTATAATATAGAACTAAACTGTTGTTGTATGTAAAGTAAATAAGGTTTTTAAAATGTTTAAGAAGCTTCATTTAAAATTAAATTAAACTTTAGAGCCCCCCGGACCAGTGGCCAGGACCCGGGCAGTGTGAGTGCCACTGAAAATCAGCTCGCGTGCCGCCTTCGGCACATGTGCCATAGGTTGCCTACCCCTGGTCTAACACATGTAATTTGAAAAGAAACATTGGATGTTTGCTGAAACCTATCCAGCTGGTGATGTGAGGAAAAAAGCAGTAGAGGAGCTCCGACGCAAAGCAGAGCAAACAAGATGTACATTTGCTAAATGGATGAAGGCGCGGAACCACTACTGCTAGTTTCGTGGCAGCTCAAGAAATCGTCAAATGAGGGAAGCCATTCACAGATGGAGAATATGTGAAAGAATGTTTCATTAAAACATCAGAGCACCTCTTCAGCAATTTTAAAAACAAAGATGAAATAGTTAAGAATATTAGAGAAATGCCATTATCTGCGAAGACTGTAAAGGACAGAACTATTAAGATGGCCATAGACGTAACCAGCCAGCAGGTTAGTGACATTAGATCAACACCAGGTTTTTCTATTGCCTGTGATGAGACAGGCGATGTGGATGACATTGCTCAGGTTGCCTTACTCAGCAGATACGTTAATGATCAAGGTCCTCAAGAAGAGTTGATCGTGTTATTGCCACTCAAAGGACAAACTCGGGGTGAAGATATTGCATCTGCTGTCACTGAATGTCTGAAACAAAAAGATATTGACATCAACAGAATAATTTCTATTGCTACAGATGGAGCACTGAGCATGAAGGGGGCACACAAAGGTTTTGTTTCTTTACTAAAAAAGTATGTAGCACGATGTAATTTCATTTCACTATATAATCCATCAGCATTTGCAGGAATCGATCGAGCGCAATTTGAACTTGAATTAGCAGACTTGCAAGACAAGGATTTATGGAATTCAAAATTGAAATATCTTGTCACTGAACTTGAAAATCTGGAAAGGCAGAAATCCACCTTGGGGCTACAACACAAGTGGTCTGAAATGGACGACCTTAAACGGCAAGATCAGATTATATTCGATGTTTGGAATTGTCTACCGGATACATACAGTCAGCTGAAGAAATACGCATTTGGGCTTCTCTCAATCTTCGGTTCAACGTACTTCCGTGAACGAGTGTTTTCCAACATGAATTTAATCAAAAACAAACTGAGGAACCAACTGCAAGATGTTAGTCTTGAGTCCTGCTTGAAAATGAAAATCACGGCATATTCACCAAACATTGAGCAACTCTCTAAAGATGTCCAACAACAGAAGTCACATTAAAAGTATTGGTGAGTAGTAATAACTTTAATATGTTCAATTATTATTAGTTGACACATTCTAATTCTACAAGTAGCTTTGCATGTGATGCGGTTCTCGAAATATTTTGGTCAAAGACAAAAACAAAAAACAAAAAAATGGCTCTTCTTCTTTGAAAGGTTACCGACCCCTGCTCTAGCCAATTGACCCGTCGCCAGGTCCTCTCCAAGCTCCTAAACGTTTTACACACAATGTACCTGTGACTCATCTTTGTACAACCCTCCATTTGAATTGTTTGTCTCGTAGTCAGGGTCCAGAGTCTCAAACAAAACCTGGGTCAACAATTTGGCTTTGTGTTTCTCCTCCGCATTGTCCTTCTGATCACATTCAGCAGCAGCAATCTCTGTTGCCCTGCTCCCAAGACACGTCTCAAACTCCTATGTGTCAACAGTATATTTGTTTCTTTAGTTCCCATAACTTCGTCTGTATGATGTCTCTTCATGAGCTGCTTGTTCTGGGGCTTTTAGGCACTTCCATCTTTAATCAACAGGTCTGTACCAGCTCATCCTCTTTTATGCTGCAGCTGTGTGATATTCTTAGCCATTAGTTTAGGTCTAATGTTTCAAAAGTCCATTGGTCTGTCTCTCTAAGCATGGAGGAACTTCTGTTTAAGGGCATAAGATGATAGGGGCTATTGAACCCTGAGCTTTGTATTACTTTTATATCTTTCCTGAGGTAGTTCTCTTACAAAATTAAAACTCAAATCAAAACAAGTGATATGATAAATAGGTAGTCTAATTTAAAAAGGTTAATGTTTTTCCCTATGATCTAAGTGTGTGAAAATTGGAAAAAAAATTGTAATTAGATCCTAAAAAGCTATAGACTTACTTCGACTGTAATCTGCTTTGGGCTGAACAGGCTAAAATCTGGCCTCTCTGGTATTCACTAGACAGCCACAAACAAGGCAAAAGAAAACCCTTTGCATTTCCTTGCTAGCCATAGTGTAAATGCTGGGATTCAGCACAGAATTAGTGACGTCCCTGGCAATGAACCGATCAGCCTTGCATAAAATGGCACACTCTTTTACTTTGTGGTCTACATCTATGAGCAACAGAATAAACAATGGAGACGGTCAGGCGATGAATACACCGACTACAATCACAAATGTCCTAAGCAGTACCATCGATCTCTTTGAGTTATGCTTTACGACTACTGGACTTTACCAGTGTGTAAATATGAACATAAAGGACGATTGTCACCAAAACAGTAATAAAGATACTTATGCAAAATATAACCTGTTTCTTGGAATGAAGAGACAAAATTGTTGAGCGTGTGTTGTGGGTTCGTCCCTTTGAGCTCAGTGCTGGTCACACACAGGCCAGGCTCTGAAAGCTCCAATCACTTGCATTCTGTTTCGATGTTTTATTTCTCTCCATCCTTTCCTTGGATAATGGCGCCAAAGACTCAGCAGGAGGTGGGAGTGCAGGAAAGGGCAGCGAGACTCAGGAAGAGAAAGGTACAATGAATGTTCACAACCTCCATCCCCACTTCACACCCTCCACAGCTGGGAAGTGGGGTGGGGTCTCTCTCAGTGGGAGCTGCCACTGGGCAGGTACTTCCCAGGAGAAGCCCACTCTGATGATACCCAGTCCCACTGATCACTGTTCCCACCGGCTTCTGTGGGCCTGATCCCAACTCCAATTGAGTGGGACTCGGGGAATGTGCCTGCTGTTTGACTGAAGGAGAGGGGCCAAGGATTTGTAAAGGTAAATTATACTTTTAAGCAATCTAGCTGATTCAAATGAAACCCTAGAACACAGTGCATGAGCCACGAATAGATGTTAATCTAGGACTTGCTGTTACATGCATCTAAGTCCCAGTTGAGTTGTCAAAGCCCTACTCTGCATCCCCAAGGTGTTAAGATGGAAGCTTGTGTTTCATTGCTAATTATTAATTTGTGTTCTTTCCAAGACCTCCCTTTTTGGGGGATTCCACCCACAGACTATGCAATGAGACACTGGTGATTAGAACCCCATATTCATTACTGCAGGGCTTCCCTTCCGGCAGTGTTTCTGGGATGCGTCTTGCACTGAAAGACCCTTCTTCAGGGTCCCACAAGTTCAGTGCTGGCAAGGTACCCAGGGAAACCAAGATAAGCCAACATGTTCCAATAAGTAGGAAAGCCCTGTACTTTGTATGTGCATCATAAGGCCTCCTTTTAATCATACATCTCTATGGCTATTGGTAACAAACTAAAAGTGGAAGCTCCTAGGGCTACAAACATACTGCCTTCCCTAATAAACCAGATCATATGGAACAGGCTCAAAGTTTTCTTTCCAGACATAAGAATGTTTACTTTGTAAACTATTCCAGTTAACAAATCACAAATTGCCAATAAAAAAGTACACATGGTTGTGAAATTTGTTATTTTTCCAAGGGTGATCAATACCATCAAGTCCACCAGAACTATGAGATTACATATAATCAACAATGCAACTTTTTAAAGTCTATTCAATCAGTTGCCTTTTCTCTTAGAATAAGTTTTTGTGTATAGTATCAGAAAGTATCAGAAAGCCATTTCCTTGAAGGGTGAAAATAGGCACTTCCATCTTTAATCAACAGGTCTGTTCAAATGGCTCATCCTCTTTTATGCAATGGTTGTGCAATACTTTCTTAGCCAATAACCTAGGGTTGATACTTCAAAATACCATTAGCCTCTCTTCTTAGGTAGAGGAGAAACTTCTCTCTGTGTATACATTGTGGTGAGGGGGTTGTCAAAAGGGAAGTAGGTTGCACCCTTAGTATTGAATTGTACAGTTTGTCAACAAGAAAAGGCATATGGATGGCCCGTTCCCCTTGTGTTTGTGCATGTGTGTTTAGGAATATAGGCAGTAGGTCATGTGGGCCATCGCAAAGTAGCCCCTGCACCCTTCTTAAATTGTGCCCTCTGTCACTTTGGTTGTGCCTTTTAATTTCCCCCAGGCACTCTGCGATAGGGCTTTAGTTGTCATAACACCTCTATTTTCAGTAATTTCTCACTATTTAATGCTGTAAAACATCTAGGGTTACAACTTGTATACAAGTAAAATGTAAAGTGTTATCTGAAAACAAAAAAATACTTCTTTAGGGCCCTTTGAATGTAATGATAAACAAAAACAAAAAAAATGTAATTTTGCTTTGCTGGTGCTGCTACAAAATATCTCCATGCCTGTAGCCCCTCAAAATGTTTTTGTTAAACTTATTTTATTTACTGTTTCTGATAATCCATTGTATGGGGGAAATAATACCTCATAAAGTTTCTGTATGACAAATGCTTGCCCATGCTAAAGCATGATAGCCAACAAAGAATGGCTACCTACAAAACTATTTCACTAAAAAAGATGTCTTATCACTATTCCTTTGAAATCCAGAACAGCTCTCTTCTTCCCCTGGTCTGTAGTACATGGTAAACTTTTAAAAGTTTATTTGATAAGATTAAAAACTGTATGTTTAGCAAAAAAACATGATAGTTTTATATTGATGCGGGAAAAGTCAGGAAAGGAGGAGGAAGTGGGCTTGGAGCTGTTTCTTCAGATTACCATGTCAGAGGCTATAGCCTTATCTGTGAACTTCATGCAGTGACAAAGCTATGGCTTTTGTCTTTTTTTTTTTTTTTAAATTATCGTAAAACCCATCTGTTGTGGGTTTTGTACTGTATCCTAAATTTTAAAGCTTTCTTTACAGCTTACAAGTAGAACAGGTTTTGTTTGTTTCTTTTTCTTACACTTTTTAAAAATTCTCTGTTCTTTTCCTTTTCTACAATTTTAAAACTTTCTTTCTGTCTGCCTTTCTCTCTCAAATCTGCTTTATTTTGTAAATTATTTTAAAAGGGCTTATTCTCTGTCTACTGAACTTTATTTAAAATGTGTAAAAACCTGTTTTCTTCTGAAAATTTTCTAACCGTAACACATGAAAAAACACACAAATAGTTCTAATGCACCCAATAAAGAAAAATATTTAAAAATTTCAAAATTGCTACTGGGACCAAAGTGTACATGTCCAAAAATGGGACTGGATGGCAGGACATAAATGAAAAAAGGGTCATGGAAACTTGTGAAAATTTATATGATGAATAAAGGTACAGCAGTTAAACTACTTGATGGATTGTAATGGAGTTGCAAAGTGAAGAATTCTGTCATAAGGGGGGGAGACAAAATGGAAGAAAAAGCTCCCACAGCAGGATGATTGTCATATTGTGAAGAGCTAGTCAACAGTTCTTGCTACAACAGTACTTGATGGTATTACATTAAGACAATAAAATAGTCTGCTCCAGAATATCGTGTTGTGATACAGGTTCAAAAGGGAATGCCTATTATGTAAAACCTCAGGGTGACATAGCTTGCCTCACGACTATAGTTGAAAAACAGAGGGATCAAAGTTATTATTGGCAGTAGTTCTGTCTCATGTCATCTAGATACTGGCTCATATAACAACAATTTGCCTGTAGTAATGCCACACTAGGCAGCACTTAAAATATTTTATTCATTTATTTATTTATTTTATTTAGCACGGTAAATGTTCATGACACTTTTACAGACAATATAGCAATATATTGCTCCTGCCCCAAGGAGCTTACATTTTAATTCAGACAACATACTGCTTCAGATTTTCTCTTTCAGAGTCCAGCCAGCATTGCTAGAACTAAGGGTCACATTTTCAATCGATTGTATTTCTGCTGTTTCTTAGTGCTGAAACCTGGCTTGCAAATTCTCAACTCTGGAGCAATGTTACAAAATTTCAGATAAATTGTGTTAGCTGTTTTAGGCACAATACTGTGAAAAAAGTTGTTTGACTTTCATTTTATTTAAATAAAAACAGTTCAGAAAGCATGAATTTTACTCTAACATTAATAGGAGACACAACTGTCAGGCCAAATTCTGCTCATATTTACACATATCTAACCAGCTTTGAAACAAGTGGTGGTTGCCTGGGTACAAATGGGAGCAAAATTGAGCCTTTGAAGGATACATAGACCTCTTCAAGCCATATTCTATCCTGAATCCCTGTGCAATCCCAAGTCATTAGGAGTAAGTCAGTCTGGACAGAATCGGGCCCTTTGTTCTTAATTTGAACAGTAGTTTTCTAAAGCAGTGCTATCATGTATCATCCCAAAAATTCTTTATGTAATCTTCTTACCATTCAAAATTCAATGTAGTATGCTGTTTAATTATTATAGAATAGTTAACAGATCACAACACAAAGAAAATAAAGTCATAGTAAGGTGGTCTGGTCAAATCTGTAAGGAGACGGATTGTGTGTGTATGTGATGAAAGAAATAATGCAATTTCTATCAGAATGCTGCTGTGATAATGGGCGCAGTATAAAATCCAGAATAGAACAGAACTAAAATATAAGAAACTAAACATATAAAAATTACAGAATAATTCGATTATAAGGATGGATTTGGCAATATCTGTTTTGATTTTTATATGCAAATGGTCACTACATCTAGATCAGCAAGGTAGTTAATTTCTCAAATCAGACATATAAAAGAACAATCTCCATTTGCAAAGATAGAGCAGACTCTTCTTGGAATTTTAATCCCAAAGCAGGTTGGTCAGGTTATAATTGGCTCTAAATAGCACTCTTGAAACCAATAACATTCTTTATCTACAGCCAAATAGCACTCCGAAAAGTGTGACATTCCTTCCTTCATTTAAAAAGGTCAAAGATATTACTTCCAATTTGATCCTTGTAACTAAATGCCCATGGGTATGGGTATTATTGTGTGGTGAATACATCAGAGATACTATCAAATGGTTTTGAAAAGTAATTTGTGGCCCATATAACTAAATTATTATTACCAACAGCGATCACTACAACTGAATTTCACTGAATATAGAAGATTATTAAATACATCCAGGGGAGGAACAAAAGACTGATCAGGCAATTTTTGTACAAATAAAGGAAGACAGTACAAAGGTTATGATATGAATTGAGAGCAAGCAAAATACATGTAAATAGCTAGAGAAAAGTGAATGTTTTAAGAGTTAAGATATAATTTATTTCTTTATTCATTTTATTGAGCAAAACAGTAGATAAGACCTTGAGGACCTAATTTTTAAGAAGTGATCAAGACATAAATTAATTGCAAAAATGGCAATAAAATTGCACTAGGTTCTGGCTCAAAAGAGTTAAAACAAAGACATTCAGATTGTGAACAATATGGAAGATACTTACGGATCCAGGCCTTAGTAACAAAAATAATTCACAGTAACCACAACTGAAATATATATCTTTAGGTGGATGGTTTTAAAAGGTTAGATTTTTTTCCATGGGTCTTTTTTGGGGATAAGGGTTTATACTATTGTATAAATTTTAAAATACCAAAAAGAGAGAATCCTCATAAGGAAAATTTGGAAAATACCTTCAAAGTCATTGAATACATCCCCTGTAAGGGCAGGATAAAGTCCCTAGACAGAGCATTTCTAAGATATTGTTGAACTATTACCACATTTGATCTTAGTGATGCAATATATGCTTATGGCAAAGTATAAATTGTTTTAGGAATAGCATTAAAAGTAAATTCAATACAAACAGATGTTTTTAAATAAAACCAAACCCTGCTAGCTTTATTCATGTGAGTATATAGGTCCAATTGACTTGAAAAATTAAAGGCTTAAGAAAAATATACAATGCAAAGTAATTAGAGATGGCAAACTGAAAAATGTCAAAACCAAAAGTAGTTTTACATATGTGCTTATTTGGCAACTGTAAAGTGAAACTGTCTGCATTCTTGAAAAAATTATAAGAGGACTTTTTAGGGAGATAGGATGTAATCACCTGTATTAGGATTCAGCCAGGATACCAGTGTTTATATGCCTCCTCTTGAAAACTCCATGATCTTTTTTTATTATTTGTTTATATTTTACTGATTTTTTTCTTCCAAAAATAAGAGAAGAAGAGACAAAAAGACAAAAGAACAAAAAAGTGAAGGAATGGAAGCGAGAAAAAGGACAAAAAGTGGTAGGGATAGGAAAGGAGAGTGACATCTCAGTTTCCAGCTAGTAGAAATTATCAAAGGTTTCTAAAAAGTTAGATCAAATCTTATCAAATGTATCTGAGGTCCCTCTTCTTTGAAACATTAGCTGCTTTTTAGCTCCTAGGTCAGCCAGGTTGTTGTGCCAAGCTTCTATCCCTGGAGGCAGTCTGCTCTTCCACCTAAGCAATGCAAGTCATTTGGCTGCAAGCATTGCTCTACAGAACCAAGCTTTCCATGAACTGGAAAGTTTTTAAGACAATGGGATATATCCCAAAACACAGTTCTGAGAAGTAATTTTTCAGGAGGGATCCATTATCATATTATTCCTCTTCCCTTCTTCTAACCAAAAGGATTGTATCCTGGGATTGTCCCAAAATATGGAGACCCACATCTCCAGCAGCAGTATATTTTGGCAAGGTCCATGTACTGTATGTAGCCTATGTGAAAGAACTACAGGATTTTTAGAAACCACAGCTAGTTGGGAACTCAGTTTTATGTCTCATCCAAAAGATTTATGTAGAAAAATGAATAGTTTAAGCAAGGAATGAAACTATGGTAGAGAACAAGTACAACGGAGATATTGTGACTTTTCAAACTGATGAGAGAAGACAGGTGGAAAAACATCTGTGCATAGAAGGAGAGTGCTGGTAAACTATGAAACAATTTTATTATAAACAAACAAATAAATAAAAAGAACTGTTGGCTCCAGCCATGTGTTGTTTTTCTTTGTACTGACAGTTCCTTTTGAATAACATCTGGAAAAAAGCTGTCTAGAAAGGGGGAAAGAAAGCAATGCATTTCCAAAAATACTCATATGTTGTTGTTTTTTGTTTCTTATTCAAGGCTGGGTTAACAACTTACTTTCATCCTGGAATAAATCTGAAGAAAATCCATTACTACAGCATCAAACTCTATGAAAAATTGGAGGAGGAAACTGGGCAGGTGAAAGTCTTAACTTTAAAAATATTAATTCAGATCAATATTAGTCATGCTAAAAAAATTATGGGAAGATTTAGAATGGATATGTTGTGTGTCTGTGTGCGCATGCATATAAAGGGAGCTCTCATACCACAAGGGCTCACTTTATCTGAATGTAGTTTGCCATCTCTGTCTATCCTACATTCATTTTCTAGCATTTAACTCCAAAATACTGTAGATGCTCCCCCACAATCCTTCTAACTCTTAAATAGAAAACAGATTTCAAAATTTAAACACTTATTATAACTCAGAAACCAAGCATGCAAAGAGACTGCAGTATCATCTTTCTATTTGAGTTAAAACAGCATTCAGGAATGAGCAATCTGACAATTAGGCATTCCTGGTTTTAATTTAAATGGTTTGATTCTGTCCGTAATCGAGAAGATTGCTGTAGTTCATCATATCCACTTCAGAGCTGTGCTTCTCTTTGGTGACTAAATCACTTTCTCCAGCCAACATTTCCCCTCCTTCGTGTTTGACACTGCAACAAAAACAGTGATTCTCACTTTGCTAATCTGCCAATTTGATAATTCTCACAAAAAACCCTGTGGCCTTACCCTACTTTTCAGCAAGATTAAAGATATTAGCAGAATGCCATAGTGAATTCTGCTATTACTAGATCTAATGCAGTATATGCACTCATATACTGCGAGTATTAAAGCACAAATAGTTTAAACTAGGGCTATCACACTTAACTCACATGATTAACTAACAAAAATTAATCGTGATTAAAAAAATGTATCACGATTAATCACAGTTTTAATCCACCATTAAACAATAATAGAATACCAATAGAAATGTATTAAATATTTTTGGATTTTTTTCTACATTTTCCAATATATTGATTTCAATTACAACACAGAATACAAAGTGTATAGTTATCACTTTATATTATTATTTTTATTACAAATATTTGCACTGTAAAAATGATAAGAGAAATAGTATTTTTCAATTCACCTCATACAAGTACTGTAGTGCAATCACTTTATGACAGCGAAACTTAAAAAAAATTCTAGATTTGTGTTATATAACTGCATTCAAAAATAAAACAATGTAAACTTTAGAGTCTATGAGTCCACTCAGTTCTACTTCTTGTTTAGCCAATCGCTCAGACAGACAAGTTTGTTTACATTTACAGGTTTCAGAGTAGCAGCCATGTTAGTCTGTATCCGCAAAAACAGGAGTACTTGTGGCACCTTAGAGACTAACAAATTTATTTGAGCATAAGCTTTCGTGGGCTACAGCCCCCTTCATCAGATGCATCGAATGGAACATATAGTAACAAGATATATATACATACAGAGAACATGAAAAAGTGGAAGTAGCCATACCAACTGTAAGAGGCTAATTAATTAAGATGAGCTATTATCAGCAGGAGAAAAAAAACTCTTGTAGTGATAATCAAGATGGCCCATTTTAGACAGTTGACAAGAAGGTGTGAGGATACTTAACATGGGGAAATAGATTCAATCTGTGTAATTACCCAGCCACTCCCAGTCTCAAACCCAAGTTAATGGTATCTAGTTAATGGTATCTTCTTGTCAACTGTCTCAAATGGGCCATCTTGATTATCACTACAAAAGTTTTTTTTTCTTCTGCTGATAATAGCTCATCTTAATTAATTAGCCTCTTACAGTTGGTATGGCTACTTCCACTTTTTCATGTTCTCTGTATGTATAAATATCTTCTTACTGTATGTTCTATTCTATGCATCTGATGAAGGGGGCTGTAGCCCATGAAAGCTTATGCTCAAATAAATTTGTTAGTCTCTAAGGTGCCACAAGTACTCCTGTTCTTTTTACATTTACAGGAGATAATGCTGCCCGCTTCTTGTTTACAATGTGTGGCAGGGTGACGACTCACCAGCGCAGTGCCTCCTGCTGGTCATCTTGGAAATTAGCTCTTTCCAGCCTGGAGCGCCCTCTGCAGGCCGGTGTCTCGCCTGCCACTGACCCCATGTCCCTCCCAGACCCCGGTGCCCTTTGCCCAGGGGTTCTGTCCACCACAGTACCCCCTTGCTCTGGGTTTCCTCTCCCAGGGGAACCCGCAACCCCCTATCCCCACCTTGCCTCAGTGGCTACTGCCAGTCTCCATCTAGCCCCCGCTCCCTGGGGAAGACTGCAGTCTATAAACCACTCATCATTGGCAAGGGGGGTTGGACCAGCTGCCTCTGCCTATCTCTGGGCTGCCCCTCTACAGCCCTAGTCCCCTTTTGTGGGCCCTTAGCTTTGCCTGCAGCCTGGGGCTTTGCTCCCCCGCTCCCTCTGCCATTCCCCAGCCCTGCTCCACCCTAAATACTCTTCTCTGCTTCCCAGGCAGCCAGGTCCTTCTCTCTCTGAAGCTAGAGAGAGTGTCTGTTTGTCCTTTTGGCCCACCACCCTCTTACAAGGGCCAGCTGGCCCTGATTGCACTTGCTACAGCTGTGGCTGCTTTCCCAATCAGCCCAACTTTTCTGATGCCACAGCCCTCTCCCAGGGCTGTTTTAAGCCCTTCAGGGCAGGAGGGGGGTAACCACCCCGCTACACAATGTCACCTGAAAGTGAGGACAGGCGTTCGCATGGCACTTTTGTAGCCGGTGTTGCAAGATATTTATGTGCCAGATATGCTAAACATTCGTATACCCCTTCATGCTTCGACCACCATTCCGGAGGATGTGCTTCCTGCTGATGACGCTCATTAAAAAAATGAGTTAATTAAATTTGTGACTGAACTCCTCAGGGGATAATTGTATGTCTTCTGCTCCGTTTTACCCACATTCTGCCATATATTTCATGTTATAGCGGTCTCGGATGATGACACAGCACATGTTCTTCATTTTAAGAACACTTTCACTGCAGATTTGACAAAACACAAAGAAGGTACCAATGTGAGATGTCTAAAGATAGCTACAGCACTGGACCCAAGGTTTAAGAATTTGAAGTGCCGTCCAAAATCTGAGAGGGACGAGGTGTGGCGCATGCTTTCAGAGGTCTTAAAAGAGCAACACTCCGATGTGGAACAACCAAAAAAGAAAATCAACCTTCTGCTGGTGACATCTGACTCAGATGAACATGTGTCAGTCCACACTGCTTTGGATCATTATCGAGCAGAACCCGTCATCATCATGGACACGTCCTCTGGAATGGTGGTTGAAGCATGAAGGGACATATGAATCTTTAGCGCATCTGGCACGTAAATATCTTGCGATGCCAGCTACAACAGTGCCATGCGAATGCCTGTTCTCGCTTTCTGATGACGTAAACAAGAAGCGGGCAGCATTATCTCCTGAAAATGTAAACAAACTTGTTTGTCCGAGTGATTGGCTGAACAAGAAGTAGGACAGAGTGGACTTGTAGGCTCTAAAGTTTTACATTGTTTTATTTTTGAGTGTAGTTATTTTTTTATACATAATTCTACATTTGTAAGTTCAACTTTCATGATAAAGAGATTGCATTACAGTACTTGTATTAGGTGAATTGAAAAATACTATTTCTTTTCTTTTTTACAGTGCAAATATTTGTAATCAAAAATAAATATAAAGTGAGCACGGTACACTTTGTATTCTGTGTTGCAATTGAAATCAATATATTTGAAAATGTAGAAAACATCCAAAATATTTAAATACATGGTATTCTATTATTGTTTAACAGTGCAATTACTTTTTTTAATCATTTGGCATCCCTAGTTTAAACTACACTTGACAAAATAAATGAACAAAAGCATGTTCTGTTGTGCAATAGATTTCCTTTTTATTTCTGTTTGTTTGATTATTCTCTAATTTTGCAAAAATTGGTAAATGACAGTGAGTCCTTTACATTTACGAGGCCCTATCATGCACCCATAACCTGTGCAAAGTGAGGATCCTTCACACATGAATCACACTTCTCATGCACAGAAAGAAGGGTCAATCGCCTCTGCAACAGCGCCCACCAACCTTGCCCTGTATTCTGTGGAAGGCACTCAATTGATACAGGAATCAGCTATATATGGAGGAGCTGGGCAGTGGGCAGATTGAGTGTGGGGCGGGAGAGACATGCATTGTGCCTCCACTGGTCTCTCAGAAATTCTTCATGAAAGCTAGCATCACTCCAAGTTGTATTAACTTTCTGCAGCCCCCTTCTCTGCAGTGGAGATACCCCTTAGAGTGGGAGGATTCCTCAGTCAGTCACCAGCTCAGTAATCTTTGGTGGTGCAGCTCCAATGGAGCTTTGCTGCAACAGAATGGAGAGAACTACCAAGGATAGCTATTGCAGGGCCACAGAATCTCCATGTGGATTGCCATGGCCTCCCAGTAGTCCCTCCACCTGTTTGCTAGGGGGCTAGCTTCATTTCCTAACAGAACAATTAGAAGAAAAAATCTTTGTGATGTGGGGTGGGGGTGATTGGGCCACAGTCACTAATGCGAACAGGCACTTTCTAACTGGATATAATTATTTATACTTCATTAAAATATCTTTATTTTTTCAGTAAAGATGTGTGGTCAGTTAACTTTTTAATGTTTATTTTGTAATATCTTCAGTGATTAAAATGCTGATTCTTATCCCTTTTANCGGATGCATAGAATGGAACATACAGTAAGAAGATATTTATACATACAGAGAACATGAAAAAGTGGAAGTAGCCATACCAACTGTAAGAGGCTAATTAATTAAGATGAGCTATTATCAGCAGGAGAAAAAAAACTTTTGTAGTGATAATCAAGATGGCCCATTTTAGACAGTTGACAAGAAGGTGTGAGGATACTTAACATGGGAAAATAGATTCAATCTGTGTAATTACCCAGCCACTCCCAGTCTCTATTCAAACCCAAGTTAATGGTATCTAGTTAATGGTATCTTCTTGTCAACTGTCTCAAATGGGCCATCTTGATTATCACTACAAAAGTTTTTTTTTCTTCTGCTGATAATAGCTCATCTTAATTAATTAGCCTCTTACAGTTGGTATGGCTACTTCCACTTTTTCATGTTCTCTGTATGTATAAATATCTTCTTACTGTATGTTCTATTCTATGCATCTGATGAAGGGGGCTGTAGCCCATGAAAGCTTATGCTCAAATAAATTTGTTAGTCTCTAAGGTGCCACAAGTACTCCTGTTCTTTTTACATTTACAGGAGATAATGCTGCCCGCTTCTTGTTTACAATGTGTGGCAGGGTGACGACTCACCAGCGCAGTGCCTCCTGCTGGTCATCTTGGAAATTAGCTCTTTCCAGCCTGGAGCGCCCTCTGCAGGCCGGTGTCTCGCCTGCCACTGACCCCATGTCCCTCCCAGACCCCGGTGCCCTTTGCCCAGGGGTTCTGTCCACCACAGTACCCCCTTGCTCTGGGTTTCCTCTCCCAGGGGAACCCGCAACCCCCTATCCCCACCTTGCCTCAGTGGCTACTGCCAGTCTCCATCTAGCCCCCGCTCCCTGGGGAAGACTGCAGTCTATAAACCACTCATCATTGGCAAGGGGGGTTGGACCAGCTGCCTCTGCCTATCTCTGGGCTGCCCCTCTACAGCCCTAGTCCCCTTTTGTGGGCCCTTAGCTTTGCCTGCAGCCTGGGGCTTTGCTAGGCTGGANACTGCAGTCTATAAACCACTCATCATTGGCAAGGGGGGTTGGACCAGCTGCCTCTGCCTATCTCTGGGCTGCCCCTCTACAGCCCTAGTCCCCTTTTGTGGGCACATGTGCTTGCCTGCAGCCTGGGGCTTTGCTAGGCTGGAGCTCCCCCGCTCCCTCTGCCATTCCCCAGCCCTGCTCCACCCTAAATACTCTTCTCTGCTTCCCAGGCAGCCAGGTCCTTCTCTCTCTGAAGCTAGAGAGAGTGTCTGTTTGTCCTTTTGGCCCACCACCCTCTTACAAGGGCCAGCTGGCCCTGATTGCACTTGCTACAGCTGTGGCTGCTTTCCCAATCAGCCCAACTTTTCTGATGCCACAGCCCTCTCCCAGGGCTGTTTTAAGCCCTTCAGGGCAGGAGGGGGGTAACCACCCCGCTACACAATGTCACCTGAAAGTGAGGACAGGCGTTCGCATGGCACTTTTGTAGCCGGTGTTGCAAGATATTTATGTGCCAGATATGCTAAACATTCGTATACCCCTTCATGCTTCGACCACCATTCCGGAGGATGTGCTTCCTGCTGATGACGCTCATTAAAAAAATGAGTTAATTAAATTTGTGACTGAACTCCTCAGGGGATAATTGTATGTCTTCTGCTCCGTTTTACCCACATTCTGCCATATATTTCATGTTATAGCGGTCTCGGATGATGACACAGCACATGTTCTTCATTTTAAGAACACTTTCACTGCAGATTTGACAAAACACAAAGAAGGTACCAATGTGAGATGTCTAAAGATAGCTACAGCACTGGACCCAAGGTTTAAGAATCTGAAGTGCCGTCCAAAATCTGAGAGGGACGAGGTGTGGCGCATGCTTTCAGAGGTCTTAAAAGAGCAACACTCCGATGTGGAACAACCAAAAAAGAAAATCAACCTTCTGCTGGTGACATCTGACTCAGATGAACATGTGTCAGTCCACACTGCTTTGGATCATTATCGAGCAGAACCCGTCATCATCATGGACACGTCCTCTGGAATGGTGGTTGAAGCATGAAGGGACATATGAATCTTTAGCGCATCTGGCACGTAAATATCTTGCGATGCCAGCTACAACAGTGCCATGCGAATGCCTGTTCTCGCTTTCTGATGACGTAAACAAGAAGCGGGCAGCATTATCTCCTGAAAATGTAAACAAACTTGTTTGTCCGAGTGATTGGCTGAACAAGAAGTAGGACAGAGTGGACTTGTAGGCTCTAAAGTTTTACATTGTTTTATTTTTGAGTGTAGTTATTTTTTTATACATAATTCTACATTTGTAAGTTCAACTTTCATGATAAAGAGATTGCATTACAGTACTTGTATTAGGTGAATTGAAAAATACTATTTCTTTTCTTTTTTACAGTGCAAATATTTGTAATCAAAAATAAATATAAAGTGAGCACGGTACACTTTGTATTCTGTGTTGCAATTGAAATCAATATATTTGAAAATGTAGAAAACATCCAAAATATTTAAATACATGGTATTCTATTATTGTTTAACAGTGCAATTACTTTTTTTAATCATTTGGCATCCCTAGTTTAAACTACACTTGACAAAATAAATGAACAAAAGCATGTTCTGTTGTGCAATAGATTTCCTTTTTATTTCTGTTTGTTTGATTATTCTCTAATTTTGCAAAAATTGGTAAATGACAGTGAGTCCTTTACATTTACGAGGCCCTATCATGCACCCATAACCTGTGCAAAGTGAGGATCCTTCACACATGAATCACACTTCTCATGCACAGAAAGAAGGGTCAATCGCCTCTGCAACAGCGCCCACCAACCTTGCCCTGTATTCTGTGGAAGGCACTCAATTGATACAGGAATCAGCTATATATGGAGGAGCTGGGCAGTGGGCAGATTGAGTGTGGGGCGGGAGAGACATGCATTGTGCCTCCACTGGTCTCTCAGAAATTCTTCATGAAAGCTAGCATCACTCCAAGTTGTATTAACTTTCTGCAGCCCCCTTCTCTGCAGTGGAGATACCCCTTAGAGTGGGAGGATTCCTCAGTCAGTCACCAGCTCAGTAATCTTTGGTGGTGCAGCTCCAATGGAGCTTTGCTGCAACAGAATGGAGAGAACTACCAAGGATAGCTATTGCAGGGCCACAGAATCTCCATGTGGATTGCCATGGCCTCCCAGTAGTCCCTCCACCTGTTTGCTAGGGGGCTAGCTTCATTTCCTAACAGAACAATTAGAAGAAAAAATCTTTGTGATGTGGGGTGGGGGTGATCGGGCCACAGTCACTAATGCGAACAGGCACTTTCTAACTGGATATAATTATTTATACTTCATTAAAATATCTTTATTTTTTCAGTAAAGATGTGTGGTCAGTTAACTTTTTAATGTTTATTTTGTAATATCTTCAGTGATTAAAATGCTGATTCTTATCCCTTTTAACCCAAGCAGTTAGCCAAATTTAGGGCCCTGTGGGTTGGTTCTATTAGGAGGAGAAATTGATGATGGAGTCAGGTATCTTTGTACACTATTAGCAAATAAATAGGACTGCATCAAAGTCCTGTTTCTTAGAACACGGCAGGAATCAGCCGCAGGGGAGAGTTTCTCTGCTCACAGCTCTAGCCAAGCCCCTTTCAGTCAGCACTCAGCGCAAAAGCTCTATCTGGGCTTTTCGCAAGGCCATGTTCCCATTGCTTATTCAAGCAGTGTCTGGTTCTTCCTTGCTGCCTTTTCTCTCATTTTATCTGCTCTTTCTAGTTTCTCTCCCAGATATGCAAACCTTCACAAAAAGTAGCCAGTGAAACCCCTTCACCCACATTTGCCTTGCACATGCTTTTAATTTGGCTGGTGACATGTGCCTGTGTTTGATGTGAAGGCTGCTATTGTTTCCTAAAGGAGATTAATGGCTTCTTACAACTATCTTAAATGAAGGACAGTGGTTACGTCCCCTGGTTTCAGAGAAGTTTACCCCAACTCGTAATACTGATATTGAGATGATATTTATATAAAATACTAAACATTAACTTTTAAATTTATCTGACCTATTTTTGAAAATGTATAGATAGGGGAGATACAGCCCACAAAGTTGGCTCATTAATCCAATCTTAGAGGTTCAAAATTAATAGAGAATAATGAAATACGATAGAGGATCTTTTTTTTTTTTTTTTTTACAACTTATTTTGAAGGTAGTGTACATTTAAGTAATGTGCTCGCTCAGCTTAGTTAGACTTTTATGTGGTAACAAATTGTTCTTTACTCCCCCCAATTCTACATTTGGGGCCTGATCCTTCAAGGGGATTTAGGGCTTGTGGTCACCGAAGTCAATGGCAAAACTCCCATTGACTTCACTGGTGTAGGATCAGGTGTTTAGACTGGGATAAGACAAAGTCCTAATGATAACTCATTCATTTATTTTTGCTATCCATGTTTTAGGCTGTGGGATTTCATCAGCCAGGCAGCATCAGAATTGCTTCCACCCCTACTAGAGTGGATGAATTCAAGTACCAAATGACGCGAGCTGGTTGGCATCCAGCAGAGCAGTATCTTATTGGGCCTGAGAGAATACAAGAGCTGTTTCCCATATTGAACATGGAGAAGGTAAAGAATAAAATGTTGTGAAAACAACTTTCCTTGAGGTTAAGTGTTGGACTTTCAAAGATATACTGTAAATCCAGGGCCTGATTCTCTTGTGCACTAAGGCTCTTAGTATAAAGGGTTTCGGCTCAAGCAATGTAAAGGGGCTTAGTGTAAATGAGAATGAGCCACCTCCCCATGTGATTCTATTAGGGCAACATTAACAAGATCCTCTGGGGGAGTTTCTATTGCATGGGAGAGTAAATTCGGGAAGAAAGAGAAACACAGAGCCTGTTCAGGACACAGAGCCGAGACTCAGATCCAAGTATTCTAAGAGAAAGCTCAGCAAAGGCAAATATAGTTAAGGTTGGCATACTGTTTCTGTTCTAAACCCCCTTATTTAATGGCTCAGAATTAGGCTTGGCAGAATTTGATTTTCGCTTTTTTATAATTTTGATGGATAATATGAATGTTTATTTTTAAGCAATTTTTATTTTTATCAATTTAAATTTTCACAGTTGCAGGAAGTTGGGGGCATCTGACAGTTGGGGGTGGCTGACAGCAGACACTGAGATTTTAAAAGTTACAGCTTTATAACTGTGAAAACACAAATTGTCAACATCACATGTCAAAATATACAAAGTAAATATCCTTAAATCAAACCCTAATAAGTTTTCAAGCAGCACTTTTCTTTCTTTGCCGTCTGTACATTTCTATTATTATCAATGGAAATATTTTTGTATGCGTATGGTGAAATCAGTGTTTACTGACATTTACTGATAAAAAATCTAATCCTCCCAAGCCTACTCATAATGAAGCAGTGTTGTCATGGAGTATGATATGAGATTGATACTGGAGACCATGAGCCAGAGTGGAGGCACAGGGATTCTGTATGGATGGCTCCCTTCAGGTACCGTGGGATTTGCACAGATCCTAGAGATCCATTGGACTTGTGAGCAAGAACTTCAGCCCATTCTGTAGAAGCAAAATCATTTTTCTAGTGGAACAATTCACAGGGAACTCCATGAGGTGAATTTTGCAAAGATTTCCTCCCATTAACTCCCTCCCTGCTAGTTTTCCCATGAGAGGGGGTTATCAGGGCCATTATTTTAATTTTTAAAATGTGGTAAATGTTTTAACAACTATCATAGATTTTCATGGGATGAGAAATGATCATACTCATTTTAAAATGTGCAAATGATCTAAACCTTCTGAATGTTACTACTTATGGTGAATTGTCTGAAACTCTTTATGAGATTTTTGGAAGACATTTGACACATTCTGTTCATTTGGGTTTCTTTCTGAAATCTTCATCCTTGGCCTCTATCTCTATAATCACAAATAGATTCTGATGCTGGAGAATCACTCTTCCATAGGACAATTACAGAGTTAGTCCGTTGAAGTCTTGATAATATAATATGCTTTTAAAATTGGTTTTCAGTTGACTCAAGAAATTCAGTTTAATATGAGATGCAATGAAAGCAGCAAATTTAATTTGAATTAATCTTGTGTGATCCACTTAGGTTTTAGCTGGCCTGTATAACCCCGGAGATGGTCATATTGATCCCTATTCTCTCACTATGGCCTTGGCTGCAGGAGCCAGGAAATATGGTGCCCTGTTAAATTACCCAGTCCAAGTGACAAATCTGAGCCCTAGATCAGATGGGACCTGGGAAGTTGAAACTCCACATGGAATAATTAGAACAAACAGAATTGTGAATACAGCAGGTAAGAATTAAAAAAATACTTTGATACCTTTTAAAGTTTAAAAAATAACTGGTATAAGATCAAGTAACTCAGACTAAGCAGTATACTTAGTATACTTAGTATACAAAATACTAGGGGTCAGACTATCCCATTAGCTTTTACAAGACGATCTGGTGGTCTGGGTTGGGGTGGGTGGAAGGGATAAAATGCTACCTCTGCAGTATAGTCCCCTTTCCTTAAAATTATGGAACCCCACATGGGTGCTCCTTGGGAAACAAGCTGGAATGATCAAACGGGGGTGGGGCAGGGAGTGAAGGGCTGGCTGCTCTCTATTATATCTTTCCTCAGAGACCTATTGGGGTGCAGCAAATAAGATAATACTGATCCTTTCAGTTTTATCTTACTCTGTGTTGCCCTCAGATGTGAAACTGCACTCCCATATCCCTGAAGGGGAGGATTTTTACTGTTTGACTGGTAGGTTAAACGTCCCCTTTTTAACAATATATTTTTATGCTCCATAAATATTAAGTTAAAATGATTTGTATTTATTTTCCTCTGTATGTAACTTTTAACATTCATTGTATTAAGTATTACTTATTTGGTATTAAGCAATATATAAAAAAACTCCCCTTATTACGTGCGGGTAGTAACACGGCATTTTTTAGTATGATTGCCCAATACTTCCCATTATAAGACCCTATATTCGGTTGCTTCTAACTTTGCCAAACGTTAACCTTTGGGCTGAAATTTTCCATGCCTGGTGGCTGTTTCAGGTTGATTTTTTTTTTTTTTTTTTTTTTTTGAATTTCTGCCAAAGCTGTTCAGCCATTTCAAAGAACAAGGCTAGGGAAAAATAAATTGTTTTGACCATGTTAAATTCTTGAGACCTTTTCTTTGAATAGTTCTAGTGCTCCCATGCTTTGGAGAAGAAACTTTAAATTTGGCATGGAGTGGCCTCTGTGTCAGGGATGTGCCTTTTGCCTATGAAAATCCACCCAAATTTGGCCAAGTTATAAGCCTTTGAAAAATGTTCAGTAGAGACTTACTAGAGTTTAACAGGTAAAATCTCCAAAGATTTCATCCTTAGAGTGTGCCTGAACTTCTCACAGATCCTAGTGTTGACCAGACTGCATATGCACCAGCCTAAGGCTATGGGGACTCAAAAGGACTGCTTCCAGCTGCTCCAGGCCAGGGTGGGGCCAGGCTAGGGTGACCATATGCCCGTTTTGGCCGGGACAGTCCCTTTTTGAAGCCCTATCCCAAGCGTCCCAACTTTTTTGGCAGAAGTGGGCAGTTGTCCCGTTTGCTCTTGCCGACGTGATCAGTTGACAAGAGCAAACAGACAAATACCCACTTTTGCCAAAAAAGTGGAGTGCGGTGTGGAGGCGGTGAGCAGCGATGCCAGCCCCTTGCAGGGAGGGGAGGCAAGGCTCCGGCAGGGGGCGGGCAGGGTTTCAGCAACCAGCAACCCCAGCCTCATGAGGGGGGGCCTCGAGCAAGTGGCTCAGTCCAGCAATGTGCAGTGGGAGAGGGCTCATGCCAGCCCCATGCGGGGGGATGGGGGGGACAGAGCTGGGGCCAGCCCTGTGTGGTGTCCTGTTTTCCCTTTGGGACATATGGTCACCCTAGGCCAGGCATCAGCACTGGGAGAAGGGAGTGAGTTCTCACGACCCCCCAGGCCACGTGAAGGAGGAAGCTGTCTGATTCACATGAGGAGGGGGACAAAAGTTGAACCAAGAGGGAGGGAGAGGAGTAAACGGGAATAAGGACTCTGGTGAGACTGAGACTGCAGTGAGGGAGAAACTAAGTTGGAGCTGGACAGGAGAGACTGGTACTGGTTGGGAAAGGAGATGGAGACTGGGAGCTGAAGGTGAAGAAGAAGGGAGGCTGGAACTGGGAGTCAAGAGGGTGGGAAGGGGAGGCTGGGGCTTGTTGGGCAAAGAGACTGGGCCTGGGTGCTATATAGTCAGGTGACTGGGTGTGTGAGCCAGTGAGTTGGCTGTGGGGAGCACCGATATTGCAGGAGCAAGTGGGGGGTGGGGAGACTGGGACTGTCTGGACAGGAAAACAGACTAGGAACCAATGGGAGGCAAAGGGGATGGGGGAAGGAGAGACAGATCTAACATGGAGGTGGAGTGTGGATGAAGAACTGGGACAAGGGTGAGCGGGAGGGAGAGACTGAGATTGTATGAGAAGCTTGGGATGGAAGACTGGAAGTGGAGGTGGGGGGAGAGGCAGATAGGATGAGGAGCCAGGAACGGAGGAGTTGGGATTGACTAGGTAAAGAAACTGTGAGCAAGGTGTTGGGGCAGGAGGGAGGAACAGGGACAGAGTGTGGAGAGAGACTGGGAGTGGCGGGGAGATTGAGACTCAGACAGTGAGCCCAGAGGGGAAAAGTGGGACTGGCTGTGCAAGGAGACTGCGACTGAGATTAGAAGCTTGAGGAGTGAAGATTGGGATTGAATGAACAAGGAGAATGGAACTCAGAGAAGGAGCCAGCCAGGGATGGGGAGGAGACAAGGGACAAGTTAGAGGGGATGGTGCAGGAGGGGTTAAGCTTGGTGAAAACAGACAGCAGTGTCTGTGCCCACTAGAGCACACTCAGCTACAGAGCCTGGAATGGAATTCAAGTTTCCTGAGTCTCACCATTCCTCTGCTGTCAGCAAATAACTGTGAAAACCAGTGGTAAAGTGTATGTTTCATCCCCCTCTAGTGCTTGTCCGCACAGAGGATGACAACATACTATTGCTATCAATTACTCCCATAGCTTAAGCAGCAGAGGTTTGTGTGGTGGATCTAAAAGGTTCCAACCCCGCTGATGGCCCATGTGGCTGTCATATGATGTCACATGATGGAATTTCTGTTTTTTCTATTTTTTAAAAATCCTATGCAAGTATATACAAGAAAACTGCATTAAAAGAGCATTATTAAGGTTGCAAAGTCAAGCACTCGGAAGTTTGGATCTACCATAATTAAGGTGTTTCTTGCAACCGCAGTTAGGCCCCGTTGTGCACATGCACTGTAATAATCTTTAATTCCATTACTGCCTGCTATACTGCAGAGGACCATAGACCTGCTCTGGGGATGAATCAGAGTTGTATAGTAAATTGGACTGGTTTTGGTAGGACTAGCCTCATTTGTTGCAGAAGTTGGAAACTGAAATGAATGAAGCAGGGGATTGCAGGAAAAAAATGGATAGTCTCATAAATAAGAACATTGAGTGCTGTCCTGGGGAACTGGATTCTATCCCTGCATCTGCCATAGAATTCCTGTGTGATGCTGGGCAAGTCACTTAAGCCAAACTTCTTAGAGCATCTGAAGAAGTGAGGTTTTTTGCCCACGAAAGCTTATGCCCAAATAAATCTGTTAGTCTTTAAGGTGCCACCGGACTCCTTGTTGTTTTTGTGGATACAGACTAACACAGCTATCCCCTGATTCTTAGAGCTGGTCACTATTTGTATGTTCCTCATTTTCTGGTAGCCCAGCTTGAGACCCTGGGGCTTGATTTGCAGAAGCGCTGAGCTCTCACATCTGTACTGAAGTCAATGGGAGCTGTGCTTGAATATATGAACTGCTATACAATGCCAAGTATTCTGCAAAATCAGGTCCTAGATAGCTCAGATTGGACACGCAAAATTGTTAATTTTTTTGCCTTAGTCACACTGTGCATCAGTTCTCCATCTGTAAAATAGGGATAATACCACACCTCCTCTTCACAGGGGTGGTAGGAAGATAGATTAATTAATGTGTGTGAATCACTCAGATACTATAATGATGACCACTACAGAAAAACAGATGAGGAAATTAATAATTCTGTATTTAGAGCAGGGTTTGAATTCGTGTAGTAAAGAAAGCCAATGGCCACACTTTGAACAATGAGAAAAAATATTGGAAGCTGCTTATAAATAGCGCACCATCCATCTTGTGTGTAGTATCTCACTGATGAGCACACCAGTGCCAAGGCAAACCTTATATTATGAACAGGATTATGCACAGCAAGGAAATAACAAATTTCCTACTGATCTGCGTAGCTGCAGCCTCTGACTGTCCTGTTCTGGGCGACTTTGTCTCTGCCCCAGCATGGGAAACCAAAGACTGCATCTAGAGTATACAGAAATTGTGGTATCTCTATACTTCCTGGAGGACTTAGTCTATGCACACTGTGTACTGAATAAGACGGGTCCTGTGAAAAAAATAGTTTCTGATCATCTAATTAGAGACTGTATCATATTTAAGGTTCCACAGACAACCTTGATACTGGTATTTTCTATCTTTTGAGAACCTGACTTTGCAACCATAGTAAGGTTCTTTTAATATAGTTTTCTGTGTAATTATGTATGGAGTGATGAGACTGCCTTCAACGGCATGTGGCCCATCAACAACTGCCAGTAGCAAAAATCCCGAATGGCCAGAGATGAAACACTAATGCGGGAGAGCTCTGAGTGTCAGAGAATTTTTTCCCAGGTATCTGCCTGGTGGGTCTAATTCAGTGGTTCTCAGCTTTTCCAGACTACTGTACCCCTTTCAGGAGTTGGATTTGTCTTGCGTACCCCCAAGTTTCACCTCACTTAAAAACTACTTGCTTACAAAATCAGACATAAAAGTACAAAAGTGTCACAGCACACTATTACTGAAAAATTGCTTACTTTCTCATTTTGTCTGTATGAAATTTTAGTTTGCACTAACTTCACTAGTGCTTTTTATGTAGCCTGTTGTAAAACTAGGCAAATATCTAGATGAGTTGATGTACCCCCAGGGGTACATGTACCCCTGGTTGAGAACCACTGGTCTAACTGATCACCATAGTTGGGGTCGGGAAGGAATTTTCACCCAAGTCAGATTGGCAGAGACCCTGAGGGTTTTTTGCTTTGCTGTGCAGCATGGGGCATGGGTCACTTGCACGTTTAAACTAGTATAAATGGTGAATTCTCTGTAACTTGAAGTCTTCAAACCATGATTTGAGGACTTCAGTAACTCAGCCAGAGGTTAGGGGTCTATTTCAGGAGTCGGTGGGTGAGGTTCTGTGGCAGTGTGCAGGAGGTCAGACTAGATGATCACAATGGTCCCTTCTGACCTTAAAGTCTATGAGTCTATGAGTAAGTAAACACACACAAACTTGCACAAGGTTATAAAGTTATCTTATGTCAAGTATCAAGAACACTGGGAATTCAGGGTTTTTCAGGCCTCTGACAAGTTCTGTCCCTCCCTGTCATCCTGTTCTTCCTCCCTTTATCTCTCACTGTCTTCCTTAGAGGATACCATGTTTTCTTCCCTCCCATTCTGTGCTTTTCCAGCTCATCCAGTTCTGCTCCAAAATGGTTTTACTCTTTCTTAATCAAACACATGCAGCCTGGCACTAGAGCTGGATGAAACATGGGATTTCCAGTTTATGGGAAATACTGCTATTTCAAAATTTGAGTATGGTCTGAATTGGGCCAAAACCAAATTTTTCAAAATTTCCTGCTAACTGGCACTTCCCCAAAAAAATCATTTCAGAAATACCGACATAATATTGTATTTCCGAAACTAAATATGCTCCCCTGACCCCAACAGCTGCTGAATGAGACTGTCATTCTTGGGTAATTGTCGTTATTGCTCAGGTAAGTGGCAGGAAACCTTTCTGCTGGAATCCTGCCTTTGATTTGCCAAAAGTTCGCTGGACCCGAGATGTTTCCATTAAACCTGTTGGGTGTTCTACAAATCGGTATTTTCCAATAGAACTATGTTTTATCGGAAAACTTCTGACCAGCTCTTCCTGGCACCTTTGGATCTCTGATATGCTCCAGAATCTTTTTCCCTGGCTGTCAAGTTCCAGACTTGCCTTGTCATAATTCTCAGAAGTTTTGAAGGCAGTGGGAGCTACTGGGCGCTCAGCATTTTGGCAATCGGGCCACTTACTTATGTGTCAAACTTCAGGCACCCATTTTCTAAAAACTTGGCATTAGAGCATATTGATGAAGTATTGCACATTTAATAACTTTCCTTATATTGTATAGTGTGATTGGCATCCTTTTGGTTGTGTTGTCAATTGTCATTATATACAGCTTTCCTCACAACTGCTTTCCAGAACTTATCATTCTTTGTAAAGCCAATCTGCAGCCTTGTGAAATCTCTTAGGCTTTTTCATTTGCTTTGATAACTTATTAAACCAAAGATATGCTTGGCTAAGCCTAATTCTAATGTGTAGCTAAGTGTTCAGCCAAACACTGAACATTTAAAGTTGATATAGCTTAACATTCTGCGTCAAGGTATGCAACCACTACTATGACCAGTATATGCTATTAACATTCTTTCAGCCAGCATTCACTCTTCATTTCAACCCCAGCCCTTCAAATCATTACGGTTAATTTTGATGCCAGCCATGGCTAAACTCATTGTTAATTCTAAGCACAGCAGGGTTAATCAGAGAGCTGTCTACTCTTTTTTTTTGATGTTGTTGTTGCACAGTCAACATTTGCTGTGGAACTGGAATGAACAAGTTTAAACCAACTTGTAGCTGTTCCACTTGTGAGTTTTCTATTTTTAAATAAGCAGGCCCCTAATAAATAATCCCTGACATAAACTAACTGGTGTTGAACTTGCTAAGGAGGCTAGGAGTGTATTTATAATAGAGTCATTAATAAAACCTGAAGAAATGGTGATTTTATTTTAGATATGCATACTGCATATACAGATATTTGACTTCACAGCAGTTGTTCCATTTTACAACAGTTTTGGAATGTACTTAGAAATAGAACATTTATTTTTTTAACTGAGTTATTTTTTCTTTTACAATATCTACCATGCTATGTAAATTTGCCAAACAATACTAATGCTAAATATTTCGCTCTGAGGTGTTTTTAATCATTTTGATGTAGAAAAATTCTAAAGGTATAAATTATGCTTTTGCTTTAGCTATCTCTCCCTGGAGAGGGGGAGTTTGACATCTGATTTCAATTAGAATTTTGTTTCTGAGAGCACACTCTTTCTTTAAGACTTTTTTGGGGGGGGGGGTGTTCAGAATTTTTAGGCACAGAACCAATGATAGATCCCAGCTGTTGTCCTGGGCTAATTAAGTAAGCAACAATTCAATACTGCAGTACTGAATCCTATAGTCAACATAAAAATAGTTAAGTACAATACCTATATAAGTGGATTTAAAAAGTGGTGTTGAATAACACTGGAGGTTCTGCTTATGATTAACTCCATATCAGTTGTAGTCAAAAATGTAACATGAGATCATATATAGACAGCTGCACTGTAGTAATATATTTCAGGAAATATCTTCAATTTTAAGAAGCTGTTTACAGCATCTTATAGTGCACATTTTGAAAGGGACACAGTTAAGGCCAGTAAACCTAAAATTAAATCTTCCAGTTTTGTTTGTTTGCAGAGGAGCAGATACATGTTATGCCATCCATTTGCCCTTCTTGTTCTGTTTTTTTGTGAGCAAGTAAAATAATAAAAATTATTATAGTCCTGTTCTTGGAACATCAGTATGTCTTATTCCAGGGTGAGGCCAAACCAATGAGGGGCTATGTCACCACTTTCCCCGTAACCTTAGGTGTTTCAAAATGCTATGCTGTTGTAGATCCCAACCTAGGCTGCTCACAAACAGCCAAACAGCAGGCAGGTCACACCCTGAGTGTCTGTGTATAGCTGCAGCCCTGGTCCAGCAGCTCTGACCCCCAGCAGCCTTCCAGCAACACACCAGCAACACTCTGGCTTCCACCAGCCTTGGTTACTATGTTCAGGGTGCCCTAACACACTCTCAGTCCTGAATTTTCCCAAAACATGTTCTGCACTTACCACCCCTCTCTTGGACAGTTCAGATATTAAGGTTTGTTGCTCGCGTACAGAGTCAATATTCAACAGTTTGCTCCTTTATATGGAGTTACCAAAAAGTTCAGTTTAAATGCAGCACTGGGTTGGTTTAGATTAAAAAATAAAACAAGTTTATTAACAAAAGAAGATAGGATTTTAAGTGAATTCAAGTATAGGAGATAAAGTTAGAAATGGTTACAAGCAAATAAAAGTGGAAACACATCTAAAAGTCTAAAATTTAATTTAGCAAGTGTTGGTTCAAGGCTTTGCTTAAGATAGCCTTTCTGACCTACAGTCTTCCAGGAAGATGACGACTGACTTTTTCTTTCGTCAGGATCACTCCCAGAGTCCCAAAGATGCTGGTGCCTTTGTCTTGTTAGCTGAAAGAGAGAGAAAGCATGGAGTTTTCTGCCCTTTTGATTTATAGTCCAGTGAACCCTTGAAATGGATTCTTCTGAAGATTATCCCTCAAAGCAAAGTTTATTCAATCAATCAGAATAAAGTGATCACTTTCAATCAGAAAGTGACATGGAGTCTGGTGGTGAATGAGGCTCCAGGCTCTTTCTTACCACCTGTGTTTGCTGAAATGCAAATTTGCTTTGTCTCCTGCTGTCTCCTCCCCCTGCTGTCTTGAGTACCCTGTTTACTACTTATATTTAAATTGAGGTAAAAACACATTCCTTATTTAGGATAGATATGTTTAACAACATGTTTAACCCTAGGCTGGGTTGTGTGGTTTTGTATATGTGATAACATCATACAGGGGGATTTCATAACTTTACATGTTACATGCTACATACATATCACCATGATGTTATTGACCAGCACATTATTAGTTTTTAAATGATACATCAGAAGGCATATTTTGTACAAAGATTATTACATTAGTGTGTAGGGTGTGGATACAGAGGTGCTTTCGGTCATACAGTATTTTCACAATATCTCCCTGAGTCCAAGTAATTTTTGTTGGAAAAACTATGTGGGATACTAAAGATGGGATTATTGTCATCGTCTTTCTGTTCTTCTGTACGTATTACCAGGGGTTCATGCCTTAAACTACTCTTATTCACAGGGGATTTGGAAATGCCTGATGTTAGCAGACTCCACTGATCCACTCCTTCCAGACTGATTTTGTGCTAGTTTACTTCGTTCCATGGCATATGCCCCCACTCACAGCCCCCACATTACAATCATGCAAAACAATGTTAAGTAATAGAGTCTTGTGAGAATATAAAAAGAGAGATGGGTTGTATTCATAGGAATTAGCACCGTGAAACAGTGCAAAGATCCACATACTCCATTATCCTGTTTCCAACAGTGGCCTGTACCAAATGCTTCTTTAAAAAGGTCCATCTTGCAGAATTACGGGAAAACTTGCCCATAGACAAAGATTTTTCCTTACCTCTATTAGTTAGTGGATTGCTTATGTCCTTCTAAAACAATTTTTATCCTATCTCATATAACTGTGTATGTTTTCATTACCCATATAAATGTCTAACCTTTTGATTCCTACTAAGATCAGGGCTCAGTTATATCTTGTGGCAATGAATTGCAAAGGTCTATTATGTATTCTGTAAAGAAAATATTTCCTTTCAAGAATTTTAAATTTGTTGTCTTGTTCTTGTATTATAAAGAGGATATAAGTAGGCACAACTGATTTACCTCTTGTGTACCATTCCTTATTCTGAATACCATTTTTTGTTTCACCTCCTGTTTATGACTTCTCTAAACAGTGGTAGTCTTTTCGATCTTTTCTCCACAAAAGTGTTCTATGCCTCTAACCACTTTTGCTACTTGTCTTTGGATGCCTTCCTCCCCACCCCTTTACATTTTTTAAAAAGAGAGGGTGAGCGGAACTGAACAAATTATTCCAAATGAGGATGTACTGATGGTTTATATAAAGGCAGTATAATATCCTCTTTATTATTCTCTATCACATCCTTGTGCATGCTAACATTACTTTCTTTTTTGACTTCCTGTGTGCACTGATCAAAGATTTTCATTGAGCTGTCCTCACAAGTGCCCAGGCTTTTTCTGAAGTGGTTACAGTTAATTTAGAACACTGTATGAATAGTACAGATTATTCTTTCCAATGTGCATTATCTTGCATTTGTCAGCAATGAATTACATATGTCAATATGCTGCTCATCCACATACCATGTAGCTTCTCCAGGCCAATGGGAAGATCTGCATAGTCTTCTGTATTCTTAACAAACATAAAAAATGTTGAACTCCAATGATCCCTAACCAGCAGAAGGCAAAGGAGTCTTGTGGCTGCTTTAAGTTGTACCAAGGGCCCTAGAAACCCCAAGAATCAAGGGAGTGTAAAGATGACATAGCCACCTTTGACAAATCCCTTGGGTTGCAGGCATATTTGCAGTATTTTGGGGTGCACATTGTTGGGATTCCCTCCAAGACCTTTTCCACTAGGCTTATCCAGAACACCTTGTCGAGTTCTGGGAGAACACTTCATCCAGTCCTCTGTGATCCAAAGCACTCAGTTCGACTCCCCATTTTGTCACTCGGGTTCCTTTATTTGGCATACAGCAACGTTACGCTGAGTTGATCAGACTCAAATGCAGGGGGATGGATGTAGGGTACATCACAGCTCCAAAGTTACACAGAAACCCTCTTTTTTTACATACATTTACACATCTCATGGCATTTACTGTACATTACATCACACATTTTTGGATTGGATTGGTTTTTTTGCAGGAACCAATCCCAGCACAGCACGCTCTGTCCATACATTGTCCATGCTCGACCTATTATTTATCTCATGTCTACTGTCATGCTGTCCGGAGTGGCTCGTGACTGTGAGGGCCTACCTCAGGGTGGACTGTCAAAAACAGGGCAGACACTCCAAACTGGTGGTATGTTCTATAATTAGATTTCACCAAGCCAGTAACAGATGTGAACTCCTGGATCCCTAATATCAGCCTTACCATGGAGTCACAGACAGTCCCCTTAAACTCTCCAGTCTATCTTGCCACCCATGCAAGCTGGATTTAGTGATAAATGGTCACCTACACCAAAAAACACAAAATATTCAGGTTGCTTCCAGTCCCAAGAGACAAGTCACTTACCCCAGATCAGTTGGTACCCTAGATCTTACACTACAGACAACGCCTGTAGCCAATCCCTGTAATAAAATATCTAAAGGTCTATTAACAAGGAAAAATAAATAAGAGAGTTATTTACAGGTTAAAGTAAGCAAACGCATACACACAGATCTAAATCCCAAGAGTGACAGAGTTGTAGTAATCTGTCAATTCAAAATGGCTTTCCAGGCAGATGCAGGGGTAACCTTTATTTTGAGTCTGATCAGCTCAGTGTAGCATTACAGTATGCCAAATAAAGGTTACCTGAGTGACAAAATCCATTCACTGAAATTAATGTTTGCATATTATCATAGTTGTTTATTGTGTTTCTTAGGCTTCTGGGCTCGTGAAATAGGCACAATGATTGGACTGCACCATCCCCTCATACCTGTTCACCATCAATATGTTGTCACATCAACTATCCCTGAAGTGAAAGCCCTGAAAACGGAATTGCCTGTGCTTCGTGACTTAGAAGGATCATATTATCTAAGACAGGAAAGGGATGGGCTTTTATTTGGTCCATATGAAAGTCAGGAGAAAATGAAACTACAGGAGTCATGGGTAACAAATGGAGTCCCACCAGGTAATTAAAAAAAAATTACATGTATCTTCAAAGCTTGATAAACTATAGAAAATAGTTTAACAATATAAAGCACAATAGCATATTTCCCTTTATAACACTGTCTTGTGTGATGAGAAAAGGAAGCTATTGAAAATTTAGTTGCAACATATGCTTTTTTTGCGTATCTTTCAAAATATGACTACAGCCTCTGAGACTGAACAGAAATAACAAGCTGAACACTAAGGCAGACTATTGTATATATGAATGAAATAGAGCCATAAAAACAAATGGCTTTGACCAGCATTAGAGAAGTCTCCTGTGCCTGTCTATCTCCTTTCTGCTTCAGTGCTGAGACTTTTTGTTGTTAATGATAATAATCAGACTTATCTCTTACATAGTGCTTCTCATCAGTAGATCTCAAAATGCTTTACCATTACGGGTAATATCATTATCCCAATTTTACAGATGGGGAAACTGAGGCACATATAAGTAAATGACTTGCCCAAGGTCATCCAAAAGGTCAGTGACAGAGCCAAGAATAGAGTCCAAGGCCAAGTCTACACTACAGACCTATATTGGTATATCTGCATCGCTCAGGGGTGTGAAAAATCCACCCCCGTGAGAGACATAGTTATACCGACCTAAGCCCCGGGGCAGACAGAGCTATGTCGACAGGAGAAGCTCTTGCGGAGATGGATTAGCTATGCCAACAGGAGAAGCTGTCCTGTCATCATAGTAGTGTCTTCAGTGCAGCTGTGCCACTATAGCGCTGTACGTGAAGACAAGCCCCAAGTCTCCTGAGTCCTAGTCCAGTGCCTGAGCTGCTAGGCTGCACTGCTTCCCCTTAGATCAAGAATAAAATAAAAGCTGACTTTTAAATCCAGTTGCCCTCAGTTTGTGCTCTTCTTACAGGGAAGTGGGGTTTTGTGATGTAAAGATAGAAAAGGTGTGGATATACAGACTGATGAATTACATACTGCTATTGCTTATATATATATTGTATGCATATATTTAAAACAAATGTTTACAGTTTATTACAAATATATAATATGAATCAAATATTTGTGCAGGTTTTGGAAAGGAACTTTTTGAGTCTGATTTAGACAGAATAATGGATCATATTGAGGCTGCAATGGCAATGGTCCCAGTCCTGAAACAAGCAGACATCATTAACACAGTTGCTGGTCCTATCACATATTCTCCAGACATTCTTCCTATGGTGGGACCGCATCAGGGTGTCAGAAATTACTGGGTAGCAATTGGCTTTGGGTGAGTAAATTCATCACACCATTAACTTTTGTCCATCATGTATTAAAGTAAAGCTAATTAAAATTGCATTCAACTTCAGCATCACTGACCTTGTTTTTTTTAAATATACTGCACACTACCCTGTGCCTGCAAATGGCCTCAACCATCTGATAATGTGCATCTCCTTATATTTGGCCATATATTTGTCACCACTCCCACCCATCCTGTGGCTCTTTCTCACCAGCTCTTTTTCTGTTCTTGCTCCTTTTCTTCTGCAGCATGGAACAGTTAACCTCAAGGCCAATGTCATTGTTGCCTTGTGGACCTGCAGGAAATTAGTAGTATTTAAAATATTGTGTGCACCATGATAGAATCTTGTCAGCACTCTTTCTTAGAGTACATCTTTCAGTTTATTTGTGCAAATAACTTTGGGCCATATTGTTATGTCTACACACAATTAAACACCCACGGCTGACCCGGGTCAACTGATTTGACCTCCTGGGGCTTGGGCTGCAGGGCTGTAAAATTGTTGTGTAGACATTCAGGCTTGGGCTGGAGCCTGAGCTCTGGGACTCCATGAGGGGGGAGTGTCCCAGAGCCAGCTCCAGCCCGAGCCAAAACAAAGACACAGCAATTTTTAGCCCTGCATCCCAAGCCCTGTAAGCCCAAATCAGCTGACCCAAGCCAGCTGCAGCCATGCCACAGCTCTTTTATTCCAGTGTAGAAGTACCCATTGTCTTCTCCATGGGCTATTTTGCAGCTGCAAAGGATTGTGCAATTCCAGTTGTGGCAAGAATGAGTGGAACAAAGGAAGCTTAACATTTGAGGTGCTGAATGGAATGTTATATGTTTCGTGGAGAGGGTTGAAGAAGTACTAAGCAGAGGGTACTAAAAGGGTGTTGGGAGTATTGGTTGTTGTGGAAGGGGTGTGCCAGATGAGAGTACTGGGGGTGCCAGAGGTTGAGAAGATGGATATTGTAGGTGAGTGTTGTTGGATGTTAGAGGTCGGTGGTGTATACTGGGAGAAGGTACTGTTTGAGGACATCTGGGTGGTGCTGCTCATTCTTTCTCATTGTGATATTCTTACATTATCATTTTCATTAATCATGGTCTACAACTTATTCACCCTAAATTCCTTGTCACATTCAGTTACCTCAGCTGATCATTGCTCCAAGATGAATGGATAATTGCCTAATCATCAGATCAGAATCCAGTAAGGCCTTATCCACTTTTTCTTCACTTTACAAACCCTCATATATAAAACTATATAAGAGATTAAGATACTTTCCCAGGCTCCCAAAATAAAATAGATTGATCATTTTGAATTGAATGATTGATTAAGTACTCTTGCTGTTTGAATTTAAGAGGTTTTAAAAATTTCACCTTTTAACTACACACTTAATATTCTTATCTAAAGCACTGGGTTCCAGAAAAGACTGCTTTGTTACATTAATTGCACTGCCTGTGGGCCCTTTTCTCCTCCCCTTTTCAGTGGGAATAGGATTAAGGTCCATATTGGACTGACTGGAGACAGCAGAGAGGATTTTATTCCTATTATAAATTTAATTAAAAAAAAAAGTATACATTTGTTTAGCTTCTGAATGTTGCGACCCAAAGTTTAATGAGGATATTGATGAGACAGGGGTATCTGTATTTCAGGGGTCATTGACTCTCCACCGTCCCCTAGCAGAACGCTATAGAAGCAGATGTTTCCATGTATGTTGTAATTTTGTGTGTACATTGGTAGTCTTTATCTCAGAGTTCCCTGTCAGAACATTGTGATTGAAGTCTTAGTGAGTGTGTGTGGTTTTTATGTAATCATTTATTATTTGTGTGACGCCAACAGCTTGCTGCGCACTTTAATGTGTAGACAGGTTAATAATTATTATGGGTGGGACTGCTATCGCTACATATTATGAAGGTTGTCAGACACTTCCCATTATAAGACCTAGTTTTCAGTTGTTTATAACTTTGCCAAACTTTAACAAGGTAGCCTTGAAATTTTTTGTGATGGGTGTCTGCCTTAGGCTGAAGAAGTTTCAGCTAAAACATTTCAGCTGTTTCTGAGAACAAAGCTCAGGAAAAATATATTGGTTGGCCCATGTTAAAAAACTTCTGGTGCTCTTTTGTTTGAAAAGATCTAGAGCCTCCATGCTTTGGAATAGGGACTTGAAAATTTTGGCAGAGGGGTGGCCTTTGTGTCAGGGATGTGCCTTTTGTCTGTGAAAATCCATCCAAACTTGTCCAAGTTATTAGCCTGAGAAAAATCACTGGTCGCATATGCTTAGCAGAGAATTGTGGGACATTCGTTACAGAAATCTCTGAAGATTCCATCCATATAGGCACGGTCCAGCCTTAGGCTGAGGAGGAATCTCCCTGCAATTGCAGTTCTGGGATGCTGTGGGCAGGGTTCAGTCCAGGCGCTGGAAGTGAGAGCAGGGAGCTTGTCTCTCCTGTTATCCAGGCAGTTTGATGAGGAACCTGCCTGATTCAAGTTCAAAGGTGACAAGAGCTGGATGGGGGAGTGGATTGCGACAAGAGTCTGTGGAGGAGAGGTTAGGGGTATGTGGACTGAGACTGGAGGCTGGGAGGGAAGAGGGAAATTGGAACTGGGAGTTGAGGGAAGAAATGGGACAAGCTGGGCAAGGAGCCTGGGACTGGGAGCCAGCGGACAGAGGAGCCTGGAGCTGGTTGGACAAGCAGACTAAGACTGGAAACCAGTGGGGTGGGGGAAGGGGAAGGGAGAGGAGACACCTCTGACAAGGAGTAGAGATTTGTGGAGAGAACTGACACTGGCTGTGCAAAAAGACTGGGACAAGGGGACAGGGTGAGGGTTTTTCTTTGTCTCTGGGGCGGGCAATAAAACTATCAGAATGGAACTGCTTCCTGTAACCTCAAAGTGCCATCTATTAGAGGCAGCTAACTTGGTTGCTGAAAATGGAAATAACAGTGGCTTTGAGTAATTCCTAGACAAAACATTATCAAACAGTGCAAAGAGAATTTGTAATAATTGATGCCTTTGTTGAAAAATTATTTCAAATGACTCAATATTGGAGGATTTGTTTCTATTTTAAAGATATGGCATTATCCATGCTGGAGGTGTCGGAAAGTATCTCAGTGATTGGATCCTAGGTGGGGAGCCTCCTTTTGACCTGATAGAAGTAGATCCCAATCGCTATGGAAAATGGTCCACCACCCAATATACAGCAACAAAAGCAAGAGAGTCTTATGGATTTAACAACATTGGTAAGAAGATAATTTATAAAGCATTTTTCATATCCTGAAATATAGGACTTTGCACTTGTGTAAAACATCTCCTTTCTTTTGTTGTGGATTAATAGAAAGATGAAGCCTGACTCCCCACTGCCTTGCAATTGGTGTAGTCACTTAGGCCTAGATGCACAAAAGAAATTAAGTGCCTAAGTCCCTACTGATGCACAAAACTGTAGCCAAACCCGGTAGGCGCCTAAATTTTCAGGGTAAAAGTTCCCTCGGTGCCTAAGTGTCTGCCTCTGAGCATGCTCACTGCTGCCTCACTCTAGGCGTCTCTCCTGCCTGAGCCCCAGAATGAGTCACAAACCAGGGGAAGATAGGCATTTGGCTGCCTAAGTCACATCTGGGGCCCAATCCAGTAGGAGCCCTGTGAGGACATCTACTGGATTGGTTCCCTCAGGCAAGTTCACAAAACAGTTGGGGAGGGAGGTCTTCCCTCATAACTTTTAGCCTAGTAGTTAGAGTACTCACCTGGGATGTGGGAGTCCTGGGAGCAGGAGGACTGGATCCTTGGTTTCCCACGTGAGCATACGAACCACCAGGCTATAGAATCATTCTCATGCTTATGCACACTCGCTCACTCTCTCTCTGTCCCAAATGACTCTTCAAGCATTTAGCCAGAGTGCAACAGCTTCAACAGCAGACCCTGAATATCTCATGTCCCAAGGGCTAGAGCATTCACTTGAGAGGTGACAGATTCCTGTTCGAATCCCTTCTCCCCTCATGTGGAGAGGGGCCTTGGGGTCTCCCACATCCCAGGTGAGTACACTAAGCACTAGGCTAAAAGTTATAAAGGAGGTCCTTCTCCTTTTCTTCTCTCCAACCCCAGCTTCTTGCTAAAACAGAGTAGGCACCTAACTCCAGGCGAGGGTTCACAGCTGAGAACTAGCAAAGATAGGGGCCTATCTCTGTGATATGAGTGGGGCTTAGCACACACCCCTCTGGTCAGCAGCTCCCTGCCCAGCATGCTGGCTTTTGTAAATTGCACTCTAAGGGTATGTCTACACTACAGTTAGATACCCATGGCTGGCCTGTGCCAGCTGACTCAGGCTCGCGGGCACAGGCTAAGGGGCTGTTTAATTGCGGTATAGATGTTCAGGCTCGGGCTGCAGCCTGAGCTCTGGGACCCTCCCATCTTACAGGCCATATAGCCTAGGCTCCAGCCCGAGCCAGAACGTCTACATCACAATGAAACAGCCCCTTAGCCTACGCCCTGTGAGCCCGAGTCAGCTGGCACAGGACAGCTGTGGGGTTTTAATTGCAGTGTAGACATACCCTAAGATGTCTCTCTCTCCCCATTCATTGTATAGGGAGGCTAGGCACCTAACTCAGGTGCCTAAAAGTTAGGCATTGTGACATTCAGCATCGCAACACCTAACTCCCTTTGTTCATCCAGACTTCGCAGTTGTGCAAAGTGAATCGAAAATGAATAGAAAACATTACCCTTCTGATTTGGTAGCATGATACCAAATACCTCTAGAACAGAGGTTCTCAAACTGTGGTCTGCGAGCTCCATTCAGGTGGTCCGCAGATAGTTCTCTCTAAGGTGCGCGTCTGGGCGGCCGCACACAAGAGAATTAAGGGCCACCCACCTAATTAGTGGAGCCGCGCAGGCATGGCTCCACTAATTAGGTGCCTGGACCCTGGAGAAGACGCACATGTAAGGTGAGGTGGTGGCCTTGGGGGGAATAGAGAGTAGGTGGGAGGGGGCAGTGGGGTGACAAGAGGGGGTGGGGGGAATTTGGGACATGCAGGGCTGCGGCGGCCAGAGAAAGAGGCAACTTTCCCCAGCTCAAGAGCTTCGGCTGCCGGGGAGAGATGGCCCTCCTTCCCAGCCTCAGCTCTGTGGCTGCTGTGGTGGGGGGGAGACCCCCCCCCACCTCCTTCCCAGCCTCAGCTCTGTGGCTGCTGTGGCGGGGGAGAGACCCCCCCCCACCTCCTTCCCAGCCCCAGCTCAGGGGCTGTTGCGGCGAGGGAGAGAGGGAGAGACTCCCCCCCCCATTCCCAGCCCCAGCTTGGGGGCTGCTGTGGCGGGGGAGAGAGAGAGAGAGAGACTCCCCCCTCCTTCCCAGCCCCAGCTCGGGGGCTGTCGCGGCAGGGGGAGAGAGGGAGAAACTCCCCCCTCCTTCCCAGCCCCAGCTTGGGGGCTGCTGTGGCGGGGGAGAGAGGGCACATCCATCGCATTAGAAAGGTAAGACTACAGATATTAAAATATGAGTTGTGTGCTTTTATTTGTAGAACAAAAAAATGTTAATTATTATTAAGATTTTTTTTATATAGTGCTTTTATCCAAAGCGCTTTACAGTAGTTAGCTAATGGTACAAACAGCATTTGGAAAGATCATTAAGTGGTCTGCTGAGACCCTCAGCAATTTTCAAATGGTCCACGAAAAAAAAAAGTTTGAGAACTATATTAGAAATATTTATTTTAGGTATGCAGTTGCTGACTTTTTTTTAACATGTTTTGCTTTCTTGGTGTATGATATTTAGTATGTCTCTTTTCTTTTTACCATTCTAGTTGGTTATCCTAAAGAAGAAAGGTTTGCTGGGCGACCTACAGAGAGAGTCAGTGGGCTTTATGAAGTGCTTAAATCTAAATGCTCAATGGGTTTCCATGCAGGATGGGAGCAACCTCATTGGTTCTACAAGCCTGGAGATGAGATTGGATACAAGTAAATGAACAATTACCACTTTTGTATTGGTCTATTGTCCTGAAGGCAAGAGTTGATTGAATTAGGATTGATGGGAATCATATACTTTTCAGTCAGTTTAGCTAAGGAAGGTCTCAGAAGCAACTCTTATGTTATTTTTTTGGTTGTTCTGATTTTGTTATCTATATTTTAAAATCAATTTCATTCTAAAGATACATAAATTCTAAAGCACACACATAGAATTACACTGTAACTTTACTAACAGCTCTGGGTAAGGGGCAGCATGCAGCTGCACTGGCCAGGAGCAGACTAGAGAACAAACTGTAACTATAAAGTCACATTTCCTCCCTTACTCCCCACTTGCTCTGCAGGGAGTAAATTATTTCACCTCTTTTCATGGAACTAGCTTACTCCCTCTGTGCAACCAGTGAGTAAAGGTGGCGGGGCCCAGGATCCTCCCCACCCTTTTCTGCTCTCCACCCCCTGCCTGTTTGCTTCCAGTGGGAGGTATCAGGCAAGAAGCCCTGTTTTCCCATCTTCAGCTGTAGTCACAATTTGAGCAAGGCTCAGCAGGGGAGTAAGGGGAGCCCTACTCTTCCCTGTGCAGCCAGGTGAAGCCTTCAACAATCTAATCCATAATAAAGGACTCAGCAAAATCAGCAGTAAATTTACCCAGGGTTAATAAATGAAGAAATAGACATTTTTTCTTACACTTTAACTATTCAAACTGTTACATAGTTTATTGTTGCCAATTTTGTTTTTGACTCTCATGTTAAATGAATTAATATTTAACCCATTGTTACACTGAGGAAAATAATGGATAAACTACCTAAAATAACAGAGGGGTAGCCGTGTTAGTCTGGATCTGTAAAAAGCGACAAAGAGTCCTGTGGCACCTTATAAACTAACAGACGTATTGGAGCATAAACTTTTGGGGTATTCACCCACGAAAGCTTATGCTCCAATACATCTGTTAGTCTATAAGGTGCCACAGGACTCTTTGTCGCTTTTTACCTAAAATAAGAGAGGCTAGGTTCTAATGCTTTTGAATGACTTGCAAAACAAAGAATTTCAGGAATATATTTTGCTGAATAGATCACAAAATGGCTAGACTGTAAATAACCAGATGTGTATTCTGTGTTTTATGTGCGTAAATACTCTGTTTCAGACCCAGTTTTCGGCGCACAAACTGGTTTGAACCTGTGGGTCGTGAATATAAGCAGGTTATGGAAAAAGTTGGTGTGATTGACCTGACACCATTTGGCAAGTTTATTGTCAAAGGGAATGATTCAGTTAAACTGTTGGATCACCTGTTTGCAAATGTCATTCCAAAGGTAAACAGGACTGTGATAATGTTATTAATTTAGGGCCAGGCACGCTGGAAGAGTTTCAGAAATGGGAGACAGGGAAATAGAGGCATAATAATGTGACCATCTCTGTATTTCATCTCACAGAAAGTTTAAAAAAACACACTAAATACTCTGGAAATACTTTTGTGTCAAACGAGACCTTTTGCTAGATCAAGACTATACACAGCAGAGATTATATTGGATTAGCTCAGAGTAGTAAACACCTCTTAGACACCTTTGGCAGGCTCGTGGCGCACACATCCTTTTGGTACCAAATCCTGCATGCCTTATTCACATGACTCAATGGGAACAATTGTGTGAATAAGGCAAGCATAATATTTGACTTTGATGAACAGCAATCTTAAGAAAAAAAATTGACTGAATTTGTATTGGAAATCTATTCTTCAATCAATTTTGGATTGAGAAAGTCTTCTGTAACATACACATAACAAATATTTATAAAGATCTTGACCAAACCTTTATTTCAAGCATCTCATTTTTAATTTCTTTCATATGAAAAATGTGAAATTTCCATTATAAATCATAATCCTGAGCAATAGGACATTAATCTTCTACTAATGAGGTTAAAAACAGAAGGAAGAGAGAGAGAGTCATACTTTCTAATATAAGAGATATGGTTAAAGATTTTTGTATAACTAATGTGCACAAGCATTTTGTTTTCACATTTTGCACTAAGGACCTGCAAAAGCTCAAAGAATTTATTTTGCAAATGAAATGATTATATGTTCTGCTATGTAGGTGGGTGCTACAAATATAAGTCACATGTTAACACCGAGAGGCCAAGTCTGTGCTGAGCTAACCGTCTCTCACCTGTCTCCAGGGGAGTTTTTGCTGGTGACTGGTTCTGGGTCAGAGCTCCATGATCTGAGGTAAGTGTGTATATAGATAGATACATCTGTGAGTGATGCCTTATGTTGTGAATTGTTCCATTGGAATCAGTGGGAATACTTGCATATTTACGAACTAAACTTGAATAAGGGTGGCAAAACCGGCTCAATGTATTTATTTGTAAAGAACTTCAACAGCCTTGTTTGGTCCCCCAACTATGCCTTGGGATTTCTTAAGAAAACTTATCCCACTATATACTATAAGATTTTGAATACTGCCTTCTTTATTTATTTTGTGAACTTTTTGAGAGACTTCGTCTGTTAAGAGTTAAAACTGAACTTTTCACTAACAATTTAAATAATCTGAGGAATCTACAGTGTATGATTATGTCAGGAATAAGAACAGGAGTACTTGTGACACCTTAGAGACTAACAAATTTATTTGAGCATAAGCTTTCGTGGGCTACAGCCCACTTCTTCGGATGCATAGAATGGAACATACAGTAAGAAGATATTTATACATACAGAGAACATGAGAAGGTGGAAGTAGCCATACCAACTGTAAGAGGCTAATTAATTAAGAGAAGCTATTAACAGCAGGGGAGAAAAACTTTTGAAGTGATAATCATGATGGCCCATTTCGGACAGTTGACACGAAAGTGTGAGGCTGCTTCAACATGGGGAAATAGATTCAATTAGTGTAATGACCGAGCCATTCCCAGTCTCTGTTCAAACCTAAGTTGATTGTATCTAGTTTGCATATCAATTCAAGTTCAGCAGCTTCTCGTTGGAGTCTGTTTTTGAAGCTTTTTTGTTGCAAAATTGCCACCTTAACGTCTGTCACTGAGTGATTAGGGAGGTTGAAGTGTTCTCCTACTGGTTTTTGAATGTTATGATTCCTGATGTCAGATTTGTGTCCGTTTATTCTTTTGCGAAGAGACTGTCCGGTTTGGCCAATGTACATGGCAGAGGGGCATTGCTGGCACATGATGGCATATATCACATTGGTAGATGTGCAGGTGAACGAGCCCCTGATGGCATGGCTGATATGATTAGGTCCTGTGATGGTGTCACTTGAATAGATATGTGGACAGAGTTGGCAGCGGGGTTTGTTGCAAGGGTAGGTTCCTGGGTTAGTGTTTTTGTTGTATGGTGTGTGGTTGCTGGTGAGTATTTGCTTCAGGTTGGGGGGCTGTCTGTAAGCGAGGACAGGTCTGTCTCCCAAGATCTGTGAGAGTGAGGGATCATCTTTCAGGATAGGTTGTAGATCTTTGATGATGCGCTGGAGAGGTTTTAGTTGGGGGCTAAAGGTGACGGCTAGTGGCGTTCTGTTATTTTCTTTGTTGGGCCTGTCCTGTAGTAGGTGACTTCTGGGTACTCTTCTGGCTCTGTCAATCTGTTTTTTCACTTCAGCAGGTGGGTATTGTAGTTTTAAGAATGCTTGATAGAGCTCTTGTAGGTGTTTGTCTCTGTCTGAGGGATTGGAGCAAATGCGGTTGTATCTTAGAGCTTGGCTGTAGACAATGGATCGTGTGGTGTGTCAGGAATGTGTATCTGTTTTAAGAGATTTCTTATGCTCACTGTGTTTACTGCTTGCTCTTCTTTGTTGCCTTTGTGGTTACACACATTCTGGATCTAAAGGCATATCCATTTTAAGTCCTATGATGCTTTCGACTGTCTATTCTGGGACTGCTGTTTCCCCTTTTAAAACCTCTTCTTCTCTAGCTCTGTACTAAACTGCCTCAATTATTGCACTTATCCTACATCTAAGAAAACTTATTTTACACCATTTATTAACCTGCCTTTGTGATGAAGTATATACACTGCAATTGGGTCTCAAAGGGGTTCAGGGTCCTGGAAAGAAGCATACTCATAAAATCCCTCCCTTTCCCGTGCTTTTCTGCAGACTCAGGGATCAGGAAGGAAAGGGTAGAGAGCCTGCCAGGCCCAGCTGCTTCATATACCAAGGAAGAAATGGAAGAAGGGGGAAGTAGACTGGGGAAGAGACTGCCCTAAAAACAGGAGAATGTGGGTTGTGCTGTTCAAAGCAAATAGGCTTTCTGGTTATTTTGGGACTATTTGTGCCCCAGAAGGGAAGAACTGGGTCTGGAAGAGAGAATCTGGTGAAATGTGGTACAAGAAGTAGGATCCAGAATCCCCTTTTAGTTGTTGCTGCTCAGGAGTAATAGCAGTATGTAGTGGGGTGGTCCCCGCTCCTGCCCTGAAGGGCTTAAGACAACCCTGGGACAGGACTGTGGCAAGGGGAAAAGCTGCTAGGCTGATTGGGGAAGCAGCTGCAGCTTGGCCACGCCCCAATCAGGCCTCAGCTGGCCTTTATAAGAAGGCTTTGAGCCAGGAGCCCAGGAGTTAGTCTCTCTCTGCCTTCAGAGAGAGAAGGGCCTGGCTGCTGGGAAGCTCAGGGTGCCTAGTGTGAGGCAGGGCTGGGGAAAGGCCAGAGGGGCTGGGGAGCTCCAGGCTGGCAACTCCCCAGGCTGCAGGGCCTTGTACAAGGCTCCAGAGAGGCCCTGGGTTCCAGAGAGGGGCAGCAGGTCCAACCCCAACCTAGCCTGTGATGAGTGGCTGACACTGCAGTCTGCCCCAGGGCGCGGGGGCTAGTTGGTGACTGGCAGTAGCCTACGACTGAGGCAAGGTGGGGATACTGGGTGGGGGTTCTCCTGGGAGGGGGAGACCCAGTGGAAAGGGGCACCGGGGTCCTGGGAGGGACACGGGCCAGTGGCAAGCCGGATCACCAGCCTGCAGGGGGCGCTCCAGGATGCTGGAAGAGCTAATTCCCTGGATGACCAGCAGGAGGCGCCGCAGGGGTGAGTCCGTGCTCCCTTACACAGTACTTGCAAGCCTTATTGCCAGGGCCGGCTCCAGGCACCACCAAAGGAAGCAGGTGCTTGGGGCAGCCAATGGAAAGGGGCGGCACGTCTGGGTCTTCGGCAGCAATTCGACGGCGGGTCCCTCAGTCCCTCTCGGAGCGAAGGACCCGCCGCCGAATTGCCACCGAAGAATGAAGCGTCGCAGTAGAGCTGCCGGGGAAGTGCCGCCGATCGCGGCTTTATTTTTATTTTTTTTCGCCGCTTCGCCGCTTGGGGCGGCAAAAAAGCTGGAGCCGGCCCTGCTTACTGCTCCAGCTGTTATCATAGCAGTGGAAGCAACAGGAGCAAGAGCAGAAGGCTCTTGTCTGCAAAGCAACAGCAGCAGCAGTAGCAGTTTCAGAAGCTCCTCATTTGCATGAACACTTTATTCTTTTTAAGGCTTCCATGGGTCGTGATGGTGGAATGGCTGAGCACTAGGCCCTCTTTCACACTGCCCTGACTGTCCTCAGGCTCAGTCAGGTTGGTGTGGAGCTCCCCTCCCTGGGAATAGGCCTTGGGATTTGGCCCATCATAATTAGTAATAAATAAATATTAGTAGTTGCTGGATTAATGGGTTAAAGCAGATAGTTTGGTCAATATGTCTGGCGGCTGCCTCATACCCATGACTTCCATATTGTTTGTCTTTTCAAGCGCTGCTGAATACTTATATGGTAATCTATTTGGGCTCTTCATTTGTGTGTGTGTACATCGCCTAGCACAGTAGAGCTCCGATCTTTGGTTGGGGCCTCAAGGCACTACCACAAGATACACAAGTTTTAATTATCATCATCGTACAGAATACTTACTTTGAATGTTGCAATAAATCTATGGACTATGGCCCCAGGAACAAATGCTAAAATAATTACCTTGAATGAGAATGTTAATAAAACTCTTGTCCTTCACATGCAGATGGATAGAAGAGGAGGCACTGAAGGGTGGATACAATGTTGAGATTAAAAACATTACAGATGAGATGGGAGTACTTGGCATAGCAGGTCCATTTGCACGAAAGGTTCTCCAGAAACTGACCATTGAGGATCTTAGTGATTCTGCATTTAAATTTCTTCAGTCCAGACATATTAAACTTTCTGATATTGCTGCTACTGCTATTAGGATATCCTATACAGGTAAGAGGTAGGGAAAACAGACTATCAAAATAATTGGGCAGCCAGGAAAATAACTGGTATGACTAAAATGATGTTGAGAAATGAAACTGATGATGTGTTTGAAAGCACTAGATTAATCAAATTATAAATAGACATAAATGAGAGAGAAACGGTACATTGATTGTCAAACATTTTCTGGTCAGGAACTAAGAAGGATTTCCAAGATCTTTCAAACAAAAAAATACCTCAAAGTGTATATATATTTTTTTACAGAACTAAAGGCTGTTTCGAAAACCGTGTGATCTTTGGTGGGAAACCAGTGTTAAGGAATGATTTTTATTACTACTAAATTAGTATCTGTAAAGTGCCTTGAAAACGGAAAGCATAAGTGCTAAGTTTTTATTATTTCCCCTTTTTTCTGTGCCAGTCACTTTTTATTTTCATTTGTCTCTATGTCCATCTCTACCATACTGGGCCAAATTCAGAGCTCAGTCTGAGGCAGTCCACGTTGGTGTAACTGACATCTTCCAGTTTATGTATTACACCAGTGTAGACTTAGACTTGAGTGATTTACCAATTGATAATTTACATGTCCCTGAAACATCATCTCTGACTTTGTCCTTCTTTCCTGTCCTCTTCTTACTGAATCGTTTATTTCCCAGGTTTGGGTCATCAGTTTAAATTAGAGTAATAGTGCCATTGTTTATGTACTGGGGTACAATTCTTTCAGGAGCTCCTGTGGGGAAGGGAAATTTCTGCACTCTCTTACTAATGAGTTCTGTGTAATAGGGAAATTTAGCCCTAATTTTCATAGCACTTATCTCTGGAGTAATAATGCTAGCACTAAATATATTGGGATTATTTAATTCTAGATTTGATTAGTCTGTTAACCTTGGTTTTATAACAGGTGAACTGGGTTGGGAACTCTACCATAGAAAAGAAGATTCTGCAGCTCTGTACAATGTCATCATGGAAGCAGGCCAGGAAGAAGGAATCGATGACTTTGGAACTTATGCTCTGAATGCCTTAAGGCTGGAAAAAGCTTTCCGGGCCTGGGGAGCAGAGGTTTGAAAACAGTTATTTTTACCATTCAATTTTTTTTATACATGTTTTAGTCGCAGCTAGATAGAAAGAATTACATTTTGTTCTGGGTATCTCAATCTGCAATGGAGAGAAATTAGATGAATTTTATTTCAGTCAGGGAAAGCTACTATTATGATGAACTGTGTCTTTCCCAGGTAAAAATAACTATTATACTCATTACATTTCTGGCAGAGAAACATCTATTTTGGATAAAAACAACGAGGAATCTGGTGGCACCTTAAAGACTAACAGATTTATTTGGGCATAAGCTTTTGTGGGTAAAGAACCCACATCTGAAGAAGTGGGTTCCTTACCCACGAAAGCTTATGCCCAAATAAATCTGTTAGTCTTTAAGGTGCCACCAGACTCCTCGTTGTTTTTGTGGATACAGACTAACATGGCTACCCCCTGATACTTGACATCTATTTTGGATGCACCTCATTTGTTCATGGTTGTGTTGATTTCATTTTATTTTGACAAGATGTCTCTTATTGAGTTGTAGTTTTATTTTGTATGTTAAAAGATGCTACATTTTGTATTATGGATAGCATTAGGTATTCTGCTTAAAATTACACACATGCAGCTCTCAGTGAATTGCACTTGGCTAACAGAAGAATTTGACCCACTGTATGTAAAAAATAAAAAGGATTAAATGGAAAACTAGAAACAAAAGAAGTGAAAACAATGGGAGAACCTGTGGGGCTATCACTTATGGATTAAATATTTATTTTTCTGACAGATGAACTGTGACACTAATCCTCTGGAAGCTGGACTGGACTATTTTATCAAGTTAAACAAGGTATGTCTGTATTTTAAAAGTTACGTTATCTGGAAGGTTCTTTCCATAAATGTTTTAAAAGAAAAAACAATTTTCTATGCATTGCAAATACAGATATTTGTAAATGAGTGAAGCAAAGTCTTAGTGTTACACTAAAGTACAGTAACTCCTCACTTAAAGTCGTCCCGGTTAACGTTGTTTCGTTGCTGATCAGTTAGGGAACATGCTCGTTTAAAGTTGTGCAATGCTCCCTTCTAACGTCATTTGGCAGCCGCCTGCTTTGTCCACTGCTTGCAGAAAGAGCAGCCCGTTGCAGCTAGCTGGTGGGGGCTTGGAACCAGGGTGGACCGGAGCCCCCCTATCAGCTCCCCGCTCCCCTAAGTGCAGTTCAGCTGTCCCTTCCCCCACTGCCATGTGCTGCTCCTGCCCTCTACCTTGGAGCTGCTCCCCGAGACTCCTGCTTGCTGTGCAGGAGGAGGGGAGGAAGAGAGGGGCTGTCAGGGTGTCCCCCTCCCCCCTGTTCCTGCATCCCGCTTACCCCATCTTCCATAGAGCAGGGGACACACATGACAGGGCTCAGGACCGAGGGAGCTTGCTGGCAGCAGCTGCGGTCTCAGCAAGCTGATCTAATTAACAAGGCAGTGTACTTAAGAGTAGGGTCAGCGTACTTAAAGGGGAAATGCGCATCTCTCTCTCTCTCTCACACACGGTGTGTGTCTCTGTCTGTGATGCTGTCTCCCCTCCCTCCATTCCTGTTGCCTTGTAGAGTGTGAGAGTTAACCCTTGAGGGCTCAGCCAATTGCTAGTTCATCATTTAGCAGTAAGGCATTCCCTGGGAAATATCCCACCCTCTGACTCCTCCACCTCAATCAAGCTTCACAATCATCATCACTGTGTACCAGTATTAAATTGTTTGTTTAAAACTTATACTGTGTGTGTGTGTGTATATATGTATGTATATATGTATGTATATATGTATGTATGTGTGTATATATGTATGTATATGTGTATGTATATATATATATATGAGATCAGAGAGAATACTGCTGCATTGAACAACTCATAAAATAATAGAAGGCAGATTGAAACATTTCCGGTTCTCTATAAAACAAATGTTGTAGTGCAATTAGGACATTAGTCTGCTTTAAAAATGATACACCTCTACCTCGATATAATGCGACCCGATATAACACTAATTCGGATATAACGCGGTAAAGCAGTGCTCCGGGGGGACAGGGCTGCACACTCCGGCGGATCAAAGCAAGTTCGATATAATGCGGTTTCACCTATAACGCGGTAAGTTTTTTTGGCTCCCGAGGACATCGTTATATCGAGGTAGAGGTGTACTTGCCTTGAGGGTCCTTAAATATCCAATCTACTGAAAATGCTATTATTTTAATATGTTAAAAAGACTTACATACTTGTATTTGTATGTACATAGATGGTACATTTACAACTGTCTGATCTAATATAATTTTGGCAAAAACAAACGTGGAGAAAAATGTAAAATCTTTTTTGCAACAAAGCTACACATAATAAAGGCATTACAGTAACTCCTCACTTAACGTTGTAGTTATGTTCCTGAAAAATGTGACTTTAAGCGAAACGATGTTAAGCTAATCCAATTTCCCAATAAGAATTAATGTAAATGAGGGTTAAGTTCCAGGGAAATTTTTTTCACCAGACTATAATATAGTCTTTTGTCTGGTGAAAAAAATTTCCCTGGAACTTAACCCTCATTTACATTAATTCTTATTGGGAAATTGGATTAGCTTAACATCGTTTCGCTTAAAGTCACATTTTTCAGGAACATAACTACAACGTTAAGTGAGGAGTTACTGTAATGCCTTTATTATGTGTAGCTTTGTTGCAAAAAAGATTTTACATTTTTCTCCACGTTTGTTTTTGCCAAAATTATATTAGATCAGACAGTTGTAAATGTACCATCTATGTACATACAAATACAAGTATGTAAGTCTTTTTAACATATTAAAATAATAGCATTTTCAGTAGATTGGATATTTAAGGACCCTCAAGGCAAGTACACCTCTACCTCGATATAACGATGTCCTCGGGAGCCAAAAAAACTTACCGCGTTATAGGTGAAACCGCATTATATCGAACTTGCTTTGATCCGCCGGAGTGTGCAGCCCTGTCCCCCCGGAGCACTGCTTTACCGCGTTATATCCGAATTAGTGTTATATCGGGTCGCATTATATCGAGGTAGAGGTGTATCATTTTTAAAGCAGACTAATGTCCTAATTGCACTACAACATTTGTTTTATAGAGAACCGGAAATGTTTCAATCTGCCTTCTATTATTTTATGAGTTGTTCAATGCAGCAGTATTCTCTCTAATCTCATGCTATATTTATTCTGATATAGTAAATATTATCATGAGCAATAAATATTTCAAAAGAATTTCTCAGTGTGAATTTGATGAATTAGACACAATAAGCTAAATCAGTGTTAGTGTAAAACTTAGTTATAAAGCCACTTAAGAGATTGCATCAGCAAAATGGATTGCTGCATAATTCGAAACATAGGGAGTGGGACTGGTCTTAGGGCATAATATTGGTTATATTTCAATATAAACGACAGGAATTAACACAAGTTATATTTCTCTTTACTGACATAATTGTTTTGTGATAATTTATTGGCAAATTGTATACTGCATCAAACTTTGTTCAAAATAATAGATGTAGTTATTGCTTTTAATGGGCCTTTCAAACTATCTAACAATTAAAATAGTATAGGTTAGACTCTGCTTTGAATTATATCATGTGAGTCCATTAATTCTGATTGAGTCTCCACAGCTTTAAATTGGTGCAAATGAAATCAGAATTTGGCACAACATGCCCGTTGTATCTACACTAGTTATACAGATAATAGATCAATATATTTCTTGTGGTTACACTTTGCAATCCGATTGAAGTCTACAGAATTTCTCCAGATGTACACTGATGCAAATGATCATCCAAGAGCCTGAAATATATATGCAAAGATGTTTAATAATTGGAGTCTATTTCTGAAGTAATAGTTAATTTTCTTTTAAGCAGTAAGACAGAATAGGCAGTGCATTAAAAGAGCACCACGATCAAGTGTTGCTATCCAAAGGAGAGGTTCAGTGATAGCCATAAAATTATAAAGTCCAGTTTGTACAGAAAAATAAATGTGACAGAACATTGTCTTTATTTAGCAGTGCATATAATGGGCTGGAGGTTCCAGTTGTATCCAGTTTTAAAGCCATTTTATGACAAAATATATCTCAAGTTTTACAGGGTGTAATATTCAAGTTCACAGATGGTAGCAAGAATAACCTAGTACTCAGTTCCAGGGTTAAAGCCCCTGCTTTACTTTCAGCTGTAGATGCCTTGTCAGTGCCGTCTCCCCTTGGTGCAATCATGACGGGTTCGTGCCAAAGCCCCCCTGGGGACGCACGTCCTCTGATGTCGGCAGGCATGTCCACAGTACATTGTGACAATGCATCCGATTGTATCTGGGATCTCTGACAGTCCACCAAAATTGCAAATTGGATTTTTGCAACTCTTCATAGGCATGGTCATCAGGTTGCTGTCTCATGCGAAATGGACCGTCTTGGCATATCAATCGCAGGACTAACAGAAGCAAGGCTGATCTATCACGGTCATCATGAGGTGGAAGATGCTTTACTTCTGTATTCTGGTGGCCCCAAGCATTTATATGGGGTAGCGCTACTACTGTGAGGCGAGGCCAAGTCCTCCCTGACAACCTGGACGCCCATATCTCCTCATTTACTTACTGCACGTCTTAAACATTGGCACGGTTACCTCACTGTCATAGTAGTCTATGTGCCAGAGGAATCTGTTGACTCAGGTAAAGATCATTTCTATGATCAGTTGGAACATCTAGTATGCAGTCCCTCCACATGATAATCTCATGATCCTGGGTGACATAAATGCAGTTACTGGCTCCCTGTGAACTGGATTTGAACAGGTCATTGGTCATTATGGTTTAGGCACACCCAATGATAACTCTCGCCACTTGCTTACATTCTGTGCCTCCCAGAATCTTTCCATTTTTGGGTCATGGTTCAAGCCGCAACGCATACACCAGATGTCATGGATCTCTCATGATGGCATCACTCAGAAGGAGTTGGATCACATCATTACATGCGATAGGCATCTCTTCGCCTCCTGTAGAGTATATCGTGGTGCGGAATGCGCGGCGAACACAGATCACCATCTAGTGGTCGCCCATATGGTGTTGATGCTCCAATGAGTAGGTAAGCCCTCTGCGATGATGAAGAAGTTTGACATCGACACACTCCGTGTGCCAGGTTTAGCCAACAGATTTTGTATTGACATCAGCAACAGATTCTCGGCTCTAGCTAATCTGCCAGGCAATGTGGAGGTTGCCTGGTCCCTGTTCACTTCTACCCTCAACCAATCTGCTGAGCAGAGGATTGGCTATAGGCAACCAGCATGCCAACCATGGCTATCGGAGGAGGCCTTCCAGATAATTAAATTGAAGGCCGCAGCCCACCAGCATGGTGATAAGCGCACTCGTAATCAGTTGAAGCGAAAATTTAACACCCTGGCACTCCGAGATCGTGAGGCATATTATAACCAAGTGACAGATGTCGAATTTGGCTTAGCCAGGGGCAACTTGAAGCCAGCATTCTGCACCATTCGCAACCTCAGCGCTCAAGAGGTAGTTACTTGGCATCATGAACGACAGCCAAAGCCATCCATATAAATCAGATGATGACATTCTCTCACACTGGGTGGAACATTATCACAGTGTCCTGAACCATCCTCCAGCTGCTAGTTGTTCAGAGCTGGATGATCTGGCAGTCACTGCAGTTCCGGATCCAGACATTTGTACCGATGCACCAACGTTGAAGTGTGCCATCTAAACTGAAACGTACACGCAGACGGTGCTGATGGCACCCTCTCAGCGCTCCTAAAATGTGCTATTGATCCTGTAGCAGAATCACTTCTGGCTATCTTTCGTCTGGTGTGGAGGAACTGGAACCCTGCCAACCGCCTAGAAGGACGGTATTGTGATCTCACTCTATAAGGGCAAGGGACCGTGCTGCGAATGTAAGAGCTACAGGCCGATCACCTTGCTCTCTGTTCCAGGGAAGGTGTTTGCACATGTTTTGCTGGCACGCCTGGAGCCTTTGCTACTTTGGAAGCATCATCCCCAACAGTCAGGCTTTACGAGGAACATGTCCACATTAGACGCCATTTTGGGCCTTCACTTGTTGTCGGAGATACAGTGCGAGTTCAGGAAGCCCCTGCATGTAGCATAGGTTAATCTTAAGGCTGCATTTGATTCAGTACACCGTGTTGTGTTATGGAAGGCCTTAAAGGGCATAGGTGTTCCTACCACTCCACTGGACTTGATTAGAGAGCTACATAATGGAACCACTGCCGGTGTTCGTCTGGGGAGCCGGATGCAGCGCCTTTTAAATCAATATCTGGTGTTAGGCAGGGTTGTGTTCTGGCCCCTGCACTCTTTTGTCGGGCAATGGATTTCATAATGCAGCATTCTGTCAGGTCCATGGGCATTGAGATTGGTGATCTCTCGCCCACAGATCTTGACAATGCTGATGACGTTGTTCTTTTAGTACAGAGCCCTGACAGGTTTCATGAGGCACTCCAGTATATGGAGGAGGAGTCAACTAAGATTGGTCTCCATGCTTCATGGTCAAAGACGAAACTGCAAAATCTAGGACCAGGTAGACCTGCGACTCCAATCTCTTTGAACAACAAAACTGTTGAATCAGTTTCCAGCTTTTGCTATCTGGGTTCTATACTTACCAGCTCCTCCAATTCTCACACGGAGGTTCTCCATCGGATTGGCATCGCAGCATCTGCCATGAGCCGTTTACAACAGATATGGAATCAACATCATCCTAGTATGACAACCAACTTCAGAGTTTATTCGAGCTGTATCCTTCCCATACTGTTGTACGGCTGCGAAACATGGACACTATACCACTCAGACTGGACAAAGCTGGAGGCTTTCCACACAAAACGTCAACGTCATATACTGGGCATAAAGTGGAATGGCTTCATCTATAATGCAGATGTTTATGGTCGCTCAGGTCTACAGACTACTGGGGCCATTGTCCACAGGCAGTGCCTTACGCTTTTCAGACATGTCGCAAGGATGCCACAAGACGTTCCAGCGAGCGCTGTTCTCCGGGTGGCTTGTAACATCCAGGATAAAATTCCACCAACCAAGGGGTGGAGACGGCTCATAGGCAGACCCCCTATTACATGGGCTCATCAAGTCTGTTCCGATGTTGGACTCTCAGGCCGTCAAACCTTTGCGTTTGTGCAGGAACGGACCAAATGGCAAATGATTGCTATGGCCAACTGTCTGGCTAAGCGTTGAAGAAGAAAAGAAGGAAGCTGAAGGTTTTGGCAGCTGGGTGAGGGCCATTGGATTTTTTGAGATTATACATTATGCACATTAGCTGGGTGTTTCTCCTAAACTGATCCATTGTGAAATAGTTAACAATGTTATTATTTGTATTGTCATCTTTAGATTTTAGAATTAACAACCCATTCCCATGAATTGGGCAACTGCCATCTCTCAGAGGTATTGTTTAAGGCAGTCTGCAGTCCCAGGAAGACACCACTACTTCAGTTTACACTTGGTTCACTTTTTCATGGTTATTTTTGCAACAGTAAGGGCTAGAAACATTTTTTTAAAACAAAAGCTAAGATTGTGAAGCATAATTCTTTGGCAAGAGGGGAATTCTAAGGCAAATTTCAGGACTTAGAATCACAGAATACATTGGGCCTTATATATGCAGAGGCATAAAATTTCTATATTCCTTTTGAATACTGTACTGGTATGTTATAAATGTGAAAGCAGTATACAGGACTGTAAAGCACTCATTCACATAAAATGGTTGATTATGACAAACTAATACAACATTCTCAACAATGGTTTATTTTCTATAGGTTGTAATGAGCAGATATTTAGTGACCATTTTTGAGCATTTATGGACATTACATTTGCCATGCTTAAGAGAAGACACATTGGGAGGAGGGAGGGAGGTGGCAGGAGGACCAGTGCTTATTGGTAAAATTTCTAAAAAGGGGGGGGCCCACAAAAGGTCTCAAGGGCAAAGAGCGAAGTACGTAGTGTGTTGTAATTAGCAAAAATGCAGTGCACAAAAAAAAGAGTGAAAAATACATTCCCTGGCTGGGAAGTTATTGGACTTTTAGAGTCAGGGGAAAGATCATTTTGAAGGGGAAACTTTCCCTGGCTGCTGCTTCTTCCCCTATATATAAATCACAGACTTCTTTCTACTGGGATAATTATTAAGAAGCTTTGCAAAGTTTTTCAGGTAAACACTCAAAGATTAAAATGATACTTTATCTGTGAAACACTCAGCAAAATCACAGGTCATTTTTACCATTAGGAACACTTAAGGTGACCAGACAGCAAATGTGAAAAATCGGGACAGGGGATGGGGGGGTAATAGGCGCCTATATAAGAAAAAGACCCAAAAATTGGGACTGTCCCTATAAAATCGGGACATCTGGTCACCCTAGCTCCACCAGCCTCATGTTATAATGCAGGGGTCGGCAACCTTTCAGAAGTGGTGTGCCGAGTCTTCATTTATTCACTCTAATTTAAGGTTTCGCGTGCCAGTAAGACATTTTAACGTTTTTAGAAGGTCTCTTTCTATAAGTCTATAATATACACCTCTACCCCGATATAACGCTGTCCTCAGGAGCCAAAAGGTCCATCTAGCCCAGTATCCTGTCTACCGACAGTGGCCAATGCCAGGTGCCCCAGAGGGAGTGAACCTAACAGGTAATGATCAAGTGATCTCTCTCATGCCATAGGTTGCCTATCCTTGTTATAGTGAAAAACTTCTATATTACTTCAAATAGCTTTCAGAAATCAACTTCCTTCAGAAAGATTTTCCATGTTTCCCCAATGGCAAGATGAATGCAATATTGCCACTAGTGATGAAGAATACAAAGATACAAAATTACTTACAGAACTGAATTTTCCATTTTCTTTTAAGTTATACACAATAGTGCCATCGTCTGGACACCAGTTGCAAAAACTGTGTAAAAAGCAACAGAGAGTCCTGTGGCACCTTTAAGACTAACAGATGTATTGGAGCATAAGCTTTCATGGGTGAATACCCACTTTGTCAGATGCATGTAATGGAAATTTCCAAAAACTGGGTAGTTTAGTTAGTGGGAAGATAATTCTAGATAATGAGACATTTTGTGCTTCTACTGTCAACCTTTTTGACCCATGTTGTTAGCCAATATTTGAAGTGTTGCAGGTTATTTCTGTTATTAGGAGAAATTGATGAAGGAGTTAGGTCAGGGGTAGGCAACCTATGGCACGCCTGCCAAAGGCGGCACACGAGCTGATTTTCAGTGGCACTCACACTGCCCAGGTCCTGGCCACCGGTCCGGGGGGCTCTGCATTTTAATTTAATTTAAAGTGAAGCTTCTTAAACATTTTAAAAACCTTATTTACTTTACAGACAACAATAGTTTAGTTATATATTTTAGACTTATAGAAAGAGACCTTCTAAAAACGTTAAAATGTATTACTGGCACGCGAAACCTTAAATTAGAGTGAATAAATGAAGACTCGGCACAGCACTTCTGAAAGGTTGCCGACCCCTGCACTATATGTACTGGTTTCCATCTAAAAGTTCGTTAAGACCTTGTCTATACTAGGAAAAAGCACCATATTGAAAAACCTCTTAAGACATTTTAACCAGCATGGTGTTAATCATGATTTTGCCCTTACTGTTGATAAGGACAGTCATGTTTAACAAGATAGCTGTTATGGTTAACCCTGGGGTTTTTCTTTTCATCCAAATCACAACCAGGGCCGGCTCTAGGTTTTTTGCTGCCCCAAGCAAAAAATGTGCCGCCCCAAGCTCAGGTGGGGATGGGGCTCGCAGGCGGCGCTGGAAGCGGAGGGAGTGATGTCACCTTCTCCTAGTGCCTGCAGGGGCTTTACCCCCTCCCCCGCCCGGCCACTCAGAGAAGCCCCAATATAAGGGGTGGCACAAGGCAGCGCAGTAGCCAGTGCTCAGATGAGGCGGCGCAGCCCCGGCTCCCCAGCAGGACTCACCCTCTCCTCCCCAGGTAGCAGCTGGGCCCTGGCAGCTCAGCTTCCCAGGGCTGGGGCTTCCCCTTCCCGCTGCAGCCGGGGGCGCGGCGCCCTCGCCCTGTCTAAGTGGCGCAGCTCCGAGAGCACAACTGCCCTGAAAAAAAAGGATGGCCAGAATGCCGCCCCTGGAAATGTGCCATCCCAAGCACGTGCTTGCTTTGCTGGTGCCTAGAGCCGGTCCTGATCCCAACTTGGTTATTTTAAGTTAAATTTACCCCTAGTGTGACAAGGACAGTTGTATTGAACAATGTGTTACCTGGTTGTGATTAACCCTCAGGGGGAATCTAGGGTTAATTACAACCTGCTAACACATAGTTAAATATGACTCTTTGTGTACATGTGTTTAACATTGTCTTATTTAAAACTTGCTATTTAACAAGCTTTCTGACATGATGCTTTGCCCAGTGCAGACGTGGCCAATATGCTTTACAAAGTTAATTTAGCCACATTTCTCCTCAGAAGCTTTGTTCCTATATTACAGTTTAGGAAACTGAGGCAAAGAGCAGGTAAGTGGCTTGCCTTTGCAGAGGAGGCTCCTAGAAGGATGGCACAGAGCTGACTCTGAGCCTATTAGAGAAGCCTACGTTACTAAACATATTCCTTGGTGCAGTTTTACTGCCTCTTTTCACCAACATTTGCAATAATCTTTATTGTGCTTAAAATGACTTAATGAATTAATCTCCCCTGACTCTTAGGGCTTGTCTTCACTAGGAAAAAAGGTGTATTCTTACCTCGTGTCATCTAACATGTGGTACTAACACAAGGTAAAATCCTAATGAAGACAAGGCAGTTTGTAGTTTCAACATGTGTTAGCAGGTCAGTCTAAACTCTAAGTTCCTTCCTGCAAACATGTGAAGACTCCAACTACCTTGTCTTCACTAGGATTTTGCCTTGTGTTAGTTGCCATGTGTTAGCTAACACGAGGGAAGAGCACATCTTTTAGCGAAGATTCACCCATAGTCAAGTCAGTTGGCAAGTAGATAAATATGAGGTGAATACTGTCCCTGTCTTGCTCTTAAAAAGGATTTTAGATTAGTCGTTAGCTTAAAGTCAGGATGTTTGGTTAGCATTATGCCTACCTCACATGCAATGCCCATGGAAGCTCCTGCTGGGGCAGCATATCTTCCACTTTAGATCTAACCAAACTACAACGCTCCTGTGATTATAGGTACAGACTGTCTGTCATTATCCCCATCTTACTAATGGAGACATTGAGAAAGAGGTTATGTATGTTGCTCAAGGTCACAGAGGGAATAAGCATCAGAGCTACGACATTGGTAAACAGCTCCTGTGTCCTCAGCTAAGCCTACCATGTCACACTTTACTCTTCACAGCTAAAACCTTCATTCTGGCTAAATAGTTAAGCTCCCTAGAAAATAATCTTTTCCAATTCCAACTCCAATTACCTGAAAAGCTTAGCATGAATATTCTTTTAAAACTGAGAAAAGATAGAACCAGATTTAAATTTACCATGACCTTACAATTGTTTATCACCACTCCCCCACATATAATTCTACTTTATTCAATTTTTCCTATGTTTGTTCTTATTCATTTATAGTGAGTTATAATGTACCTTTTAAGTGGAATTTTATGTTACATTATACATTTAGAGTGACAAACTAAATGGAATAGTTGCAGTATACTGACTCATTTTCCTAATAAGAATAGGAAGCAATTGTTACCAAGTATAGCCAGACACGGTTAGACTGAATCAGTTTCCTAAATCTTAATTTTATTTTAGTGGACAAAATCTAAAACCAGACCAAAGGTGCATAAATGCTGGAAGTTTGTTTACTATACAAGTCAGGGGCCATTTTAATCCAGCCCTGCAGTTCCCATTGGCCAGGAACCATGGCCAATGGGAGCTGCAGGGTCGGCGCGTGCGGACGAGGCAGCGCACAACAGAGCCGCATGGTCGCACCTCTGCATAGGAGCCGGAAGGGGGGGGGGACATGCCGCTGCTTCTGGGAGCCGCTTGAGGTAAACGCTGCCCAGAGCCTGCACCCCTCAGCCACTCCCCCACACCCTAACCCCCTGCCCCAGCCCTGATCCCCCTCCCGCCCTCCAAAACCCCTTGGTCCCAGCCCGGAGCACCCTTCTACACCCCAAACCCCTCATCCCCAGCCAAACCCCTCACACACCCCAAGCCCCTGCTCCAGCCTTGCCCTCCCCCCCCCCCATCCTCTGAACACCTCTGTCCCAGCCCGGAGCACCCTCCCCACCCCAAACCCCTCATCCCCAGCCCCACCCCAGAGCCCGCACCCCCAGCTGGAGCCTTCACCCACCTCACACCCCACCCCCCCTGCTGCAGCCTGGAGCCCCCTCCCACACCCTGAACTCCTCATTTCTGGTCCCACCCCGGAGCTCACACTCCCTGCTGGAGTCCACACTCCAACCCCAATTTCATGAGCATTCATGGCCCGCCATAAAATTTCTATACTCAGATGTGACCCTCAGGCCAAAAAGTTTGCCCACCCCTGATACAAGTGATTTGCATACCCAATTATTATAGAAATCACAAGTCTGGATTAGTTTTGGTGAGAATTCCTTAAGATATAGTTTGTTGTTTGTTTGTTTGTTAAAAAAAGCATCCCAGTGTATTTTTTTAGCAGAGTCCAGGAATCCTAGAGTGGGTCATTCCTTGTCCACTCTTCCAGTCAAGAACATACAGAATAGCAAGAAGCAGGGATCGTCAGATTGTTATTTCCAGAGGAGTTGCATAGGATATGTCAGTGTAGAATGTGGCCGTTATATGAAAATGCCAAAACCAGGCCCTCCTTGGTACTTGGAATTGGAAGTATACCTTTTTTAGGCAGGCCTAAGCTTGACCTCATTCAGTTTAATGGGATAAGGATTTAGCCTTATATGTGTAATGAAAATAACAGGGAACGTGCTAGAAACATTTAGAATTTATATCTTGCAAACTGCCTGCTCTAATAGTTTTCATACATTTCTCAAACTGATTAATTAACAGGTGGAAGTCAAAAAAATTTAGCAGTCATCCTTAGTGTGCCAGTGATTTGTATACTCAGTAGAGTTAATCTGGAAGTGACCCTTTAATACAGTGCACATCTGTTATCAGGTCATACTCAAGGCTCTGATTATACTTGCTGCATTAACCTTCATGCAAACTGTTTTTCCGTTGATTTATGGGAGTGTAGATTTCTCTGTAATTTTGAGTAGAAAGCACTGTGGAAATGAGAAATATTTAAATGAGTGGGTTTCTTCTCTCTTCATCCCTATTCCACCTACAAGTAACTGAAGGGGAATAATAGAAGCACCATGATAAATACTCCAGAAAAGAAAAGGGTGAAATGACGTGAGTTGAGTTCACCACAATAGGCACCATTTCAGTGCTATGTGATACTGTATTCCTCTCTGATGGACCGCAACCTTGTCGTGGTGGAGAGGCTTGTGTGGGCTAAAGACCCTCAGAGCTACATCATCTGGAGCTTTCATACTCCTGGTAGGGTCCCCCTTGGCGAGCAGGTCTGAGGCTCGGCTCCTGACTAACTGCAGTCCAAACTTCACAAGACCCGAACGGTGGATCAGGCGCATACAGAGGACCTTTTAGTACTCTGCGGCTGTGAAGGCAGATGAGGGCTGCAGCAGGAGGAAGGTCCCTGGTTGTCTTGGATCTCCTTGCTACTGGGTCAGGGTTTTCCTCCTGTCAACCGCCTGCGCACCAGTTTCCCCACGTTAAAAGATTTCACACACAGGTCCCTGCCAAAGGGCTCACACCTGCCCGCACAAAGTCCTGCGGCGACAGATGAGTGGCGGTGAAGACAGGAGCAGTGATTTCTGAGAGTCTTTAGTCACAAATCTGCACACAGGCGGCAGCCGTGTGACAGTCGTCTTCTGCTTGGATGAGACAGAAGTGCATTTCGGCAGCAGCAGTTGTGACTGAGCAGGCCTTTTTAGGATCCCCTGTGCTCACCCCAAATGGGGAGGGGGCTAGAAAAGGTGCCTGAAACAGGCTGTGTCTCACTCTTCCGACTGGATGGCCGCATCCAGTGGGATCACTCAACTCTGTGGCCGAAACAGAGATATAAGACAATTAATTTTGCCACCTGGAATGTCCACACCCTTATGGATTCAGCACAGTGAATGCCCAGAAAGAAGAACTGCCATAATTGCCAGAGAACTGGCAAGACTCAGCATTGACATTGCAGCTCTTGGTGAGACCCGACGGGCCAATGAGGGCTAATTAAAAGAGGATGGAGGTGGCTACACCTTCTTTTGGAAAGGAAAGTTTCCTGAAGAGAGACGTGGATTCACAGGATTGGCTTTGCCATAAAAAATAAGATCACCAGTTAGATTTTGGAGCTTCCCGTAGTGATCAACGAGCATCTCATGACTCTTTGGCTCAAGCTCAGCAGCAACCAATATGCCACAGTCATCAGTGCATACATCCCAACACTTGATGATGAGGAAGACCACAAGGAGCAGTTTTATAGCACTCTCGATGCAGTCCTCGCAGACACACCTAAGGCAGACAAACCCATCCTCCTGGGAGATTTCAATGCCAGAGTCAGACGGGACTTCCAACTCTAGAGCAGCACATTAGGCAAAGAAGGGGTGGGAAATGTAAACCCCAATGGCATTCTCCTCATCAGCAAATGTGTGGAGCATGATCCACTCATCACAAATACCATCTTTAGGCAGAGTAACAAATTTGACACCACCTGGAAACATCTTCAGTCCAAACACTGGCACCTCCTTGACTATGTTATAGTCAGTGCCTGAGATTACGCTGATGTCCATATAACACGAGCCACAAGAGGTACAGATCACTGTTAGACAGGCCATCGATTAATAAGATCAATCATGTACCTGCAGCTCGCTCCACCACACCGCAAACACCCAAAGACTAAGCGAAAGCAGTACGACGTCAAAGCACTTCAAGACCAAGCCAGCTGTGGGATGTTACAGCAACATCTGTCAGAGAAACTCTCTAACTTGCCTGATAACATCATTGACATTCAAGAGCACTGGGCTCAACTTAAAAATACCATTCACAGTGCATGTGCTGAAACTATAGGGTATTCCACTCATCAACACCAAGACTGATTTGACGAAAACAACAAGGAAATCCTAGCATTAATTCAACAGAAAAGAACTGCATTCTGTAACTGACAAAATGATTCCTCTAACCAACGAAAACATGAGGCTTATCAACGAAAACATGAGGCTGCTCAAAGCTGAAGTCCAAAGGAGGCTACGTGACAACAAAAATAAGTGGTGGCAAGAGAAGGCCTCTGAGATCCGGGGTTTCGTAGACCAGGATGACATGAGCAGCTTCTTTCAAGCAACAAAAGTTATCTATGGGCCAAGCTCCAAAGGCCCAACCCCCTTACGTTCCCAGGATGGCTCCACCCGCCTCAAAGTCAGTGCAGCCATTAAACAACACTGGAAGGAACACTTTGAGAGCCTATTAAACTGCGAATACATGGTCTCTGAAGATACCATTGAGTCTATTACACAACACTCAGCAGTGGAACACTTTGCTGATCCCCCATCTTCTGAGGAAGTCTGACGTGCCATCACCCAGACAAAAAAATCACATGGCTCCAGGCCCAGACGGCATCCCAGCTGAGGTTTTTAAAGCTGGTGGAACAATGCTCCAGCACAAACTTTGCCAACTCCTCGACAAAATCTGAACCTGCAAAAAAATTCCACCTGACTTTAAGAACGCTAACATTGTTACAATATTCAAGAAAGGGGACAAATCTTTGTGCGGGAACTACAAAGGCATTGCCCTTCTCTCCATCGCAGGGAAGATCCTTGCCTGGATCCTACTAAACCACCTTCTCCCCCTTGCCGAGGAACTCCTCCCTGAATCACAGTGTGGCTTCAGGCCATCCTGAGACACAACTGACGTGATCTTTGTGGCACGACAGATTCAAAAGTGCAGAGAGTACTCCTGAGAGCATTCTGCGCTAAAAAATTAAAAATTCAGCACACATATTAAAATTCTGCAAATTTTATTTATCAAATAAATGTGGAGGCTCCAGCATGGCATTGGGGAGCACAGGCCACTAGCTGCACAGAGGTGGGAGATCACCATCCAGCTCCCCCACTCCAGGACACGGATTCAGCGGTTTGGCTGCACCCAACCGTGACATAGCACAAGGACCAGGTCAGCCCCAGAAACACATCGGGGCCCTGCCCCTCTGTGCCAGGTGCACCAGGAGTGGGCAGGCAGACTCATCAAGGCGGGATCCAGGAGTGGAGGGGGTTAGTGTGGGGGGGTACAGGTGTGGGTTGAGAGGGTTCTGTGTGAGGTAGTTTGGGTGCAGGTGGCTCAGTGAGGGATCCTGGGGTAGGGAGGGATCTGGATGCACAGGGGCTTGTCATAGGGTTCTGGGTGTAATGGTAATGAGACTCTGCAGGGGGTTCCAAGTGAAGGTGGTTGGGGCTCAACGGGGGAGGGCATCTGGATGTGGGGGGATAGAGCTCAGCGGGGGGGGGTCTGGGTGTGGGGGGTCCAGATGATGGGGGAGTGGGGCTCAGTGAGGTGGGGATCCAAGTGCAGCTGGTTGGGGCTCGGTGAGGTGGGGATCCAGATGCAGGTGGCTCATTGGGGTGATCTAGGTGCAGGGGGAGTGGGGCTCATCGGGGGGTTCTTAGTGCAGAGGGGTGAGGCTCAGTGGGCATGAGGGGTTCTAGATGCACGGGTGTTGGGTGGATGCAGGAGCAGCTCCCTGTACAGGGATCCCTCCCCCTGCAGATGAGCGATTGGTGCAGGAAGTGGGGGAGGGAGGGGAGTTTGCAGAGCTTCCTGCAGCCAGGGAAGAAATTTGACCCAGCCCCGGATGCCGCGCAGAGGAAGAGGAAGTCCTGTCCTCCCCAGCCCAGCCGGGGCTAGCAGCTGAGACGAGCACACGGTAGGAACCACACCATTCGGGTCTTCCCCAGTCCCACCACCTACCCCTTACCTATCTGCCAGCTGCCCTGGGCACCCAAAACATACTGCTGGGGAGGGTCGCATGACCACTCTTTTGGCTTCCCTTTGCTTCCCCATCAGAAAGTCATTTTTCTGCAGGAAAGCAAAGAAATCTGCGGGGGGACATAAATTCTGCATATGCGCAGAATTCCCCCAGGAGTAAGAGAGCAACACCAGGAACTGTTCATGGCATTCATCGATCTAACCAAGGCCTTTGACTCTATCAATTGTGATGCCCTATGGAAGGTACTGTGTAGGTTTGGCTGTCTACAGAAATTCATTTCCATCATCAGACTACTCCATTCTGTGCAACGGCTCAGAGACCAAACCATTCATCATTCGCACTGGTGTCAAGCAGGGCTGTGTCATTGCTCCAACACTCTTCTACATTTACCTTGCCCTGATCCTGATTCTCATCTGTGACCACCTTCCTGATGGAATCGGGATTGAGTATCGTATGGATGGTCAACTCCTGAATCTCTGACGTTTCCAAACAAAATCTAAGATCATGAGAATTGGCATCACTGATCCTTCAGTATGCAGATGACTCTGTCATTCTTGCATACACAGACGCCGACCTGCAAAGTACCCTAAATCTTTTTGCAGATGCCTATCACAGCCTGGGTCTCTCTCTCAATATCGGGAAAACCAAGGTACTCTACCAGCCCTCACATGCACAAACTACTCTTTGTACTCCACAAATCACCATCAGCGGAGAACCCCTGGAAAATGTGGACCATTTTCCATACCTTGGCAGCCAGCTCTCCCAAACACCCAGCATTGACACAGAAATTGAATACAGAATCCGCTGTGCCAGTGCATCCTTTGGAAGACTACTCAAATAAGTCTTCCATGATAGGGACCTGCAAACAGGTACCAAGATCTTGGTTTACAAGGCAGTTGTCATCCCCACCCTTCTCTATGGGTGTGAGACCTGGGTAACCTATAGATGACATCTCAAGCAGCTGGAGTGGTTTCAACAGCACTGCCTCAGAAGGATTCTCAGGATCAGCTGTGAAGACTGACACACTAACATCAGCCTTCTCTCTGCAGTCAACATCAGCAGTATAGAAGCACAAGTCATGAAACACCAACTCCACTGGGCTGGCCACTGTGTACATATGCCTGATACTCGCCTCCCGAAGCAAGTACTCTTCTCTCTGTTAAGTCAGGGAAGAAGGGCTCTGAGAGGGCACTGGAAGTACACCTTAAAAAGGGAGGCATTAACCCAACAAACTGGGAGGACGCAGCACAGAACAGAACACAGTGGTGCCACACCATACACCAAGCCACAGCTCACTTTGAGGAGAACAGACGTGCTCGTGAGACAGAGAAGCAACAACGGAGGGAAGAAAGGGCACAACAGTCCAGCCAACAACTATGTCTCCTCCAAGATTACACCTGACACTTCTGTGGGAAAATCTGCAGGGCATGAATTGGGCTCCTCAGCCACTTAAAAACCCACCAAAGAGCCACCTTGGCAGACATCATCCTCGCATCGAGGGATAGCCAAAGATACTGTATTCCCCAAACTGTGGGTCACAGTTCTCTCATGGGAAATTTAAAGGTGATCCAGCAAAGAAGATGGTCACAGTGGGGGCGATTTGGTGTTCACAGAGTTTAGTACTGGCAGATTCCCATCTTTTTGTCACTATTTTATTACATGGAGATCTAAAGATATGAATTTTTTATCTATTTTAATAAAACAGTCAGATGGAACTTTTCTTTGACAGTTTTCAGTCTGAACATCCAATAATACATCAGCATGGGCAGGAAAGGCTTGATTCTGTAGTGATATGTTTATTTATTCAGCCACTACATATTTCTGTGTGGTGTATAGGGTTCCAGTCAGAGTGTGGTCCCAGGTAACAAGGGAGAAAGTTGGCACTGAAACTAGTTGGTTTGTGTTGGCTACAGAGCTGTAGCCGTTTTCTTTAATAAATGTGTGCCATGTAATAGGGACTGTGATTCCATATAGCATGACATCTTTTATCTACAATAACTTATATAAAACACAAACCCCACCATACTATCCTACCCCTTTCATTATAAAAACATTGTGAACATGTAAATGAAATGAGAAGGAGGAGTGGTGGAATATACAGGCACTTTTTTGAGGAGATACGCAGAAATTATTGCTATACTACAGAAACAGTCATTTACTCTGATTTGTCCTGTTGTTTCCTTATTTCCCTGGGCAGGACTCTCCTCTCTACAGAGATCTTCCAATCTGGGATTCAATCTGAATCTCTTTTGTTAGTGCATCTCTAAGTGCTCCAATTTACCCAGTAACATGGGAAAGTCCCCCCAGTCATGTTCAAGGCGCAGTTGTGTGTCTGTGCACCGGTTTACCTGCACCTTCTCTTTCTCACATTGACCCTTCCATTCTCTTCCTAGCTTCATTCACACATATATTGCCAGAGTGGCACTGCTGGTCTGTCACTCAAGCAGAAGACTGCCTCCTCCAGGAAGCTGCCAGAAGGGCTCCTCCATTCCCACAGGATATTATCCCTGATCTAGCTGTGAGAATCAGGGGAGCTGCTGTTCCTCTTTAGCGAGGTTGAGGAAGAGGGCTTCAGATGATACTGGGTAGGATGTGGCAGCGGAGGTGCTACCCATCCCATGAAGTCTTAGATCCTGTGGGGAGGAGAACACACCCTGACACAGAACACCCTAGTGGGTAGGGAGGAAAATGCTACCTCCACCTCTTGGAGCAGAGGGACCAAAGAGGAAGGTGGTGGGCTATTGTCACTCTTGCAGGTGGTTTTTGTGTCCAAGCAGGATGCAGGATCCCAGTGAGAGGCAGGGCCACAGAGGTCTGTGTAATGATCTGCCAATGGCCTAGATTATTTCATTGCATCCTGAGAGAGGTACTGGCATTCTGGCTCAGACTACTAATGGGGCCAGTTTAAACAGCCACTTCTGCAGTATACTGGATTTTATTGCACGTCATTCTCCTATCATTGGAATACTGGGTCTTATAGGTCTCAGATCTAGACAAAAAAAGAGGAAAAAATATCTGATTGTGTCATGTTTGTGGACAAGAAATAATATTTGCCAAAAGGTTTGATTTAATCTGTATTTTTATATAATGTTTAATTGACGAGAAAACAAGTGAAGACAAATTTAAATACTTGCATCTATAACCTTGTCACAGAGCTTGTATAATCATTCATCATCATTATCTTCTACTTTTTCAGCCAGCAGACTTCATAGGAAAGCAAGCACTGAAGCAGATTAAAGAAAAGGGGCTTAAACGGCGACTGGTGTATCTCACCTTGGAAACAGCTAACGTTGATCCAGAGGGAAATGAAAGTGTGTGGCATAATGGCAGAGTAAGTACTGTACATCACTTTCCAAGAAACTAAAATTCATTCTCTAGGACTGGAATCCCACTTTGTGTTTCAGGTACTTTTACTGGAACAGGACAGTTTGGGACAATAATACAATTTTTGAATTTCCATGTAGCATGGCAGGTTCTAATTGTACACAAGAGTTTGAAATATAGAATCTCTAAATTAGAAATGGAAAAGACCTACAGTATTAGGTCACCCATTCTATCCTCTTGCAAGTACAGGATTCTACTTACAGTACCGGTATATTTCAAAATTATTTGCACAGAAGAAAAGAACAAAACTACAAACCAAAGTTTAGGCCACCAAGCCATTTAAGTACAGAGTAGATGTTGAAACAGCCATTAACAGTTAATAAAAATACTCAGCATGAATATAAAATGTAAATAGCATTTGTTTCAGGTGAGATCTTAATCAAATATAATAGGAATTTAGCATCCTGATGGTGATTTTTCCAGTGGTTCTTTGGGAGTAAGAAATTCCCAACTTACCTGATAGCACCAAAAATGGAGACTGCTATGAACTGTATGACACAAATGAGACAGTGTATATTTGACTGTTGATGTTAGGGTGTAGCGGGGCAGTAACCCAACTCCTGCCATGATGGGCTTAAAATAGCCCTGCGAGAGGGCTGTGGCAGGGAACCACTAAGCCTGGGCTGATTGTGGAAGCAGCTGCAGCTGGGCCACACTCCAATCAGGCCGCAGCTGGCCCTATAAAGGGGCTGCTAGGCTGGAGCTTAGAGTCTCTCTCTAGATGCTGAGAGGGATGGGTCTGGCTGCTGAGCAGGGTACCTAAAGTGGAGCAGGGCTGGGGAAAGGCCAGAGGAGCTGGGGAGCTCCGGCCTGGAAAACCCCCAGGCTGCAGGCCTTGTTAAAGGCCAAGAAGGGTACTGGGGTTGCAGAGGGACAGCCCAAGGGGAGGCAGAGGCAGCAGGTCCAAAACCTCCTTGCCAATCATGAGTGGTAATTATACTGCAGTCCGCCCCAGTGAGCGGGTGCTAGATGGTGACTGGCAGTAGCCAAAGACTGAGGTGGGGATAGGGGGTTGGGGGTTCCCCAGGGCGGGGAGACCCAGTGAGACTTCGGGGTACTACAGGGGGCAGAACCCCGAGAGAAAGGGCACTGGAGTCCGGGAGGGACACTGGGGCCAGCGGCAAGGCGAGACACCGGCCTGCAGAGGGCGCGCCGGAGGCTGGCGAGCTAATTCCCTGCACGACCAGCAGGAGGCGCCGCAGGGTGAGTCGTCGCCTTGCTACATAGGGATACAAAAATATTTAAAGTATTCAAAATAGTGCAAGATGTATTTTTAAAAGTAGAAGTTAGTATGGTACAAAACCCATTGAGCGTTGGAAATAAAGATTAATGTTTTGGGGTTTTTTTTTCAGGTTGTTGGCAACACCACATCTGGAAATTACAGCTACAGTACCCAGCAGAGTCTGGCTTTTGCATATGTCCCCACAGAACTCAGCAAAGTTGGACAGAAGCTGGAAGTTGAACTGCTAGGAAAAAATTATTCGGCAGCCATTGTTGAGGAACCACTGGTTCTGACAGAACAAACAAGAACACGCCTTCAGAAAAAGGGTGGGAGTGCCAAGGTGTAAACCCAGGGGGCAGTTACAGTAAATTCTCCAGTATCAATTGGTTTGACTTATAACCATGAAATACAAGTTTCAGAGTGGTAGCCGTGTTAGTCTGTATCAGCAAAAAGAATGATGAGTACTTGTGGCACCGTAGAGACTAACAAATTTATTTGGGCAAAAGCTTTTGGGTTTTAGCCCATGAAAGCTTATGCCCAAATAAATTTGTTAGTTTCTAAGGTGCCACAAGTACTCCTCATTCTTTTTTCATTAAAGACAAAGGAGTCAAACTAGTCTGGTTCCCAATCATCAAGGGTGAGATTCTCATTTGCCCTATACATCCATGTAGGGAATTAAGGGGATTTAAGATGGCCCCTTGATTCATTGAGTGGACTGCCCACATAACTGCTCTGAGCACGGGGAGGAGAGCAGGCTCCTGTGGAGACATGCTCCCCCATCCCCCCCAATGCTTGTGGACAGGAAGCGGGTAAAGAATCAACGGTCATTACTCAGCTTCTCCACACTCTCGCCAGCAGAGCTGAGCTGGTGCAGAGGGGGAAGTAGTCTGCTGTTAGTATGAGCCAATAGCAAATTATTTCCCCTCTTTCAGGGTCACTTTTCTTTCCCTGGTGTGCTCTTGGAGCAGTGCAGCTACACATTGCCCCTTCCCTGTAGCCTTGGCTAAGTCACAGCCTTGTCCGCAAAAGAATAGTTACTTAGTTCCACATGGACACGTTCTGTACAAAACTGAAGTTGCTCTTGAACATTGGCTTTAGAAATTATTTTTTTTAAATGCAAACTGAGTAGATAATTTTTCTCCAGCTGTGTTATTCTGGCTTTTGATGGATGATAGAAATTCAGTCCTTCCTAATCAAGACATTTTAGAAAGGCCACTCTTCCTATTGATTGAGTATTTTGCCATGGATCAGCTAGTAGACTATACGCAACATTATTCAACATACACAATATTACTGCTCAATTTCTGGACACAATCAAAATGCACTAACTCATGCACCATTTTTTGTTTAGTTCTTCCTTTCTCTGTTAAAAATTAGGCAGCGATGCTGATAATGTGTTGTCATATACAAGTAATAAGTGAACATATCTATTTAAACTGCGGTATTTCATTCAGTGTTGTTTTTGATCATCCCAATAAGCAAGATTTTGGATACTGTAGGAGACTATAAATAATGGAAATGTATTAAGTTATTATAATAAACTTGTTAATTCCATAAAATATTCAGCATCTACTGAGACACATGATCATAATAATGCCATCCTAAAAAAACTTTTAAAAGCTAGAATATTTGTTCAGAAAGCACTCAACATTAGGCTGTTGATAGTCCTTTTCAAAGATCATTGAAACAGAAAAAGGCCCCAAAAGTGCATAGTCTTCCAAAGGAATTGGAAACTTCTAAACCTTCAGCAAAGAAGCAGAGGATAAATAGAATATGCCAGTGGAAACACTGTTTGAATAATGAGCACCTACGTTTGTCAAAGATTTAATGCAAGTTGACATTACATTTTGCAGTTCAGAATATCCTTTTACAAAGCAGGTCAAACTAAAGTATAAGAGCTGACAGGCTTGCACATAGAGCTATCTTGAGTGAGAAATCCATTTGGAAATTATTCTGTTATATTTTCATAAGTGATTTAGGGCCATTTTGCTGAACCAATCAGGGATGGGTTTTTTCCTAAAGGTGACATTATTTGTAACTGAACACTTTGTGTATTTACTTTGCCACTTTTTTTTCCTCTCTGGTCATTAAAGAAAACTAGAATACAAAACAAAGCACTGCGATTTTATTTAGAGCAAGGAAAAAACTTTTAGGAACACAGGGTGTTTCTCAAGAATATGCAAATTCACTATTCATTGATATGCTGGAATGTAGAGTACTGTAATTACTTTGAGGCTCACACTTTTATCTTCCTAAGAGGCTACAGTACACAAACATTTGTCAGAGGATTGTGGAAGTCACCTCTGCTTCAGCAGTGACTTCCTCATTTACATGATGAAGCTAGATGCAGGACTGCAGTTTCCTGGCTGGCTTGGGAAAAGGTGCTCTGAACAATGTGTGGGCCAGCCTGTTGGAATGCAGGAGCAGGAGAATGCCACTAGCTTCTTTCACTACCTTGTAAGGCCTGGGCAAGAGCTAACCAATTGCAATCCATGTGCTCAAAGGAGTTCAGAGACTGTTCACTGCATGCATGTCTGGGGATGCATAGTACTCCAAATGGGATGAGGAGATGAGGCAGGTCTGTAGTCCTGCTGCACTGCAGGGATCCATCCCATGATGCAACATTCATGTTCTGCCTTCTGTGCATTCAACTACACATCTGCACTGCCATGTTCTTGGATAAATGGCTAAAAAGCCCCAACTCGGTAAAACACTTAAACATGAGCTTAATTTTAAGCATGTACTTAAGTCCATCCCTGTTCAGCAAATAACTTAAATATGCACTAAGTGCTTTGCTGAATTGGGAGCCAAGACCCCAAATTTGTCCTTCAGGATCCTGGAGCACAGAAAGATCCAGCAAGCTCTGAGGATTTACACTCTAAAGAGGGAACTAGCCCAACACTGCAGAAAGTAGAAATAAACATTTTATTAAGATAACCTTTACAAAAAGTGAACGGTACAGAGTTTAAGCATAGAAGTTTCTGGTTATCAGGGAATAACGTACAGATTATCAAGGGGTGTGAAGTTCGGTTTAAGATCGGTTGGCGTAAGGAATACATAATCTGCAATATCCCTGATTGGGGGTAAATGGTTGACAGGTCAAAGTACAGACATTGAGATATGAGGGTATGATGTTCATATAATGGCTATGTTCGGGTGTGGAGTATAATGAGTGGATATGATGATGAGGATGGGTTGACCCTCATTTGGTGAGATTTAACATTCAGTGAGTTTATGGTTCCAGTTCATATGGTCCAGCAGACAAAGTCTCTTGGTCCCTTTCTTGTAGTCGAAGAACGATGTCACTCTGTCTCCTGCCTCCTGGTACTGTCGGTGGCCGGTGACGTGTTCGATGTAGATGTCCCTGGACCATCGGATGGTGTCTGAGACCATGAGGCGCCGCATGAACCGTGCATAGCGTTGCCCAATCCCGCAGGTCTGCAGCATATGCTCATTGCAGGGGTCCCAGGCGCCCAGGGCGCCGACAATCAGGGCATCCAGCTGCACCTCGTAGCCCTTCGCTCTCAGGGTGTCGGCCAGGGAGGTGTACTTTTCCAGCTTACAAGCTTGGGCTTCACGAAAGGTTCTCAAAGGAGACCGTGATGTCGCGGAGGATGATCTTTTTCTGGGCCTCGTCGGTGACGACGTCAGGTCGCAGCTGGCTGTCGGTACTGGGGATGGTGCATCTGGCCAATGGGACCGTATTCACAGGAACAGCAGTTCGGTTTTACAGAGGCTTGCTGGTCAGGGAGGAAAAAAACTCAATTTTCTTCTTAGTTTTACTGATTAATTTTATTTTTCAATATGGATTTTCCTCTCATCTTTTACCCACCTGATGTACAGGCTTGGGAGTATACACATGCACAGTTTCAGCTAATTGTCAAACACAAGATTGTTTGATCCTTAAATGGAAACTGAAATTCATGAACAAATGATAAATTAAGCAGAGGTTGCAGCTATTTCTGCTCTTTCACAGAACCCACAATGTTGGCTTTTACATCAAGATGATAATTTGGTAAATAAAGTCAGCAGTAGTTTATTATATTTACTCAGGTTGCCTGAGAAGATTTTCCTGCCTGAAAAATAACTCTGTTGACATAGCTGTTATTTCTGCTGCTGGGTTGCTTCACTTCCCACACATTAACAGTCACAAGTAATACGTTATAGCAATGAAACTGGCTGAGCTGCCTTCATTGTGCATGTGGACACAGCATTAAATAATGGCCCAGCTACCCAGGGATTACATCATGCCATCCATTTAAGGGAGAATTCTGCTATTTACTTGCATGGAGACAAAAGCTCTGTGAAACAGAACCTTGAAAACAGTTTGTGGGGAATGTAGCTTAAAATGGATGGTATGATTTGGCCCACAATTTTTAGTTTTTACTATTGTATTAAGTATACATTCAAATTGTTAAGTAAAAAGAGATAGTCCACACAAATCAGTAACTTCTTTAAACTTCCATTGAAAAAATAAAAGGTAAAGAACATATCAAACCAAATATACTTCTCTTTCTTATCCTAATAGCACCATAAGCTTTGTCTGTGTATATATCTATCTGCATTGCTAATGTGCCCACTACTGTAGTGCCAAGGTGTTATCTACCCCAGTGGTCTCCAAAGAGGGGGGTGCGCGCACAACAGGGGGTGCGCAAGAGGATCCTTGGGAGTGCGCGGCAGGAGGAGCGCTTTCTTTTTTTTTTTTGCTTCGGCAGTTTGGGCGGGAGTCCGAGCGGCTTTTTTTTTTTTGCTTCGGCAAAAGTGGTAGAGCCGGCGCGGCAGGGGGTGCTTGCTCAAAACTTTTTTACTGATAGGGGTGCGCGATCAAAAAAGTTTGGAGACCGACCACTGATCTACACAAATAAAGACATCCCTACAACCAGTTAGATTGAATTCATACAGTTTTAGAATATAAAAACTTGGGAACAGCAACAAACAAAACTTTTACAGTTCCCATCAAAGAACAATTGTGAACCCAATGTGGCAGAGGAGAGATTGACATGGAGAGACTCTATGCCAGTGATGAAAATATGAAGTAATCAAAGAAAGATATTTCTTTAAATTGTCAGAAATGCTGAAAGACTTTCCATTAAAGAGCGAAGGAGCAGAATCGTTTGTGTATGTTGATTAAAAAGAAAACTTGTGCATAACTCTGTGGGCAAGGAAAGAGTGGTAGAAATAACAACAGGCTACAGCCTTTAGCAGCCTGCTCCCAGATCAGGAATAAACAGCAATAACAAATAGGGGATAAATCCCAAATGCATTATGAAGCACTATTCCAAGCAGATGCTTAATATAATGTATCTACCTCTGGCAGAGACCTGAGATTTCTATCCAAAATATTTCTGTAGTTCTGAAACTCTGGTCAATGGAGTACTTTCTGATGGTCCACAGAAAGCTGTTTGGACACATAGGCCCAGATCCTCTGAAGTATTTAGGCACCTAACTTCTAATTAAATCAACCTTTGAGGATCTGGGTCATAGTGATGGCTCTCTTCCTTGTTTCTAACTTCTATATCACATTTAAAGAAGCTAAAGTTACATGAAGTACTTTCTTAATATTTCTTTTCCATTAAAGCAATATAGAAGCCACAGGGATGTTATTTGATCGCAAATGGGAGGAGGGGTAGTCCACCCACCCACTCATGAACGCGAGGGGAATTGGTCATGAGATAATCTCTCTATTAAGATGTAGTAGTCTGCACTATGAAAATGTTTGAGAACCCGTGCTTTATTTGCATCACGAGTGTTGTCAAAGTGTAACAGGGACCAAAGTGCCTCATATATCTCTGTCATATCTCCTTGAAGAGTTATGCACTGTTTCTCCTCATCACTTTTTAATGGAAAATCTTTTATCATTTCTGGAAATTTGACAAAATACTTGTCTCACACTTTGGGACATTGGAGTAGAAAGTGTCTCTCCATCTCAATCTCTTCTGTCACATTGGTTGCACATTGGTTACTCTCTGAGTTTGCACTGTACCCTGTGTCTCTCAATTTCTAACATTAGTTTATAGTCACCCACTTTGTATTTGAAGAGAGACTGCTAGCGTGATGGTTCTGTATGGAGATCTGTAGCCATCTGTCTTTTTATTTTTGATTTGTTCTTCCCAGAGATGAGCATATTTGGGTTTTTTTTAGTTTTTGAGCTAATTATTTTACCATCACTCAATTTCAAGTGGGATTGTCTGTTGATCTGGAGGGAGCCCTTCCGGGCAGGAGCAGGGTAACCACTCCGCTACAAGGTCTTCATATGTTTCTATTGGACATTTCAAATCCTTAAAAGGCCATACCAAGTGTCATGGTGGGTTAAACACTAGGCCCTACTGCCTTTAAGGGCAGACTACCCCCTCACAATAATCCACTCAACTATAGTATTCCCAGGCCTTAACACACTATAAAACAGCCCTGGGAGAGGGCTGTGTCAGGGAAAACAGATAATAGGCTGATTGGGGAAGCAGCCGCATCTGGGACACGCCCCAATCAGGCCTCAGCTGGCCCTATATAGGAGGCTGGGAGCTAGGAGCTCAGCAGAGTCTCTCTCTAGCTGTAGAGGGAGATGGACCTGGCTTCAGGGACCTGAGCAGAGCACCTGAGTGGAGCAGGGCTGGGGAAAAGCAGAGGAGCTGGGGAGCTCCAGCCTGGAAAGCCCCAGGCTGCGGCCTAGCAGAAGGCCAACGGGTACTGGGGGTTGCAGAGGGCAGCCCAGGGGTAGGCAAAGGCAGCAGGTCCAAACCCAACCTTGCCTTTGATGAGTAGGCTGATACTGCAGTCTGCCCCAGAGAGTGGGGGCTAGACAATGACTGGCAGTAGCTTTATACTGAGGCGAGGTGAGGATAGTGGGTGGGGGCTCCCCGGGGAGGGGAGACCCTGAGAAAAAGGGGTTACTGCCAAGGGGCAGCACCCCAGATAATGGGGCACTGGGTCCGGGAGGGACACGGGGGGGCCAAGCGGCAGCGGGACACCGGCCTGCAGAGGGTGCTCCGGAGGCTGGAAAAGAGCTAATTCCCTGGATGGCCAACAGGAGGCGCCGTAGGGGTGAGTCCACACCTTTACAGACCTAAAGGGGGATAGACATAGAGAGGAAGAGGTCGTAGGAAGGAGTAGTGGTTAGAAGAAATACAGGGACCAGGAGCCTGGCGGAGTAGGTAAGGCTAGGCTAGGCTCACCTCCTCCCCCCCACCTAATTGGGTATAACTATGGGAAGAGGAGCAGCATAAAGGCTGCCTCCTGCCTCAGAATAGGGTAGGACTAGGGGATCGGCTGGGCTGGGGCTGGATGGGAAGGCTGTACTAGCTGAGCTATACTTTGAGGGGAGATGGAAGATATAATGGAGAATACTGAAACCAGTCTAGAAAATTATGAAGGAGATAGCAGAGAAGAAGACAGGTCACAGGTTAGGAAAAAGAAAAGGGTAGACATGCCAGAGCTAGAAGAAGCAACAGCAGGCAGAAAGACAGGAAAGAGAAAAGGGAATAATCTGTTATAATAATGAAATCACTAGTCAAGGATGTGAAGATATGGGATATAAGCCCTCTGAAAGTGGCAGAGTGGATTTAAAAAGCGCTGGAGACATAAAAAGAGCTAGAAAACTGCCAAGAGGAGGCCTATTAATCAAATGCAAAAGCAAGGAATAAGTGGGGAAACTATTAAAGATTAAAATGCTAGGAAAACTTAAAGTGAGCTGCCAACTGCCTAAGTATCTGACAGAGACAAGAGAAGTTGTATATCTATCAAAATGACTGAAGAGGAAGTAAAACAAGGCATAGGGGATGATAAGGTACTATGTGTTGAGTGGCTAGGAGGGGAAAGAGAGACATCCACAGCTGTGCTAGTTGCATTTAAAGGAGAAACCCTCCCAGATAGGATATCAGATTTTTCAGACAAATCCATATATCCCACCCCCGGTCAGGTGCTACAGATGCCAAAGGTTTGGACATATGGCAAATGTATGAAAAGGGAAAATTAGATGCAGTAAATGTAGAGGGGAGCACTCCTATAACAATTGTGTGGAAAAGTCAGAATTAAAGCTTAACAAGTGTGAAGGAAAGTGCAGCATATGGAGTCTGCACAACTGCAAAGCGAATGAGAGAAATACAAAAAATGAAAGTTAAAATGTCATTTAATATGCAGATGTTACTGGAAGACAATCTAAGACTGGAAGAGGAAAGGAAACTCAGTAAGGAGAAAGAGATAAACACAACAGAATAAATCAAACGATATAATGAGTGATAGAGGGCAAACAGAAGATGTATTATGTATAGCCAGAGATCGAAGTAATAAATTGCACATCACAGACAGGGAAAAACAAATCAAATTAAAATTATAGTTAAAGCAGCAGAAAAGTACCTACATGTTAGCAACTTATCAGTAGAATGACTCCATGCTGTTTTAAGTGAAGGAAATACTGAAGGATAAATAGAATGGTAGGGTACTATTTACTGTTAAAATGCTCAGAGCCTAATAGCACATGGACAGGAACTAAAGAAAAATATCCTTGATAAGGCTACTAAACCTGGTATCATTTGCATACAAGAAACAGGGTTAATAGGAAAACTAAATTTCAGAATCCTGGGATATGGCATCTATAGGCAAAACTGAGAAGTGGGAAGGTGATGAGTATATACATTCATTAAGGAAAACCTAAATTATCTTGAAATTGAGGTTAAGAAACTAAATATAAAGTATAATACTATCGAGATCCCAATGCAAAATAAATCTGCATCTTTGAGAAAACTAGGGATTAAGGATTTGACAGAGATAGCTGAAGATGCAACAGGTCCATATATTATATGTGGAGATCTAAACTGCCATAACATATTGTGGGGATGTGGAAAAAATGATAACAGCAAATGTCTAGAACAATTCACTGGGAATTGTGTCCCCAATGCAGCTGGAAAGTCAACAAAGAGGAAGGAATGGGAAGTGATCACTTTCCTGTACTTATAGTATATCACAGTAAAGGCAATGTTGAGGATGGAGGAAGGCCCCCTACTTGGAACATTTAAAAAAAAAAAAGGGCAAACTGGGATCTGTTTAAAAACAAAGTAGTAAAAATATTAATGAACAATGTATAAGTGATGACACTGCAGAGTCTGGTAGCCATAAGGGAATCATGATGGCTGCAAAGTTACCTATACCTAAGATACCAAGTCAACTTAAAGGTAGAAACAATGTACCATGAGGGAATGAGGAGTGTAAAAAGCAATTAAAGAAAGGAACAAGGCATATAAGAAAGTGAAAAATACAATTAATTGTGTGGACTTAATGAAATAGAAAAGAAACAAGGCAGGTGCACAAAGATTATTAAAAAGGGGGGAAAAAAGAGAACTGGAGACAGTTCTGTGAGAAAAATGCCACCCACCTGCCTCAACAGCTGGGGGAACTTGATGGGGCCAGTGGTGAAAGGGAGACAGTCCCAGCAGCAAGAGATGGAGACACTCACAAAAGACAATAGGTAACTCCTCCTCCCAGGAGTCTCTGGGACCCATTGGCTAGCTGAGGGAGAAGGGTGCTTATTGGCCAGCATTCCCCAGCTCCGAGAATTTAATCTGGTGCAGGGGCCATGTGGAGCCTCTTTCAGCTCCATTCCAGCAGGCCCACCTGATCTAGGAATGAGAATCCGGCCAGAGAGATGCTGCAGGTCTAGCAAATCACCTGTTTGGGGGGTCAGGAAGCATTTTTTTCTCCCATGGGCCTATTGGCAGAAGACCAGGGAGTTTTTTGCTTTCCTTATAGCACTTTCCTCCCCAGTAAGTTAAGTAGGGATGTGCTTAGTACCTAATTGAGATATTGGGGTTGAGCTGTTTATTCGTTGCAACTTGCGGCCAGTTTCCCGTGTGGTTAAAAGAATACAATGAATGTTCCCAGAGGTAAGACCTGGGATTATGGTGGTGGCCCTTGGGCTCATGGGATAGGGTGAGACCTTTTGGCCTTTGCAAGCCATGGTCAGATCTTGTGGCCCTTGTGGGCCCTTCTGCACCCTCTGTCCCACATTGTGTGTGTGTGAGGGGGAGGGTGCTAGGACCAGAGCCGGTTCCAGCTTTTTTGCCTCCCCAAGCAGTGAAGAGAGGAGGGGGGGGGGGAAAAAGCCACGATCGGCGCCACTTCGGCAGCTGCTCTACTGCGCTGCTTCATTCTTCGGCGGCAATTTGGCGGCCGGTCCTTCCCTCCGAGAGGGACAGAGGGACCCGCCGTCGAAGACCCGGACGTGCTGCCCCTTTCCATTGGCCGCCCCAAGCACCTGCTTCCTGCACTGGTGCCTGGAGCCGGCCCTGGCTAGGACTCACAGAAAGCTGAGTTCTGGTGGGGTAGGCTGGGGAAAGCCTATCCCGAGTTATGGATTATATGTTAAGGAGTCCTGTAACCCCTGCATTTGAACAAATGAAATGCCTGCTATAGGAGAGTATGGGTGATGGGCAGGTAATGCCCCTCCCCTGTGTTAAAGTTTAATAAAAGCTGCAGCTTGCCACTTAATTCTATGCATGTGTCTGTCATCATTTTGCCACTGTGTTCACATCAATAAAAACAATTCTAAAACATCAGAGGTATATAGGCAGATTATGACAATGAATGGAATACCAAGTAAGAGCAATTCTATAACAGGCCTCATTGTAGAAGGCTAAGGGATAAAAAGCTCTAATGAAGAAAAAGCGGAAGTCCTAGGCAGAAATATTCCACAACATTAGTTGTGGTGAAAATCAGATTATACAAATCCATCTGAGAGGAAAAAAAGTCATTAAAGAGTCTCATGAGCACGCGAGGAGGTGTCAGGAAGATGAGGACCCAATATTAAATTAGGAAACTTCAAAGAGCTGTAGCTAAAAGCAAAAACTCTGCACCAGGCAATGATGGCATATGCAATGAAATGCTAAAACATCTGAATGAAGTGAATTTGAAAATACTGCTAAAACTGTACAACAATATATGGGGGAAAGGGTGAGCTACCAGTGGAGTGGAAACATGTTTGTAGTTGCAGTGTGGAAACCAAGTAAACTGCAAACAAGACTTGATGCATACAGGCTAATTGCCCTTACATCATGTATGGAGAAAGCCCTGGAGAGAATGGTGTCTGAAAGATTAACAACATATTTACAGAGAAATGGATTTATAAACAATGTGCAAATTGGGTTCAGGAGGGGAACGAATATAGTTGATCATATAGTAAGATTAGAAACAGAAGCACAAAATGTTTGAGAAATAATGAATACAAGATGGTAGCTTTCCTGGATATGGAAGCAACATATAATACATTATGGAGAGAGGGCTTATTGCATAAAATAGCACCCCTGGGCATAAACAAAAGAATATGTAAATTCATAAAGGATTTCTTAAGTAAAAGAACTATGCAGGTTAAAGCGGAGAAAGCTTCTCTGGCATATATACAATCACAAATGGCACTCTACAGGGGAGTGTCATCATCCCTACCCTATTCAACATAATGATAAACAATCTCCAGGACCGGATGAATGCAGGAACAAGCATTCCCTTGTTTGTAGATTTCTGCACCATATGAGTAAAAACAAAAATAGCTGAGAAGCAAATCAATGAAATACTTAGGGAAAGTGTGGAACAGAGCAATGTGGGGCTTTAAATGTTCAATTCGCAAAACTAAAGGAATGATATTCACTAAAAAGGAATATTAAAAAAGATTGTAAGCTGTCTCTATAAGGACAGAAAATAGGTGTAGTTAAAACTATGAATTCCTGGGTGTGCCATTTAATAGCAGGCTAACATGGAAATATCACATTGAAAATATTGTTGATAAATGTGCTGGTAAAGTCACACAGGTCTAGAACCCAGAGTTGTACAGCTACTAGGTATTTGACAGCACCAGGCTGCCACTCAGCAGTTGTAAGTACATATGTTTCCACTTCCTGTGACCCACTCTGGACACAGACTCTGGGATAGTCTACCTCAAAGGTTTGACAGACAGCAGCCCTATGGCACCTGATTGGCTCCCCACACTATATAAACCCAATGGGCATTCTAGCAAGTGTCCAGGTAATAGTGTGGATCTTCTGTAGCTGCTTCTTGCTCTTGAATTCTTGGCTTGATTTGGACTTTGCCTTCCGACTCAGACCCTGGAACCTCAGTCGGACTGTGACCCATGGTATTGACCTGGGCCTGAACCTAGGGTTGCCAACTCTCTGATTACAGAAAATGGAAACCCTTGCCCTGCCCTGAGGCCCACCCTTTCTCCAAGGCCCTGCTCCCTCCATCTCCCCTCCCTCCCTCGCTCTCCCCAACCCTCGTTCACTCGCTCATTTTCACTGGTCTGGGGCAAGGGGGTTGAGGTGCAGAAGGGACTGCGGGCTGGGACGGGGGTTAGGGTGCAGGAAGGGGTATGGGGTGCAGGCTCTGGGAGGGAGTTTTGGTGCAGGAGGGGGTTTGGGGCTGGAGGTTGGGGTGTGGGAGGGGGTGAAGGCTCCGGCTGGAGGTACGGGCTCTGGGATAGGGCCAGAGATGAGGGGTTTGGGGTGCAGGAGGGGGCTCCGGGCTGGGAATGAGAGGTTTGGGGTCCAGGAAGGGGCTCCAGGCTGGGGCAGGGGGTTGGGATGTGGGAGGGGGTGTGGGGTGCGGGCTCTAGGAGGAAGTTTGGGTGTGGGAGTGGACTCAGGGCTGGGGCAGGGGTTGGGGTGCAGGAGGGGGTGAGGGCTCCAGCTGGGGGTTTGGTCTCTAGGGTGGGGCTGGGGATGAGGGGTTTGCGGTGCAGGAGGGGGCACCAGGCTGGGGGATTGGAATGAGGGGTTTGTGGGAGGGGGTACGGGGTGTGGGCTCTGGGAGGGAGTTAGGGTGAGGGAGGGGGGTCAAGACTGGAGCAGGGAGTTGGGATGCAGGAGGGAGTTCAGGGTGCGGGCTCTGGGGAGCACTTACCTTAGGCGGCTCCCGGAAACGGCCGGCATGTCCCTTCGGCCCCTAGGCGGAGGCGCATCCAGACAGCTCTACGCGCTGCCCGCACTTGCAGGCCCCACCCCCACAGCTCCCATTGGCCTCGGTTCCCGGGCAATGGGAGCTGCAGAGCCGGTGCTCAGGGCCTTTGTAGCAGTGTAAAGTTCAGACCTAAGTGCCAAATTTTGTCAAAATGTTTTGAAAAATCTCCAAGGCAGGCCTCTATTTTTCATTGGCAAGTACCTTGGATTTGTTTACTGCTGTGTTTTAGAGTTTAAATAATTATATTATCTGGCCACATGATTTCTTCAGCTTGAGTTTATGGGATTTCCTTCAGGTTTTATGTTTACATTGGTTTGCCTAATAGAGTTTGGTACACTATATTCTGAGTGGTTTTATGAGAATGTCAGTTTGCTTTTAGCTTTTCAAGTTGGATTTCTTATGGGGTTTTGTTTGAAAAAACAAAAACAAACAAACAAAGTTTCTATCCTGGATTCCTAGATTTTGTTTATATTTATTGGGTTTGACATTTTTTTGTATATAATTTATTACCTGATATAATTTTGTTTATAGATTTGTTTCTATCGATTTTTTTGGTTTGTGTCAGTTTCTTATTCAGATAATTCATATAATTGATTTGAAATTTCTCAGTGTTTCATGCTGCACACTGCATAGATTTTCTGTGTATTTTTGACTGGGTGAGTCCTTTACTTTGGTTTTTTGACAGTCCTAGTCAAAGAACTTTTCTTGTTTTCTCCCTCTTTCTGAGCAACAGTTCTGGATCTGGTTGTGAGCGGTGGGATTGCTTTGTGATACTGTTCAGGGGTTTGTAGGGTTTTTGTTTGTTTGTTTTTTTAGTAGCAAGATTGAAGTCCATGTCTGTGCAGGGATGTATCTGTCTGGAGTTCTAGGGATGGCATTGTCAGCGTCCCTTCATAATTCTCCTGTGTCCCCATAAAAGCTTCTTTGGGGGTCTATGCAGATTGGGTGGCACTGGAGAGGTTGGCAGCACTGGCAGAGTCTGTCAGAGAAAGAACTTATCTGAACTTGATCTCTGCCTGCTTTGCCCTGTGGGACGTGAGGTGGGCCTGCCTGCCCACCCTGAGGCCCCTGCCCTGTGGCATGGGTAAAGCATTAGGCTGGTGCCTTGCTCGGTAGAAGGCGCAGACGCTGGGCCCCTTCCTTCCCCAGCTCTGTGCGGGGGCGGGCCCCAGCCCTCGGAGGCCCGTCGCCTTGTGCAGGGGGCGGGGTGCTGAAGCCGCTAGTCCTGTGCTGGGGGCGGTGCCCCCGCAGGCCAGTTCCTGGTTGAGCGGCGGGGCAGGCGGGCAGCATGCTGAGGCGGCCGGGGCCCGGGCTGGGCTCAGCGCGGCTCCCGCTGCTCCTATGCTGGCTGCGACTCTGCCTGGCCGGTAGCGCGGCGGCCCCACACCTGGTGGTGGTGCTGGCCGATGACCTGGGCTGGCACGACGTGGGCTGGCACGACTCCCTCATCCGCACCCCGCAGCTGGATGCGCTGGGGGCGGGCGGGGTGCGGCTGGAGCGCTACTACACGCAGCCCCTGTGCACCCCGTCCCGCAGCCAGTTGCTCACCGGCAGGTACCAGGTAGGGCAGCAAACCCGGTCCCAGCGCCGCCTGCCCCCCCCCCCCCCCAAGCCTAGCGGGGCTCCGGTGGTGGGCAGGGACTCCCGTGAGTTTGGGGGAGGAGGAACGCTCCCTGGAGTTGGCGGCGTGTGACACTGGCTTGTCCCTCAGCTACCTTGGCGGGAGGGCCCCGCATTGGGGCGCAAGCAAGGGCGGGGGCGTGTGAGCCTCTCCCGACCCCTCTAAGACCTCCCCAGTCTCAGCAGGGAGGCTGCAAGTCTGTACAAAGTTGTTACCGAGGGCCGTGGTGGTGCTGCTGCCCCCGGCTGGCAGCGTGAGGTGCCTTCCCCCGCCCCAACCAAGGGTGACACTTTGAAAAGCTCCTAAGCCCCATTGATTGTAGGGTTACCTTGTTAAAGGTATTTAGGCAGCTGAAGATGCAGGGAGGCACCTCATGGGGGTTTTGAAAGGCCCAAATGACTTTTAGACAATGGGATTTAGGCTCCTGAAAAATTTACCCCGAGTTCTCTGAATACATTAGCTAAGCCCAACAGAACCAATGGAAATTATTATTTTTTTAGAGCCATGTACAGAGGAAGAAAGCCCAAATTCCTGTGAGGGTCTGTTATCTTTTAAAGATGACCACGTATAGCAGGGGTAGGCAACCTATGGCACGCGTGCCGAAGGCGGCACGCGAGCTGATTTTCAGTGGCACTCACACTGCCCGGTTCCTGGCTACCGGTCCTGGGGGCTCTGCATTTTAATTTAACTTTAAATGAAGTGTCTTAAACATTTTAAAAACCTTATTTACTTTACATACAACAATAGTTTAGTTATATATTATAGACTTATAGAAAGAAACTTTCTAAAAATGTTAAAATGTATTACTGGCACGCGAACCCTTAAATCAGAGTGAATAAATGAAAACTCGGCACACCACTTCTGAAAGGTTGCCGACCCCTGGCGTATAGTGACAGATCATATAGACTCATTTGGGTGGGAGAGCCCTCTAGTGGGTTCTTGTAATGTCTCCCTCTGCATGGTGGCAGGATTGTATTATAGTAGACCAGGATGGGCAATAATTTTCGCAGGGGGGCCGCTCCACGAATTTTGGTAAATTGTTGTGGGCCGCACATTTCTACTATATTAATAGAAAGAGTGCAGGGTCTGGGAGGGAGTTTGGGTGCAGGAGGGAGCTCCGGGCTGATGCAGAGTGTTGGGATGCAGGAGAGGGTGAGGGGTGTGGGCTCTGGGAGGGAGTTTGGTACAGGAGGGGGTTCTGACCTGGGGCAGTGGGTTGGGGTGCGAGAGAGGATGCGAGGTGCAGGCTCTGGCCGGGAGGCACTTACCACAGGTGGCTCCCAGTCGGCGGTGCAGCAGGGCTCAGGCAGGCTGCAGTCGGCTGCTGCTGGCATGTCTCTGCGGCGCGCCCGTTGGGGGGGAGGTGGGCAGCGGGTCTCCGTGCGCTGCCTGCCCCCCAGGGCTGGCTCTAGCTTTTTTGCCACCCCAAACAAAAAAACAAAAAACAGGGCGGCCGGACTGCTGCAGAAGCAAAAAAAAAAAAAAAAGGGGGGGGCGGGGGGCGCGGCTGGGTTGCCGAAACAAAAAAAAACCAAAAAACATGGCGGCCGAGCTGCCCAAACAAAAAAAAAGAAACAAAACAGGGCGGCCGGGCGGCCCAAACAAAAACAACAGGGCGGCCGGGCTGCCGAAACAAAAAACAAACAAACAAAAAAAACCCACGGCAGGAATTGGCCGGAATGCCGCCTCTTACAACGTGCCGCCCCAAGCACGTGCTTTCTCGTCTGGTGCCTGGAGCCGGCCCTGCTGCCCCCGCAGCTCCCATTGGCCGGTTTGCGGCCAATGGGAGCTGTGAGGATGGTGCTGGGGGTGGAGGAAGCGCGTGGAGTCACCTTCCCTCCTCTCCCCACCAGGGGCACGCAGAGACGTGCCAGCAGCAGCCAGCTGCTTCCGGGAGCGGTGTGGGGCCACAGCAGGCAGGCAGCCTGCCTGAGAGCCCCGCTCTGCCACGGGACTTTTAGTGGCCCGGACTCGGAGATCGCGAGGGGGCAGAGGAGACCGGACAGAAATGTTAGTCATGGCGGGCCAGACAGGCCGTATTTTGCCCACCCCTGTAGTTGACGCTTGTTAGTAGCAACATATCAGTGCCATTTGCTATCTTACTCCTAACTGGCTATTTCTGTTATGGAGAGTGTCGACAAATCACAGTAGGGAAAGTGTTTCCAGGGGAAATGTTGTTTGTAAGCAGCAATTGCTCTTACAAGGTGTTGCTGCAAAAAAGCGTCTACTGTATGGCCTAAACTTGTCAGGTGAGTGTCTAGGCTAGTATTGCACATGATCAGTGGTGGTGATGATGCTCAATCAAGAGAACTTAACTTTATGCTTGTCAGCAAGACCATACCATAGTAGGTTCCCATGTAAAGAAGTGGTTCTCAAAGCCAGTCCACCGCTTGTTCAGGGAAAGCCCCTGGCAGGCCGGGCCGGTTTGTTTACCTGCCGCGTCCGCAGGTTCGGCCGATCGCAGCTCCCACTGGCCGTGGTTCGCCGCTCCAGGCCAATGGGGACTGTGGGAAGCAGCGCGGGCCAAGGGATGTGCTGGCCTCCCTTCCCGCAGCCCCCATTGTCCTGGAGCGGCGAACCACGGCCAGTCGGAGCCTTAATCGGCCGAACCTGCGGACACGGCAGGTAAACAAACCGGCCCGGCCCACCAGGGGCTTTCCCTGAACAAGCGGCGGACCGGCTTTGAGAACCACTGGTGTAAAGTACATTCCCCAAGCAAAAAAATTCTGTAATGTAAAAGCTCTGAGCTCTTCAGATTGTATATAAACTTGAGTACATTTTCTGATACCTTCTTACAGTAGGACTGAAAGAACTGTTTTGTCAGAATTGTCCTTTCAAATATCTAATCTAGTTATTTTTTTATATACAATGCTCATCACTGTAGAAGTTAAGTGCCTTTGAAACTTTAAAAGAAGCACAAAGATCCAATAGTGCAAATATTTGATATAGTGATGTGATCCCTACTGACATTTCTAGAATGGTGAAATTTGTGTGCTGTTTGTTTTTCATTTTGTAAGTCACCTTGAGAGAGGGCTATATGTGTTTATAGGCTAGGTAACTAATGTATATTAAACAATCATCTGCACACTGGTTAATTCACTGTTGGCTTAGCTATGTTAGAAAAATGGACTAATGGTAGTGAACACGCTCCATTTAGCTTTGACCTTTTTTCTAATGTGGATGTTACAACACATTTTACTTCAACTGAGTAGGTCAAAGCATACCCTATACACCTGAATTTTGGTAAAAGATGTTGCATCATGTCTGTATAAGGAAAAAGGTCAAAACTAGCTAATACTCCCTGACCTATCCCTGAGCTGTTATTGTAACAAAAACCAAACTACAACACTCTTCTTCCACCCGGATCCATCACATTGTCCTATCTGGGAATTTGAATATGTGATGGTGTGGAGCAGGCACGGAGAGGAACAGAGACAAGGCAGGTTTGAGAGGAGCAGAAGCGATCCCATGGTTCTTTAGCCATCCCTGGCCTGGACTCTGGATTTATGTACACCTCTACCTTCCGAAGCACTGGGAGTTTGTCTGGGCGTAGGTAGTGTGGTGCCATTGGCTGCCCCAGCCTATCATGCACACAAACCTCCTTTGTAATTGGACATGCTATCCTAACAAGGGGTATATGCTGCATAGAGAGGCTGATACCTGACGTCCTTCCCCCTATCTCCCAACTAGGAGTCAAGCCACACATTGCTTTGTGCCTTATTTTCACCCCTTAATGTGACTTTGTACAGACTTGCAAGGGAGGGATGCTGTCTCATAGTGTTCTTTTCCTTCTGTGTGGCTCCTGGCCACTCTTTGTGGGATTTTTGTGTGACTTTTGACTCCTCTGCATAGCACAGTGGCAGAGAGCATTTACCTTAAATGAACAAATAACTTTAATTTTAAAACCAAGGTATTTGTTACATCAGCTATTAAAAAAATAAAATAAAAATTGGACTAACACAAAAATGGCTTTAGAACCAAGCCATAAACAGTGATAACATTCTCTTGTCTAGGTATCTTTGTAGAAGCCAAGTCACACACATTGATTTGCCCTTCTGTAAAATGTCAGAAATCCGCTTCTCTATCTGTGCCCTAGACACAACATGACAAATTAAAAAATAAATAGGAAAGTGTTCTTTAATGCAGGACTAGACTTTATATTCAGGTCATAAGAAGTACTCTAAATTTGAAAGTCTTCTTCCTCCCGTTTTCCCTGACTCTTCAGACTTAGAGGACCAGTTCATAGCTTGACTCAGATATAAAGCCACNGGGGGGGGGGGGGGGGGGGGGGGGGGGGGGGGGGGGGTGGAACTTCCATGGAGCCTTGCATCATCCATCTGATTTACAGAAACATGGGCAAAGCCATGTGGGATTAGAGCAGTGGTCCATCTAGTCCAGTGGTCTCTAACCTTTTTACACACAAGATCACTTTTTGAATTTAAGATCAACCCAGAATCTACCCTGCCCCTTCCCCGAGGCCCCGCCCTGCTCACTCCATTCCCCCATCCCTGTTGCTTGCTCTCCTCCACCCTCATTCACTTTCACCAGGCCGGGACAGGGGGTTGGGGTGCAGGAGGGAGTGCAGGCTCTGGGCTGAGGCCGAGAGGTTCAAACTGTGGAGGGGGCTCTGAGCTGAGCTGGGGGCTGGGGATTGGGGTGCAAGCTCTGGGAGGGAGTTTGGGTGCAGGGGTCATATGGTCACACTGCACCTAATCTCATAGAATCCACTGGACATTTCATGAGTTTTACTTTTTATTACTGTCATTTGTGATCCAAAATCCTTCAGGGATTGTCACAAATCAGTGTAACATTCTCAACTGTGGGGTGTGCATTGGCTGACCCTAGGCAGGGAGTTGGGGTGCAGGAATGAGGGGTGCAAGCTCTGGGAGGGAGTTTGGGTGAAGGAGGGGGCTCCAGGTTGGGGCAGAGTGTTGGGGTGCAGGAGAGGGTGAGGGGTGTGGACTCTGGGAGGGAGTTTGAATATCTCTTTGCCCAATAGTTAGGGCACTCCCCTGAGGGTGTGAGATCCCTCTTCAAATACTCTTCAAATACCCCCTTCAAGTCCGGTGAAGGGGGACTTGGATCATGGGTCTCCCTCACCTTTGGACTGAAAGCTTGAGGGAGGTAGTCTTCCTCTCCCCACAGGTGTTTTGTGCAAGTTTGAAGAAGGGGCCCAATCCAATAGGCAAACTTGGAGCACGCTTACCAGATTGAGTCCCTCAGGTGAGCTAGAAGGAGGAACGCTTATCTTCCCCCCAGTTCATGCATTGCACTGAGGTACAGGTGTCTGGACTCCTAGGGCTTGTTACACAGCAAAATTAGGTCAATTTAAGTTAGGTCGACCTACAGCCACTGCAGTAATTCAATCAGCTGTTGGTGTCCTCACCAAGAGAGTGTGCACTGACTGAAGTGGGGCATTGTGGGGCACTGATAGCCAAGTGTGGCTCACAGCTGGAGCCCCCGCCCCACCCCAAGGGTGACAGCCCAAGCTGTGAGCATTGTGCAGGCTCAATTTCACAGCACAGAGCCTTCCAGCCGTGAAATTGACTTTCTTGTCAGTTTATCAGCTGCCTCTGGCTCAGAGGAGCAGCAGGAGGCTTACAGCTGAAGCCCTGAAACTGACAAGAATGACAGACAACAGCTGATGTATGTAACAAATTGTCTAGGCGGACACTGCATCGCCCTAACTACACCCACATAGGCCCTATGCCTCTCGTGATGGTGGAGTTGTTATGTTGGTGTAGCAGGTCACTTACTTTGGCAGAAGCAGCATTCTAGTGTAAACAATGACATAATTAGGTCAATGTAAGCTGCCTTATGTGGACCTAACTCTGTAGTGTAGACCAAGCCCTAGTGTGGGGCTGCCGCATGCATGCCCAGAGGCAGAAACACAGGCACCTGTTTTACTACCTGTTTTACTGCAAATATTTAGGTACTGATTGAGTTTAGACACTACAGTGGTCGGTGGCACCTGAGGGGGGGTTTGTGAATCCCAGTGGGGCCTGATTCTGGGATTTAGGCACCTAAAGTGGCAATTAGGTGCCTAACTCCTTTTGTGAATTTGAGTTGTGAATCCCCTTTGAATCCCCTACATGCTTCGTTTTTCATCTGGTTTTCTTTTATTCACTATTTGAATGTGTCAATAAAAGAATTCTAAGATTAGTGAGGCACAACTTCCCTACGCAGAAGCCATGCTGGTTAGACCCTATATCAGCGGTTCTCAAACTTTAGCAACCCAAGGACCCCCATTTTGATTTACAAATTTTCACGGACCCCCAACACCTCCCCCACTCAGCCCTATGTCCCAGCCCCATTCTCCCAAGGCCCCACCCCAGCCCCACCTCTTCCTGCCCCCGGTCCACCCCTGCCACTCCTCTTCCCCGCCTCTTTCCACCCCCTCTCCTGAGCACGCCCCGTCCCCGCTCCTCCCCCTCCCTTCCTCCCTACCACTGAACAGCTGTTCCCCGACATGCAGGAGGTGTTGGGAGGGAGGGAGGGGGAGGAGTTGATCAATGGGGCCTGCAGACCCTATATCATGATCTCCTAGGTGCCTTACAGTTCTGTTTGTAATTCTAGATAGTTTGAACCAATTTATCATTACAGAATTATGGCTCATTAGGTTTGGGGGGTTTTATTTTAAAATTTTGGACTAACGGGTATGAAGTTACCAGAGGATGACAAGAGTTCAGGAGGTTATATAGAGGCTTAGAAGTCTGGGAAAAACAAGATAAGCATGAGGTGCTCCATATAAGATTTTGTTTTTATGCTCTGGGCCTGCAAGCGTACCAGGTGTGGGCCTTATCATTTTCATGCATGTATTGGAGTAAGGAAGAGCTGACACCTGTATTTATTTATCTGAAGTTTGGACAAAAGTATAGTGTCTTCAGGCACAAACATCCTAGTGACCAAAAGTCCCTTATTTGGATCTTCAGTTTCTTACATGAAAATTGTTGGTGGTGTATTCAGTCCAGTTCCTCATGAATAGGTGAGCATGTCATGAAGGACACCACTAAAATTAGAGCCTCTATAGTAGTCCAAATGGAGAGGTTAACAATTGAACCAGCATGGGGAAGAAATGTCTCACCATGGAATCACTCTCTCAAAATGTATGCGGTGGTGTAGCCATTTTGGTCCCATGATATTACAGAGCCGAGGTGGGTGAGGTAATATCTTTTATTTGACCAACTTCAGTTGGTGAGAGACAAGCTTTCAAGTTTACACAGAGCTCTTCTTCAGTTCTGAGAAATGTTTCAATATTGTAATGAGGAAGTTGAGAGAAGGAAGAACTATAAAACTCTACTAGCTACAGAATCTAATTGATTTAAAAAATAAAGTTGAGAATCTGTGAAAAAATGATAGTGATATATTACACTTTAGCTGTGAACCTCAAGCATGTAAAATAAGGTTTAATTTTTTAAAAGACAGTTTTAGCAAAATTGGAGCACAATTTCCAGGTTTTTTTCAGCCAAGTATCAAGTTTGTACACACGGTTAAGTTTTCTCTCTTTAGATTACAAATGAGGCTCAAAGATCTGACTTCTAAAGTTCTCCAATGGTAGATCGATTAGTAAGAAAATTGATTTTAAACATTCTTAGAATTTTAATCTTTTGAGTTGATTATAGACTTAGACTGAGTGTAGACTAGTAAATATATTACTTAAAACGATTATAGCTGAAATCCTTCCCCTATTGAAGCCAATGGAAGTTTCATAATTGACTTCCAGTATGGCTAGGATTTAACCTATATGCTGTGGATTAGTCTGACTATCCTAAAATGTCACTGTGACATTCTGTACCTTGGGGGAGCACCCTGTAACCGCCATATTTGTCATTTATATATGATTGTGATCTTGCATATAAAAGTTGAAAAGAAAGTTGTAGCACTGTAAAGTGCCAGTGTAGACAAGCCCTCAGCAATGCCCACCCAGACATGCCTGGACTTGTGTTTTCCAAGCACATGGACTGAGGGTATAAAACAGACACAGTGGCCACATGCTGGGCCTTTCTCCTTCACCCACCTATGCTGCAAGCAACAAGGACACTCTGAAGACTCCAGCTGAGGGGACTGGCCCAAATTTCAAGGATGAAATCTGTATATTAAGGACTGCAATATCCAGTGGGATGAGAAAAACTGCTTAGTCTAGTTGTTGCCCAGTCTAATATGGTTGAGAGTTTAGACTGCGTGCTTATATATATTTTTTTTTGGCAACTAACTCTGACTTTTTGCCTATCACTTAATATCACTTAAAATCTACCTTTTATAGTCAATACATTTGTTTAACTGTTTAGCTTTAAGAGTGAGTTTGTATGAAGAGTGGGGCAAATCTGCTCAGGTTTTGCAAAGGCTGGTGTATATCCATTTTCCATTGATGAAGTGGTGAATCAATTAATAAATCTGCACTGCCCATCTTGAGCAGTGCAAGATGGTATATTCCTGAGGTACAGTGCTGGGGGGATTTGGCTCTGGTGCCTTTCTCTGTGTGATTCATGAGTGGCTCTGGGAGCATTCATGCAATCTAGCTGGGTGTTGGGTCTCTACATGCTGTTGTGCCGAGTGATCACAGCGCCTGGAGGGGTTTGCTTCTGGTCACTAGCGAGGCATTGTGAGAGACAGCCCAGGCTGGAGAGAGTTCAGGGGTCACAGCGGTCCCATAGTCTCAGGCTGCATCCCGGGGATCCCGTCATAGTCACCATACTGAGTTTTTGGTTGGCTAAATAAACATATGCTTTCTTTACTAATGATGGCTAGTCATGGTACAATTGTAAACCAACAAGTATTAGAAAAATTTTATAGTCTCTTTCTTCGGAAGAAAGCAGGGGCGGGGTTATGTGATCCATGTGCATGCAATCTGTAAAGTACTTCCAGAGTCTTCTAGCAAATGCTTTATGTAAGGTGGAATTGCGAGACTCCAGACTCATTTTATGTGTATATTTTAAAATATTGATACAGTGCTTTCATTGCATACATTGCCATCATGCTATAAGTAATACCTGCATTGGGTTTATTTTTCCAAGATCCATACAGGTTTACAACACCAAATAATTTGGCCTTGCCAGCCCAGCTGTGTCCCATTGAATGAGAAACTCCTGCCTGAACTGCTGAAGGAAGCAGGATATGTTACCCACATGGTGGGGAAGTGGCATCTAGGCATGTACAAAAAAGAGTGCCTTCCAACCCGCAGAGGATTTGATACTTATTTTGGTAATGGCCAGATTTACTATTTTTTTTTTAAAAAGTACTTTTACTAACCATATTGAAAGGGGAAATATTTTTTAACAACAAACTCAGAATTAACATATAGCCAGTAAAACAATGTGTTAGCTGTTGTTTCAGCACATGATACCAAAATACAGTTCTCTAATTTGGCAGACTACACTTGATAAATAAATGTTGATATCCAAAAGCCTATTGCTGAAAATGGTCTGATTTTTAAACCCACAGAAGCAAATATATTTATATTTTAAGCTCCACATTTAACTTGTCCCATTGTGCTCAGTTACTCCACATGTTGCATGAGTGTGCTCTTAGAGGAAGCTTTAAACTGAATTTTTCATGTGTCTAGGTTTAGGTCAGACTTCTAACATTACTGTAGTTTGTGTATTGCTTTTTTTAATAGCAGTGTCTTAACTAGAAAAAGCAATAGGCATTTTACCAGACTTGGTCATTTTTTATATATTTTCTAAATACAATATATATTTCTTGAATTCATTAGGCACTCAGATACTACCATGATCAAGGTGTTACAAGAACCTAGATAAAATTACATTTATAAAAAACTGTTAAAGGAACTTTAAAGTTGCAAAGTTAAGCACTCAAAACTTAGGCACTGCCAAAATTAGGATACCTGTGTAACTTTAATTTGGCCCAGTTACTATTATGCATTACAATACAGTCTTTAATTGCATGAGCGTATACTGTTTTTTCACAGGACCCCTGCCTCATTACGTGACTGGTTAGTTATTAAATGTTTCCTTTTTATCTTCCACATTTCATATGTGACTCCAGGCCTTAATGTACGCCATCCAAACACTGCACTGAATACAAAACTATTTACTTTCTCCTGGGCTTTCTGTGATGCTCTCACCAAAGTATCTGAGTGCTTCATGAACATTAATGAATTTATCTTCGCAACCCCTCATGTCACGTTACCTGCCTCATTTTACAGCTGGGGACCTGAGGCACAGAGATTAACACCAAAATTCTTAAGTGTCTAATAATTTTGGGTGCTCATGAGAGGGAGGTAATTTATTTTTCAGAGCTCTTAGCTCTTTATATGTTAAAACCATGATTCCGGTTGAGCTGTGAATGTTCAATGCTTCTGCAAATCTGGCCCCATCTGTCTCAGGCTAAGCATTGAGAGAAACTGTCAGCTAGTGGTCCAAAATCACTAGATGCTCTTTTAAAAAAAACAACCCCCACAATTTATTTCTTGTTTTCAAGAGCATATTTTTGATGTTTCCTTTAGAAAGCCCTTCCATGTCTTTCTTTGACATCCTCTGCATCTGTGGAGTTTTGCACATAAACAATATGGTATAGTTGGAAGTTGTTTGGCTAGACCTTTAGTTGTTTGGTTTGTGGTGGGGGTTCATTAGGTTTTTAGATGGAGTGGGTTAGCAGAAGAAATGTTTTTGGTCGAAGTCCTGGATTTTGAAACTGAATCTGCCCCCACACTGAGCCTAAATTTGTTGCCTTCAGGGTATGCTTTGCAACATTCCCCTGTTATTCTGGAGAATTTTTGGGTGGTAAAGTTAGGGTTGATTTAGGGATGAGGTTGCAAAGGGTTTTTGAGGCAATTTCATTGCTTTCAGTCAATGGGAGTTAAAGCTGCGCAGTACCTTATAAGATTGGACCCTTGATGGAAGCAAAATTTGTAGGAGAGCCTTATTTTTTATTCTTAAGATCAGTAACTTATTCTGTAAAGAATGATTTGTTTCTTTCACCAGTTGGTGTCAGCAGCAGATCAGAAAACCCCACACAGTTCACATGGAAGGCATTCCTGTAATCTATCTGTTACCAATCTATAAATGTAAACAGTACGATAATTCCAGTGTTCATAGTATCTATTTAGATATAAGCATTCTGTACTAACAAATACAGTTTACAAAACCATAACTAAAAGTTATTCTAGTTAGCAACAGGCTCAGGACATGTGCATCATTTTAATGCTAGTATCTTTGATTTATGTGCATGCCAATTTATATGTAAAGTTATTGAACTGCTCTTAAAATTTTTCTGGGTTTGTATAATTGATACAAATTGGATTTTTGTGCTTTATTTTCAAATAAATACAAGATGAGAAATGTTAAGGAATGTTGGACTGATTAGCCTTGTTTTTTTTAAAAGAGTGAAACTCTGAAGGAATAATTTTTCTAAGTCACAAAGGGCAGTTTGCCACTCAACTCACTTTGTGCCCTTTGAAAGTCTCCTGATGTATTAGTTTATATATAGTAAATTATATGTTGGCTTGCTCACTTTGTCACCTTTTTCCTGTTCTAGGTTATCTTCTGGGAGGTGAAGATTATTATTCCCATGAACGTTGTGTGTTAATCAGTGCAAAGAATGCAACACGCTGTGCTCTTGATTTTCGAGATGGAGAAGAAGTTGCAGTTGGATTTGGAAACATGTATTCCACTAATGTATTTACGAAAAGAGCTGTAGATCTTATAGCCAACCATAAAACTGAGAAGGTACAGCTGTTGCTTTTTTGAGAGCTTACTTTACAAGTGTTTTAATATTTTCATGCAATATTTATTTATAAGACTTGAGCTTGCTTTGTAAACAGTAGCTGATAAATATCTAGATACAGAGCTGCACTTAACTAAAAAGTTCAGCAAATAGAAATGGACAGTATTGCATTGACACTTGAATGTTCAAAGCCCTTATAGAGTAGAACCTCAGTGTTATGAACACCAGAGTTATGAACTGACTAGACAACCTAATACCTCATTTGGAACTGGAAGTATGCAATCAGGCAGCAGCAGAGACAAAAAAAAAGCAAATACAGTACCAGTACTGTGTTAAATGTAAACTACTAAAAAAATACAGGGAAAGTTTTAAAAAAAAGATTTGACAAGGTAAGGAAACTGTTTCTGACCTTGTTTCATTTAAATTAAGATGTTTAAAAGCAGCATTGTTCTTCTGCATAGTAAAGTTTCAAAGCTGTATTAAGTCAATGTTCAGTTGTAAACTTTTGAAAGAACAACCATAATGTTTTGTTCAGAGTTATGAACGTTTCAGAGTTACGAACAACTTCCATTTCCGAGGTATTTGTAACTTTGAGGTTCTACTGTATTGTATAACGGTGCACATAATAGTTGAAAAGACTTCTACAGGAGATACACAGTGTAGGATGGGGCTGGATGTGAATGAAGATGATCTTAATCACTGCGCAGAAAAATAATTAACAACGTAGCTTTACTTCATATAAGGGACATTGTATAAATAATGTTCAAACTCACAAGCCAGGAATGTTTCCCTCATTAAAATCATCTTCCTTATTAAGATGCAGTGTGCTAAATGTAAAATATCTTAACCTATATTATAAAAAGAAGCAAAGTTGAAGTTCTTAATTTAAAGGTCCCAGAAAAAATCCAGAATCTCTTTCACTCCTCTAATATAAAGACCTTAAACCGTGACATAAACTTTTGTATTAAACACTGCAGTTCAGTTAATCCTCCACCCCCAAACTAACTTTTTTGTTGTTGTTAAAACTCACAACAAGATAGTACAAATGGACTACCTTGCTTTGGACAAGAACACACAGAATGCTAGTATGTGGGGCTAATTGACGTATTTGTAACAAATACATTATTTTGTTTTACTGCAATCTGACATGTTACATTGTTAATTTACAAATGCACATACTAAAAGGGAAACTGCTAAGTGAAGGCATGACAATTTTCAGAACTGAAATGTGTTTAAGACTGAATTTTTTGGCAGAACTTCAGCCAAAGCAGTTCAGCTGTTTTCAAGAATGAGTCTAGGGGGAAAATGTTTTGTTAGTACTAAAAAAACTATCTGGTGACTTTTCTTTGAGGAGTTCTCATGGCCCAATGCTTGAAATTTGGCAGAAGGGGTGGACTTTGTCAGGGAAGTGCCTTTTGTCATCTTTGTGAACATCCACCCAAATTTTGGCCAATTTATAAACCCTTGAAAAATCTCAGTTTACACATGCTCAGTAGAGACTTGCTGGAGCTTCGCATCTACATTGAACAGAAGAGTCTGACTGCAGTAGGCATGCTCAAGCCTGGGTTGAGCAGGACGTTCCCTGCAATGGCAGCGGAGGCACCAGAACTAAGAACAGGGAGCCTATCTTTCCTGTGTTCTCAATGATACACTGCCCCACCTTGTCCCTGCCTGTTAGGGCCCAGGCAACATGGAGGAGGAAACTGCCTCATTCAGATGCAAAGGAGGGGACAAGAGCTGGGGAGGGGAGAGTAGATTGGAACTGTATGCTGGCAGGGTGAATCGACTGGGATTGTCTGGGCGAGCAGACTGGAGCTAGAGAGGGAGATGGGGAGGAAGAGGAGTCTAGCACTGTGTGTGTGTGTGGTGTGGGATGGGGGGACTGTGGTGGGATGGGGGGACTGGAATTGGCTGGAAATGAGACTGGGAACCAGTGGGTGTAACTGGAGGCGGGGAGGTAGATATGACAAGGAGCCAGAGAGCAAAGGGAGAACTGAGACTGTTTGGGCAAAGAGACTGGGACAAGGATGGGGGGGGGGACAACACTGAGCTTGAATGAGGAGCTCTGGGAGTCAGGTGGTATAGGAAATGTGGGTAGGTGTGGGGAGAGAAACAGATTGGGAGAGGATCCTGGAAGGGGTGATTGGGACTCATTGGAGTCACAGTGTGAATGGACCCTTTAAAGGGAGATGGGGCTGCAGCAGCTGTGTCATGATTAATTATCTGCTTCCCAGCCTGAGAGGGTGATAGGTGAAAGTTCTTCTATAAGGTCCAGGTATCCATTACACTGAGAGAGATCATTCTGGGGCTTAGAATCACAGTGAGTGGGAAGGTTCTGAGCCAGGTTTTGTGGGAGGCTTGGTACCCCAGGGGAGCCAGCCTGGGGACCCAGGGTTCTATCCTGGAGTAGAGAAACCACAGGGAGCAAGCAGGCTCCTATGGAAGGCTCTGAGTCAGGATCTGAGAATGGTATTCCAGGCGAACTAGCCTGAAGGCAGAGTGTTCCATACCAGAGCAGGAAAAAACCTCAAAGATTGCCCAGAAAAGAGCTGGGAACAGGGCCCAGAGCATGAACTGAAGAGATGTCCCAAAGGGCAGAAGAACCTCTTTTGTTTTTTTATTTGTTTTTGATTTGGCTGGAAGACTAAGCTACGTATCCAGTACAGGCAGAGAACCTATGAGACCCATCTCAGGGAAGGAAACCGAGGCAGAGAATTGGAGCAGTGCCACCCTTCCCCAGCAGGGGGTGCTGTGAGGCAGCCACACCCTCTGACAGCTGGGCATGGTAATGGGAGCAGGGAGGGGGTTAGTAGAACATGCTGGTCAAGGGGACTAGGATGAGAAGTCTGAGGAGTGGTGACTGGAACTGACTAGATAAGGAGAATGGGACTGAGACGAGGAGCCAGGGGTGAGAAAGAGAAAGGACTGGCACAGTTTGGAGAGGATAGGGCAGAAATAAGGGGGAATGGGCAGGAAAGTGTTAGTGTCAGTAATGGAACCCACGGTTCCTGAGTTTTGCCATTTCTCTGCTGTGAAACCCACTGGCAAAGCATGTGTCTTATTCCCCTCTAGTGCTGGTCCACTTAGAGGATAACAACCTATTATTGGTATCAATTACTCCATTAGCTCAAGGTGTAGAGGTCAGTATGGTGGATTTAAATGTTTTAACCCTGCTAATGACCCATGTGGGTGTCAATATGATGCCACATTATGGAATTTGTCTTCCTTTATTTTTAAAGCCTAGGAAATTACAAAAAACTTTATTAAAAGAACAGTAAGATTGCAAAGCATGCACTCAAGTTAGGGTATGCCAGAATTAAGGTTGCCTGACACACTTTAATTAGGCTCCCTTGTGTATATGCATTGTGATAGTCTTTTATTGTATGATCATGTACTATTTCTGAGTTATTAGTTTGCAGAACTTGTACAAAGAATTTACCCTGAGGTAAGACTTAGAATACAACTTAGCTTGCCAATAACGAACAGAACCAATTGCAGGAAGACACGTAGTGGAATGAAATGGTCTGTCATTGGTTTAAAAATAAGAAACATAAAAGCCCCACTGCCCATGGTGAGTTGGGCTCCTCATAAGCTCTGTAATAGGGATGTAAAAAGAAAATACAATGGAGATTTTCGTGACAAATGACACCATCACTAACCAGGATATTTTGCACATGAAATATGATTGTATTTTGTATAATGAATCTGGGATTCAGACTTTCTACCCAAATCCTGTTTACAACTTGCTATTTGATGACTTACAGATTTGTAAGACTTTGCTGTAGTAATAGAAACAGTATTGTATGTAGTTTGGTCTTGCTTTTGAAAAAAGGATAGGAAGCTAAGTTGAGCGGCAGGAAGATCATAAAATCAACTGGCTTTGCTACCATTAAAATGAAAATATACACTAATATTTCAGTGCCTTTCATAAAAATCTTTCCCAGAAGTGTGTCTATCTTATGCTTAGAGAAATCAGGAGGAAAACAAGACAATTGCTGTATTAATTGGTTCATGTAATTTTATTTATTTATTTATTGCATTTAATGCTTGGATACTCTTCTCATCTAGCTTGCATACTGCTTTTTTCCTCCCCAGCCTCTGTTTCTCTACCTTGCTCTCCAATCTGTCCATGAGCCCCTCCAGGTCCCTGGGGAATACATGAAACCGTACGCCTTCATCAAAGATGAGAAGAGACGTCATTATGCGGGAATGGTGTCCATTATGGATGAAGCTGTAGGAAATGTCACTGCAGCCCTGAAGAGATATGGGCTTTGGGACAACACAGTTCTCATCTTCTCTACTGGTAAGACTGTTTAGTCAAATACATTCAATGAGTCACCTGAATATAAGCTGAAGAGAGACAAAACTAACCACTAAGTGATCCATTTCAGAACAGATTTTAAATGCACAGGAGCTATAAAAATAAAATAAACTTTTCCTAAAAGAGGATACATTTATTTTTCCCTCTTAAACATAAATAAACAATTTTGAGGGAGTGTTCCTGAAAACAAAGGATTAATACCATTGTCTAGAACCATATGCAATGCAGAAAGGCACTGTACAAACTTACTGAGAGCCTTGTGTGAGGTGCTGGGGGTCTTCAATTTCCTCTAAATTCACTTGCGTTTAAGATTACAGTACCTCTCAAGATTGAGTCTTTATTCACACAGCTCTGCCAATTCACCTCAGTCCTGACTTACAGTGCCCATTTTTCCAGGCACTATTCAAACTGTCCCTTTTAATGTGTGATACAAACAAACATCCAGCAGGGACTTGAGTACACCGGGTAGCGACAGATGCCCTGTGACATAACTGCCTGGACAATTTGTGTGGCCTCATGGTCACAAACACACACCAAGCTGTTGGTACGTATTTATTCTTTTCTTACAAAGTAGTATCACAGTGTAATGCAGGCTTAGAGCAAGGGGAGGCTTCCCTGCAGCCCTCACTCCTCAGCCCGGGTTCACCCGCTGAACTTCCTTCTGAGTTCCCCCTTGCTTCCTCTTATATCCTTCCAATTACATCGTTAGTCCAGTGTTTACCACCCAGGTGCTCATAGTCCCCCAACAGAAAGTGTAAAATTGGCTTCAGTTAAGTCTGCACTCTTCCCAGTGCTGCAGAAAACTCAGTGACCAAGGTGTCACCACTAGTATCCTATCACAAATTGGTTGAGGCCAAACGTCTGTATTTAATTATATATACTCTTTGACTTGACTGAAATATTACTTTGGGCCCTTAACCTCCTGAAGCAAATTTCCACTAATAAAACCATCTTTGATACTTGCTGATGGATTCTTAATCTATCAGATTTAGATTGAAAGCTCTTCAGGGCAAGAACTGTCTTCTACTGTATATATGTTTAGCACACTGGGGACCCAATCTTGTTTAAAACTTCTAGGCTACTACTGTAATATTAAAAAAAAAAATAGTACAGTCTCCCTTACGTCTGAACTGGAAATCTAGAAGTCTTCGTAGGATTCAGGGGAATAATGCAATGTCCTGCATCCTTCAAAATGTTTTTCCCCATCCCCACTTTGTCTGATTTGGGAGTGGGAATAGCCCTTCAAAGCTTCCAACCTTTACTATACCCAGGTTTTACTTAATATGGTTTGCTTGGGGGTAGGGCAGGAATTCCTGAACATCTTGCTTTGTATTCATTGAAATATTTTGAATTTAACAGCTCTGTTGCACAGCTTTGAGGCCAAAATCTGCCTATTCATTGAGATCGTATTCATATTCCAATCCCAGTTCAAATTAGGCCTGATACCTGTACTATGTAAACATCTTTGTTCTAGGAGGAACCCCTATTATAAGATGTATTCATATTTGGAGCTTCATATAAGCAAAGCTGTATGGAATCTGATATCAATACTTGCTGCATATGGTAAAATTGCACCCTCCACTCATGACCCCAGTACAGCTATTTTCAGTATAATTCTTTCAGTAGATTATGGACTAAAACTAAAGACATCTGAGCTGGAAACATAGTAGTTACACTTAAACTAAGTTTTCAATCAATTAGCTTGTGCTTTATAAAATCTAGTATTTTTCTTACTGTTGCAGTATACTTTTAATGACAGCTATCTAAATAATCAACTACAGATATGTTTAGACAAGTGTCTGTCTGTCAGGAGAAGCCCAAGTCACAATCTTATCCAATGGGACTTGAACTGTATTGACAATTTAAACTGCCAGAAATGGAACTTAACGATTGAAACCCAAGGAAATTGGGCCTAGATCAGGCAAATCATAGGACAGTTATTCATTTTTTCCAGTCTTCTTACGTCACTTCACACAGCTATTCTCTATAGTAAAACATTGCATGCATTAAAGGCACAGCTTCCAAAAAACACATGTTGAAACTATTAAATCTATTCAGCTTCTTTGTATAACACTTTAAAAAAATCTTTGTTAGATCTTTGAAAAGACCATAGGAAAGTGTTTGAAAAGAGAAGCCCAAAGTCATGCAGCTTGGTGTCATATGGGGACTTTGTGCTGTTGTATCCTTGCAGGTTATTTACACAGTTTCAATCTCTCAAAGGTTCTCCCCATAACTGGGAGTGTAGATGCCTATTTGCAGCTATAACATCGGTAAAGGTAGATGTTTAACAGGGGGGAAATGGAAGCCCAGAATTAAGGAGGGGGTGAGCCCCACAAGCAGGGTGGAGCTTACTTAAGTTTAATTATGGAGCTTAAACTCCTGCTACACCCAAAATCTCAGTTCCCATCCCAACTTCCCCTCAATGCTTTCTCTAATGTAAGGCATGCTCTCCCTTACAAGTCCCAGCCTGCTCAATCTTTCACGTTCTGCAGCTTACCTCCCAGTAAGAAGAGCTCCTTTTCTTTCCTGATCTTTCTCACTTTGCTTATCTTCTGAATTTACACCTTCTCTTCATCCCCCAAAGACCTGACTTCTCAGGGGAGTCCATCTCATCATCCTCCTTACTGATGGACTAGGGCAGGGGTTGGCAACCTATGGCACGTGTGCCGAAGGCGGCACGTGAGCTGATTTTCAGTGGCACTCACACTGCCCGGGTCCTGGCCACTGGTCCGGGGGGCTCTGCATTTTAATTTAATTTTAAATGAAGCTTCTTAAACATTTTAAAAACCTTATTTACTTTACATACAACAATAGTTTAGTTATATATTATAGACTTATAGAAAGAGACCTTCTAAAAATGTTAAAATGTATTACTGGCACGCGAAACCTTAAATTAGAGTGAATAAATGAAGACTCGGCACACCACTTCTGAAAGGTTGCCGACCCCTGGAATAGGGGCTTAAACCATAGACCCTCTTTCCCCCTTCCCTCTCTCCACCCCAGTCCAGGGCAAGGGGCAGATCCTCCATAGCACTGGGAATTCCATCCAAGATGCCTCTTCCCATGCTGCAGAGACTGATTTTACTGACTCGCCTCCCAATTTTCTCTGACCCTGGCTAATCTGCTCTGGGTTCCTCACAACCTGAAGAATTTACGTAGCGCTTGGGACAGAGAATATAATAGCAATTGGACAGCCAGATATATAAAAATTGGGCCTGTCTTGCCATAGTCGTAATGTAAAGGTGATAACCTGGGGCATTGAAATTGGTGAGGGAGGAGGGAGTAAGGAGTCTTAAGATGGATGAACATCCATTTTGTCCACACTTCCCGTTTTAACTGGAAATTCCTGAAGTCCCTTCTTCAAGGAGGTTCACGGGCTGTAATTACATAAATATAGTAAAGCCCACATTTGGATATCTGCCCCTCATTGCTACAAATCCCAGCACAAAATTCTGTATTGATACTGTTCCCTAATGGTTTGCTGTTGTAGCTATGCTGATTGGTGTTACTGCTACAAATGTACAGTCTCCCTATTGTTTACTCCTTTAATTATGGACTCTAATATAAAGAACACTTTCACTGGAGTCTCACTGAATTATTACAGAAGTTGATTTAATCTTCACTTCCAAAGAGAATAGTAGAGAGTTCAATAAAAATTCTTTCTATTTCTTCCCCTTTTTGTATGATATGGCCTAACCAGAATTCCCTTGAAAACATGCCAGTTGGCAAATGGAACTACTGCACATTTTAAAAGGACCTTGTAAAATTTATATAGGGACTCCAAGTCCTCTTTAAAGTGGTCTAATGGAAACCTCAGGCCAGAAATGAAGTAATCTGACCATTAATACAGTCTGTCTCCATAAGTGCATCACGTAAGTCCACACTTCTGCTGTCTTACTGTTGTTGTTTTTTTGTACAGATGAACTTTTTGCACAAGTAAATAGGCAAGAGTAAGCCAGTGAACTAGTGTTACCCAACATTATTTTATAATGCAAGCATTTCCACAGTTGCTTTGTTAGTCTGAAACCAGAAACAAATGAGCTAACTATTAATTATTAAATGATTAAAATATCAGAAGTACAGTGATATCAAGAACTACCAAGTGGTTAGAAAATTATACTGATATATCATGCAGTAAACTTGGTTTTACAGAGCATCATACATACTCTGCTTCCTTAATGAAATGGGTAGTGTCAGTGAAATGACTGTGTGCAAACAAAGCAGATATTATGTATGCAGCAATAACTCTCTGACAGCCTTGGGCATTAGAACACTGGAGTTGAAAAGAACAGGACATTGGGATTACTCCCTTTTGAAAAGTGCCAGGGAGTCTAACTTTCAATAAATTGAAGGGGACCTTCCTTTAAAATCATAAATAAAGGCTGTAATCTCCACTAGTTCAGCAGTCTTCTATCTCAGTAGTCCAAGTCTTGTTTCGGAACATGGACCATGACTACAGGTGAGAATGCTACAAGTTGAAATCAGGCGTTGCTCTGTGTAGCGCACATCATAATATCTTGGATGGAAACTTGCAAGCACTATAGCAAGCTAGTCTCATTGAGTTCGGCATCCGTTATTTTTTCATTAAAACAGATAAGTTATTTAACCTTAAACTTTATCCTAAATGATAAGATGGACATAATTGCTAAAACAAAACCATAACTTTCCCTTAGAGCCTTGCGTGGGACTACTGTACAGCCCTGCAGCGGGACTGGGATCACTTGGGTTCCAGAGGATCCGCTGCCATAATAGCAGGAGAGAGATTAAAGAATAGTCCTGTGTAGGGCTCTACTTTTTCCCTCCCTCCCTCCCAGCCTCTCCCTCACCTCTGTAAACTCTCTTATTTTGCAAAATGTTGCAGTATCTGTTAGTTACCACAAGAGAGTCCTGTAAGATGTAATGTACTGCTTTTCCTTTCAAAACTTAGTTTACATAGCTAAAAGAAAACCAACATGTTATAAAACCTAACAGAGCATGTGACAGACTATTATTTTCCCCCTAAAGATGATCTTATATAATTTTACATGTGATTGATAAAGTTAAGGGCAAAATAGTGTTGTTAGATGCTTATTGAGTGTTGCAGCGGAAAAAAACTTTTTTACCCAAAACTTAACTATTATTGTTTTTTTGACACTTTGAAAGACTACATTGCTTATATGAATATTAGAAATCTGTAAATGGTGTTTGAGGATTAGGATAGTTGCAGTTCTACAGAATTGATTAAATATAGTCATGCTAAAGTTTCCCTAAACACTATTTTGTGCATATCTGATTTCAAAAGGCTTCTCACATACCAAAATAAAAAAATCCCAGTAAAACTCCCCAATTAGTTTAGCAATATAAAGGTATATAGAAAAGCAATCACATGATAAAACAATTAGCTGTTTTAAAACCCTGGCCATACTAAAACTTTTAAAAAATGTGTTTTTCCATCTTAGCACAGATTAAAGTGGTTAGTGCGTTTGTGTCCATACTACAATTTCTTACAACCGTGGCTTAGCCATGTTTAAACTAAATATTTGTACCTGCTCAGTGCTCAAATTGGGGCTTATGAGATGAGGAAGAGAAGTGAGAAAGGTGCTAATAGGCCCTCTGGACCCACCTTGGGTCATAAGCAGCATGAAGACACCTTCTGTAACTACCCATTCCCCAATATCTAATTGATCTTGAAAATTCTTCTGTCCTTTCCCATCCATTTTCCCTTCTAGCCTATCATCTCACTCTTGTTCTATCAGCTCTCCCATTACATTCTCTTTTGCCAGGCTGACCTCCTTCCTGACTTTTGCTAAAGATTAGGTTGGGAACTACAGTTGTGGCTTTACATGACGCTGCATGCTATTCTTCTGCTTCCTGGGAATAAGGTCCTAAGCATGGGCTCAAAGACCTGTAGGCCATCCTCTACCTTTTTTCCCGAAGGCTTTTGTATAGTCCCTAAAGAAAACTCTTTCCTATCTTTCTGGCTGGTTTGAGAAAGGTTGCCCTTCATGGACTTCACTGCTTCAAGGTAGCCTGACATACCAGAAAGGCAGAGTGGCTCTAGCAACTCAGTTTCTGATCCTGTAAGAAGGGTTAATTTTGAATGCTGTGCTCTTGGACACAGTTTAGCATGAACCTGTTTTCTTGTGGTATGGACAAAGTCTTACAGGGTTTAAGAACAAAACTAGGATTCCTAGAGAATCCCATAGTGCACAGCACAATGCCAGCAAGGTGTCTGAATTGCAGCTATTTCCAAATTTGGAAATTCGGTTTGGTTGAGGGAACTTTCATGGCCTTATTTGATTGATTGTGTGAATCTCCAAGTATTGCCCACCTATTTAGGGTTAATTAAACTCATTAAAATATATGCAGATGGTATACTGGGTTATAGCACCTGCACTTAATTGGATGATTGCACATTCAGTATAAACAACCTCAGGTGCATATCTTTTGGACTTACATATTTCAGTGCTGACTCTGGGTCCTTTGGGGGGGGGGGGGGGGGGGGGGGGGGGGGGGTGGGGGGGGGGGGGGTGGGGGGGGGGGGGGTGGGGGGGGGGGGGGTGGGGGGGGGGGGGGTGGGGGGGGGGGGGGGGGGGGGGGTGGGGGGGGGGGGGGGGGGGGGATGGGATGGGGGGAATCTTTCCTTAATGAAAAACAGGCCATCTTGTTAGGAATAAAACAATATTGTATCACCTTGCAATAGGTTTGCGCATTACGCAGGACATCAGAATTGATTCTCTAAGGGATGGTGTGGGTTAGAGCAGTGTGAGAGCTGTTTGGAAAATGCCAGTTATTGTAAGTGGAATATTTTGCAGAAATATTCAGCCCTGAGGTTTGGGTTTACGGTGAAAAGCAGAAAATAGGCTAGTTTCACCTAGTATTAAGGCTTAATTGTTTTGCACGCCTGTAGTGTTGTTATGCCAATAAAATAAAAACCAGCAGGATCTTATTAAAGGGGATAAGGCAAAATGCCATGTTTATTGTGAATACAGAAAGAATCATAGTAAGCAGTCAGTTATAGCTATAACATTCCATTCAATTTCACATTCATTCACACATTCATTCATACACACACAGGTTCTGCAAGGTTTTTATCATAGTTACCAGCCTTAGAGTTGTTTGTGCCAAGCCACTGGCCAAGTGGCCTGGACACGAGGATGGAGCCGAGTCTTGTCAGATGCGCATCCGATGCTCCTGAAGGGTGGTTGCAGAACCAGACTCAAAGTTCTCAGTTTTTAGAGTCTGTCTTTATAGGAATTCATCCTCATTCAAATCCATAGGGTTTGCTTCGTCATGCTGTTTTCAATTTGAAGTGACAATCAATCTTGTTGGCTTGTTGTTATCTTGTTCAGTTTTTCGGCCCCTCCGTCCTTGGGATAGTTGGGGGTAGATTCCGGTTTGCCCTACGGGGTCATCCGGTTATCTCCATCCTGCGCATTCTTCGGCCGAATGTTCCTGGGTAGTTATTATTTATTAGGCTGGCACTTCAACCTTTTATTACTCATTCAAACATTCATTTACAATCACACCCTATTTCACTTAACATAACTATTCTCAAATCATTGGGGCATGACAGACTCCAATGAATCTATCCATGCCACTTGTCCCACATAAAAAGAAAACAAGCAAGATAGGAATGTAAAAGTGGAGGAACAACAAATCTTGTTCCAGAATTCAGAAAAAACATTTGTAACATGTTATCTTATCACTTTTAGGACAAACTCTTTGTCTCTGAATGTTTTTCTACAATTAGCACAGACCTTGCAAACTAACAGGCCTGCTTCACTTAGCACAAACTCAGCAGGCTGAGAGAACAGGCTGAGAAACATATTTCTTTCTAATAATACAAGCCAAATCTGGGGTCTGTACCAGACCATATTTTCCCCAAAACAATTAATGTATTAATTATTACTTTTAATCCAATAGTGTGGATGCTCTAACTTGGCTGCAAAAAGTTGCTCATTTCCACAGTTATTCAGCGAAACCACCATTGATATTAATAGTGCTAGTTTTTGCCCTATATGGTCATGCACTTAAGCTGAACTTGATGGACCCTATCCAGGGTTCTAACACTAAAAAGTGAGCTCTGAACTGGGAACTCTAAATTCTCCCCACCTGCCTTGTTTAGTTGAGGCTTATGAATGGGTACCTGTTTATCTACACTATGCTTTTTATCCCTGAAATTTCCCACTAGTGCATCTGTTGGTTGCAATGGTGGAAGCACTAGTATAGACTGATCTGTGCAGGTTTAGATGACCTTGTGCTTCTAATGCAAGCAGCCACTACACTAGGACTCCTACCATTTCTACTACTAGTAACTGCATTGGAGGTAGCAATGATAGGATGTTTTAGGGGCAAAAAGGTTAGTGTACACAGCCTGGGTTTATATGCATATGGCTGAAATGTTTTTTCTTACTTGGGTTTATGTGTATATCCAGCTTTTTTTTTTTTTTCAAGATTAGGTTTACTTTCCATTTTCCTTTTAGAAAATACATAAAAATCTGTAGCATCAGTCATTAACCATAATGAAATTTTTCTGAAGTCTATTGAAGTACTTCTGGAATTAGAGGCATATTTAGCCCCTCCATGATTTTTAGCATGGACTAGCAATATTTAATACAGAATTATATTAAACACAGCTTTGCCCCATAGGAGGGGTTATGCACTGACCCACGTTAGCACAACTGCTGACACTAGGCCCTGCCCTAGGACACATACTCCCCTTGCACCACAAATTCTGAGGAAAGCAAGAAGGAACTGGGCATACAAATTGTAGCCCAAGGTTCCCTCTCTATCCTTAGCAGTAGCTTTCTGATGTGAAACTATGTACAGGCTGATACCTGAATTTGATCCAGGATATCTGATTTTTGTTTTTAATTTGGTTGCTAATTTCATAAGAACATAGGAACATAAGAACCACCATACTGAGTCACACTACTCGAAGAAGGAGAGGTTACTCACCTTGTGGAGTTACTTGAGTTCTTTGAGATGTGTCTCTCTGTGTGCTCCACTACCTACCCTCCTTCCCCTCTACTTTGGAGTTTCCTCTATGGGACTTCATAGTAGACAAGGAACTGAGGGTGGTTTGCTTGTGCAGCCCTATAGTTCATTGGTTCAGGGCATGAGGATATGTAGAGCGCATGTGTGGGCCAAACAGGCCCCGCTACCAAAAATCTCTGATCAAAGGCACCGCGATGCACATGCACATGAAGTGGAGCACCCAAAGGAGGATATATCTCGAAGAACTCTAGTTATTGCACAAGGTGAGTAACCTCCTGTTTTCCAGCCAAGTACAGAATTATAGGAATTAGAGACAGGAAAGACATCTTCAGTCCCCTAATTCAGTGATTCTCATATTTATTTTGAGTCTGACTCAAAATATGGCTTAAAAACTGTCCCAGAATCTATCATACCCTACAATCCTTTGCAGTCACTAATAATTGTGGTATTTAGCTCCCAGGAAGGAACAGTGGGATGGCTTTGGAGATGTGAGACTTGGTAGATGGGATTGGTGAGAGAAGTGCTTCTTTAATCAGTGTTGCCAACTGTTATGATTTTATTGCAACTCTTGTGCTATTTAGTGCTTTTCTTAAAGCCCAGCTCCTAGACTCATTTGGTTAGGTAAGAATATCAGCTCTTTTTTTTTTTTTTTTTTAAAGCTTTTAGTCCTGAAGTTTGTGATGAAAGCTTAAAAACATGAACCCTAAAGGCAAAAGACCTCCAAACTTATTGTCTATAAATCTGGTTTAAAAATCATGAATTTCATGATTTTGAGGGGCTTGGAGTATTCATACTGAGGTTTGAGGTTGGCAATTTTCTCCTCCAATTCCCTGCACAGCTCTCTGCTTCGGAGCACCACTGCTTTGGGAGGCTACAAGGGAACTCCAAAGTCTCTAGAAGGAGGAGTGAGGGGGCAATCTGCTGGGATTAGGTTTGGTGGCGAGCTACGTCAGAGATCCGTACAAGGAAAGAGCAGGAACAATTTGCTTCTTCCATGCCTTACCCTGGCACGTGGCTGGCCCTAGTAATTATGTAATTCTGCAAGTTTCCTACATGCGGCCTGTTTTAAATACCCCACTTGATGATGTTCTAATTATTCCTCCTTGCACCCATTTAAATAGTTCCTCCCTGTCCTACAGACTAGTCTACAGTTCTAGACTAGGATCATGTACTAGAACAGTGGTTCTCAACCCATGGCCCCATGGGCCACTTGCGGTCCAATCAACACACAGCTGCAGCTCATGTGACATCCTTAGGGCCATACATGTAGTATATATATTGTGTGGATGCAGCCCACATAACACAAAGAGAGCTGCATATGAGGCCCACAATGGTAAATAGGTTGAGAACCACTGTACTAGAAAAATATTATGAGATGGATAGGTAAGGAGTTAATAGTACCTGCTACCTTTGACATATAGTAGCTTAATAGAATAGTAGTCAAGAAAAGAAAAGGCAAGTATTAAATCTCTCTTGTAGACCAGCTGTACTGTATCAGAACCACATTCCTTTCACACCCAAAACTTGGAGCTTAGGACATTCGGATTCACGTTCTGAAAAAGGCTGTATTTCTTGTATAGGATAATAAGACTTATGTTTTGTTTTTTAAATCTGTCACTCCAGTATAAATGTTCTCAAAATAGCTTGATTTGAAATCATGAGCTCAGATCAAGAAAAAGTTAAGTATCCTTATGGAAGAGTTTAGGCTTCTCCGACGAAACACTGAAATCAGGGAGAAATACTAGATTATAGTTTACAGATTAATAGTGGGAATAAAAATGTTGAATGGCTTTTAAAGTCTTATATGTTGCAGACTTCCTTTGTAATTCATTAACTATTGACTAGCAGTTAGCGGTGAGCCCTCTTATACATTGGAAAAATATCAATATTCCAAGAGACTCCACTTTGCCAATAAGTGGAATGTCCTTGTCCTCAGTGGTTGATACAGTAAGAGGCAAAATTCCACCATTGATTAATTGATTTAGGAAAGGAGCCTGTAATATTGTCTGCTCTGCATCAAGAATTAGTAAGAAGTTGAAGCTGTCACTTGGGTCACTGATGCCTGTAAAACAAATTAGCAGATTCCCTACTGACTCTTGGCTTTATCTTTTCCCTCTCCTTTCCCATTTTCACTTCCAATTTTTTTGTACCTATTTAAGTATAGAGACAACAATGGGTCTTGTTGGTACATCTGTTTAAAAATTCAATTGTATATGTATGTTCCAGAATTAGAAGACATGCCCAAAATGGCCTTATGAGTTTTGATGGTGTGAGAGAAGAAACCATTTGATATAGAAGAATCCTTAAAAATGAAAACTCAGCAGATATATCACTTCATACTCTTCTTCCCCTTGCCAATGATATTTCTGTATATGGTATATTATAAATCTGTCTGTTTGCAAGTGGCTTAACTTTAACATGTTTTTCACCTTCAGTAATAAGATTTAGAAGTCACCCTTAGTATGAGTAAGATGGAACTTATTCAGCATGTCAGAATATAGATGTGCTAGACACAATGCAAAAACAGCAATACATTTTTGCAGGTTCTGATTCTAAAAAGAATTGCAGGCAAGAGTGACACATTTATTCCTAATTACTATTAATTTATTACTACTGTACTAATTAAAAATTACTTTTGAATCATGTAATTTTCTCAATTTGTTTTTAACGCTGATCTTGTTAGAATTCTCTAATTTAAAAAAAAAGTTTGGAAGGGCTATTTCTTTCATGCTGCAAGTTGTAAATCATTCTCTTATGAAACTTCCCCTATGGATAGCTTATTGCGTGATTGCCCACTATAGGACTTCTTCCACTTTCCTCTGAAGCATTTGGTTTTGGCTGCTGTTGGAAACAGTATACTGGATAAAACGGGCCACAAATCTCACTGTATCGCAATTCCAATGTTCCTTAAAATTAATGTATTTTAATTAAATCACCAAGGTAGAGCAGGCTGTGTAGTTCTTGGTCACTGATCATTATGATTATTAATTACAGCACCCTGAAGTGTGCTAGGTCCATCATAATACTGATAAAAACATGATCCCTGGGCTGAAGACTCTACAAGCTATCTTCAGACATGATAGAAAAGGATTGATAGGAATGAATGTTAGGGAAACAGTGGGAGACTTGTGAGGAAGGATAAGTGCAATGTAAATAAAATTGCTTAGTTACTCAGTAAATCTAGTGCACAGCATGATGGAGTAAAGAATTGAAACCCCCCCCCCCCAAAAAAAAACAAAAAACAATAAAAAACTAGCCAGTTGTGTGTTGCTGAAGAACTGGAACTGGAACTTAAGGAGATATTTCAATAAGGTGAGGATAGTGACTTTGCAGACCAGGACTGGCATTGCATATATATGGGTAACTATGTGAAAAAGTGCAGAGAGATGGTTGTGGGAGAGAAAAACAAAATGTTGCAGGTGGTGTCATTGGTAGAGCTGAGGTGATAAAGGAAGACAAGTGCAAAGTACTACTCCTTAAAAAGGAAAAAAATCAAATGCACAATTACAAAATGGAGAATAATTGGTGAGGTGATAATACTACTGTAGAGGTTCTGGAGATTATAGTGGATCATAAATTGAATATAAGCCAACAATGCGATGCAATTGGAAAAAAGATAATATTCTGGGTTGTATTATCAGGTGTGTCATATGAGATATGGCAGGGTAATTCTGGCCTACTTGACACTGGTGAGGCCTCAGCTGGAGTACTGCGTCCAGTTTTGGGAGCTACAATTTTAAGAAAATGTGGATAAATTGGAGTCCAGAGGACAGCAACAAAAATAATAAAAGACTTAGAAAACCTGACCTATGAGGAATGGTTTAAAAAACAAACAAACCTGGGAATGTTTAGTCTTGAGGAAACGAGATTGAGGAGGGAACCTGATAGTTTTCAAATATGATAAGGGAGTTTCAATGTTGACTAAAGGTAGGACAAAAAGTAATGAGCTTAATTTGCAGAAGGGGTTATTTAGGTTAGAAAATTTTCCCTAATATCTAATAAGGATAGTTAAGTACTAGAACAAGCTTCCAAGGGAGGCTGTGAAATCCCCATCATTGGAGGTTTTAAAGAACAGGTTAGACAAACACTCATCAAGGATGGTCTAGGTATACATGGTCCTGCCTCAGCACGTGGTGGGGGGAGGGGGCTGAAGTAGATGGCCCCTCAAAGTCTCTTCCAGGCCAACATTTCTATTATTCTACGTTCAGGGAGTTAAAGGCAAAGACAAACTTGAACTTGATGTGGCGGAAAAAGAGGCACCTGTGGAGGTATTTAAAGAGTGCAGTGATATGATCGGATAGATAAGTACTGAAATGAGGGGCCAGAGTGGAGGAGGAAGATTCAGTAATGAAGATGAGGAGATCCTTAGGACTTGGATTTTTACGTGTAAGGACAGAAAGAAAAGGTTGTTTTTTTTGTTTGTTTTTTAAATGCTATGCTACAGGAAGCTGTACCAAGATTTAGAAATTGACTGCTCGCTTTTCTTCAGCCTACATAAACAAGCCTTAAGAAAAGGCAGATCACCACAAACTCTGTTGTAGACCAACTGTATTGGACCCAAACCTTTATTCCCTGAATACCCAGAGGAAACCGATGATGTGAGTGAGCCAGGGTTTGGACTTTCTGGAATGGATTTGTCTCTAAGAGAAGTGGGCAAAATATCTAGGCATAGAGGGGAGAGAGTTCATTGGAGCAATTGATCAATTGAGTTGACAGAAATGAACAGGGAAGAGGAGCCTTGGAGTGGCAGAGAAGTCTTTCATGCTGGACTCTATAGACATGAGTGTGAATTGGAAAGCTCTAACTATTGGGTTTCTAGAAGCCATTTCATGTTACTAATAATCGAAATAATATATTAATTTTTGCCCTATTCCCCCATATAGTTCTTTGTCATTACATTAGACTATTTGCAGCTCTGTCTCAAACTAGATCTCTGTTCTTCCTCCGTACATTTCACCTAGTCCTCTCTAATTCTTTTGCAATCTCCCTGCACTCTGGACATTTTTCATATGTCCTCCGTGACAGGAGCATCTCCCTCTCTATCATCACATTTCTAGTTAAATAACAAATACTTTTTACTTTGGCTTTGGACACTGTTGTCCTGTGTAATATTATCTGTACCTATTCTTGTGCCAAAGCCTTGTGTATTCTGTGGAAGCTGACCCTACATTCTATTACAAGATTCCTGGATTCTTTGGCACGCAAACTGGAAATTCTGCAGCAGCTTCATTTAAGTTTTAAAATAGAAGTTTTTAACAAATTAAATATGAACATGTTTGGTTATTAACCTCAGTGTATTTTATGCAGTTCACACAGTTTGGATGTGCCAAAGATTTTTGTATTCATTTCTGCATTGTAAGGAATTGTACAAGTTGGAGGAATAGTTTCCTGGGTAAGGGGTCATGGGCGCTGTGACGGGTTGGATCACAGAAACCCCCTTGGGAGCTGCCAGCTGATGTGCAAAGGCTACTTCTGTTTCTGTTCTCCCTGCCAGCTCGGTGGCTCCAGCACCCTGTCTTGGTGAAGCCAGACACACCCGTCTGCTCCAGACACAGACCCAGGGTCTGAATCACCTGTCCCAAAGCTGCAGGTTTACCTGAAAACAGCTCACAGAAGTGTGCTTGCCCTTAGCACTCAGATGCCCAATTCCCAATGGGGTCTAAACCCAAATAAATCCGTTTTACCCTGTATAAAGCTTATACAGGGTAAACTCATAAATTGTTCGCCCTCTATAACACTGATAGAGAGATATGCACAGCTGTTTGCTCCCCCAGGTATTAATACATACTCTGAGTTAATTAATAAGTAGAAAGTGATTTTATTAAATACAGATAGTAGGATTTAAGTGATTCCAAGTAGTAACAGACAGAACAAAGTAAGTTACCCAGCAAAATAAAATAAAATGCGCAAATCTATGTCTAATCAAACTGAATACAGATAATCTCACCCTCAGAGATGCTTCAGTAAGTTTTTTCTCAGACTGGACACCTTCCAGGCCTGGGCACAATTCTTTCCCCTGGTACAGCTCTTGTTCCAGCTCAGGTGATAGCTAGGGGATTCTTCATGATGGCTCCTCTCCCCCTCTGTTCTCTTCCACCCCTTTATATATCTTTTGCATAAGGCGGGAATCCTTTGTCCCTCTGGGTTCCCCCACCCCTCACTGGAAAAGCACCAGGTTAAAGATGGATTCCAGTTCAGGTGACATGATCACATGTCACTGCAAGGCTTCATTACTCACTTGCCAGCACACACATATACAGGAAGACTCACAGGTAAATACAGCCATCTGCAGACAATGGCTCTGGTTAATGGGAGTCATCAAGATTCCAAACCACCATTAATGGCCCACACTTTGCATAATTACAATAGGCCCTCAGAGTTATATTTTATATTTCTAGTTTTAGATACAAGAATGGTACATTTATACAAATAGGATGATCACTCTCAGTAGATTATAAGCTTTGTGATGATACCTTTTGCATGAAGCATATTCCAGTTACATTATACTCACTTATTATCATGTTTTTATAAAACTATTCCAATTACATTATATTCACTTATTATCATGTTTTTATAAAATCATATAGACTGCACAACGTCACAGGCGCTTTTTGGTGTCTGGTGAGAGTTGAGAGGCAGGATTCTTGTTAAAATGAGCAGCAGTAAAATAGCTCACCATGCTGACATTTAAGTTGTCACTTTTTAAGGTTTCACATTTAACAGTTTTAAGTACAAACTGTTCTTAAATAAGGAACTGTGTTGCCCCATGGTGTGGATTTGCCAACAATTTCTGCAGGTGCAGAATTATAACGTCCGTTGCATGCTTTTCTATCAAGTTTTAATATTTTCCAGCCAAACTTCTTAAAAGCTGCCTTTGATTTTGTTCCTATAGCAAATTACAGGCACAATCAATTAGGGGTGTAAATGATGAAAATCAATGTCAAACTACCTGATTGTGTCCACAGATTACCTCTATGTCTACATGTTATCATTTGTACCTCCAGCTGATTATAAATGCAGAATTAGTGGCAGAGGTGAAGTTAGAAAAAGTGTCCAGTACAATAAATACATTGTAGTGATTGCAGTGGATTCTAGATATTTATTGAAGGAGATGTTGTTTCACTTCTTGGAGATTGAGCACAGGATAGTGTTGTTGAAAGTGGCAGAAAGGTCGAGAAGAATGAGTTTGGAGAAAGCCTCTTGGACTTGGCTGGCAAGAAGTCATTGGTGACCTTACTGAGCTGTCTCAGTGGAGTGGAGGGGTGGGGGCAAAAAGGCATAGTGCAGATCCTCCAGAAGAGAGGGAGTAGTTAAACAAGACAGCATGAGTAGACATGTTCTTGAATAGGTTTCTACAGATTAGACGACATAAAAGGATTTTGATTCTAAAAACTGTTGATGTCTGACAAGTGTATTTAAGAGCTTGGCCTTGTTAGTCATTAACTTGGATGTAATAAAGTGTCAGGTGTAAAAGGACGTATGCTGTCTATATGTAATGAACACAGCACTCCTACTGACATCCTCAACTGCTCATTTGGATAAAGAGGGTCCAGTCTCTAACCAGCTTTTCACAATCTTCTCCTAAACTGGACAAGATGTTGGATGGCAGGTGTAATGGCTAGAAGAATAAAGAATATTAAGGAAATAAATAGCAAGTGTCAAATATCAATTGTGTGAGACATTCATATGCAGACAGTGTGTGCTCTGCCATTGTGTTATAATGCAGTGGTTCTCAACCAGGGGTACGTGTACCTTTGGCATACGCAGAGGTCTTCCAGGGGGTACATCAGCTCATCTAGATATTTGCCTAGTTTTACAACAGTCTACATAAAAAGCACTAGCAAAGTCAGTACAAACTAAAATTTCATACAGACGGTAAGTTATTTATACTGCTCAATATACTACACACTGAAATGTAAGTATGATATTTATATTCCAATTGATCTATTTTATAATTATATGGTAAAAATGAGAAAGTGAGCAATTTTTCAGTAATAGTGTGTTATGACACTTTTGTATTTTTATATTTGATTTTGTAAGCAAGTAGTTTTTAAGTGAGGTGAAATATCCAGGGTACGCAAGAAAAATCAGACTCTTGAAAGGGGTACAGTAGTCTAGAAAGGTTGAGAGCCACTGTCATAATAAATACCTGATGCAGTCCTTGATCACAGATACATTGCTTACTAGTTTAGAAACACATTAACTTGTATTAAGGTGATTGTGTCCAATATTCTAAAATGATTGGTATTAATAAAAAGTTGTTTTATTTAAACTTGTTTGAACCAATAGATGTGTGGCTCTTGCCACTAGCCAACTGAGCCAGGAAATTCCTGATGTAGCTAAGGCTCCAAATGGTTAAAAATTCAACCGCTCCAGGCAGGAAGAGAAGTGATGTGAAAAACAGATGTAAATATCTCTGATTGCCTGAATCAAGTCATAGTCCATGCTTTATAAAACCAATACGTGTGCCTACACTTTTTTTTCTTTTAAAGGCTTTCGGCCCATCTTGTGAAGAAATGGCAATGTTAAAACCACAGCAGTTCCTCCTTGTTATCTCTTAAGGGGCAAAGAACAGCTGAAATATTCCTAACACTGAGTTATGGCTGGGACACTTCTGTGATTAACACTAAACTTTTTAATTCCTTGTTTTTATTGTTGGTGTTCTTGGGCTGGTTTGAGAGCTTAGATGCTGGCCAGTTTTCATTGGCTGCAGGAATTGTTATTGGAGTGGCTGACAGCTGTCTGCCAGGTTGTCTGCACAGCCTTCCTGTGCTCTCTGCTGTTCAGCTTCACAGCGTTATTGTTCACGTTGAGCCTTTTTCTTAAAATCTTTCCCAGCTGTATCCTGATATGGTAAACCACTTAATTTAGCTCTAGATTATGTTTATTTTGTGTAAGATAAGCAACAAAATACACAGTCACGCAGTCTACCTTGAGTAAACTATGAGAAAGGGAGTACCAGGCATTTACAAAAGAAAAATGTTTGCAGATGAAACTATGAAACTAAGCACAGATGAAATCACTTGTCCCTGTCATTCACATATGACTGTTGAGGGGTTGGCAGCCCCATATCCTTGGAACAAAGTAATATTAGTTTTAAAGAAGTATTAGACCAAAGNTTAGACCAAAGCTTTTTTTTTTTTTTTTTTTTTTTTTTTTTTTTTTTTTTAATAAAATAAGAAACTGAAGTAAATTGACACAATATTCTTGTATGGTTGACAGCCTGGTCAGGAACTCCTTCACTTTTCTTGAGGCTTTGGGTTTTCCCCAACTTTTAAAAAAAACCTTCTGTTATACATTACTATGATTGACAGTAGCTATAGACCTAAAGCTGGCTCAGGCTGGTTCCGATTCTTACATGTGTTAGCATTTGGTCATGACTTCTTACCTTGCAGCTGTGATTTAAAAGTAGAAAACAGTAGGATTGAGTCACTGATACAGGTATTTTCCATGCAGCTGGAAATATAAATGCTTAATAGACTTGGCTCCTTGATACTCATGCATAGCATCTGTAAAAGCACAGTAATAGTGGCCTCACTTCCTTTTAAAAAAAAAAATTTTTTTTTTACCCTTTATAAAGTGCTATAAATACATATCCTAATTAGGCCCTTAATGTATTTCACATACCAGTAGATGCTGTTCTAAAATAATCACACTGTTCCTGTAAACATAGGAAGAGACCCAAATATAATATTCAAAATAAACTTCCAAATGCCTTAACTGAATAAAAACACCAAAAAGGTGCCAGAAAGCAACCAAGTTCTAGCAGTGAAGAGTTTTGAATCTTGAAATTCAATACTCCCTGGAATAGGCTCATGACTTGCTACTAGTTATCAGTCCTACCTAGGCATCACTTTATCTTGTTCCTATCTACTGTACATATATAAAGGAATATTTTTAAAGAGGGAGGCTGCACTTGAAAACTAAACTCAAACTTAAATTTAATTCAGAATAAATATTTACAGAAACCCCTTATTTTAAAGGGGAGCAACTGTCTTCTCAATTGATTTTCCTTAAGATGGAAGTGGAAATAAGGTTGTCTCACTTTGTTAAAAGAAAAACAATCAGTTCCTGAAAAGCCCTGAAACTGGAACCAGCAACATGAATTATTATTGACCATATTTTCCTCACTGAACACTGTGTACACACATTTTGTACAGGATTACAGGCAGTTGATGGTGTTAGTGTGTCAGCAGCTCTCAGTGTCTGGAATAGCAGCAGTAGAAGTTATTTATATTTTCTTTCAGTATTTTTAAGACATTTTCATTTGTTTCTATATTAAATGTCGGAATGCATACTATAAAATAAAGAAAAATAAACATCTTTGTAATACTGCAGGGCTTTAGACAAATCCTCCAAACAGAATTTGGCATGGGCTCCGTAACAGAAAGATGTGTGCAGGATCAATTTATCACAGGGGCCAATGAAGAGAAATTCCAAGGGCCGGAGGTGTTCTCTACCCCCGACAACCTCAGAAAAATTCAGCAGTTTTTAAACTGTAAATTGGTTCAATGGGGTGCACAGGTGAAAAGAGAAAATTGTATGTATTAGAATGCTGGGTATGAAAATAAGCACCATGGATACAGTAAGGAGACTAGGAAATATTTTTTGTCAGAAAGAACACAAGTCCAGTTGTTATAACTGGAGATGAGCCTGAAACAAAATACTGAACCTAAACCCCCTCAACAAATATTAGGGCAGATCTGATCTAGACCGACTAGTTAAAATGCATTCTTCTTAAGCGCTGAAGTATGATATACATTATACTGTTGGTGAGTAGGTTTGCAATATCTGAGTGGTTGTTTATATTGTCCCTGCTACCTAAGGCTACATTTTTCTCCTTACTCTGCTCTCAAGATTCATTATTTGTAACCGTTAACACTTTATGCAGTGGTGTTATTTTGCCTATATAGGATATTAAGGTGGCTAGGTTTTAAAGGAACTTTTTGGCATCTGTAACTTTATTCTTTTGAACAGAATAATAACTTTCTTTAAACATTGTATATGACTGGCCATTCCTTATTTTGTGTATATAATTATTCCATACATTCTCATATATATAAAAATATAAATCAATGGTTGGCATACATAGTTAGGCACCCATGTTGGGCACACAAATGGATTTGGGTGTGTAACTGTAGGTGCCCACACTTTGAAATTTTGGCCATACTGTATTATTAGCCTTATTGTCTTCAGTTTTTAAAAAAATTGTGTAACATATGTACTCTGTTGTAAGTTAAGTTGTTTCAGTGTTTTGCCAAGGGTTCATTTTCCAGAGTGTTTTGTACCTGGGGGGACACAATAGTCATGCAGCTAGACTTATGTTGATTGGTGAATTAGATCCTTTATAATAGTAAAAACTGCAGCATTTTTATTAAGGGAGGTCAACTATATTTTTCTGTATTCTTAAAATATCTTCTTTTAAAATTGAATCACATTTATTCCACAAATGCCAAAGACAGTTAGTAAATTTATATATTTGGCCCTGGCCTGAAGATGTAATAAACAGCCAAATGAAAGGGGCTCTTACGGACATAATTTGCATCACCACTGTACCACTGCTAACTCTTGTGTAAATACATTAGAGGTATAAATACCAGAGAGGAAGAGGAATTATTTAAGTGAAGCACCAATACTGGCACAAGAACAAATGGATATAAACTGTCCATCAACAAGTTTAGGCTTGAAATTAGACACAGCTTTCTAACCATCAGAGGAGTGAAGTTCTGGAACAGCCTTCCAAGCAGAGCAGTGGGGGCAAAAAACCTAACTGGCTTCAAGACTCAGCTTGATAAGTTTATGAAGGGGCTGGTATGACGAGACTACCTACAATACCATGTGGCCCATCTGGGACTGCTACTAGCAAATATCCCCAATAGTCAGAGATGAGACTCTAGATAGAGAGGGCTCTGAGATACTACAGAGAATTCTTTCCCTAGTGCCTGGCTGGTGGGTCATGCGGATATGCTCAGGGTCCAATTGATTGCCATATTTGGGATTGGGAAGGAATTTTCCCCCAGGTCAGATTGGCAGAGACCCTGGGGGGGTTTTCACCTTCCTCGACAGTATGGAGCATGGGTCACTTGCTGTTTTAAACTAGAGTAAATGGTGGAGTCTGTGTAACTGGAAGTCTTGAAATCATGATTTGAGGGCTTCAGTAACTTAGCTAGAGATTAGGGAGCTATTACAGAAGTGGGTGGGTGAGGTTCTGTGGCCTGCAATGTGCAGGAAGTCAGACTAGATGTTCATGATGGTCCCTTCTGGCCTTAAAATCTATGAGATTGAGTCTATGATACGGGACTCAATTTAATAAAGAATTAAAGGAGGATAATTAATGCAAATAAACATGTGTTTATGGAAAATAGATCTTGTCATACTAACTTGATATCTGTTTTTTTGATTAGATTACAAGTTTGGTTGATAAAAATAATAGTGTTAATGTTATATACTTCTGTAAGGTGTTTGACTTGGTCCCTCATGACATTTTGATTAAAGAAACTAAAATAATATAAAATTAACAGGGCACACATTAAATTTATTTAAAAACTGGCTAACTGCTAGTTGTCAAAATGTAAATGTAAGCTGGGAATCATCATTGAGCTGGTATGTTTCCAGTGGGGTCCTGCAGGAATCAGTTCTTGGCCCTACACTCATTAACATTTTTTATCAATGAAGAAAACATAAAATCATCACTAAGAAAGCTTGGAGATGACCCAAAATTGGTAAATAATGAAGAGGACAGGTCACTGATACAAAGTGATGTGGATCACTTGATAAGCGGGGAGCAAGCAAACCATATGCATATTAATAGCTAAATGTAAATGTATACCACTAGTAACAAAGATTGTAGGCCATACTTACATCATGGGGAACTCTATTCGGGGAAGCAGTGACTCCGAAAAAAAATGTGCAGGTCATGGTGGATAATTAGCAGAACATGAGCTCCCATTGGGAGCCTGTGGCCAAAAGTACTAATGCAATCCTAGGATGCATAAACACAGGAATCTTGAGTAGGAGTAGAGAGCTTATTTTACCATTGTATTTGGCACGGGTGTGATTGCTTCTGGAATATTGTGTCTAGTTTTGGTGCCCACAATTCAAGAAAGATGTTGATAAATTGGAGAGGGTTCAGAGAGGAGCCATAAGAATGATTTAAAGGATGAAGAAAACATGCCTTATAGTGATAGACTCAAAGAGCTCAATCTCTTTAGCATAACAAAGAGCAGGTTAAGGGGTGACTTGATTACAGTCTATCTATTTGGGGTACAAATATTTAGTAATGGGCTTTTCTGTCTAGCAGAGAAAAGATATAACATGATCCAATGGCTGGATGCTGAAGTTCGACAAATTCAGACTAGAAATAAGAGGTAAATTTTTAATGGTGAGAGAAATTAACCATTGGAACAATTTATCAAGGTTCATGGTGGATTCTCCATCATCGACAATTTTTAAATCAAGTTTCGATGTTTTTCTAAAAATACGCTCTAGGAATAATTTTGGGGAAGTTTTATGGCCAAGTTCTGTGGCCATGATGATAGTGGTGCGTACAGGCCTTGGAATCTATGAATGGAATCTTGGGAGCTAGGAAACAGGAGCGGCTAACAGGAGAGTTTTGCGAGGGAGTTCTCCAGGTGAAGGAGGAGCGATTACATGACCGTTGGGATATGTTTGTTGTCCGTAGTGTTTGTGTTTGGTGTGCTTGCTGCTTGACTGAAATATACCATGTGGTCTGTTTGTTTGGGGGACTGTGTGCTGAGTCTACCAGCCTGCTAGGCAAGGCTGAGAGTTTCTTAACGAGGCTTTGATCCCTAACCACTTTAGCACCCATCAACCCTTAACCAGGGAGTGGGGCTACTCAGGAAGATCAGGGCTTGCCTGGTGTGAGGGTTGCGGATCTCTCGAGACATCTAGATAGACGTGTGTAGTGCTGGGAGGAGCCGGTGGTCGTGGTACATGTAGGTACTAATGACATAGGGAAGAATAGGAGAGAGGTCCTGGAGGCCAAATTTAGGCTACTAGGTTAGAGATTGAAGTCCAGGACCTCCATGGTAGCATTCTCTGAAATGCTTCCAGTTCCATGCACAGGGCCAGTTAGACAGGCAGAACTGCAGGGTCTCAATGCATGGATGAGACAATGGTGTAGGGAGGAGGGGTTTAAATTTATTAGGAACTGGGGAAATTTTTGGGAGAGGGGGAGCCTATACAGGAAGGATTGGCTCTACCTAAACCAAAATGGACCCAGATTGCTGGCACTTACAATTAAAAAGGTCATAGAATAGTTTTTAAATTAAGGGTTGGGGAAAAGCCGACAGGTGCGGAGGAGCACTTGGTTCGGATAGACACATCCCTTGGGGAGGATCTAATAATGGAGATTCTCTATGTCCTAGTAAGGAGGAGAGGCTGGAAGATGGATAAAATATGGGCAGGATCTGATGAGAAACTGTTAAATGAAAGATGCTCATTCAATTACATCATGTAATGGCAGACAGCTAAAAAGTGACAAGTTTGTAAAGTGATTATATACAAATGCTAGAAGTCTAAATAATAAGTTGGGTGAACTAGAGTGCCTCGTATTAAATGAGTATATTGATATAATAGGCATCACAGAAACTTGGTGGAATGAGGATAATCAATGGGGCACAGTAATACAAGGGTACAAAATGTATCGGAAGGACAGAACAGGTTGTGCTGGTGGGGGAGTGGCACTATATGTGAAAGAAAGTGTAGAATCAAATGAAGTAAATATCTTAAATGAACCAAACTGTAGCATAGAATCTATATGGATAGTAATTCCAGGCTCTAACAATAAGAATATAGCAGTAGGGAATTATTACTGACCAGCATGGTAATAGTGACTGTGAAATGCTCCGGGAGCTTATAGAGGCTATAAAAATAAAAAACTCAGTAATAATGGGGGATTTCAACTATCCCCATATTCTATGGGTACATGTCACCTCGGTATGAGATGTAGAGATAAAGTGTCTTGACACCTTAAATGACTGCTTCTTGGAGCAGCTAGTCCTGGAACCCACAAGAGGAGAGGCAATTCTTGACTTAGTCCTAAGTGGAGCACAGGATCTGGTCCAAGAGGTGAATATAGGTGGACTGCTTGGTAATAATGACCATAATATAATTAAATTTAACATCCCTGTGGTGGGGAAAACACCACAGCAGCTCAACACTGTAGCATTTAATTTCAGAAAGGGGGACTGCACAAAAACGAGGAAGTTAGTTAAACAGAAATTAAAAGGTACAATGCCAAAAGTGAAATCCCTGCAAGCTGAATGGAAACTTTTTAAAGACACCATAATAGAGGCTCAACTTAAATGTATATCCCAAATTAAAAAACATAGTAAGAGAACCAAGAGTGCCACCGTGGCTAAACAACCAAGTAAAAGAAGCAGTGAGAGGCAAAAAGGCATCCTTTAAAAAGTGGAAGTTTAATCCTAGTAAAGAAAATAGAAAGAAGCATAAACTCTGGCAAATAAAGTGTAAAAATATAATTAGGAAGGCCAAAAAGGAATTTGAAGACCAGCTAGCCAAAGACTCAAAAAATAATAGACATTTTTTTTTAAGTATATCAGAAGCAGGAAGCCTGCTAAACAACCAGTGGGGCCACTGGACGATCGAGGTGCTAAAGGAGCACTCAAGGATGATAAGGCTGTTGCTGAGAAACTAAATGAATTTTTTGCATTGGTCTTCTTGGCTGAAAATGTGAGGGAGATTCCCAAACCTGAACCATTCTTTTTAGGTGACAAATCTGAAGAACTGTCCCAGATTGAGGTGTCATTAGAGGAGGTTTGGGAACAAATTGATAAACTAAACAGTAATAAGTCACCAGGACCAGATGGTATTCACCCAAGAGTTCTGAAGGAACTCAAATGTGAAATTGCAGAACTACTAACTATGTGGTTTGTAACCTATCATTTAAATCAGCTTCTGTACCAAATGACTGGAGGATAGCTAATGTGATGCCAATTTTTAAAAAGGGCTCCACAGGTGATCCCGGCAATTACAGGTTGGTAAGCTTGACTTCAGTACTGGGAAAACTGGTTGAAACTATAGTCAAGAACAAAATTGTCAGACACATAGATGAACATAATTTATTGGGGAAGAGCCAACATGGTTTTTGTAAAGGGAAATCGTGCCTCACCAATCTTCTAGACTTCTTTAAGAGGGTCAACAAGCATGTGGACAAGGGGAATCCAGTGGATATAGTGTATTTAGAATTTCAGAAAGCCTTTGACAAGGTCCCTCACCAAAGGCTCTTAAGCAGAGTAAGCTGTCATAGGATAAGAAGGAAGGTCCTCTCCTGGATCAGTAAAAGATAGGAAACAAAGAATAGGAATAAATGGTCAGTTTTCAGAATGGAGAGAGGCAAATAGTGGTGTCCCCCAGAGGTCTGCACTGGGACAAGTCCTATTCAACATATTCATAAATGATCTGGAAAAAGGGGTAAACAGTGAGGTGGCAAAATTTTCAGATGATACAAAACTACTCAAGATAGATAAGTCCGAAGCAGACTGCGAAGAGCTATGAAAGAATCTCTCAAAATTAGGTGACTGGGCAACAAAATGGCAAATGAAATTTAATGCTGATAAATGCAAAGTAATGCACATTATAAAACATAATCCCAACTATACATACAAAATGATGGGGTCTATATTTGCTGTTACAACTCAAGAAAGTGATCTTGGAGTCATTGTGGATAGTTCTCTGAAAACATACACTCAATGTGCAGTGGCAGTCAAAAAAAGTGAACAGAATGTTGGGAATCCTTAAGAAAGGGATAGATAATAAGACAGAAAATATTATATTGCCTCTCCATATAAATTCATGGTACGCCCCATCTTGAATACTGCTGTGATAAATGAAGGGGGAGGTGGGGTAACTCCCTTTTATGGACACCCAGCCAGCCAGTTAGCTGTAAAATCCTTCTTGGTGGCTGTTCTCTGCTTTTTTTTTTACCTGTAAAAGGTTAACAAAGTTCCCCAGGTAAAGGAAAAGGAGTGGGCACCTGACCAAAAGAGCCAATGGGAAGGCTAGAACTTTTAAAATGGGAAAAAAACTTCCCATGTCTGTTGTTTTCCGGAGAAGGAGACACGGAGCAGCAATGCTATAAGCAGGAATGCTGTGTAAGGCTTGAACCAGGTATAAAAATTCATCTTCCATACCTAGAAAAAAATAATTGGACAGAAAATGTTTAAATAGACGCAATCAGGTTTATTTCTTTATTTTGGCTTGTGGATCTCCTCTGTGCTAAACCCCAGGTGCTTTTGTTTGCTTGTAACTTTTAAGCTGGACCCCAAGAAAGCTATTCTTGGTACTTAAATTTTGGAATTGCTCTTTTAAAATCTAGCAAAAGCCTAAGTTCCAGATGTATTTTCTTCCTTTTTGTTTCTAATAAAATTTACCTGGTTTAAGGACAGGATTTGATTTTTGGTGTCCTAAGAGGTTTGTGCATGTTGTTTGATTAGCTGGTAGCAACAGCTAATTTCCTTTGTTTTCTTTCTCAGCTCTTCCCTGGAGGGGGGTGAAAGGGCTTGAGGGTACCCCACAGGGAGGAATTCCCAAGTGCCCCTTCCTGGGTTCAAAGGGGGTTTTTGCATTTGGGTGGTGGCAGCGTTTACCAAGCCAAGGTCAGAGAAAAGCTGTAATCTTGGGAGTGTAATGCAAGCCTTGAGTGGCAAGTATTAGTTTTTAAAATCCTTGCGGGCCCCCACTTTCTGCACTCAAAGTGCCAGAGTGGGGATTCGGCCTTGACAACTGCGTGCAGATGTGGTCACCCCATCTCAAAAAAGATACATTGGAATTGGAAAAGGTTCAGAAAAGGGGAACAAAAACGATTAGGGGTATGGAACGGCTTCCATATGAGGAGAGATTAATAAGACTGGGACTTTTCAGCTTGGAAAAGAGATGACTTGGGGGGGATATGATAGAGGTCTATAAAATCATGACTGGTGCAGAGAAGGTAAATAAGAAAGTGTTGTTTTACTCCGTCTCATAACACAAGAACTAGGGGTCAGCAAATGAAATTTATAGGTAGCAGGTTTAAAACAAACAAAAGGAAGTATTTCTTCACACAACGCACAGTCAACCTGTGGAACTCCTTGCCAGAGGATGTTGTGAAGGCCAAGACTATAACAGGGTTCAAAAAAAGAACTAGATAAATTCATGGAGGATAGTTCAATCAATGGTTATTAGCCAGGATGGTCAGGGATGGTGTCCCTAGCCTCTGTTTTCCAGAAGCTGGGAATGGGCGACAGAGGATGGATCACTTGATGATTACCAGTTCTGTTCATTCCCTCTGGGGCACCTGGCATTGACCCCTGTCAGAAGACAGGATACTGGGCTAGATGGACCTTTGGTCTGACCCATTATGGCTGTTCTTGTGTTCTTAATGTGTTACAGATTAATCAGTCTGATTCTATTTCATATCAAATGGGAATTATTGTTAATTGATGAATTATATAAACCTTGCATCTTTACAAAGGGTGAATCCTCTAATCAAGACAATTTACATGCTGAAGCCTGGTCAGTAAGATGGGCACAAAAAGTAGAAAGGCTTGGTAGGGGCTGTTTGTTTGGGGGTGAGAGGATGCAAAGGTTGAACAGGAAAAGTGGAGCTGAAATTACATAGTATAGCTTTTGAATACAATCCTGGATGAATTTGAGGACCGATTCTTGGGAATGTCACTTTGGGCATGGGTGTCTGGTCTGATAACCCAGGCACATGAAAAGAACTCAAAGGTATAATAGGGCCATGAGAAGTAAAGACATGAGAAAACCCAGAAGAATTGTGAGGCTGTGCACAGTCAAAAGGGTCAGAGGGAAGAAAAGGGGATAGTGCTTTCTAGATGTGTAAGGCTGTACCTTTACTACAACTGAACCAAGATGGGTCTGTCTAGCTTAACTCTTAACACCAGCTATGTTATGCTTACTGCTTATTTCATTTTGAATCTGATTTATTTTAATCTCTACTTTTAAAAATCCAAACTATATTAGCCCCTTTGAGTCCTAGGTAAAATGTGCTGAAGTCAAGTGGGTATACATCGTTGAAATGCAGACAACATTCTGACCTTTTCTGAGAGGCAGTTTGGGAAAAAACAATACTTCTATCCCAGAGCATTAATTTGAGGCAGCCCCCTAAGAAGTGCTATCCAAACACCAGTTGTGATTACTTGGAGAATAAGGAAAGCCAGTGGATTATGATTAGCAGGGATAGTGATCGGAAGGTCACATTGTGTCACTGATACTCCACTTTAATGAAGTTTAATGTTTCTTTTGTAATATTTTGACATATAAACAGCAAATAGAAAACATAAAGCTCTCTTACAGGCTTCTCAAAATTCTTGCTTATTCAGCTAGCTCCAGGCATTAGTTTTTTTACCATCCCACTGCTCTTCATAGATACACACTGATCAAACTGTTTACTAGCTATACATGTCTCTCCTACTCTTAAATATATATGCTGCACAAGCCAGAATGTTTAGTATCTGACAGATCTTCAGAGAAGAGTTTGGTAGAAACAGAACTGCCTGTCCAGTTTTATTTGATTCTTCTGACAACCCTAGCAAAACATTTATTTTAAAATTATAAATTCAATTAAATGTTTCTTTTGATATAGACAAAAAGTCTCATGTGAATATGAATTGGTATGAATATTAATTACAAGAACAGTTGTTTACCAGGAGAAGAAAGGGTTGGGCTTCCTTATTAAAGTGACGTTCAATGTTTGAGCCTACACTTGGTCAATACAAAAAAAAGTGTAATATATTTTAAATGTTTTTCTTGATCCTGAAAACTAAAAACAAATACAGAAAACCCCCACCACCAACCTAAACATTCTAAATAGAGAATCCTAAGGTTATGTTACCCATCTCCCTTTCCCCCCCAGTATTTCCTGCAAAGGCAATGATATAGGAGAGGAATAAAAACTACTGCTTCTGTCCAAAATGTGTTGGGAGGAAGGTAGGCTGTGGCAACATGGATTCTTTGCCTACCCAGTTCATTCCATGAAAGCTTATTCATATGAACAGGGTTCCATGGGCTTTGGGGCAGGAGGAAAGAGTGGTAGATTGTGCAAGCCATGTAGCCAGGAAAAGGTTGTTCTTCATATTATCATTCCTCTGGAAATACTGAAAGGCTTCCCTAAAATGATGCTGTCACTGTCAAGATATATTTATACCAGCGCCCATCTATGTACCCTTGAAAACCACCGGACAGGATTTGGGACCTGTGAGGGAGGAGGGACAGCCATGCTGACTTAGATGAATGGTGTGGTCTCTGGAGGTAATGAAGAGAGCCTGGGCTTCTAACCATACCCCAGAATCTTCAGAGAAACCTCATGGATCTTGAGAATCTGCAGATTATTATTACAGTTATAATTCCAGCTGGCTCCCAGGGTGGCAAACTCTGCCCCTGATCTCTGATCTCATGCTGCGGCAAACTTGATGGCATCAACGCTACAGAAATTTCAGTTTAACTTTTGCCCCTTCTGCAGGCTTTCTATGTTATGTCATGTTCTGGAGCCTTGCTTCTCATCCTGCCAACCTTTAATTTTGTAATCTGGGCATGCAGATGAGAGGTGACAGAAGCATATGTCATGTCTTCCCTCCAATTTTCCTTTGGGGTAATATTCAAATTATTTAGTATTCAAAATTTCAGTACTCTGCTTGCTTAGTACAATCGAGGAGAGAGGAATAAAGCTGTGAGAAGATTTTCAATGCTGGCATATCTGGTAAGTGTTTCTAAGTGTTAGCAAAATATATTGATTTTTGCAGTGACTTTTTCATTGAAGAGGTAGGTAGTTTTTGGAAGTGAGAATTGCTTTTGCTGCAGTAATGGCAGATATTCACTCTGGATCAAATTTGCAAATCCTTGTAAAAATATTCTAGAGGAGGAGAGACTATGTGAATACTTCTGAAGCAAAAATTGGTTAGTCTCCTCCAGCTTTAGTCAGGCAGATCACAGGAATGTGTGTCAGGATGTAGTTATCCTGTGGTTACATGCATACTGAGAAGCCAAAATAAAATTGTTTACATCAACCTTGCTAATGTAACTTTATGTAAAATTGTCAAATGTGGCCAGTTCTTCAAGTATCATTTGCAGTCCAGCATCTGGATGTTTATAGAAATGTAGTATTTTTTTAAAAAAAAAAGGGGGGGGGGCATAACTGTTTCAAGCCGATAGACTCTACCTTTGTACAACCTGGGATGTCTTCCACCCAGATTCCTGGCCCTCAGAAAGGAATCCAACCCCTTCCACAGGAGCCTACTACTTATAGTTGCCTGGTTAACACTGATCTAACTAGTGTGGGTTCACCCTTTTGTTGAAACCTTTCATAGCATGTTTTTTGAACAAATAATACTTTCTGTTTAGGAGAGACTAGCAGCTGCAGCCTGAAGGGGGCTACTTTGTCTCCTTTTATATTATAGATACATATAATGTTAAAACTATAACAGCTGTGGGCCCCACCTCCTTTTCTTACAGCTGACTAAGTAGTCTTGGTTTCTATTATGTTTTTCCCTTTCGTATTCCATCAGGAATGGCACATTTTCCTAGGATCCTAGTAGCATATGACCATTACACATAACATAATCTCTAATTGATATGGACTGCCACAGTAATCCACATCTATGCTATATAAAAGCTAGAGTACTGCAGTGCACTGTCTCTTAAAAGCACCCAGAAAGCTAATGCTTTGTCACTTTTGCCCTTGTTTTGCTCTCTACCCTGTATCCATCTATTTTGCTGGTGACATTAAGCAGATATTGCTGCTTCCAGTTTCATTACAATGTTGCCCTGCTAATGCTGGGTCAGCAGGGATCCTCCCTCTGTTTTTCTTTTATCTGGTTGAAAAATTGAATTAGTGTTGACTAGTGTGGGTCAAAGTGTTTATCTAGTCTGTGTTTTGTGTAATGCCCTGGCTTTGCATCACTAACACTTAAGGCTAAATACAGTAAAAAGTTGCCCTGAAACATATGTGAACATTCAGTGTATAATCACCACCACAATCACACTCTTCCTTTGATAACTTGGATATTTTAATAGTACTCACATAAATGTAAAATATTTACCTCCAAATGTTACTTTTTTATTAGGTTTAGGAAGCTTCACCAATAAATAAAGCTATTGGATAGAAAATTCCAATTGCTCACACCCAAAACCAATATTTTGGCAGTTCTCTACTCTTTTGGTTTTCCATAACCACCATCATTATTTTCAATAGTAGCTTCAGTTACTAACAAATTATTCCTCCTGTCAGCGGCAGTGTCAGTTACAGGAAAGTCCTACATTTTAATGAGGATTTAATTACTTTTTGAATCTCTCTGCACCAAAACTTGTAGGTTGTAAATATGGATGGATTTAGGGCAGATCCATGGTCCCCGTCGTGCAGAATTTCATCAGTGTTTTGATGCGGCAACATAAATGTCACAATTTCAGGTCTGGCAATGGGCTCTCACTTCATCTGTCCCTCTGTCATCTGTATTGGTGGGAAGCAGAGAGGTGCTGACCTAGTAAAGAAAACATAGTGTGACTGTTAAACGCTAACCAAACATGATCCACCTTGAAAATGTAAAAGCAGCAGTAAACACAAAGCTGGGAGCAGCTGGAAGCCCTGGGTGAGGGTATAAAACTACTGCACTATCCTGGGATCAAGAGAAGAGTTTCTTGAGATAAGTCTAAAGGAAACTGAAATATTACAGGTCCTTTTTCTAGGGTGACTGAACATATGGTGAAGAAGAATAAAAAAATTACAAGTTGAGTATGAAAAATCAAGCATGTACCTGTCATACTAGGATTCTGATCCTAGCAAAGGGGGAAGGGAATGAGTTTGGGAAACCCTTCAGCTCGAAAAGAAAAATCCCACCAAAAGTAGAACTACATGTGTCAGCTAACATCATGACCATTCTTCTGTTTTATCCCCACCTGTCCGCCCTTGATCCTCACTTTATTTTTACCCTTTCAAATGGTAAGCACTTTGGAGCAAGAAATGTTGTCTTATGATTTTGGAAAGCACACAGCACATACTCTGTACTCCTCCAATATTTGTTCTACTCTCCTAAGTGGGAAGTCTATTAGTCTCCCAAGAGAGAGCTTACTGCGCTATCCTGCAGTATCTTTATTGTTGAAAGTCTTGTGCAAAGATAGGGGTCTTAAACTGGACTCTAAATGTGGCAAGGCTAAGGCTTGTCTTGATCTCCAATGGCTGAGAATTCTGTAGCTGATAGCCTTCCATTGTGAATGCCCAGCCCCAAAGGGAGCGAACATGTTAGGATGAGTCGCGGTAAGAGGTGGTGAATGATAGGGTCCTAAACCACTGAGTGCTTTAAGGAACAGAGCACAGTCTTTGAAATTGGTCTGGAATTGGATAGGGAGACAGTGTAGAATATGAACCACCACTGAAATATACTTGTTGGTCTCTTATTGAGGAGGATGGCCAATGTGTGTGTTGACCCAATGGCAACTTTAATCCATTCTGGTATACTGAGGGTGGATAAAAAATGGTTTTAAAAAGGATTCTTTTAAATTTTAAATAGGTGGTTTTTTTTAGAATTAACCTATTTAAATTAAATTTAAAATTGACAACCTATGTTAAAGCCTACACTTTTATTTTTATTTATAGATAGATAGATAGTGCTGTTTGCCAGAAGTTGGGAATGAGTGACAGGGGATGGATCACTTGATGATTACCTGTTTTTTCATTCCCTCTGGGGCATCTGGCATTGGCTACTGTCGGAAGACAGGATACTGGGCTAGATGGACCTTTGGTCTGGCCCAGTCTGGCCATTCTTATGTTCTTATATTAAAATCATTTAAATTAAATATAAAAAATATTAAGCAGTACATGTTTCTTGCCAAGTTTCATCCAAAGCCAAACCACTGAACTGGTGAAGTCCACTGGCTAAGCACCTGGAACCAGAGCTGGTTGAAATGCTACAGCAGTTTTTGACAGCAGTAACCTCTTCTGCAGGTGCAGAGAGAGAATTTTTTCTTCATTTCAGTGTATTCAACTAGTTCAGTTCAATGACTAGTTCATTCAAAGTTAAGAAACTAATGGGAGTTGAAAAAGCAGGAAAGCTTGTTTTCTTCTTCCAGTCTGTGACTAAAAACTAGGTGTGAGAGGATGAGATCTGCCACTCTAAAATCTTGAAGGACATGGTGACCAGAAACAACCAGTTAAATTCACTAATTATAAATAATACTTCCTTTGTTTAATAACTGTTTTGCGTTTAAAACTTATTTTTGTTCCATTTTTTTTCTTGTCTAGCACATTTAGGTAGTTTTATTTTAATAATAATAATAATAAATTTAAAAAGCTATCTTTGTGCATTGTTAATTGATTTGAATATCTGTCCAAATAGATAATTTGTGTTAAGATAAGTAAAAAAGAATTAATCCTCTAGTAAACAAGAAATGCATCATTCACCATTTTCTAACATAATGGAAAAAAATTGAGACTTGTAAATTAAGCTATATATAAGGCCTACTTGAATTGCAGTATGATCTTCAAATAATTACAGCTGAGTTAGAGACAAGATGTGGAAAATTGCGGAAAAGTAATAATGGACCTTTTATTAATAGTGGTAATTTGGAAAAGCCATAGTAGTTCTTTTTGCTTAACAAAAATTTGTTGGAATGATATAAACGCTCAAGTACTATGTTATGCCTGCTAACTTTTTGGATAACCAGACATTTTTGCTGCAACTATATTACATTCATTTTTAAAAAAAAGTGACCAGTACAATATAAAATTCAGAAGACTAAAAGTCTTAACACAAGTGCCGTAGAAATCAAGCCCAGTCATGTTAGCCTTGTACATTTTACAAGCACTGAATGTTAGTGCAGTACTAATTGCATGCTCAAAATATATGCAAAATTGTGGACTGTGCAAAGTAAGCTAATTAAGATCAAAATTGCGGAGGAAAATTAATAGTGCAGGATCTGCAATTTCAGCAATATCGTGAATGAAGTAGTGCCTTAGCTACATAGTCAGGGCCGGCGCAACCCATTAGGCGACCTAGGCGGTCGCCTAGGGCACGGCTATTTTGGGGGCGCCGGCGCCGCGGCCGCCCGTAGAAATTTTGGGGTGGGACCTTCCGCCGCCGCTGTTGGGGGCGGGATTTCGGGGGCAGGACCTTCCGCCGCCTAGGGCGCCGGCAAAGCTGGCGCCACTACTGTACATAGTTATTTAAATAAATGTATATAGATATAGTATACCCTCCTGGTTAACAAAAAGAAACACCAAACTAAGTGCAAAGGCTACATTTAGTTGTAAATCAAAATGTTTTAATGGTTATCAACCTTTCTTTAGGAAAATAACAAAAAAGTACTAGACATATTAAAATCAATTATTGAAAGCAAGGTTTCCTGCTTGCTGATTTAAATCATAATTAAAATCAGTGATTTATATCATAGAATAGAATCATAGAATATCAGGGGTGAAAGGGACCTCAGGAGGTCATCTAGTCCAACTCCCTGCCCAAAGCAGGGCCAATCCCCAACTAAATCATCCCAGCCAGGGCTTTGTCAAGCCGGGCCTTAAAAACCTCTAAGGAAGGAGATTCCACCACCTCCCTAGATAACCCATTCCAGTGCTTCACCACCCTCCTAGTGAAAAAGTTTTTCCTAATATCCAACCTAAACCTCCCCCACTGCAACTTGAGACCATTACTCCTTGTTCTGTCATCTGCCACCACTGAGAACAGTCTAGATCCATCCTCTCTGGAACCCCCTTTCAGGTAGTTGAAAGCAGCAGAATCCCCCCTCATTCTTCTCTTCTGCAGACTAAATAATCCCAGTTCCCTCAGCCTCTCCTCATAAATCATGTGCTCCAACCCCCTAATCATTTTTGTTGCCCTCTGCTGTTCTCTTTCCAATTTTTCCACATCCTTCTTGTAGTGTGGGACCCAAAACTGGACACAGTACTCCAGATGAGGCCTCACCAATACCGAAGAGAGGGGAACGATCACATCCCTCGATCTGCTGGCAATGCTCCTACTTATACAGCCCAAAATGCCATTAGCCTTCTTGGCAACAAGGGCACACTGTTGACTCATATCCAGCTTCTCGTCCACTGTAACCCCTAGGTCCTTTTCTGCAGAACTGCTGCCTAGCCATTCGGTCCCTAGTCTGTAGCAGTGCATGGGATTCTTCCGTCCTAAGTGCAGGACTCTGCACTTGTCCTTGTTGAACCTCATCAGATTTCTTTTGGCCCAATCCTCTAATTTGTCTAGGTCCCTCTGTATCCTATCCCTACCCTCCAGTGTATCTACCACTCCTCCCAGTTTAGTGTCATCTGCAAACTTGCTGAGGGTGCAATCCACGCCATCCTCTAGATCATTAATGAAGATATTGAACAAAACCAGCCTCAGGACTGACCCTTGGGGCACTCTGCTTGATACCGGCTGCCAACTAGACATGGAGCCATTGATCACTATCTGTTGAGCCCAATGATCTAGCCAGCTTTCTATCCACCTTATAGTCCATTCATCCAGCCCATACTTCTTTAACTTGCCGGCAAGAATACTGTGGGAGACCGTATCAAAAGCTTTGCTAAAGTCAAGGAATAACATGTCCACTGCTTTCCCCTCATCCACAGAGCCAGTTATCTCATCATAGAAGGCGATTAGGTTAGTCAGGCATGACTTGCCCTTGGTGAATCCATGCTGACTGTTCCTGATCACTTTCCTAAGAACATAAGAATGGCCATACTGGGTCAGACCAAAGGTCCATCCAGCCCAGTATCCTGTCTGCCGACAGTGGCCAATGCCAGGTGCCCCAGAGGGAGTGAACCTAACAGGTAATCCTACCATCCATCTCCACCCTCTGACAAACAGAGGCTAGGTACACCATTCCTTACCCATCCTGGCTAATAGCCATTAATGGACTTAACCTCCATGAATGTATCTAGTTCTCTTTTATACCCTCTTATAGTCCTAGCCTTCACAACCTCCTCAGGCAACGAGTTCCACAGGTTGACTGTGCACTGTGTGAAGAAGAACTTCCTTTTATTTATTTTAAACCTGCTGCCTATTAATTTCATTTGATGGCCCCTGATATTATGTTTTGATATTATGGGAACAAATAAATAACTTTTCCTTGTTCACTTTCTCCACACCACTCATGATTTTATATACCTCTATCATATCCCCCCTTAGGGCATGGCTACACTTGCAGATGTAGAGCACTTTGAGTTAAACCAGCCTTCGTAGAGCGCAGTAGGGAAAGCGCTGCAATCTGTCCACACTGACAGCTGCAAGCGCACTGGCGTGGACACATTAGCACCTCTTGCAATGGCTACAGAGAGCAGTACATTGTGGTAGCTATCCCAGCATGCAAGTGGCTGCAATGTGCTTTTCAAAAGGGTGGGGTGGAGTGTGACAGGGAGTGTGTTGTGTGTATGTGGGGGGAGAGAGAGTGGGTTTTGGGGGGGG
>QXTE01000003.1:14226672-14392454 GCA_003942145.1 Platysternon megacephalum
GTGGACACATTAGCACCTCTTGCAATGGCTACAGAGAGCAGTACATTGTGGTAGCTATCCCAGCATGCAAGTGGCTGCAATGTGCTTTTCAAATGGGTGGGGTGGAGTGTGACAGGGAGTGTGTTGTGTGTATGTGGGGGGAGAGAGAGTGGGTTTGGGGGGGGGCTGAGAGCATGTCAGCATGCTGTCTTGTAAGTTCAGACAGCAGCAGACACCCCCCCCCCGCCACCTCTCTCTCACACACACAGCATTCCACAGTAATGGTTGCTTTGTCTCGGAGCAGATAAGCAGTCGGCTGTCAGAAACGGAGCTTTCAAAGGGCATATCCGCATTCCTGCAGTGATTCCAAAACAATGACCAGAGTGGCCACTTGACTTAAGGGGATTATGGGACGTTTCCGGAGGCTGATCAGAGCGCAGTAATGCAACACCTCATTCACACTGATGCCCAGGCGTTTCAGCCAAGGCGCACCAAGCGTTAATCTTCTTGCCGAGGTGGAGTACCAGGAGCGCTCTAGCCCTGGAGTCAGAGCGCTCTACGTGCCTTGCCAGTGTGGACGGGTAGTGAGCTAGGGTGCCCGGGGCTGCTTTAATGCGCTCTAACTCGCAAGTGTAGCCAAGCCCTTAGTCTCCTCTTTTCCAAGCTGAAAAGTCCTAGCCTCTTTAATCTCTCCTCATATGGGACCCGTTCCAAACCCCTAATCATTTTAGTTGCCCTTCTCTGAACCTTTTCTAATGCCAGTATATCTTTTTTGAGATGAGGAGACCACATCTGTACACAGTATTCAAGATGTGGGCGTACCATAGATTTATATAAGGGCAATAAGATATTCTCCATCTTATTCTCTATCCCTTTTTTAATGATTCCTAACATCCTGTTTGCTTTTTTGACTGCCGCTGCACACTGTGTGGACATCTTCAGAGAACTATCCACGATGACTCCAAGATCTCTTTCCTGATTAGCTGTAGCTAAATTAGCCCCCATCGTATTGTATGTATATCTCTCCTCGAAGTGCTTCAAAATTGATTGCTTGAGGACTACATTAGCCCTTTTCCAGTCATCCGGGACCTCCCCCGATAGCCATGAGTTTTCAAAGATAATGGCCAATGGCTCTGCAATCACATCAGCCAACTCCTTTAGCACCCTCGGATGCAGTGCATCTGGCCCCATGGACTTGTGCTCATCCAACTTTTCTACATAGTCCTGAACCACTTCTTTCTCCATAGAGGGCTAGTCACCTCCTCCCCATACTGTGCTGCCCAGTGCAGTAGTCTGGGAGCTGACCTTGTTCGTGAAGACAGAGGCAAAAAAAGCATTGAGTACATTAGCTTTTTCCACATCCTCTGTCACTAGGTTGTCTCCCCCATTCAGTAAGGGGCCCACACTTTCCCTGACCACCTTCTTGTTGCTAACATACTTGTAGAAACCCTTCTTGTTACTCTTAACATCCCTTGCTAGCTGCAACTCCAATTGTGATTTGGCCTTCCTAATTTCACTCCTGCACGCCTGAGCAATATTTTTATACTCCTCCCATATCATTTGTCCAAGCTTCCACTTCTTGTAAGCTTCTTTTTTGTGTTTAAGATCAGCAAGGATTTCACTGTTAAGCCAAGGTGGTCACCTGCCATATTTACTATTCTTTCTACACATCGGGATGGTTTGTTCCTGCAATCTCAATAAGGATTCTTTAAAATACAGTCGGCTCTCCTGGACTCCTTTCCCCCTCATGTTATTCTCCCAGGGGATCCTGCCAATCAGTTCCCTGATGGAGTCAAAGTCTGCTTTTCTGAAGTCCAGGGTCCGTATTCTGCTGCTCTCCTTTCTTCCTTTTGTCAGGATCCTTAACTCGACCATCTCATGGTCACTGCCTCCCAGGTTCCCATCCACTTTTGCTTCCCCTACTAATTCTTCTCTGTTTGTGAGCAGCAGGTCAAGAAGAGCTATGCCCCTAGTTGGTTCCTCCATCACTTGCGCCAGGAAATTGTCCCCTACACTTTCCAAAAACTTCCTGGATTGTCTGTGCACCGCTGTATTGCTCTCCCAGCAGATATCAGGGTGCTTGAAGTCCCCCATGAGCAGGGCCGGCTCTAGGTTTTTTGCTGCCCCAAGCAAACATTTTTTTGGCTGTCCCCCACCCCAGCCTTGGGCTCGCGCCCCCCCCACCAGTGCGCCCCCCCCCCGCACCCTCTGCCGCCCCAGCCCTGGGCTCCCCCCCACCAGTGCTGACTCCGCCCGCTCCCCCCTCGCCTCCAGCTGGTCCGGCGTTGGCAGGGTTGGGGTAAGCAGCGGGGCTGAGGAGCTGGGGCAGGGTAGCCCCAGAGGGAGCGGAGCCCCAGAGAGCGGGACGCGGGCCCCGCATGGCAGCGCCCCGCCCTCTATGGCCCCGTTGCTGCTTCTGGCCGCCCTGCCGCAGTCCCTGGGCAGCTCAGGCCGCTTCGCCCAGCCCCGGCTGCGGCGCTGGGGGGCGGCTGCCCTGCGGCACCTGCATGCAGTCCCGTGTGCCCCGTGGGGCGGCCCCCAGCCCGAGTGTCCCCCACTCGGAGCCTGCCCGGCCCAGCGACAAGGTGCGGGCGCTGCTCCCCCGCGGCACGAACTGCAGCGGCCCCAGGGCGCCCCCTGCCCACGACGCGCTGCTGCTGCCAGGGCCGGCTCTAGGCTTTTGCAAAAAAAAAAAAAAAAAAAAAAGGATGGCTGGAATGCTGCCCCTGAAAATGTGCCGCCCCAAGCATGTGCTTGGTTTGCTGGTGCCTAGAGCCGGCCCTACCCATGAGAACCAGGGCCTGNTTTACTATTCTTTCTACACATCGGGATGGTTTGTTCCTGCAATCTCAATAAGGATTCTTTAAAATACAGTCGGCTCTCCTGGACTCCTTTCCCCCTCATGTTATTCTCCCAGGGGATCCTGCCAATCAGTTCCCTGATGGAGTCAAAGTCTGCTTTTCTGAAGTCCAGGGTCCGTATTCTGCTGCTCTCCTTTCTTCCTTTTGTCAGGATCCTTAACTCGACCATCTCATGGTCACTGCCTCCCAGGTTCCCATCCACTTTTGCTTCCCCTACTAATTCTTCTCTGTTTGTGAGCAGCAGGTCAAGAAGAGCTATGCCCCTAGTTGGTTCCTCCATCACTTGCGCCAGGAAATTGTCCCCTACACTTTCCAAAAACTTCCTGGATTGTCTGTGCANCACTTCTAAACTTAATCCAGAGACTCTCAGGTTTTTCTGCAGTTTCATACTGAAGCTCTTTAATTTATCTTTAATATCGCTTTAATTTAAATCAATCCACCCTGTGTATAATACTTTTCAGTAATCTAGGCTGGATGTGGCAAATACTGTGGATGGGTCTGTATCTTAAAGGAAAGGCACCTGACTCTCTCTTTGGCATTTCTGGCTACTGCTGTCTGAACATCCATGAGCAGTTAAGGTCCAATATGGCTCCCAAGACTGCACTACTCTGACAATCCGAGGACCAATGCCCTCAGTATAGGTTGAAGTCATTGCTGTAGCCAGTTTTTTTAAAGTGCTTCCCACGAGCACTACCTCTGTTTGATTATGAGCCAGCTGCTTTTCATCCAGTTACTTATTTCTCTCAGACACTGCGATGGTAGGCTGTCTACCTTTGTTGTGAATGAAAGGGAGTTGGAGCTCATCTGCATACTGTTGTCACTGAAGCCTTAACATTTTGTATTGGGGGAATACACACATCGAATAGAAGCAGGGGTAGATAAAAGCCTACAGAACTCCATGTGATAAAGTTGCCTGGAAAGAGAAGCAGCTATCCTACCCTCGGGTTTTGGAGAGGGTGCTCTGTTGGTTTTCAGTTTATCAGCTTGATTGTATTTTCTAAGATATGGCAAAGTTGTCTAGCGCCCTTTTGTTGTCTATAAATTGTATGAAATGGGTGCAACTACCCATGCCAGGCTATGAAGGTGAGTCATTGGCACCTTGTGATCAACCCTCAAAAACCGTGGATATATCTAACAGAATTAGCATGACATTTGCCTACTATCTATGGCTGTATGGTCATCTGTCAACACATGGAAAGAGTGTAAGATATTGGTGGTGATCAAGTGCTGCTTGAATAAACTAGCCACCACTCCCTGCATAGGCTTCTCCTAGAAGAGGAGGTTTGAGAAATAGTTTCTGTGTACCTTGAATATGATTGTAATCTTTCACCTGACAAAACTTTACAGAAGTAATTCTCATCCCCTACTGACCCCAAAACTGTCCCCCCATGTACACACTTGAATACTGTTTTCTTGGTTACTATTTTTATTTAGAATATATTTTAGCACTATGCTACTATGTTCTTTCAGGGGTTTTTAATTTGCTTTTTACATGTTGATGCTCTCATTTCATTATTGATGTTTGAAGTGATAATTAAGATTAGAAATTACCCAGATGCTAAAAAAAAACCCAGTAATTTTCTGTTTAGTAGTATGGGAGCTGTTGCATCTATTTTTAAAACCACCCACCAAAGTTATTAGGTTTTCTTCTGACTCGAAGCAAATAATATCTGTTGGAACAAAAATAATACTTCCTTAATGGGTTTATGGGGGGGACGGGACCCAAAACAAAACAAAAATCAGTCTTTTCCCGCCCCCCTTACAAAAAGTTCTTGGTAATTTAGTCAGGCAGTGAAACAGAAGAGGTCTCTTGAAAAAGAATTCCTAATGGGGGAGAGGGAGGGAAAGTAACTATTACCAAGAAGAAAATGAGAGGAAGTATAAATGAGTTTTATATATTGTCTATTTTTAATGTACATGTCAGATAAAGTGACCAAGAAAGGAAACTCATGTTGTTTTAATTATTTTTATGTTTATGTTGACATACAGTCTGAGTGGTGACAATATTCTGAGCTCTGTACAGGTTATAAACTAGACAGGGTTCCTGATCCAAGTAGTCCACAGTGTAATGAAACTGACATAACATGAAGGTCCTGAACAAATTTTCAGAGGGAACAGACATTGGTCTGAGGAAAATATTATTTAAATATGAGAGAGATTTGGATAAGGCCCATGAAATAGAAAACTTTTTTTTTCACTGTTCTATAAGATAGTGATCTATCAGAATTTGCTTAATATTTAATTGCTGTTATCTTTTAAAACAAAGTAAACCTGCAAGCTAGTAATAGGCAGATATAAAACGGATATATTTTTGTGTGACAGGCAGCAGGTTTAAAATACCTAGAGTTTGATTCTCTGCTATATCCAAGCTCTGCTCAGATGTAGTGGAGATAGGTGCTGCAGGGAGTGGCTGGGTGACTCGCTGATCCTCCCGGTCACTTGGCCCTATTATAAATTAAAGCTGTAGGAGGGCTTGGCTTGGCTCGGCTCTGCCCTCTCTCTGTACTACTCATGGTCTGCCTTTCCCCTGCAATGCCCCAACGCACCCTCTCCATCTGCTTTCACCAATGATGGAAGGAGCAGCTGGCTCAAGAGGTGGCGGACATTTCCTCTGCTAGTAAAAGTTCCCTAGGCACAAACTCTGGCTGCAGACTTTAGAACACTGAAGAATCTAGTCTCCCCGAAACCACAGTTCAAATCCCAAAGATTCATCCCTTGGCCCTTATAAAGGGTGATAAGTTGAGTTACATGTACTTACTGTGTGGAGATCTTTGATTCCATAAAAGCTAATATCTTGTCGTCTTTGTGTGGATGTGAGGGCAAGGCTTTTAGCTGGGTGCCCATAATCCATATTCAAGCACTTAAATAAGTGGTTTGATTTTTCAAAAGTGCTGAGCACCCAGCAGTTTCTTTTTAAGTCCGTGAGGGCCACAAAATGCTTTGCTCTTTTGAAATATTGGGCCATTTCTTTAAGTACCTAAATATGGATTTAAGGGCCTAACTTAGGCTGCCAGTTTGCATGCTAGTTTCCTGCTTGGCTTCCATCCTCCAAAAAACAAATGGCTGCCTTTCAGCAGTGTTTTATTTCTCAGTCTCTGAAGCATTTTGGGATGAAAAGTGCAATAAAAATGTACATTATTATTTTTAAAGTTTATTTTATTTATTATAGGATCAGATTGAAGAATTCAATAAACTTTAGTTTTCATTCCCTTTGTATCCACCTTTGAGATGTCACACAGATAAAGTCCCTTTATCCCTTAGCAAAGAAAATCCCCCTTCTTGCTCAGGTTAAACTGATTATGTGTCTACAGCAGGCATTTACACTGATCCCTAGTTAATTAAATAGGAATGAGATCATTTGGCTTCATTGTGATGATAGTAAGGCTGTCTTCTCTGGTTTATCAGATGCTGCACCTCCTTGTTCCTTTGCTCCCACAATTGTTTCCATTCCTGGTTTTTAATCACATCATACAATTATAGTTAAAACTAAAGCAGGCAGTAGATTAAAAGGCTTGAGGAGGAAAAAAACAGCTTTGCTTTGTGTATCTTTAAAACTTTTGAAAATAGTTTTGGTTCATCTAACACACCTGCCCTGAAAACAGTGGAAAGAAACTGACATGAGTATGTTTCCCTATAGGTCAAGTTTAGTTACATAAACCTGAAGACGTAAAAAAATTAAAACTCACTCACCCACTCTTATAAACGTTGGTAAGCTTTTTTTGCACCTGAAAGTAATATTCACTCTCTTCTCCTGCCACGTTGTTTTTGTTCACATTTGAATATGTAACTCCTGCAAGATTTTGTGAGGGTTTTAGCTAATATTTGTAATATGCTTTGAAGATGCAAAGCATCACATAAAATATTGAGTAGTAGTGTATGTAACTGAAGTTGTTGGTAGAATTTAGCATTATGTAGTGATTGTGATATCCCTGTGTTATGTAAATTTGTTTAAAACGAACACATTATAAAATACTTGTCTTAAAAATCATTTCTTTTGCTTACCTGTAATTTCAGATAATGGAGGACAGACTTTGGGAGGTGGAAATAACTGGCCTCTAAGAGGAAGAAAGTGGACGCTCTGGGAAGGAGGAGTGAGAGGAGTAGGATTTGTTGCAAGTCCTTTACTGAAACAGAGGGGAGTAGAAAGTCATGAACTGATCCACATCTCTGACTGGCTGCCGACTCTAGTAAATCTTGCTGGGGGACATATAAACAGCACTAAGCCTTTGGATGGCTTTGATGTGTGGAAAACTATCAGGTAACTTGCATTTCAAATAACTGTGTCAGAATCCTGCTAAGATAAGCAACAGCTTATCAGCAAGAGCAACAGACCTGAAATTGGGAGAAACAGAGACATATATTTGATCCTAAATAAGATTGAAAAAAAGTAATTTTCTAAATAAAAGGAGAGGTTTAAATCCATACACATTTTTCCTCCAGGAGGAGAACAGGAATGAAGAAAGCACCAGAAATGAAAGATGCCAGTAATGTTACTTAATGCATCTCTGTAAGGTGTGCTCAGATGCCATGATGACAGATGTGGCATGATAACCTGAATAGAATGGAAGAGAATAGATTAGTTACACATTTTTAACAATGAGGGTGATTAACAATTAGAACAAACTACCAATTGAAATGGTGGATTCTCCATCCGCTGGTGTCTTCAAATCAAGACTGGATGCCTTTCTGGACATTGCACTTTAGTCATAGACAAGGTATTGGTCTCAACACTGGGGTAACTGGGTGAAATTTAATGGCCTGTGATATACAGGAGGTCAGACAGGATGATAGAATTGTCCCTTCTGCCCTTAAACTCTATGAATATAGAATTAGCTCTTGCTAAATGTTTATTCAGTCCTTTGTTCTTCCAAAGATGCAATTCCCTGAGATTTATCCTACCACACATGGGTTATGGAGCTCTCAGAATCTGAGTTTCTGCATGTATTAAAAGTCCTTGGCACTTTTTGCAAGAGTAGTGGTTTTCCTGGTGACCTTGGTCTAAATTCCTTTATTCCTCCCTTCTACACTTTCATTGAAGCATGCTATGTGCTAGCTAGCTGCCTAAATTCCATTCCCTCCCTTCTAAGGAGTGGCTTCATTTCAGTGATATTTGAATATAGTTTTGAGTCACTTAAGGACCATTCAAGATGCTAGCTATATAGCAAGGTAAAATAGTGCTACAATTAAATCAGAGGCTGGACTTTCTAATTCCTACTTACCAAACATTGCAGATTTAATGCTTTGTATATTAGTTATTGTTTATAATGCTTAAAGTTTTTGGTCCAACTAGTAATTTTGGTAAAAGCCTTTCAGTATTATGGGGGACTCTGTGTGTGGGTATTGTATTTCAATAACAGAAATTATAAAACAGAAACTATATAGATGTCTCCCCAACAAATTGAGATTGTTAAAACTAAAGCTGAGCTCCTTTTCCTTTTAATACCTCCCCACTTCCCACATTTTGCAACTTTAACAGCCTACACCACCGAGATACAACATAGCCAGCTAACACACATTGAAACGTGTTAGTTTGCACCTTGGTGGTACTTTTCAGTCATGTTAAGCTAACATTCTAGAGCTAACATGACTGATAAATGCATCCCTTTTGCCCATCAAGACAAGGTCCTTGAGGTAGATTTGATACTGACATCAGCACTTGAGGCACATTTGCTCATCTTCAACATCTTTTTTGGTAAAAATCTAATTAATGCAACTGATCCTATTCTATTTGATATAGGTTCTTAAACTGTAGTCATCAATATGGTATCTGAGTGCATTCCAGTAGCGTGTTAAGCAATGTGACTACCACCTGTTACATGTGGTTCTGTCTCTTTCCCTCTCCCCAGGGGAAAAATTGTGTGGGCAGCATAGCTTTTTCGGTGGGGTTTTGTTTTAAACAAAACCCTACATTGTATATGTCAGATGGATAGGTCAAAAAAATGCACCTTGCACTTGGAGCAGAAGATGTGAAGGTTTATGATGGTCTTTAGTTTGAGTTTGCCAGTCTCAGATTGGCCTCCAAGAAGCTCTGCCATCTGCACAAATGAGCTTTAGCCTTATGGTTGAAGGTTTCATTGAGTCAAGAGTTCTGTTGTCTACCACTATTTTGATTCTGGAGCTTTAGGGAATCTTTTAGATATGCTGGCCCCAGGCCATTAAGGACTTTGAGGATAAGGCCCAAGACCTCACAATTGACTAGATATTCTATGGGAAACCAGTGTAGAAAGCGCAGGACAGGTCTGATGTGCTCACAGTAGCCTGTGTTGCTGAGGAGATGTGCTGCAGCATTCTGTACCCGCTGAAGTTTCCCAAGGGCTGATGGCTTCATGCCCAAGTATACTGCATTGCTGTACTCTACACAGAAGGTGAAAAAGTGTAATTGAGGCCAGGTCATTGTCTACTAGGACAGGATGAGTCTGCTAGCCAGCCAGAGCTAGTAGAAAGTGTGTGTTATAGCAAAACGACGAGACACTCTCGAGTCGTAGTCGTTCCTTAGATCCTCGTAAGGAGTTGATGTCTTTGAATGGCTCAGGTGTGTGTGTGTGTGTGTATATGTATATATATATATATATCTTCAACTAAAGGAGACTGCACTGTGGTTGCAAACTCTTGAAAGTGCTTTCCTCTGCCCATCAGTACTAGTGCTTCTCCCTTGCTTGGGTTCAGCTTTAATCAGCTGTTCCTCATCCCTGAGCAGATCTTGTCCAAATTCTGGGTTATCTTGGTGATATGGTCGCATATAGTGAAGGATAGGTAGAGCTGTGTGTCATCTGCATATTGCTGGCATTTGAACCCATGTCACCTTACCAGTTCACCTAGTGGCTACCTGTAATGTTTAATAGGACCTAGAGAGACCTGGTGACCCCAGATTATTTTAATTTTGCCAAATTGGAGGCCTCGTTCCCAATATGACTCTTCATAGAAGAAATTAATATAGTTTCTGTGAATTGTTAGACTGCCCAGTGGGTGACCTATGATAAAAAAAAGTTTAATTTCACATTTTCCTCAATGAATAGATCAAATTTCAAGATTGTAGCTCAAAAGATCAGTTGAATGTTGGATATCGGACAAAAAGGACTTTAATGACATCTAATAGAAAGTTCAAATCTGTTACTTTTTAGTGCTTAGTGGCCTATAATGGATGAAAATAGCTAGAATCTTTTTTTTAAAAAAAGGTAATTTGGAAAATGGAAATTAAGTGCCAGTCAGTTACTATATTACAAGTCAATGTGTGACAGTACAGTATAGGAGGGGTTCTCAGCCTTTTTCTTTCTGAGGCCCCCCAATATGTGATAAAACCTCCATGGCCCACCTGTGCCACTGCAACTGTTTTTCTGCATATAAAAGCCAGGGCAAGCATTACGGGGTAGCAAGCAGGGCGGTTGCCCAGGGCCCCACGCCACAGAGGGCCCGAAAAGCTAAATTGCTTAGGCTTCGGCTTCAGCCTCAGGTGATGGGGCCCAGGGCTTCAGCCCCATGTGGTGGGGGTTTGGCTTTCTACCCTGGGCCTCAGCAAGTCTAATGCCAACCCTGCTTGGCGGACCCTCTGAAACCTGCTCGCAGCCCCCGAGAGGGCCCCGGGCCCCTGGTTGAGAATCACTACAGTATAGTATGTTGGAAGATTAGCATATATTCTGTAATAGCGGTTAATCTTAAAAAGTAAACATTCTTAATCTGTAGACTTTGTCTACAACTGCTTGTGACATAGGAAAGAAAAGAATTTAAAATTACATTCTTAAATACGAAAAGTTATGTATGATCCCACAGACAAAATATTTGTTGGGAAAAGATTATCACAGTTAGTTGCACTGTGATACAAATTGAAGCTGAAGAAAATGATGTCTTAAGTGAAGCATGTCATAATATTTTTTCCAATATACATAAAAAAAAATTTAAGGAAGTGTGAGGAAATGTGATCGAGGAAAATACAATATGTGCAAGACATTAAAAAAAAAAAAAAAAGTCCTTAGTGACACCAGGTCATTACCAAAAACAAGACAAACAAATTTACTCTGGAAAACCTTGGACTTCTTCCCAAGGCTACTTTTTGCCTAGTTTAAATGAAACCCTGTTCCGTTAAAGTTCCTATACAAATGTTGTGTTCAAATTCACCAATAAACAATAACCTTTCACTATGCTTTAAAAATACACCATGGTTAAAAATACAGGGCCGTACTCTTGGCTGGCAGAAATTAGCCTTTGGTTTCTACAGACGTACATCAGTTTATATCAGCAGAGAATCTGCCCCATAGAATACAGTTCTGCTGTTTTTATATAAACAAAATTCCCTTTGAAGATAATCAGAGTTTTGCCTGCATTAAGAACACACAACTGAGCCGGTGGTGGAACACACTATAATAATCCCCACAAAAAAACCCTCTTCCTATAAGTGTAAGTGTGTGTGTGTGTGTAAGAGAGAGAGAGCATGCAACTTAATAGAACATTGTACCTTAAAAACAAATATCCCAAAGCCAGAGAATTCTAAGCTATGTTTATATTTTTAAAAAAAATCTAATCACTAGAAAATACCGAAATACAAAGATAAGGAGTCTCAGAGAACCTTAGTTGAGCCTTCATATCCTTGCTGTCTTGTGCACTCAATAAGTGTCCCTGACAAAAACTAGCAGCTGTATAACTTGCTGAAGCTGTCCTGTGAGGTGCTAAGCCACATAGCACTGGAGCTCTGTAACTGGGAAGTGTGATGGGGAGTCTGCCCCACACTGGTGGAGAAGGTGTTAAAATCAGCCCAGGGGAGGCTGCACAGCAGACAGCCAATCAGAGAGGAGCTGCAGTGAGCAGCCAATCAGGGCAGGGCAGGCCCATATATAAAGAGAGCTGCAGGGCAGAGGAGGCAGCTCCCTCTTGGGAGCCCAGGGAGAAGGACTTGGTCCCTGAAGGGTTGAGGGACAGAGCAATGCCGGGCTGAGTCAGGGGAGTGAGAGGGAGCTCCAACCTGACTGGCTGAAAGACTGAAGCCCTGATACAGGGGCAGAGAAGGTGATATGGCTACAGGGAAGTGGCCCAGGGAAACGGATGGCAAGGGTTGAAGGAGACGCAGCGTGTGGCTGCCACCTAGAGGGTCCCTGGGTCGGGACCTGGAGTAGTGGGTGGACCCGGGTCTTCCACCCCCTCGCCCCCACATGCCATGGAGGGGAATGGCCAGTGAAGGGCTGCAGTTTGCCACTGCGGCAAGTAGCTAGAAGCTTAGGCTTCAGTCGGCCACGGAGGCGAGTGGCTGGACAGAGGACTGCTGTTCCCCCGGGAGAGGGGGAGGAATGGAATGGGGCACAGCAACAGGGCTGTGTCCTGAAGAGGATGCCGCGATCCTTAAGGCAACACGGGTCCAGAGCAGAAGTGACGGTGGCGAGTCGCCTCCGGAGGAGGGCCCCCTGTGAAAAGACTGAGCTAATTCCCAGAACAACCAGCAGGAGGTGCCACGTTGGTGAGTCCCACCCCGTTATAGATGGGGTGACCGCTTTCTAGAGGTTTTAAGCCCTGTAGAAGTGGAGCTTAGGAGCCCCAACTGGCAGCCATCTCCTTGTGCAGATATCCACTTGCTTCCCCTAGGATGCTTCTTCCCTTTTTCCCCTTGTGCTGTAGCATTTCCCCCTGCTTCTGCAGCTGGTCACATTCCAAAAAGAGCTCCTAAGTCTTCCTGGACTGCTAGATTTCTGCTATTGTGTAAATAATGTGCATTGGTTATACACTCTCTCACTTTGTGGTGTATTTAGAATTATTTAAATAATACCAAAAGTTATTGAATGATTTCATAATCAATTAATAGTGCTGCAGAATTTAAATTAGGGACCCTTGGCACCTATAATTCTTCTTCGAAGGATGGTCCCTATGTGGATTCCGAACGTGGGTGTGTATGCGTGCCGTGTGCTGGAGCCAGAACTGTGCATAGTAGTATCCGTTGACCCGCACTTGAATCGACAGCATGGCGCGACTGAGGCTTTAAGACGCTGTTTGGGTTGATGCTGCTCCAGTTCCCTCTTACTGCTGCATGGCCAGAGTCGGAACCCCTCGGTGCTCTTAGCTCGCTAAGAGAGCTGCTCTTCATTTTTGCTGTGTATAGTTTCTAGTTAGATAGATGTCCATTAGTTTTTAGTAGTTAGTTTTCCTTGGACTTCTCTTCTTTGGGGGGTTTCTTTCTCCCCGGCCTGGGGACTATGCCCCGACAAGCCAGCTTCAAGAACTGTGCCTCGTACCCTCCCTCCTTTTCAGCGACGAACACACTTGTTGCCTTTACTGTCTTGGTGAAGCCCACATCGTCTCTCATTGCTCCATCTGCCACTTGTTTCCATCCCGGACTCAAGCAGTTTGTAAACTTCGCCTCTGCAAATATCTGGAGGAGGAGGTGGTGTGCTCACGTGCGCAACCAGACCCGGTTCCAATGGATCCGCCATAATGGCGCCCATCACTGGTGGTGAGCACTTCAATGGGCCTCTCCCATGCAGCACCGGCGGCACCACCGAAGCCCCACCGTATGCACAAGAAGTATGGGCACAGGCATGAGGGCAGCTCCCAATGGGGACTGCCTCTACACTCAGCATTACTTCCCTGAGCCATGTTAGGTCAGGCAAGAAGTTGTGCACAGTAGTGGATGCTCCTGCTCCCAAGAAGGCTCGTACGGAGCACTGCCCCAAACGCCATTGTACGCTGCTGGTTCTGTCTTCTGCTCTGACCTCCTCCTTCGCCGCCATTGATGCTGTCAGGACCTTCCAGCCTGACACGCCCAGTCCCGCGCACTCCAGGGTGCTTATCACCCCTGACGCCATTGACAGAGTTCATGCTGCCTTTCCCTGGCTCTCCTCCGCACTCTGCCTGTTCCGAGATTCCCCTCTCCAGAGGATAAGCCCCTTGTGCTCCATCCTTCTCCACCAGCTCTGGTGATGGACGAGCTCCTACTTCTACCGTTCTCTCAGACCTCATCTTGCACTTATGGTTCTGCCGGCACCGATGGCCCCTCTTATTCCGGACCCTTCTTCAGAATCTGAGTGGTTCTCTGACCTAGACACAACTTTCTCTCCTGCCCGGTCCTACAGCCCGGACTCTCAGCACTGGTCCTACCCACCGATGTGCAGACCCTTGGCTGACCCGTGGTTCCACTATCCACAGGCACTACCGTGGCCTGGCAATCCCCATGCCTGGCCCTATTGGCCCGCTTGGGGCCCCTACCACGATCGTGGGACGTACTGCCTGCATCACTGCTCATCTTCCACCCATTCTGCCACCTTACAAAAGGACCCTCTAGATGCTCCCGCTCTGTCTTGCCACCTGATGACCATGCCCAATACCAGAGCTTGCTCTGCCACATGGCTGCTGTGCTTAATCTCTCAGTGGAGGACATTCAGGACTCCCAGGCCAATTCCTGGACATTCTCCAGCCTCCGGGACCTTCCTGTACCACTTTGCCCATTCAGAACACCATCTTGCAGCCAGTTCAGGCTGTTTGGCACACGCCAGTCTCCTGTGCCCCTACGTCGAAGCGGACGGAATGCTGCTACTTTGTGCCCTCTAAGGGTATGGACTTTCTGTTTACCCACCCGCTGCCCAATTCCCTGGTAGTCCACATGGCCACTGAGCGCACCCATCAGCAGCACTTTAAATCTACCCCTCCTGACCATGCTCCCAAAAAGATGGACTTGCTGGGCCTCGCAATATTCGTCCGTGAGTCTACAATTCCTCATTGCCAGCTACCAGGCTATCCTTGCAAAGTATGATTTCCTGTCATATTCCAAGCTGATGGACTTTCGGGACTTTCTCCCTCTGGAAAAGCAGCAGGACTTTCAGCATCTGTGGGATGCAGGCAAGCTGGTGGCCAAGGTAGCTCTCCAAGCTGCCGTTGATGCTGCCAACACTGCTTCTTGCTCCTTGGCATCTGGAGTGTTGTTCTGTGGCAACTCTTGGCTTCAGTCTAGTGGTTTCCCTAAGAAGGTCCAGACAACTCTTGAGGACCTTCCCTTTGACAATCACAAGCTATTTAGTGACAAGACGGACGAGTCCCTCCATTCCCTCAAGGACTCCTGTGCCACCCTCCGGTCACTGGGCATTTATACTTTGGCCCTGATCCACTGACAGCAAGGCTCGTCCTTCCACCCTTGCGCCACTTACCAACCAGACCCTCAATGGCTGCTTGATCTGCCTTGCCCCCACTCCCAGCAACCTCAACATTCTTTCTCTGATGCCTTTGCTGCTTCCACCTTCCACCACCGTCTAATCAACCCTTATGACTCTTTCCTCGAGACCCGCGAACCCTCCTCCATCCCTCCTGCCACACCCTGGATTGTCTTTGGAGGTCATATTGCCCCTTTTGCCCACAACTGGGGCAGGATCATCTCCAACTGTTGGGTGCTGGATATCCTCCATCAGGGCTACCCTATCAAATTCTTCTCCTTCCCTCCTCATCTTCCGCCCAATGGCTGCCCTCCAGACCCATCTCCTCCACGAGGAAGCGACTGCCCTCCTCCAAAAGGGCACCATAAAACCTGTGCCATAGTGCTACCATGGCCATTGTTTTTATTCCCCCTATTTCCTTGTCCTGAAGAAAGGGGGTGTTCTTCGTCCCATTTTGGATCTCTGCTCCTTGAACAAGTTTATTCACAAGTTTTGCTTCAGGATGATCACTCTCCCCCTTATTATCCCTTCCCTCCCCCCATGGAACTTGGCTTGTAGCTCTCGATATGAAAGATACATACTTCCACGTAGACATCCACCCTGCTCATCGCAAATTCTTCTGCTTCAAGGTGGGGAGTTCCCATGACCAATTCCATATCCTCCCCTTTAGAATCGCTGCTGCCCCCCATATCTTCATGAAGATCTTTGCAGTCGTGGCAGCTTATATGCACCGCCTGGGTCATTCTGTCTTCCTCTATCTGGATGACTGGCTACTTATGGTAGCTCTTGCTCCCGTCTCCTTGCCACCATCCAGACCCTCCACACCCTCCTTAGCAGCTTGGGGATCTGCATCAATGAAGAAAAGTCGATACTCGTCCCTACCCACATGCTCACCTTCATAGGGGCACGCCTGGACTCTGTGGCAGCCCACACCTTTCTTCCCATGGACCGCTTTGCCGCCCTCACTTCTCTTATTGCTATGCTCCGACGCTACCCGCAAATGTGTGTCCATCAGTGCCTCTCCCTCCTGTGCCATATGGTGGCCTGTACCATGGTCACGCTGTACATCTGTCTCCATATGTGTTGCATTCAGCTGTGGCTTCACTCTGTCTGCAATCTTTCCATGAAGGGTGATCTTCTTGGTGGGCAATCCGCAGTCAGACGGCCTGAACAAGCAGGTCATCATCCCTCCCACTGTTTTGGCTTACCTCACCTGGTGGTGCAACCCGTCCGTGGTTCTACCAGGCATTCCATTCATGTCCCCCACGCCCAGCACCACTCTCACCATGGATGCCTCACTCGTGGGCTGGGGCGCCAACCTCAACGGCTACCCAGGATTTTGGGTCACCAATGGTCGCGCGGATGCACATCAATGTCCTGGAACTATGGGCAATTGACTGTCCTGCCAGGCCTTCCTGCCCTTCCTCCGTTCCCACCATGTTCAACTGCTGTCCAACAACATGACGGCGGTTATACATATCAACAGACAGGGCGGGGCCGGGTCTCCTTCCCTCTGCACAGAGGCCATCCATCTTTGGAACTGGTGCTTCCAGCACGCAATCACCTTGCACACTGTACAACTGGGCAGCAGCAACTCCCTGGTGGACAGGCTCAGCTGGTCTTTCCACGCCAACCACGAGTGGGAACTCCACGACTCCGGTCCGTCTTTCATTGGTAGGGAATGCCTCACTGGGACCTCTTCATGATGTCGGAGAACTGCAAGCTTCCTCTCTTCTGCTTCCTCTCTTTAGGCTCACAGGGCGATGCCATTCTCATTCCCTGGACCTCGGATCTCCACTATGCCTTCCTGCCCATTCTCCTCCTTCCCCAGGTCCTGCGCAGAGTGCGGAAGGACCGACTGATGGTTATCCTTATAACTTCCTCCTGGCCTTTCCAGTATTGGTACACCAATCTTCTCCACCTCTCTGCTCGCCCCCCGATTCCTCTTCTGGCCCTCCCGAATCTCCTAACGCAGGCGCATGGCTGGCTGCAGCACCCCAACCTGAGCCCTCTCCATTTCACGGCCTGGTATTTGGATGGGGCTTGTGTGTAGACCAGGCTTGCTCCACCCCCATCCAAGACATGATCACTCGTAGCAGACTCCAATCCACTGTTATCAAGCTAAGTGGCGCCGCTTTACTGTGTGGGCGCACCACCATCACATCTCTCCAGACTCCGTCTCCATTACTGTCCTTCTAGACTACCTCCGTCATCTATGCCTATTGGGCCTTGCCCATTCCTCCATCTGCGTCCACCTGGCGCTCAGTGCCTTTCTTCCTCCTTTCGATGGCCTCGCCGTCTTCACCCATCCAAAGACCTCCTGCTTCCTCCGTGGCCTTCTCAGTGCCTTTCCTGCCGTAGGGAGGCCTACCCTCGCTTGGGATCTGAATCTGGTCCTCACTTCACTCACCAAGCCCCTTCAACCCTCTCGCCACCTGCTCTCTCACCCATCTTTCCATGAAGGGTGATCTTCTTGGTGGGCATCACCTCTGCACGGTTCATCAGTGAACTGGCAGCCATGATCGCAGATCCACCATTTACCGTCTTCCACAAAGACACTGTCTCCTTACGTCTTCACCCCAAGTTACTGCCCAAAGTGGCTTCCTCCTTCCAGCTCAACCAAAGTATACACCTTCCAGTCTTCTACCCTAAGACGCACGCCTCCCCCAGTTGTGCAGAAGAAACAGTATGAAAGAGATTTCAGACTGTTCTAGGCTTGATTCTGACCTTCAATGCCTGCCATTCTTCAGTCAGTCTAATGAAATCTTAGGTTTTTATGCATTAAATATACAAAATTAAAAGCCACTGAATAACATACAACAAGCCACGAAACTGGCCCACCATAACAGCATTAATAATCCCAATCCCAACTACTTTGAATGTAACCTGGTGGGATGATTCGCATGATTGGAGTGTTTAAAGTCTCTGATTATAATCTGGTCAGGAAGGGTAGAGTGGTTTAAAGAGGTGAGGAGGAGGCAATCCACATTAAAGACACCCTTATTTGTTTTAGTTATGATAAATCAGAAGCACAGGGTTTAAAATTCACCTGGATACATCTGCTAACTAATAAAGCCCAAGAGGCTTCGCTGATGGGGGTCTGATACAGACCACCAACTCAAACTAGAGAAAAGGAGTCACTCTTTAAACACTAGTTTGTAATGTGTGGGATCTGTGTTATTATGGGGATCTTCAGTTTGGGAAACATATTCTGGAAGATTTGTGCAGCCAGTAGTAAAACACCATCAGTTTCTAAAAATTACAGATAATTTCCTAACACAAAAGGTATTGCAACCAACATGAGGTAAGTCTATTTTGGCACCTTATTGTGACTGATAAAGGCTGAACTAGAAGTTGGTGGTTGCCTACGGACCAGTGATCTTGACTTGATTATATTCAGTGTGGGCAGAGAACTATCCCAACTAGTAATATGTAGTTGTGGTACTTCAAAAAGGCTAATTTCCCAAAACTAAGGAAAATTATGAGCAAAATTGAGTGGGAGAAAAAAATTAGATAGAAAAATATGAGTGAAAATTGGGAGTTCTTTAAGAATAGTTTATTAGATGTTCTAAAAGCCACAATTCCACAGTCAAGAAGGATGCTAAAGAAAATGGCTAAAAGCTGATCTTGGTTCAGTGGCAAAGTGAAGGCATCAATTAGATATTTAAAAAGCAATATACAGGTCTGTCGCATCTTAGGCGCATTTAACATGTGCGATTTCAGCTTTACGCGGTCGGCAAAAACAAAAAAAAAGAGAAAAATAACAATTTAAATACTGTTTCTGTAGTGCGGGCGATTCCGCCCACCATTACACTCAATGTAATTTTGACTATATGCGATTTTCGCTTTAGGCGCTGACTGCGGAACATAACCCCAGCGTAAGATCAGACAGACCTGTATAACAATTGGGAAAAAGGGAAAATAGACAGCAATCGATATGAATTAAAAGTTATGAAGTGTAGAAAACTGATAAAGGGAAGCTAAGGACATCAAGAAAAATCCATGGCTGGCCAGGTTAAGGACAATAAGAAGAAGTTTAAGTATATTAGGAAAAAAAGAAATCCAAGCAATGGTATAGGTTAATTTCTAGATGGAGATGGTAAAATTGTTAATGATACAGAAAGGGCAAAAGTGTTCAGTAAATACTTCTGTATTTGGAAAGTACCAGGATGATGTACTTGCATCATATTGGGATGAAGAAGTATCTTCTAGTAGTCCATTAGTAACTTAGGAGCATGTCAGACAACATATACTAGGGATAAACATTTTAAAATCAACAGGCCGTGATAATTTGCACCAAAGAGTCCTACAAGAATTGGCTTAGGAGATCTCTGACCCACTGATGTTAATTTTTGATATCATCCCTTGAATACCAGGGAAATTCCAGAAGATGGGGAAAATGCTAATATTGTGCTAATTTTAAAAAGAGTAAACGGGATGATCCAGGTAACTACAGGCCAGTTAGCCTGACATCAGTTCAGGGCAAAATAATGGAAAAGCTGACACTGAATTAAATTAATAAAGAATTAAAGGATATGAATATTATTTATTCCAATTAGCATGATTTTATGAAAAATAGGTCTTGTGAAACAAACCTGCTTTCATTCTTTGATGAGATTATTCATTTGGCTGATAAAGGTAGATGTAATATAATTAGATTTTTGTAAGGCAGTTGCCTAGTACTACAAAATATTCTAATTTTAAAAATTAGCAGTGTGCAAAACAATAGAGCATAGGTTAAATGGATTAAGAACTGGTTAATTGACAGATCTAAAAAAAGTAGTTGTCAATGGGGAATCATCATTGAACGATGGCGTTTCTCGTGGGGTTTGGCAAGGATTGGTTCTAGCCCCAACACTATTAAACATTTTCATCAACTATCTGAAAGTAAATTTAAAGTCATTGCTACTAAAATTTGCAGATGACAACAAGGTTAATAGAGTGGTAGTTAATAATGAAGACAGGGCAGTCATACCATGCGATCTGGATTGCTTGGTAACCTGTGCCCATTCCAACAAAATGTGTTTTTAATACAGCTAAATGAAAAGTTTTATACATCAAGGAAGAAGGAATGCATGCCATATTTACAGCATGGGGGACTATATCCTGGAGAACAATGACTATGAAAATTAATTTAGGAGTCGTTGTGGATAGTCAGTTCAAGGAAAGTTCCCAGTGTGATGCTATGGAATAAAGGGCTAATGCAATCCACGGATGTATAAATGGGGAGTAGTGAGTCGGAGTAGGGAGGTGATACTACCTCTGCATACAGCAGTGCTGAGAATGATACTGGAATACTTTGTACAGTTCTGGTGTCCACCTTTTAAAAAGGATGTTGAAAAATGGGAGAGAGCGAAAAGAGCCACCAAAATTATTCAATGTGTTCAGGAGGTCAGACTAAATGATCTAATGATCCCTTCTGGACTTTCATCTCTAGAATCTATCAATCCACCCCCTTCCCAAATGGCCAAAAGGTAAAACAGATGGGCTTAGTAGCGTGGCTGGAAGAATAACAATTTTAAGCTTTGTTGGGCTAAAACATGGTGAGTGGAACCCTTTGTAGAAAATGCCCTGTAAGCGGTCTCCTGCCTTTTAAGCCAGGAGCTATCTAGCTCAAGCACTGTTATTCATTATAGCAGTGGAGCTATTGCATAGGAAGGAAGGCAGACTCACAGATAATAAGATCCTAAACCACTCAGAGCTTTATAGGTAAATCCCAACACCTTAAACTCCACCCCATAAATTTACTGGCAGCTGGTACGCATTACAGAGCACTGGTTTAACAGGCTCTCACTCTGTTTGACACATCATTTAACAAGTGGGCATTTAAGAGCTGCATTCTGGCCTAATTGCAGTTTCTGGATATTCTTCAAGTTGTATCAGTATGTAGCACATATTCAAATTAATCCAGTTTCAAGGTGAGAAAGGCGCGGATAACTGTAATGAGGGCTGCACCTGAAAGGAGAGGTCTCACTCTTCTTGCCAGGAACAGATGGAGAAAAACACTGTTGGCCACAGCTGCAACCTGAGCATCCAGAAGCAGTTCAGAATCTAATGAAGGTCCTAAAATGCAAACCTGTTACATAAAGCTCAGTCAGGCATGCAGCTTGTGATGCTAACGAGAAATTAAAACCCTAACATTTTTAATGCATTGTCGGGAAAATTTTCCTGTATGGCAGTTTTTGCACACTGAATTTTTAACATTGGATTCTGGTTGTACATTAGCTGACAGTGACGTATGATTTGTTATGTAATACAAATAAATACCTTTTACTCTCTGAATCAGTCCCACCAGTAATTTATAATTTCACTTTTACTCAGAATGTTTGGCTTCCAAAGATGATATAAAGAGGGGAAATATTAATTCTATAATTAGGTATTATTGATATTGAATTATAAAATATTTCCTCCCAAAATAAAATTGTACATGGTTTTAACATCTTCCTTTCAGATTTCCAGAGTGTTATCTTACCTGTGTTTGTATTCTAGATGGTAAATGTTTCATGTCAGAGATTCTTTACTTGTGTCTTATATGCTGTTGCTTAAAATAAAATAAAATAAATTTAGATACTATCTGAATGGTTGTCTTTGAAGTTCACTATTACATCATTACAATTTTTGTGGTATGATGAATGTTTTTATTTTAATTTCCATAATGAAAACAAATGACTTCTAACTGGCTTGCATGCTGCTTTTTATAGATAGTGGACCTTTTAAGGAATGTTCGTCATTTTCAGTGTAACATTTACTTAATATGTAGAGGTCCAATCCTGCCTCCCTTATGCACATGAGTAGCCCCCACTGACTTCATTGGGACTGCTCACCTGGGTGTGGAGTAGTAGGATTCGGCTAAAATATTATAGCTAGTGGATCAGTAGGTCACCTTCAAATTAAAAGTTCATAATAGTTAATGGACACAATTGTTTCCTACACGTATAACAAAAGGAAGTATTAAAATAGCACGTGCAGATTTCTAGTGGGCTCTAGAAGGAAATTAATGTTTCCCAATGATCTCTGTTCTAGTGAAGGAAGCCCTTCTCCCAGAAAGGAGCTGCTTCATAACATAGACCCAATGTTTGTGGACAATTCTCCATGTGAGTATGCAATTCATTGTTAGTCATATTATATAGACACACAGTTTGATATCTGTCTAATGCGTGCTTTTTTCCCCTCAAGAAAAGTTTACCCTTTTGTAGGTGAAGAAAGGAAATACTTATTTGCAAATGGAAGGCATCCTAAGTCACTGTCTTAAAATGGAGTTGCAATAATCGCAACTATAGTGTACTGTTAACTATACTCTAAATCATTGCCGGGCTGTGCTCTTCATTTCCCAGTGTTCTGAAGCACTTTTATGCAAAGAATAATGTACTGCAGGCTGTGGGGTTATTGAGAGAAAACCACATGCCTCAGGTGCACAGTAAGACCAAAGTGCCTCCTGCACTCAAGATTAGAAGTTATCTCCTATGTCCTATGTTGTTCTATCTATAATAAGATTGTATTATTGACAGAGGTGAAAGTAAGCCAGTACGGTCCGGTACCGGCAAGAGCCGGTACGCTGTGCTGGACTGGACCTGCTTCTCCAGCGGTGATTTAAAGGGCCCAGGGTTCCAGCTGCTGCGGGGAGCCCCGGGCCCTTTTAATCACCGCTGGAGCTCCGGCAGCCGGGCTCGGGTGGAGATTTAAAGGTCCTGGAGCTCCGGCCCATTTAAAGCGCCGCCCGAGTCGCGCTGCTGGAGCTCCGGCGGCACTTTAAATGGCCCAGGGCTCCCCGCAGTGGCAGGAGCACCAGGCCCTTTAAATCACCGCCAGAGCCCCGGGCCCTTTAAATCGCCTCCGGAGCCCTACCGCCGCTACCCCAGCCCTAGCCGAAGCCCTGCCGCCCCAGGGTAGCAGCGGCAGGGCTCCCGTGGTGATTTGAAGGGCCCGGAACGCCACAGCGGCCGGAGCCCCTGGCCCTTTAATTCGCCCCTGAGCCCCAGGGCTCCCAGCCGCCTCTGCAGCTGGTAGCTCCGGGGTGATTTAAAGGCCCTGGGGCTCCCAGCCACAGCCGGAGCCCCAGGGCCTTTAAATCTTGAAAGGCCCCACCTCTTCCGGTTGAGGTCATGCCCCGCTCAGGACTCGGGTGTACCGGTAAGTCCTTTAAGTTACTTTCACCCCTGATTATTGACCTTGCAAGTGGAAAACTAGTTTGTAAAAGGCTGATGTTCCAAGCCTTGTGGAAGGCTTTTGTGCCATACTAACATGAGTTGGAGCCTTTGTTAGCAAGTCATGCTGCTCTCTAAATGCTTTCTGTTTTATAATTCAGCATTTGGTAAGGACTAGGAGCTCTTTAAAATGGGGATTGCTCATGGAGATTTTCATTGGAACATGACTCTTCCGGAGATTTTGAAGTTTTTGTGTTAATTCAATTAAGATATACAGTAATACATTGAGAGCTAAACACTGACTGAAAAAAGTGCAGTGGAGATAGTGGCATGTAACCTGTGAGCCTGGCAAAAGTCATCCTGTAGTAGCTGGATGGAATGGCTTAGGATAGGCTGCCACAATGTACATCTGGCTCTGTGTTGCTTCTCCTCTAAGCAGGAGCACATGATCTCACCTTGGCCGGTCACTGCTCCCTGTGTGATGATAGCATACACACTGGTCGGATTAAGGTTTCGCCATGCCAGTTTCCCTCTACGGAATGCTCTGTAGGCTGTTAGCCTACAGGGACTGCCTGCAGGGCTGTATCGTGCCCTGGTATGTTGTCACAGAGGCATACTTTAGAGACTACCTCTCTCCTTGTGTGGTACTGTAGTGGTTGAACTCAGCTGAGGTGGCCAAGCTAAGAGATTCCAGATCTAAATCTGGAGGTGGTCTGGAGGCAAGAAGCTTTCAATGTAGAGTCATAGGCTCAGGAACTCGCTCTCCACATTGGTTCAACAGTGCCCGAGGCGGCTGAGGTTTAATGCTAACTGCAAGCCTATCATATTTATTCAGGATCTCTCTGCGGTGGTAAATTAAGGGGAGCTATTGTATTGGTGGTGAGACATGTCTTGTGCTTCAGGCACATTAAAAAGAAATCAAAGTTCATAAATACTTACCCAGATGCCCTTATTTACTACATGTGGCTTCCCTACCTTTTTTCCCTGCAGTGTCAGCTTACACCACCCATTTGGCCATCCAGCACCAATTGCATATATGTACAGGAAAAGACAGGACTAAGCCTTAAATATGTAACCCTTCAGCTCTTTCCCTAACTTCAATTTTAATTCTCAAAAGGGTTGTTTAGAGTAAGTAGCTATACAGCTGCTAGATCTTATCAGTTTTGATAAATATTATAAGTATTTTCTCAGGTGCCTTATAGGTGTCAAAACCTTTCTGCTTCAGATCATCATTTCTTCACCTAATACATGAGAAACATTTTTGTCTGACACAACAGAGCATATTAATTTATATTACAGCCTTAAGCGGTCTTGGTGACAAGGATCTGGCCTATTCATATTTGGTTTAATTTTTTGCATGGTACTGAATGCCCACAACTTCTCTTAACTTAATTGCAAATTGAAGGAGCTGTGTGCTTTGCAAGACAAGCTCATTATCTGGTTAGGGATTCTAGTTTTGACAGTGATGATATAGTAAGATTCTCCTATAATGTCATAAAAACTCAATGTATATAATTTTGTGTCTGTGTTAATAAACATAAATATATTTGTACACATCTCAGCCTGTCTCTCCTTAAGCTTCCTTTTCTTTTTCATTTTCCAAAAAGAGGGTGACATGGTTGGAAGGATAGTCTAGAACACTGATTTTGGCAGCTATGTTTTGAATACACAATGTGCGTAAAGGGGAGTGGCGCACAAGATTTAGAATAAACCTAAATTTACCATGGAAAAAGCTGACCTTTTTATTTTTCCATTCTCTCCTTTCTCCAACACTGTTGACTACATGGCATCCTATGTCATATAGGTCCATAAACTGGGTGTTATTCTTGATTCCCTTTTCTTTCTCTACACACTGTACATCCATGCTGTGTTCAGAACTTGCCTCCGCTGAGACAACAGTTCTGAGATTCCTTTCCTTTCTAGCCACTTCATCCCCTTCTTTATTACTGTGGCCACCTTATCTTTGGCCTTCCTGACATTCATGTTGCTCCTCTCTAGGTCCATCCAAAACACTTCTGCTAAAATCATCTTCCTGACCCATTCTTCTGACCATGTCCCCAAGGTGTAGACATTGAAATAGAAAAGTTAAGGAGAGGAAGTTGAGGGACAGATTTTTTTCTTCTATTCTACACTGTGAATGTACAAAATATGGAATAAACTCTGCATATTATTTGGGGGTCTGGCAGCAGAATCTGTACTTTAACAGTTGAATTGGCTGGCTTTTTTCCAGCCACTGGAAAATATAGATCTCATGATCAACATGTCCTCCACAGTTATGATTGCTAACCAGGAAAAGAGGAGGCATGAAGCCAAAAAAAAAGAAGAATTTAATAAAACATGTACATTCTTACTAGATTACCAGTTGAAACAAATGGATATGGAACAAATATTATTGAATATAAGATTGTGAACCTTAGCTGGAATAACTTGCACTCACAAAGCCTCTTTTTAGATGCTGAAAACTGTTTCAGTACACCATGAGGGAGAGAACACTGCAGAATAGAAAATGCTTATACAGGATGTTTAAAATACATATTGATCAAATATGTCTCATTATTGGCCTCAGAACAAGCCAGGAGTTCAATGAGAATTGGGAGGAGTGGGGTGAGTGTTTTAATGTATATATGTTTCTGAACAAAAAAAAAGTACATTAAACTGGAGTGAAGGTTAAGAATACTTATAAATAGAGATGATAAGCGCTATGGGAATGTTGTAATTATCTGAAAAAAAACAGATATTAGTAACCTGTGGGAAGTTAATGCTGCTGACAAGAAGAAAACTGAAGCTTTTGAAGTATGCCGCCGACAAAGACTCTTCCATATTTCCTGGATGGAAAAGAAGACTAATGCTGATGTTAGAAATATTGGAGAGAAGCAGACCCTGATGTTGGAAATTAATGTATGCAAACTTGTGTACTTTGAAAATAACCTTGAGAAAGTTATTATGGAAGGAATGATGAAGGGTCATTGTAGTAGGGGACAACTAGCAAGGAGATGGATGTATGGTATGTGGCAGATCACTGGAAGGTCTGCTGCTGAGTGCTTGAAGTTAGTGATGGACCGTGAGGGCTTCTGAAAATTATGCTATTATGTCACTGATGTTCAGACACGAATACGTGGATTTACTTTTTTAGTAACCCATGAGATTGATCCTTAACATGTTTAGATGAACTCAATGTTTAAAACTGTGTGACAGGATGGTCAGTCTCTATTTTTAAGAGGCTGCTTGAATTATTTTTTGCTTACAGATTTAGTTCTTTCCTGTTCTGGATGGTCTAGTTTTGTGTGATGTGAATGAACATGATGTGATGCATTAATTGCTGTGGCTTTCTTTCTTTTGCTTTCTCTCTGTTCTACCCGAAAGCATATTTGCCTTATACACCTATATAAGAGCTACTGTTGGTGATTACTTGGTTACTACTGACTGGAAGAGCCAGAGTACCCACGCTCTGCTGCAGGCACAGGTACAGCAGGTTAACAAACGGGAACCTAAGGCACAGGAAACAGTATAAAAATAGCCCCCTCAGGAGGATGGAGATAGCTAGGGAAGCTCTGATTCAGAGCTGGCAAATGAAGCTTGCATAGTTGGGGGGTCAGAGCCTTATATTAATTATACTTAATTTATAGGTAGCTGGGAATGGGGGTGTTTTCTGGTCCCTTTCCCCAAGGGACTATTAAATTCAACTTCTTTTTCCTTACATAGACTGAAGCCAACCCAGCCTCTTGGTCTATGACAGACTGTTGAACAACCTTAACTCTGTCCTTTACTGACACCAGCCTCCAGTCTTCTTTTCTTTGTTCTTTTCTTATTATGGCTTTATCCTGCAAACCCATACTCATGCAGTTAGATCCAGATCTTCAAAAGTATTTAGGCGCCCACTCCCTTTGAGGATCTGGGCCTTAGTGTTTTGCAGAATCTACACATTGTGTTATGTCATTTAAGATCAATTACTTTTCTTAGGATTTAAAGATGCTCAGCCATAGTCTGTGAGCTCCTAATGGTTTAAAAAGCCAGTGTAATTATTAAGTGATCATACATCTCTTTGGTCTTTGGAATATTTGACTTGCCTGGGACCAATATTTTCTGGCACATCAAGAATAGTATGTATTTGGAGAGGATGCTACATGTCATACAAATTTTTCTACATAATTTTATTTAAGAAATGTGATCATGTAATTTAAAAAATGTACTATACTGTAATGCATGCACGCACCAGAGGTGGAGTTAAGGTTACATATGCTTTCTTAATGTTGGTATTTCCTGATTTTTGAGTGTTTAAACATGTAATGTATATGTTCTTTTAGTATACTTTTTTTTCTTTAATAGATCGTGGGGGTATATATCTATGCATACAAAACAGATATTGCATATCTCTGAAAATGCAGCTCATGAGGTTCTCCTATTGTGCATGTTTCTGATTCTGCATTTTGTGACTTTTGGCTGAAATAGGAAAACTGTCTCTGAGCTTTGCCCTCTCATCTCCAATTTTTTTACACCAGCATAATAGTTTTTTCCAGTAGAAATGCACACATAAGACGTTATTGATCTAGTTGTCACTCAGTTGCTTACAGTAAATTAGTTCAACAGAAAATTAGGTTAAAGATTGAAAATATTGACTACTGTCACGATTACAGGGCCTCCTCTTGTCTGATCTCTCCGAGTGCACCCCCACAGGTGATGGTCCTTATGCTTTTACCTCTCCTGGAGTGATATCATGAGATTCTCCCACATGTAGACTGGGCCTTGGGTTACACTGCTCTACAGCCAAAATGCTTCTGAAATAAATGTAGTAAAAGTTTACTAATTCTGGGTCACTGAGAACGAAAATGATGCTTAAAATTGTTGATTGGCTCTAGTTTTCAAGATATGCTATTGGGTCAGTATATACGACCCTTGACTTGGGAATGGCGGAGGATAAGTGAGTTATAAAGGGAAGGGATCTCAATTTAAACCAGAAATGACTAAAATACATCTTTGACTGGATCTATGAATAAATCTATGACTGGGTTTGGACAGTACTTGCTTTTTAGGCAAAACAATGAATGATGCAATCTGAAGCTGGTATTGCGTCATACAGGATATGAATTGCATCATGTTATTCCTAGAAGTCATGGATAATGCAATCATAACGAAGCTTACATCACTCTGCTGAACAAATTGCCCTATATCAGCTCTAGAAAACATACAGTGTCGTGCTCTCTTATTTGTCAGTGTTTGATTTTGCAAAGGGACACATTTCTGTTTAGCCAAAGTGAGCAGAGATGCCTCGTACTTGTGTGAACAGTGCAGATAACTTCTGCTATGTTTGTGGTGAAGTGACTTTTGCATCACAAAAGCGCAGTATAACCACTATGGTTAAGAAAGCCTATCACCTTTATTTTGGCTGCAAAATTGGAGATCAGGACAAGAGGTGGGCCCCACACATATGCTGCAACACTTGTGCAACAAATCTTCGCCAGTGGTTGAACAGGAAAAGGAAATCTATGCCTTTTGCAGTGCCAATGATTTGGAGAGAGCCAACAGATCATACCAGCAATTGTTACTTCTGCATGGTGCCTCCAGTTGGGAAAGGTGTGTCAAAGAAGAAAAAGTGGACTGTGCATTATCCAAACATTCCATCAGCTATACGCCCAGTACCCCACGGAGAAGGACTGCCGGTTCCTGATGCACCAGAATCATTCTCACTTGAGTCAGACGAGGAAGAGGAAGAGGATGAAACTTCTGGTCCTGAACCATCAATGTCACAGGACCCACATTTTCTCCCATCCTCCTCCTCTGAACCACACCTCATAACACAAGGTGAACTGAATGACCTTGTCAGGGATTTGGAACTACCCAAGAGTAAGGCAGAGCTGTTGGGCTCCAGACTACAGCAGTGGAATCTCCTGGCAGGTGATGTTAGGGTTTCCATGTTCCGTGACCGTCAAAAGGATCTTGTCCCATTCTTCTTCATGGAAGGTGATCTTGTAGCCTGCAACAACATCGATGGTGTGATGGCAGCCCTCAACATCGTTCACGATCCAGATGAGTGGAGACTGTTCATTGATTCATCGAAGACGAGTCTTAAAGCTGTTTTACTGCATAATGGCAATGTTTTGCCATCAATTCCAGTTGGTCATGCAGTCCATATGAAGGAAACCTATGACAACATGAAACAACTTTTGAGGTGCATAAACTATGACCAACATCAGTGGCAGCTTTGTGGCGATTTGAAGGTTGTTGCTCTCTTGCTTGGTCTGCAGGCTGGATACACAAAGTACTGCTGTTTTCTCTGCGAATGGGATAGTCGTGCAAGAGATTCCCACTACATCAAGAAAGATTGGCCACTCCGACAGTCATTGGAGCCTGGGAGGAAAAGTGTTCAGCATCCACCACTTGTTGAATCAAGGAAGATTTTGTTACCACCCTTACACATCAAGCTGGGTCTGATGAAGAACTTTGTCAAGGCCATTGACAAAACACAAGCAGCTTTCAAGTACCTCCGTGGAAAATTTCCAAGGTTAAGTGAAGCTAAGATAAAGGAAGGTGTCTTTGTTGGTCCTCAGATTCGTGAACTTCTTCGAGATGATGCATTTGACCATGCACTGCGTGGCAAGGAAAAGACGGCATGGAAAGCCTTCCAGTTAGTGGCAATAAATTTTCTCGGAAACAACAAGGCACACAACTACAGGTTGTTGGTGGAAAACCTCCTCAAGGCATACAAAAGCCTTGGTTGCAACATGTCACTAAAGATACATTTTTTGCACTCTCATCTAGATTTTTTTCCACCGAACTGCGGAGCAGTGAGCGACGAGCACGGCGAGCGATTTCACCAGGACATTGCAACAATGGAGAAACGCTATCAGGGCAAATGGAGCCCATCAATGCTTGCAGACTATTGCTGGACAGTGNCGCCGTGGATCCACTGTGGTTACTCCAGCAGGTCCAAATGGGTTCGGTTCCTGCTGTTCTGCCCTTGGGGAACTTAAAACCAGCGGTAAACAAAGTGACTAGAAAACGCTAAACAGTACCTTAATTTAAGAGTGTTAACTGTAAGAATAAAGCGTAACATAAGAGAAAAATATTTTAAAACAATACATAGGCTTGCATGCAGACTATCTTACCTGGAGGCTTGCCATCATTTGTCAGAGACTGTAGGCAGGCCTCCCTTTGCTGTCTCTCTCAAATAACTGACCTGACTTGCCTTGAGAGCGAATTACTTTTGTCCAGCTGCAGACTCTTTATCTCAGTATCCTAGGCTTGCATCCTGCTGCCCAAACCAGTTTGTTGAGCTCCTCCCGGAAGTCAAGCCAGCATCCTCCAGGCCAGTGTTCTTGGTAACAACCCCCAAGTGTTTGTGAGGGGTGTCTTATCCCAATCCATTGTTTAATTTGTCTGTCTGTTTCCCTACAGCCCTGTTGATTCAACCCTGTGTACTCCTACAATAAACATTCCAATAATTAGGTCACAATATTGTATTAATAAATTAGTACAGAGCAGTCCCATGTCCTTCACAAGCACATAAAAGCAGAAGATTAAAACAAAAAGTCTAGTCCTTCCAGGTCTTTTTTCAATTAGAAGTTCCATTTGAAAATTCACTTGAGATTTTTTTTAAAGAACTCAACAAAATTGCAAACAGCAGAGGCAATATTATATTGAATTTAAATAGTACACATTCCTCTGTAATGTAAATATTATTGAGAGACCAAATAAGGTGCAGAAAATACCTTTAAAGGTACTTTAAATTAACAGCACTTGTGTCTTGAAAGGAAATTGCAGAAAACCTATCTTACACATTTTTTTAAAATTTTGCTTCATCCCTTTAAAAAATAGCTTTCCAAATTGTTGATGGTTTGGCAGCTGGGAGGGTGATGTCAGCTCTTTCATTGTGAAAGAGCTGCTTTCTTTTAAACAGCCTTATGGCATTTCATCAAGTTTTGGCGATTCAGCTGAATTAAAAACCAACTATATTTGAGTCTAAATTCCCCTAACTGCTAAACCAAACATATTCCTTTCCACAGAGTCATCACTAGATGGCCTGTCTTCAAAAAGCACTGAAATTCTATATCCCACAGAATCAGAATTAAATGACACAGTGAAAGAAAATGTACCCTTAATTCGGAATTGTTAATCAGAATCTGTCAGTATCCTCTGTATTATCTCTTAATCTGACTAGCTAATTCATTAATGAAATGCAGAGTTTTACAAAATCTTGTAGATTATTTTCAGGGAATCACTTTCTCCTCCTCTTGGATAAGCAACTTGAAATTTGTTTTCATCAAGTGAATTTAAAGGATAGGGTTTGTATCCAAAAAAAATGTTGATGGGTGGGGTTTTTATATTGAAGAAACTTTCACCTTCATTTAAAATTCCAGGCTTACCATAAACTAAAACTTCAGAGGCATAATAAAACTGTAGGCCTACTAATTGTAGTCAATTTATTTTGGAGAAAAAACATTCTTAAAGGCAGAAATCCAAGACAGAGGAATTCAGAGTTGTAAAACCATTTGTGACTTCTCTTCAAGCTCTTACTTGCTCTGCGCAAAATTAATCAAAATTTACATTCTTCTTCTTGCCATTTGGAAAAAGGCATTACCTCATACATTACACTATTAATTGCCAAAATAAATGGTTGCATACTAAGGGGTTAGGTCTGCTCTATGGGAGTAAGGGAGGGAAGTAGAACGCTCATAAAGTCTATTATGAAAGAGAAACCACTTCATTTTTGGTAATACTGTATACATGGACATTAATTCATAATGAATTGCATTAGAATGACTATAGCATTATATAATATATCTATCCGAATACCAAAATAATTCATCTTGATTAAGGGACATTGTAGACTCCTTTAGGCCCCAGTTTTTACTTACTGTGGCTGGGTGAAAGAAGATTCTATGAGTCATTACAGAACAGGATTGATTTCTGCATGTTCTATTCCTGATGATCACAAGTTTTGCAAATAATAAATGGGGGGTGGGGGTGGGAACAACCCCCTATTAGTGTAGTCACTCAATAGCAGCTTGTGTGTGCAGCAGGTATGTGTATGGATGAGCAATCTGTGTGCTTTGACTAGGATAAACACAGTTAATGTGTATGCCAGATTAATACCTTTCAAAGAATCAAAATATGAACAAAAGTCATTATTTTAGTGTAATCAGCTGCTTGAGTTGACTGTTTTAAATGAGGAAATGATCCAGAATAAGTAAAAAAACAAAAGAACAGTTCCATTCTCTGTGCTTCCCAGAACATCTGTTTGTTTGGAAAAGTAAAATGCACTAAATGCTTGTCAGCTAGTCTGTGTTGCCTTATTCTTACCGAAATACCACAAATCCAAATGATCTATCATTTATTATAAGGCATTGCCTTACCTGTCCCCAGCGTCTTAGTTTGAGCCATTGTCCACCATAGGTACTGGAACTAGGAGTGCTGGGGGTGCTGCCGCACCCCCTGGCTTGAAGTGGTTTCCATCATATACAGGATTTGTAGTTTGGTTCAATTGTTCTCAGCACCCCCACTATACAAATTGTTCTAGCACCTCTGTTGTCCATCATTCCTGTGGTCACCCAGATCCCATTCTTTTTTTTCCTTATAGTTCCACTTCACCATTTGTCATTTATGGGTAGCAGCATCTTTCCTCTTAATAATACTAAGCATTTACATAGTGATTTGCATCTTCAGAATGGTTCATGAACATTAACCCTTACAGTTCACCTGGGAGATGAATGAGTGTTATCCCTGTTTCGGAAATGGAGGTAGAGAGGGTAAGTAACTTGCCCAAGACCACAATGCCAGAGCCATGATTAGAGTTCAGGAGTTCCTAGCTTCTGATTCTGGGCATATACCACTAGACCACACACCTCTTTATTGCCAGTATATACTGTAACATTTTATACTTTTATACATATCTCAATGTAAAGGCTAAACTACATTTTAAAATAAAATACCTCTGGGTTGGGAACCAGTCAAGTGTTAATCTACTGCAGAATATCAGTGTCAAGTTGTAAACCTCTTACCCTTCCCTGGGGAGGCAGAGACACTATAATTGAATACTTTTGCTTACCTGACACACCTTAGACTGCAGTACTGCAAATGGGTGTTTCTATTTCACATTTGAGACCAAAGGTGTCCTTTGATATTTTTAAAAGATCTAAAACAAATACAACTAAATGCACCTGAAATATAACTGTTTCATAGATAAAATTAAGATTTCAAACACCGCTATATTTTTCACATTTTTGACAGGCAGAAAAACCCCACACACACTTATTTTTAATGATCTGCAATGATACAGGGCCTCAGTCAGAGCACAGAGCTGAAGGGTGGGTGGGGGTGCGTGCGTGTGTATATATGAGTGAAGAAGGGCTACACATTAAATCATGTTGAATTTTGTGGAGTTTGAAATCACAGAAATTATTCATAAATTTACTCTTGTTCTGATTTACTGTAGTTTTTTTATAGTGTTTAAATTGTGCCAGGTAAAATGTAATACCCTGAGTGAAATCCTGGCCCCATTGAAGTCCATGGGAGATTTTCTGTTGACATCAGCAGGGCCAGGACTTCACCATCTATGTTTATTATTCTATTTTCAAAGATATAATCAATGAAAAAAAATTGGGGACCAGGATAATTTGAAAAAAATGAATGTTTTTATGTTGATATGCCCCTTGAAGTTAAGCTTCAGAGAACACACAGCCTGTATTATACCAGGCTGGTGCTATTAATCTTCTATTCCAAATCCTTCATCTAGACTCAAAACGGCATGGTGTACCAACTAAAATNTATGCCCCTTGAAGTTAAGCTTCAGCGAACACACAGCCTGTATTATACCAGGCTGGTGCTGTTAATCTTCTATTCCAAATCCTTCATCTAGACTCAAAACGGCATGGTGTACCAACTAAAATCACCATGAAAGAGTGATGAATAGTGGGATTTGAGTCTAAGTATCCAGAGTTGTAGTTCAAGTAAATTAGTTAAGATAGTTTGACTTCATTGTATAGGTATAGCACACAGCTATGTGTTATCGACATGACAGTAAGAAATTATAGTCTGGATAATGACCAGAGAGCCCGATCAGTTCCTTCAGAATCAGTATTCCATTAATTCTTCAAAGGTCAAGGTCATGGCTATTCCTCAAATAGTCTTATTTTAATAAAGTAACCGAAAATCTCAGAGTTTTGCAGAAAATTCATTATCACCATAAAGTAGCAAAAAAGGTCAGAAAATGTCTTTCCTCAATGAAGTAGCAAAAATATCTTATTTCTTTAATAATTCATGGCCTTAGAGGAGCCAAGAAGAGCCCTTGACATTTCAGCTTCTTCCTTCTTCACGGGAAATAATTGTTTCATATATCATGGAATAAAAAATGACAATAAAAAAATAAAAAGATACACACAAACTTTGCTAGCCTGGGAGCCATCTGCATTTACAAAAGAGTATATTATAGTGGGCTGGGGGTTCTAATGAGTTTTCAACTTTCATCTGGAATGAATAGTAATCTGGTAATGAAGGCTGTACACCCAATGACACGTGCAAAAAATTTAAAATAAATGTATCGGAAAAGAGAGGAGGAGAGAATTTTCATACAGCTGTAACTGGAATGGGAAACCATTGTTGGCAAAGAACTATTGAAATCTTGAACAAATGAGTGGAAACATTCTGGAAATAATTTTTTACCAGCATTAAGGGAAAAACTGTAGGTTTTAAATGATTTAGCAGAAGAGTAAAAATTATAAATATTTTATCTGCGTTTCTGTAGAGAATAACAGTATTGTAGATGGCACAGATATATTATAGTCCAGATGGACTTAGTACCTTAAAACTTCCAGAATATATAAAATTCTTTGGACATTGTATCTTGGGTCACCAATTTTTTGGAAATGTTTGTGATACATGGGGAAGGGCTTGGTGTGTGATGAAGTTTAGACTAGCCACACAGGCTCTATTGTTCTTTAAACTGTAGCCCTTTTGGAAGCAGTAACCATGAAGAAGCTATTTTGCTGTCATGTTGATAATTGTTTATTCTCTTACACAGAGAGAACATTAGGTAAACATTTTATGATCCAAAGTTACCACAGAACTTTTGTCTTTAGTTTTTTTTATTAGGAGTTTTCCTGTAGCATCTTATAGGAAGAAAAAAACTTTTAGCTAGAAGTAATTTATTAGTCTGCTTTTTATAAATTTAAAAATGCATATAGATTAATATCTATGTAAAACAGATTAATCACAAACTAGTGCTATTTTTACATGAAACACCATTTTATACTGTTTAAACAGTGGTACTGTATATAATACCAAAATGACTATAATCGCAAAATGTCATTCAGTTATTAAACTCAGACACTAGAAGTTTTTAATTTAAAACTAACTTTTTCCATTGTAAAGCACTTTCTTGTGTCTCTGGATTTCCTTATAGATTTTATTTCAGAAAGGATAGGTTTGCAATGGACTCAATCAATTGCAAATTAGTTATACAGGGCAAATGTAAAGTTTATCATAAGAAAATATTTCAAGACGTGCAGTAGGGGCCAAAAGCTGAAGTCAATGGGAGTCTTGATATTGACTTCAGTGGAACTAGGAATTGGCCTTCAACTGATAGTTGAAGCCAGAAAAAAGTGCAGGCTTTGTTATACAGCCAATTTTTATTTAATTCTCATTAAATATACAATGATGTTATATCTTTTTTAACAACTATTTTTTCTACGGTTGACATTTTGATGCCTATTTCCCCTCCCTTCGTAAAAACTCCCTTAATAAAAATGTACCTTAGTTGCAGAAATAAGAGCTCCATATTCATTTCAGGCAGAAGAAAATATATTGTAGAAGTGTTACAAAGCCTATATTTCAAGGAATGACAGACTAAACATTTATACATCACATCTTTGTCTATTGTTTAGGTTGTAATTATTGCTATATATGTTTTTAAAAAAATAAAATCTATACACTCTCTGCTTAGGATTCTGAAAGCATCCCTGTTAAAGAAGAAAGTTAGAATAATTCTCGTAGGTAAAGTCTCCTGCTCATTCATTTGTGGGGACATTTTCCAGAGCACAAATAGGAGTTAAGTGCCCAACTCCTACAGATTTTCAATGGGAGTTGAGCACCTAATGGCCATTCGAGTTTTTGAAAATATCCCCCTCTATTTCATCTGTTTAAAAAAGCTGTTTTTTGTTTGTTTTTCTCCATCATGTTGTGCTCTAGCCTTTGCTTAGTGAATGTGTACTGATACTGTCTTTGTCCTTCCTTGCCTCCCATATTCTTTTCTTCCCCTTTGTTTAATTAGTTCCCTCTTTTCTTTAGGGATCTTGCTTGCAATTTTGTGCTGCTCATCTCAGAGGCACAGTGCACAGCTTGCAGCCCAACGGCCAGGACAGTGTGGGCTAAGGTAGCATTAAGCCAACGTTGTGTTTACCCAATTCTGGGCCACCACCATAACTCTGAGAACCCGATGGGTGCTCCCTAATTTTCAGATGCCTGTCTGCAGCTTTCTATGAATGGCAGTGGAGCCCACAATTCCTGCAGTGCTAGCTGTCCCCTTGTATCACTGACATGCTTGTTCTGCGCCCTGCGTGTCCCCTATTACCAGGCTTGTGTCAGGATCTTTGTAGGCCAGCGTAAAGTTACTTTCTCCAAAGCCTGGGCGGGGGAAATTCTTCTCTGGCCAGATCTGAGGCTTTAATAGCTGCATTACACTGCCACAGCATAAAAGAGCTGTAGCAGAGGACAGAATCCCTCACAGGTCTTGTATATCTTTATTGGGAGGCACCAAGCACACTCAGCAATAGTGCTGTGAAAATAATAAACAAATGAGACAAGGAAAAAGGAGTTCAGTTTCTCAAATTATAAGTAGAAGACACTGTAATATTCAAAAGCTCACATGGTATCAAATCTCTCAGATCTGCAAATGTTGGTTGCTCCCACTGTCCTTTAATTTTTTTCTTTTTTTAGTTTTAATTCCTCAGTAAATTTCCAAAGAAAATTCTTTAATCTTGCTTTTGTCTCACAGATAAATGGTTATGTTGAGTGAGGTCACCTGAGTGGTTAAAGATTTCAGCAATGGGATAAATTGTATTACTACATAAGGGCATGTATTCGGGTCCTTTGAGGAGCTTGGAAAAGATCAGATTAAGTTTCGTATTCTTATAGAAATGAAAAATGCAATACTTAGCACTCCTGAAGTTTTCACAGTTTGTCTGGCACTGACATTAGACAAAACTTGTGTCCATTTAATTAACATATGTTTTCTTCTGCTCAACATGGCAGGAAAAATCTCATGTTACTGTAAGGATTGTCAGTGCATAATCCAAAAGCTAAACTACCCAAGGAAATTCAAGTAAAATGGCAGTCCAATGTTAATTCAGTTTGTTGCCTTAATGGAAGTGCTAGCTTTGGCTACATACATAACTGTGATGTATGTGTACAGTAAATGCCTATAACGTTCAAATGACAGGGCTGTGTGAAACTTTTCAAATGCCAAAATGATCTTCACATTCTTTAAGTGGTCTGGTAGAATCCAGGATTTTGGGTTGGGCCTGTTTCTTAAGTTATCGAAAGTTACATGTCTAAACCACCAAGAGCCTCTATATCTCTCACACACACACACACACACACACACACACCACGTTAGCTGAAAAATATATATGATAAAGTTCCTGGTAGATGTCAGCAATTCCCCATACCATGTCATTCAGTGAAGGAGGATGAAGCCCTGGTTTTCTCAGACACTAATGACTAGTAGCAACTTATAATTGTGGATGCATTGCTTGTGGTCCTTTAGAAGATGCTTGCATGTGTGTGCATCAACAGGGCGCCTACACTTTCCACAGTTTACTGATTCATGTGGTTGCAAAGAAAGCAATTATTTCCAGAAATACTGTCTTTTTTGTCCTTTCTGCAGTAATTAAAAAAAAAAAATCATATACAGATCTAACATAAAATGGACAACAACTTCTCTGGTGCTCTGAGTGCTGTGAATTCACTGCTTAATGGGCTGGTGTGTGTTATTTTCAGAAGTGACTTCAACTTCTGCACCTACAGAATTGTGTACACTCACACATGCACAAACTATATTTACGTGTACAAATTAGGTAATTCTGTCTCTAGCCACCCGATTTGTGCAAGCAAACACCTGTCTTTGAGCACAAATATGCATTTAAATTTGTGAGCACAAAATTAGAGGCTGGCTGAAAAACTGGTGTTTTTTAAAGTTTTTTATTTTATGTTTTTTCCTCCCTCAAGGTTTACATCCCTCCTGGAATCAACTAGAGGCTATAAGGAATGAGGGAAGTGAGCCCTTAATTTTTTCTGCACACAATTGCCCAGGAATTGTTCAAAAGAAAAAAAATGGGTTAACACATTTGCTCTCTTTTTGCATTTGTATTTTTTGTGGGAATTTAAGTTACTTACCTAGAATAGTCCTGTTTCGCAGAGCTGAGCTACTCCAGTCCTTGTGCCTGTGTTGTTAAATATTTCACTAGCTATCCAAAAACAATAGGTTAACTGAAGTATGTAATATACAGAAGAGGACTCCATTCTCATCATGCCATTACTCTCGAGAGCCCAGCATTTGGCGTGTTTTATACAAAAAAAAAAAAAGTTGTAATCTTAATGGGGGTCAATGTAGCTGGGAGACAATGTCAGAATGTATCTTACCAGAGAGAGAAAAAGAGAAAGTGAGAGAGAGCTCTAATTGAGAGCATATGTAGGGCTATGGAAGAATGAGGCGATATTTGGGGTATTGGTATTAATTTACACAGTGATTCATGTTCTAGAAGCATGTTTAAAATAATGTAAATCAAGTGTTTTGTTAAAGGGAAAGGTGAAATAGGAGGTCCAGTTCCAAACTAGGTCATTGGAGGGAACTATTCATTTGGATTGTCATCTGGCAGACAGTAGCATCACTCTAGAAAGTATGGTGAATGGGTGAGTGAGAGCAGAAAAAGCAGACATGAGAAGAAAAAAGGAGTGAAATGTAGATGAAATGTAGGAGATGATCCTTCAGTTTGACTTGGGGACTTCTCCCTTTATTGAGTAAACCAATGGTTCTCAAACTGTGGGTCAGGACCCCAAAGTGGGTCGCGACCCCATTTTAATGGGGTTGCCAAGGGCTGGCATTCACCTTGCTAGGGCCCAGGACTGAAGCCTGATCCCCACTGCCTGAGGCCAAAGCCCAAAGGCTCGAGCCCTCAGTGTGGGGGGAGGACTCAGGTAACAGGCCCACCGCTTGAGGCTGAAGCCCTTGGAATTTGCCCCCCCCCGCCAAGAGCGGTGGGGCTCTGGCTTTGACCCCCCACCTGGGACGGCGGGGCTCGAGCGGGCTCAGACTTCAGTCTCACCTCCTGGAGTCATGTAGTAATTTTTGTTGTCAGAAGTGGGTCAGGGTGCAATGAAGTTTGAGAACCCCTGAAGTAAACTATTGGACAGTCAGAGAAGCTCAGTCCAAAAAAGATGGAGGTTCTTCTTATTCCTTTATGCTGCTTTTCCTGGTGAGGAGCAGGTTCCAGCTCCTCCTGGAGTATCCCCCAGTGTTCCCAGGCCATCTGGGAGATATAATCGCTCCAGCATGTCCTGGGTCGGCCTCGGGGCCTCCCAGTAGGAAGTGCTCCGTGAGTTCCAAAGGAAGCCTTCCAGGGGGCATGCTTACCAAGTGTCCAAACCACCTCAGCTGGCTCCTCTCAATCCAGAGGAATAGCGGCTCTACTCTGAGGCTCTCCCAAATAGCAGAGCTCCTCACCCTGTTTCAGAGAGTAAGCCCAGCCACCCTGCAGAGAAACCTCATTTCCACCGCTTGTACCCACGATCTCATCCTTTTGGTCATTACCCAAAGTTCATGACCAAAGAAGGTTCAGAGTAAAAAACTGTTCTTCTGAACCTTGCATGGAATGCAGACCCCAGCCCCAGGAAGCTAAGGAGCAACAGGAGAAGTCATTGTGAGTGACTCATTTAATCTTGTTGTAATAAAATTTGTTCTACTTCTCAAGTGAGTGTTTGTGTCTGTATATTTATCAGTCTTTTTACTGTCCAGAGTGAAACACATTAGAAATGGGGTTGGAGAGCACTTTAAACACTGAATTATTTCATCTTTCATGTGTTAGTTAGTACCTTATCTCTCTCACTTAATAAGCCCCTAGGTCCATTACTTTGCCTTTTTCTAGCAGAGTTGACAGATCTTCCACCCCAGCTTGTCCCCTTCCTTGCCACCCACCCACACATGTAAATTTTTGCATGCTTTATTTTGCAATGACTAAATGGGTGAAATATTCAGCATTGTGCTGATTATTACATTGCTTCAAAAATATTTAATTTTCCAGCCCAATCTCAGGAAAGAGCTGTTTACTTCAAAAGGAAATCTCTGAACTGAGACATAAAAAAAGCAAAATTATCTGCTTCTACAAGTTCCTTGCATAACGACAGCGTCTCCTGACAAACAAAGAACAATTGTGACAAATACTAAGTGCACAACATTTCAGACACAATTATAATCAAAAAGATTTGAATAGGATATGCTCCATGTCAAAGTCCAAGAAATACTTCAGAAAGGTCTAATTCTTATTACAGTTGCATATGGATTAGACAGCATCTGTTTATGCATGTATAATAATCTGATTCTTAGCAGGATTAACTCCACTACAGTATACATTAAATTGTGCAGTGAGACATAAATTAGTAGTGGGTAGCCTCTTACTTGCTAAAACTTACTCACATGAGCAAACCCATTGATTTCTGGGTAGCTACTCACAAAAGTAAATTTACTCTTGGTATAAGTGTTTGTGTTTCTCCGCTTTCAGTACATCTGTGTCTCCATCTTTTTTTCACCTTTTTGCTTGTTAATCCTTTTACAGTGCACTTGATAGTTACTGTGTTTATACAAATCTCATTTTGTCCAAAGTTTTTATTAGCCAGTTACTGTCTTGGGTATATAAGAGCATGAAATGATCTCAACGTTATATTGTAGTGCATGGAATCAGGTGCCTAATAAAATCCAAAGACCCCACTAGTGCATGTAATTTCTGTTATGAAACTTACACATTTCATAACCATAGAATTTTTGTCATCTTTGTTAACCTTTTTTGCAGTTACAGTTCTTTCTGTTTTGGAATGAACTAGGAGTTTGGGGGTTTTATTAGTGATGTCTTTAATGGTATAACAAAACTTTGCAATAGGCTAATCAGGTGCCAGACAAATTCTATTTCCATAATTAGATAAGAAAGTATTGCTTTGTGTATCAAGTGCTCATGTACAGTTCTCCAAAACATTAAATAAAACTGTGTTCCTTATTTTGGATATTGCCAAATATAATGCAACTACTTTTGTTTTCTGGTTTTGTGCCTGATTCTTCAAGTTGCCGAGAACCTCTGGCAAACACCCATAAATCCTACTGAAGTCACTTCAACATCATGCAAGATCAGGCACTTGTTTTTGTAGTCAAGGTGAAATAAAATAATAAAGTGCATAATAGGGGTGAGGATAATTTATGCAAACTTCAGAAACAGTTTTTAATTTGGGTCTCTGCAGTGGAACATATTTACTGCAATGCACATGCTCTGTCATGGAAAAATAGCTTCCAACAGTACATGGTGTGTTTGAATCAGAACTAAAAAATATAAATAGCCTCCCAAAACAATCTTGCTTTATTTACTTTTATTTTTGCTATCTTTGTGTCATGTAAATGGGCATATAATCCGTTATTTTAATGCTGTCACAAAATTATGTGAAATGGGTATCAGATGATTAAATACTAACTACTGTTTGCTGTATCAGATTAGTATCAAGCTAATACATCGAGCCCCTCTATATGTCATAATACACAAGTATAGTAATCCAGCGTGTCATGATTTAGCATGGCGGATCTAACTTGATCTGTCTTTTGCCATCTTGTGGTGTTTTAATAAAACCAGGAAGCTACTTCTATTACACAAGAGAGTTTGATGGACAGCCTAGTGCCCATGTTCATTCCTAATGCAGGAGAGCTGGATTTGATTATTAGTCTCATTCTCTTACTGTTGAACATGAACCAAAAAGGCTCCCATCATCCGCTTGCAGATTGAGTGTAATGCTCTCACCTTGTTATTCATAGGTATTGCTGATCATAGGTAGAATATGAACATCCACTGTTCTAATCCCCTTACATATAAATAGTAAAAGTGAAGTTTTGGGAGAAAAGGAGGCCATGAGTCTAGCCACCTGTTTTACTAGTTTGTAGCCTGTCATTTTTTCCTGCAAGTGCTTATGTAGCTCTTTCTAACAATGCGTTCATGACCGCAGTCTCCACTGCTATCTTTGGATGTCCATTTATTGTTATTGTTTATTTTATTAACCAAAAGAGCTTACAGAGTAAAAATTTTAAAAGCATCTAAGCTTGTAAGTGCCATATTGAAAAGTGGCTTAGGCATTTTAGAGCCTAAGACCTCCTTGACTTGCCATGTCAACCTACATCCCAAACTGCCTAAACCATTAATGAAAAATTTACCCCCAGTTGAAAGACGCAACAGAGAGATGAAGGTTAGGAGAAGCAGGACAATAAACAAGTGGTCAAGGTGATCATCTAACGTATCTTGCAATACAATTCTTGATAACACAACTGTGTTCTTTTTTAGTCTTCATATTAAGTATCCACTGTCTAAAACAATTCCTCATGAACTCTTGGTGTTCTCTTAGCTTCACTTCATTTCCTCTTGTCAGATATATCTGGTGATAGCAGAACCTCCAGACCTTTTCCCATCCCCGCTTATAACTCTTCATTATTCTTGTTGCATTCTTCTGTACCTTTTTCATTTCTATAATATCCGGTCTGCAGTGTGGTGCCCCCAACTGTGCACAGTTTTCGATGTATGATTTCCTATTTTGGGTTCTCTTCTGGCACACTTCTTGCTCAAAATATATGGTATATTAGGCGACTGGAGGAAATAGTGAAGTGATTTGGGTTGTGGTGCTGTCAGTGTGTGAATTAGACACAGTTCTATGTCTAAAGGTATGCAGTTCTGTCTGTCCTCCTTGCCCAGAGGATGCAATGTGTGTGGCTTTCTCAGTGACCAGTAAAGATACTGAACTGAATAAATGTTCATTCGGACATATTGCAAAGAAGAACAAGGTGTTGCTGGTTGATGGAAGGAAGCAACTTCATGGCAGGGGTTGGCCTCTGCCCACCCTTTGCCAATAAAATTCACAAAGTAGGGGGTGCTCTTATATCCCAAGTTGTTAAGACCAAAGCAGATTGTGAAGAACTTCAAAAAGATCTCACAAAACTAAGTGATTGGGCAACAAAATGGCAAATGAAATTTAATGTGGATAAATGTAAAGTAATGCACATTGGAAAAAATAACCCCAACTATACATACAACATGATGGGGGCTAATTTAGCTACAACGAGTCAGGAAAAAGATCTTGGCGTCATTGTGGATAGTTCTCTAAAGATGTCCACGCAGTGTGCAGAGGCGGTCAAAAAAGCAAACAGGATGTTAGGAATCATTAAAAAGGGGATAGAGAATAAGACAGAGAATATATTATTGCCCTTATATAAATCCATGGTACGCCCACATCTCGAATACTGTGTACAGATGTGGTCTCCTCACCTCAAAAAGGATATTCTAGCACTAGAAAAGGTTCAGAAAAGGGCAACTAAAATGATTAGGGGTTTAGAGAGGGTCCCATACGAGGAGAGATTAGAGAGGCTGGGACTCTTCGGCTTGGAAAAGAGAAGACTAAGGGGGGACATGATAGAGGTATATAAAATCATGAGTGATGTTGAGAAAGTGGATAAGGAAAAGTTATTTACTTATTCCCATAATACAAGAACTAGGGGTCACCAAATGAAATTAATAGGCAGCAGGTTTAAAACAAATAAAAGGAAGTTCTTCTTCACGCAGCGCACAGTCAACTTGTGGAACTCCTTACCTGAGGAGGTTGTGAAGGCTAGGACTATAACAATGTTTAAAAGGGGACTGGATAAATTCATGGTGGCTAAGTCCATAAATGGCTATTAGCCAGGATGGGTAAGAATGGTGTCCCTAGCCTCTGTTCGTCAGAGGATGGAGATGGATGGCAGGAGAGAGATCACTTGATCATTGCCTGTTAGGTTCACTCCCTCTGGGGCACCTGGCATTGGCCACTGTCGGTAGACAGATACTGGGCTAGATGGACCTTTGGTCTGACCCGGTACGGCTTTTCTTATGTTCTTATGTTCTGAATACACCAGGTGGCATTTATCTTGACTGTGACTGTTTTTCTTGGATGAGCACTCAGCCTCTCTGATCTAGGTCTTTGTCACCTGCAGATTGAAATACTCCTGTTTGCACTACATGATGCTACATTTGAACATATACAAGCTATACTGGCTGCAGAATATAGTGGCTGATATGGGTCTAACTGTAGGGATCATGTTACATCTGTGCACCATAGATTGCATTAGCTTCCTATTTGCTGGTGGGTACAGTTCAAGTGTTGATTATGACTCTGTAAAATATCATGTGGTTTGGGTCCCTGCTATCTGAGAGACTGCCCCTCTTTCTCCTGGTTGTTCATTACTGCAGAGGAGAACAGCTGGTGTGTTTGAACAAACAGTTTCTAGATTTGAGCTTCCAAGGTTGGTGCAGTGCAGGAAAAATTTACTCAGATTTGTTTTCCCTATTGATTCAAGGGACTCCACATCTGTTAGCCTTCAGGGGATGGTGTGTAACTCAGCTGTCGTCTTAGGCTTTTGCCTATCAGACTGGGGACAGGATATACTGGTGTTTTAATTTTGTTTTTAATTTCCAGTGGTTGAGAATCTTTTTAGTTAACACTCATTAATTTTTTTGGTTTTAAAATAACATGCTCCCAGAAATGAATGTAATAGATGCTATTTTATAAATCCTAAATAGAGACCTATATGAACTATAGTGTCTGTACATGATTGCATGAGGCAAAAGCAAACTAAATTTCATTTGTTTGTCCATTTTAAATTTGAAGCTAATGACCAAATTTTCATAATTGCAGTAATAAACCTTCCAATTTGTTCATGCAGACTGGACAGCTGTGTATGCCAATAGGGAATTAGGATGCAGTTACATGTGTGTTGTGTGCAAAAATGTGTCTGTCTTTATGTAATTTCTTTGAGGTTTGTTTTTTATTTAATGTAAAGTATTTGAATACATAGCTGTTTTATCTACAACATTTTATATGCTTTTAGATATTTAATTACTTCCTTTTATATCTGATGATCAAGTGAAGGATTCATAGCTGATAGGGTATAGGCTCCCTGTGCATTACTGCTGACGCCTCAACAGTCTGATCCAGAGCCCACTGAAGTCCATAGAAAGACTTCCACGGACTTCAGTGGGTTTTGGATCAAGCCGTAAATCCTGAGCTGCATTATTCCTACTGTTCCAGATTTAAGCATTAGTCAGAAGAAAATGGATCTGCCAAACATTCCAGAAGTAAGAACATAGGAACAGCCATACTGGGTCTTCTGACAATGGCCAATGCCAGGTGTCCCAGAGAGAATGAACAGGATAGGAAATCATCAAATGATCCATCCCCTGTCGCCCATTCCCAGCTTCTGGCAAAAGTATGGTGTATGTGGTGACTAGGCGGGGTGATTTGTAGAGGTAAAAGGCCACCTTTACCACCTAAACTGTTTTTCTATTTAATTTTTGTCAAGCTAGTATTAATTCCATAATATTTAAGATGTTCTGTCCTCCTTCCCCACCCACCACTTCTGATATTGTAGTGCAAAAAACAGACTCTGGTGGATTCACGGTAGTCTGCAGAGCCTGTGAATGGAAAAGTATTACCTCTGATTTTGCACCATTTGGGAGCAACTCTTTCATTTAATAATGCCATATGAGTAGGTGTTTCAAACCCTGAGAAGACCGTAAAATTTAAATGAGAACAGCAGCTGTGATGTGCAAAATCCTGGATCTGTTTTAATGGAAGCAACAGGAGAATGATCCTGTTACTACTTTTTATGAGAACCTGTGAAGCTGCTGAATACAATCGGGATTTCTTGGGAAATTACAATGGTGTGATAACTCTAACGCCCACTAATGGAAATACAGTAACTCCTCACTTAGTCGTCCCAGTTAACATTGTTTCGTTGTTACATTGCTGATCAATTAGAGAACATGCTCGTTTAAAGTTGTGCAACGCTCCCTTATAACGTCGTTTGGCAGCCGCCTGCTTTGTCCACTGCTTGTGGAAAGAGCAGCCTGTTGCAGCTAGCTGGTGGGGGCTTGGAACCAGGGTGGACCGGCAGCCCCCCTATCAGTTCCCCGCTCCCCTAAGTTCCCTGTGTGGCAGTCGCCCAGCAGCCTATCAATTGCCGGCAGTTCAGCTGTCCCTCCCCCCATTGCCGTGTGCTGCTCCTGCCCTCTGCCTTGGAGCTGCTCCCCAGAGCCTCCTGCTTGCTGTGCGGGGGGGCTAATGTCAGGGTGTCCCCCTCCCCCCTGCTCCTGCACCCCGCTTACCACATCTTCCGTAGAGTGGGGGAACACACGACAGGGCTCAGGATGGAGGGAGCTTCCTGGCAGCAGCTGCCCTCTCAGCTTGCTGATATACCGGTACTTAAAAAGGCAATGTACTTAGGCCTGGTCTACACTTGGGGGGGGGAGATCTAAGATATGCAACTTCAGTTACGAGAATAGCGTAGCTGAAGTCGACGTATCTTAGATCAACTTAGAATCACTTACTTCGAGTCCTCGTGGTGCGGGATCGACGGCCGCCGCTCCCCCGTCGACTCTGCTTCCGCCTCTCGCCGTGGTGGAGTTCCGGAGTCGACGGCAGAGCGATCGGGGATCGATTTATCGCGTCTACACTAGACGCGATAAATCGATCCCCAATAGCTCGATCACTACCCGCCGATCCCGGTTGGTAGTGTAGATGTACCCTTAGAGTGGGGTCAGTGTACTTAAAGGAGCAATGTGCATCTCTCTCACACACACACGGTGTGTGTCTCTGTCTCTGTCTGCCATGCTGTCTCCCCTCTCTCCATTTGTGCTGCCTTGTAGAGTGTGAGGCTACATTGACAACAATGAGTTAACAACAATGAACCCTTGAGGGCTCAGCCAATTGCTAGTTCCTCATTTAGCAGTAAGGTATTCCCTGGGAAATATCCCACCCTCTGACTTCACCGCCTCAACCAAGCTTCACAATCATCATCGCTATGTACCAGTATTAAATTGTTTGTTTAAAATTTATACTCTGTGTGTGTGTGTGTGTGTGTGTATTAGTTTCTTTTGTCTGGTGAAAAAAATTTCCCTGGAACCCCATTTACATTAATTCTTACGGGGGAACTGGATTCGCTTAACATGGTTTCGCTTAAAGTCGCATTTTTCAGGAACATAACTACAACGTTAAGCGAGTTGTTGCTGTACTAGTAAATACTCCCACTCCCTTCTGGTCTCATACCTAAGTGTTTTTTGAGTTGCCAGTCTCTGACTTTTGTCTTAATGGATCTCCTCTGTGGTTTTTATGAACTACTCATTATCTCCTGATCAGAAAGAGCATGAAGGTTATGTAAATCACTTTTCAATGACAACTATTTCTTTTGGAAAAAATCCCAGTGACTCTGTAAACTGTGTGGTTTTATTTAAAGGTCCCTTTCAAGTATTAAATAAGAGACTGCTCTGAGAGGTAGCAACCCATTCATCCCTCTCAGCAAAAATATTGGTACAATTTAAAAAAAAAAATTGTGAATCATTGATAATGGCTTGGATCAGATTCTCAGCATAATATAAAGAAGTTGTAATTACAAGGTGAATTTATCTTTTCTGGACTTGGTAATTGTCAGGCGATGTCCGGCCTTTTGAAAGCCTGTCTTTCCATTAACTCAGGTAAATGCTGTTAAAAACACGGAAGAAGAGAGATCCCTGTTAAAACAAAATTGTAACTCTAAGTAGTTTTGATTTTTGTTTTCACACTTATTAGCCCATGTCAACTAAAGATAAAGGACTTGATTGTGTTTTGCCCTGAATGGTATGTGATAGGATTCCTTTATACCCTTGCACAGGGGGTGGGCATAGTCTGGTCCCTTGTGCTCCCTGAGCATGTGGATTCCATGAGACCCAAGTTTTATCTCTACTGGCTAAGGATCTGAATCTGAGTTGGGGGAGTGTACAGTGCATCCTAGCCAAAGGTGGTGGAGGTCCACACACCCTGGACCCTGCGATCTCTCACTAGGGCTCCTCGTCTTCCTCAAAGCAGGGCTGACCCTAAGTAGCTCTATAGTAATGCTTTGTTGATCTGTTTGCCCATTCAAGGAGAGCTGTGGCATGCAGACCTCGTATCTCTCCCTTCTATCATTAGTCCACTGTAAGTGGCTTATACTGTACTAGGAAAAGATTTTGATCCCCCGTTTGGATCTTGTTATGAATTACTTGGAAATAGGTGAAGATATTGAAAAAAGAGTAAACGGGGGGAGACAGGGTCACGTAATCAGAAAACCTGGCAGAAAATTTCAGCGAGCTGATGTAATTTTCTCTATTAGTTCAAGAGTCTTAATATGTAGTGATGACCTGTAGTTACTAAGGGAATCCCCGAGCATGGTGCACGTGGCAGACTATCCCGAGGGAGCGAAGGGGAGGAGACAGCGAGAGAGAGAGATGAGGGGAAAAGGGAAGATGATAATGGCATCTCTAGCACTTGCTGGAATTCATTGAATGCACTTTATGTAACTGGTCTCTAGAACAATAGCACCTGTCTAGTATGTGTCTTAGATGTGTTTCTAGTTTTTATTGGAAAGAGTGACAGTCAGTTTGGAATCCCCTCTCATCCTGGATTTCAGTGGTTTTTCATAATGTATACTCTTCAGATTTTTAAACTATGACAGGACCTATCTGAGGTTATGCTAGAACAGAAACAGATCTAAAATAATTGCTTTATTCTCTCTTCCATCAGATGGTTTGTGATGAAGCTTACAGCCTTTTATGATTATATTTTTCCCTGTCCTATAGTTGCCTGCGGTCATATTGTATGGGAATATTCTATTACAACAAACAGAAGTGTAACTGTGGAAAATGGTAATGATTTGCACCTTTTCTCTGAATAAATCCAGTGCACTTTCCAAAGGTGGGTAAGTGTTATCATCCCCACTTCATAGATAAAGAAATGGAGGTGTAAGCTTAGTCTGCTTCTGCTTTCCACATTGGACACCAGTTGTATCTAGCTCATTACAAATACAGAAGTTTGTTGTTCAAACACAGTGGCCTGCAGAGACATGGCTCATCCGACAGCCATTTTGGATTAACTCCTTGGATGGGGCTCCCTTTCCAAACTAAGTATTAAATTAACATTATTTCCTCTTACTCCAAAACTATTCTCAAAACTCCCAGATTTATTCCTTACACACTGGAATATGAGCCCACACTGCATGAGAATACAGTGTGCCTCAAGCAATGTTTTTTTGGACCCTCTAACTTATGTGGTTGGGATTTCACAAAATGCCATGTTAGAGAAAACTGTAGTCTTTATTCTCTTGCCATTTAAAAAACCCCTCCTCTCAGCATGGTTCATTCTCATCATCTTAATCACAGACTGAAGGATAATATTTTAGGTTAGTTTTCCTTTTCTTTCATAGATGTACTGGCTATTTATATCTCAGATCTTTAAGATTCCACCAATTACTTGAGCTAGCCTTGTGTTTAGGGGGAGAAAAGGGGTGTAGGGAATAATCAGTCATGTACATTCAGTACCTCTCTTGTAAGTGTCCTGTATACACACTGGTACGTGAGAGACTGTATCCATAGTACATTTTTTTTAAATGAAAACTTTCACTTTTATCTGTTGGCTAATCTTTTTATGACTGAAGATTAGAGAACAAAGTTCAAATTAATATTCTCTATAATTATTTTTATCAGACTTTAATAAATCTCTGTTTACAAATGTATATATCGGACTGGGTGACAAGGAATTTGAACTTTGGTTCAAAAGAGTTGAAGTTCAGATTATATCTTTTCTGTCCTGTAAATCCACTCAGAATGGGCATTGACTATTTTGATTTTTTTTATATAAATTGTCACAGCATATTTGTCTGAGATGTTTTGTTTGCCAATTGAAAGTCTAAAGATTGAATCAATTTGAAACAAGTCATACAGAATATAAACAATAAATGAGGAGAGATTTGAGATTTCCAGCCTGGATAATAAATACCATTTGTAGTGCTTTTCTTCACCATTTTCTGGTTCAATTTGTGTCTGACATACTTTTTCTTACACTCCAATTTCACGGTGAAAAGGTCCACAGAAGGGAAATGAAGACTTTTTTACAGGCACGATGAGACAGAGAGAAAAAGAGGTGACACAAACTAGAATTATTGAGCCTGGAAAGAAGCATTAGAGAGGACTTGACTGAGGTATTTAAAGATATAAAAGGTAGTCCCTTTATAACTGGATCAGACCCCTCCTCTCTGTATATCCACTAAATAATATCAGAAGAACCAAGAGGTCACTCAGTTATTTTAAATGGTCAGTAATTTAGAATAATTAAAGGAAATTATACTTTATGGAGCATATATGATGTGTGTGGAATTTCTGGACATCAGAAGCGATACTACCATGAAAAGATACTAAGAGTTGGATAAGTCTGATCAATAACTATAACTGTACATGCTAAAAGAACACAAATCACACGTCATGTATATGCTGATCACTATAGGTGTCAGGAAGGAATCACTCTCCCTATTCCCCATCTTGATAAAGCACTGCACACTTGGTTAGATGTACTGGGTTACCCAGAGTGCTGTAAATGTACAGAAGTACATAGAAAGATAAGTTCTCTGTCTGGAAGAGCAACCCATCTAACCTGAACAAGGCATGGGACAAGAGCACACATGGGACAGTGCAAGGGATTTGAAATGCGGCTTCGAAGGAGGAAGGGGATGGAGCTTGACACCAAGTGGGGTATGGGAAGTTTTTTTTCCAAGCATAGGGGATGGCATGAAAGATGATGCAAAATCAAGTGAAAGAAGGTTACAGAGTGAGCAAGTAGGAGAGAAGGTAAAGTAAGGAGGTTTTGGAGTATTTTCACTGTCCTTTGAAGCATCAGATATTAGTTATTTCTAGAAGCAGGATGCTTGACTGGATATACCCAAGTGCTTCTTCTGTCTGGCAAATCCTATGTTCTTATAATGACACATATTAATTATTAGTTGATAATCCTGGTTTTTAATGTAAAATTGTACAAATATAATTAAAATATAATCTAGGGGTCAGTTACATTGGTATTCATCTATAGTAACTCCACTGTCTTTAATGGAAGTACTCTAGATTTATATTGCTGTAAATGAGAATCAAGCCTTGAGTGAATACCTGATTTGTTTCTTAGATTACACTGATATAGTTTGTTGTTATCTGTGTGGATAGCCATTGCCAATGTTCATGTGTCGATTTACTCCATCCTTCTCTTACCCTTAACTTTTAAAGTTATTTTTATGTTAGCAATGCTACCACATGCTTTGTGTGAGTTTTGGCTCTGATCTCTTTGGAGAAACTACTTGTACAGGAAATGGGACTGTCTTTTGAGATTTATTTTAAAATTATGATGCTGTATATGTAATTTTTAAAGATACAGTAAAACCAAAATATTAATATTGAGATATTCAGTATTCTTATCTTCTGTGCAAGGATTTACATTTGCAATTTCCCCACATGTTAAGACCAATGTACCCAAAAGTCTTTTAGCAAATTCACTTGTGCACATAAAAACGTAGATAAACTATTTTTTTGGTTCATCCAAAATTGACTGGTTGGCTCACATGTATTTTATAGGATTGTATAATAGCAAGTTGAATTATGATGTTCCAATCAATTACACTTACAAGCTTTTATAAAAAGAAACACCCGTTCTGGTCATCATTCAGGCTTTTGTTTACATAATTTACTCAATTGTGCTTTTTTTGGACTTCTTAACTCAAGTGTGTGTATTTTGAAATGGTAAAGTAAAATATGAATCATGTTAGTAATTCAACACCTAAATTTTAAAGTGACTAGCATTTTTGGACGCCTGGATTTTTTTATGTACAAGTTGACACTTCTTAAAGGGGCCTAGTTTTCAGAAGTGCTGAGCACCTGCCCTCTGAAAATCAGGCCCCTTTAAGATCCAGATTAGGCACCCAAAATCATTAGTTACTTTTGAAACTTTAGGCCCAACTGTGTAAAGTGCATCTAATACAGAGACTATGCATAGTAGTAGAAAAAAGATCTAGGGTAAAATTTTCAAAAGTGCATTAGTGGTTTAGAAATCTATGTCCCATTTACAGAACTGACATAGGCACTTGGGAACCTAAATCCCACTGAGCTCCTAAGTTCCTAAATCCATTATGAAAATAGGATTTAGGCTCCTAAGTCAGTTCGACTAGGGATAAAATTTTCAAAAGTGCCTATCTTTCCTATATAGATAAGCTATTTAAATGCTTTCTTTGGTTACCCGTCAAATATGTATACCAAATATGTTATGACATATGATACCAATATATTTGATGTAGCATTAAATATTAAAACAGCAACTTTTGAATGAAACTTCACTTGTTTCTTGTAACAGTGAAAATGCTATAGTGTCATAAATGAGAGGAAATAGTGCTGTTGGAGAATGCTCAGTTGGTGGGCTGTAGAGAAAGAGAGGCTCCTATTTGCAATTAAGATAATTGATGGTAGAGGGAGCATTTTGTATGGAGAAGGTGAGCTGTAGTATTTCACCCTCTCGAGACTGAATTATTGTAACTCCTATGACCTAGATTTGTCAGGCAAAGCCCATCACACTCTAGTCCAGGGGTAGGCAATCTATGGCACGTGTGCCGAAGGCGGCACGCGAGATGATTTTCAGTGGCACACACTGCCCGGGTCCTGGCCACTGGTCCGGGGGCTCTGCATTTTAATTTAATTTTAAATGACGCTTCTTAAACATTTTAAAAACCTTATTTACTTTACATACAACAATAGTTTAGTTATATATTATAGACTTATAGAAAGAGACCTTCTAAAAACGTTAAAATGTATGACTGGCACGCGAAACCTTAAATTAGAGTGAATAAATGAAGACTCGGCACAACACTTCTGAAAGGTTGCCGACCCCTGCTCTAGTCCATATTGAATACAAACAGTCCTCCACCACTTGAACATGACTAGCAATGATGATACAAGAGTAGATAGCGAGGCTTGGCAGAATTTGATTTTTTTTAATGTTTCTTTTTAAGTGTGATTTTTTAATTTTTACCAATTTTTAGATTTTCACAGTTGCGGTAAATTGAGGGGTCAGGCAATAATTGTTTCATGACAGTAGATGTTGAGATTCAAAATGTTACAGCTTTATAACAGTCAAAACTCAAATGTCAAAATATACAAAGTAAATAGCCTGACCTGAAACTCTGTGTTTTCAAGCTGCATTTTTCTTACTTTGCCTATCTAAATTTCTTTATTATTGATGGAAATATTTTTTTTGTCTGTTTGTTTGTGTTTGTGTGATGAAATCAACATTTACCAATAAAAAGCTAATCCAAAACTGTGCACCAGTTCCTGGCTCCTTGTTTGCTTCTTATTCAATTAAATTCAAGGTCTTAGTCCTAATCTTTAAGATTGGGCCTAGGCTACCTGATTGCTGAACTCACTGACCACGCAGCAACCAGAAATGCCTCTGTTGAAAGACTTGGGAGCTGGAGGCAGGGCATTTTCAATGCTGGTCCAATCCTAGTCTATGGAATACTGTATCAGAAGACATCAGAATGAGGTCTAATTGGACTATTTTCAAAGCTCAGTGCAAAACTTTTTTGAGCAGAAGCTCACCTGCAATAACAGAAGTTGAAGAATTATGTTGGAGGGGGCAGAGAATATAGTGCAGTGGGAGAGAAGGAGAAAGAAAGACTAATACAGGGAGAAAGATCCAAGTGTAAGGGGACAAACTATAGGATGGCCAGGGTAGAGACCATATCAGATAATATTTATGCTTATCTTAATATTGCATCTGGTGCTTAGATACTGTAGTGCTTAGCATCTGATAAATACACCATAGACAGATCTGTCACATAGCGAATGCTGTTCTTGTATGAATACAGTTCTCTCTGTAGCTGCTATTTCTGAAGAGAGTTGACCTGTACTATTTGTGAAACAACATACTGACTGAGCAACAGACAATAAAGTTCTTGGCACAAGATAAGAGTCTTACAGTAGATAGATTATGACTGACAGAATTCTGTGTGTGTATAAATTATTCAAAATATTTCAAACAAGTTGTATACAAGTTCATACTTTGTAGATGTGTTTGCTAAAAGAGCCAAAAAGTTGCACTATTTGAAAGCTCATTTGGACTTGACTAGCAAAACAAAATTACTAATAAAATCCTGAACTAAACTAAAATATTTTTGTGTTCTTAGAAATACACTTACCATAACTTGCAGTGAAAAATAATATATCATTTAATCAGGGGTGAAAGTAACTTAAAGGACTTACCAGTACACAGGGCCAGGGTCCTGAGCAGGGGATGGGGCCTCAACCGGAAGAGGGTGGGGCCTCAACCGGAAGAGGCGGGGACTTTAAATCCCCAGGCCCTTTAAATCGAGATTTAAGGGCCAGGGCTCTGGCTGCGGTAGCGGTAGCTGGCCCTTTAAATCACTGCTGGAGCCCCAGGGCTCCCAGCCGACTCCGCTACCCCGGGGCTCTGGCAGCGGGGCTCTGGCGGCAATTTAAAGGGCCAGGGCTCCGGCCGCTGCCAGGAACCCCGGGCTCTTTAAATCGCCGCCAGAGCCCCAGGACTCCCGGCTGCTGTTGAAGCTGGGGAGCTGATGGGGGGCTGCCAGCCATGGACAAAGCAAGCGGCCAAACGACGTTCTGGCAGAGCATTGCACAACTTTAAACGATCATGTTCTGTAATGGAGCAGGGACATAAGATTGAAACAACGTTAAGCGAGAGGACGTTAAGTTCGGAGTTACTGTATCAGTAGATCTATTGATAGATATAAAATCAATTAAGAGTGCATATATCATTTTTTAAAATAAAATGTATTTTATATTGCCTCGTGATTTTCAGGATTTGTTCTCTACTTAATCTCCAGTATTACTCTCAGCATCCAGTCTGCCATAACAGTTATACCAGCTGTAACTCACATCCCGCTGATTCTGTTTTGAGCTGTAGATGCAAAAACCAACCACACGAGTCCCTGTGGCTCCCTAATTTGATAGTTTCCAACTCAAATGTTATAATAAAACTACCTCCTGAAAGTTGCCACAGCATCAAACTGGATTATCTTGACCTCTCTTCGTGTCATTGTTTCTGATCTTATCACAAGAATTCCCTTGTTAACGGTAGATGGTGGAAAACAAACACAGGCTGATACATAGCATCAAACTTTTAAAATTTGGGTTCTCAGCTGCAAAAAAGCACATGAAGAGGCCATTGCATATACAAATACTGTATTTGCCTTCAAACTGATATTTGTACATGCAGCTACCTGTGTGTACATATAAATATGTTGTTTGCACAAACAATTTACGTGGGCATGCACAGCTTTTGTGGGTATAGTTGAAGATCTGAGAATTGAAATATTAGACAATGATGTTAGAACAGGTGTATAAATAAATATCATGAATGTTAGAAATGGTAATCTTAACTCTGAACCTGTTTTTTGTTTTTAGTTTCTGTTCTATATTGTAGTGTAGCCACTTGTACTTATATGGAATAAGTGTCTTGCAGAATACGTGTTTGTATTCCAATATTGCATTATATTGGTTTGTTTCCTAACAAAATTCTTAAAAAAATCATGATAACTACGAAATATATCTGAATCTATCTTATTGTTCCATTAAGGTCCTGGTATTGACAACAGGACATCTTCACCACAGGATAATTCTTTTCCATGGGATGATTCAATCTTCAATATATCCATACATGCTGCAATTCGACATGGAAAGTGGAAACTACTAACTGGGTATCCAGGTAATGAAATGATTATTTTTTCCCTAGAGGTTTACCTCCACTGCCAGTTCATCCCATTTCATAAGTAATAAACTTTGCATTTCCATAATTTACTCTCTTTCTCAACTTTCATGATTTACTATGTAATGTAAAAACCAGGAGGGCGGAGCCTCGTTTAAAAGTAGGCAAATATTTACAATATATTCCTTGAAGTCATGGTTTTTGAATCTGTGTTTATGTGCTTACATTGCAGTGGGAAAACCAGATTCCTGGAGGCAACTCCAGTTTAATTTCTTTGAAATTAAACAAGTCATATTAAACACCGAATCCCAAGTATGAGGCTACTCTTTCCCTGTGTGTCTGAGATCTAATCCCTTATCTGCTCCTATTTCTGTAGGCTGCAGCCACTGGTTCCCACCACCACCTTTGTTCAGTGAGTCAAAGATTCTATCATCTGACCCACCAACAAAGAAACTTTGGCTTTTTGATGTTGTTAAAGATGCTGAGGAGAGAAACGACTTGTCTGAAAAATATCCTGGCGTTGTGAAAAAACTGCTCTCGCGGCTGCAGTACTACTATAAACACTCTGTGCCTGTGTTCTACCCTGACGATGACCCCCGTTGTGACCCAGCAGCAACTGGAGCCTGGGGGCCTTGGATGTAGAATACTACATTTGCAGCCTGAAAAATACAACTGTGGTGGAAATTGCGGACTGAGGGTCCTAGTCACATATTTTGACCTCATTTCTTTTACCCTTTTAACTGTGATTTCATCCCTTGGGTTATTCAATTCTACTTCTTCTTAAGCAGTATTGAGGATCTAATTTCACCCCCTGATTGTACTAGAAACACTGTTAAAATCATAAATCTGTCATTTTGATGTTCTTTGTCAGTGATATGTCTCTAAAATGGAGGGTTAAAGCTGCTGGCCAGCTGGGAAATATTACTTCACTTGGAAAGTTCTAATGAGTCACAGCAGCAAGGCTATCCAGTTCTTTCATATTTAAAGTCACATATTTGATTTCATGCTTGCCAGTGGCCAAATCTTATAGGAGGCTAACATACAGGTTTAAAAAAAAATAGGAGAAAGAAGCCAGTTTCTGAGTTCAGCTGTCATTACATTTTCTCAGCTTTGCCATACAAATCTGTCCAGTAATGGATGCATTCAGAAATCTCTTGAGTACAAGCCTCCTCCCACTGGGCAACAAAAGATCTAGTTATACACTTGTCCACTGTTGACATATGGTTAGAGCATTGGTTTGATTTTATGCCCACCTTGGCTGTGAGTACCAACTCTTTAGGGCTTTTGTGCCTTTGTTATTACAGCAGAGACTGCCTTCATCTAATAGTCAGCTTTCGGACATCCCTTCATTTGCATTGCCTTTTCCAGTTCATTTCTTCTTTCTTGTGCTTCACAGTGCAGTTTTGAATTCTTGTGCAGGAAATTCAAGCACTTTTCTTTGCCAGCTAAAGCACAATGTGGAGGTTGCAAGTGATGGTAGTACTGCTTCATCTATCTGGTGGCTATTGCATCTGCTTCACAAAGCTCCCAACTTCTGCTAATATCTCTGGAAAACCTTTTCTATTGCATATCCCTTCTCTGAGGGTATTGCCAGTTATCTGTTTTGTACTGATGTACTGTTTCAAACTGGTTTTTTAGACACCACTTTTAACTTTTCCATTAAAATTAGAGTTTTAATGTTTAGGTTCTAAGTTTTTTTGTTGAGATGAATGATGTTTCTTTAGTAGTGTGAGTATCTAAAAGAATTAAGAGAGGAGAGGAAAAGTATTGCTGTACCCCATATATTTTATTTTTTAGCTGTGTTGGTCCCAGGATATTAGAGAGACAAGGTGGGTGAGGAAATATATTTTATTGGACCAACTTCTGTTGGTGAAAGAGACAAGCTTTCGAATTCTGTGTAAGCTCAAAAGCTTGTCTCTTCATAAACAGCAGTTGGTCCAATAAAAGACATTACCTCACCCACCATGTTTCTCTAGTTTTTAGAGATATTATTTCCATTTGTTATAATTCATTAATTATACATCCGAGGAAAGAAATAAAATACTTATTAAAGGAAGACTCTGATTGGCTAGCAAAGGTTCCACCTATTTGGCTCTTATTTCCACATTTCAGTCAGGGCTCGTTGGTCAGTTTATCCTTCTGGAGATCATAACACCTTGTTAACAGAACACAAGAAAAAGAATCTAAGGTATTTTCATTATTATCACTTTGAAGGTTTTTTTCAAAGATATCCTTAGGACTCTGACTACAAAAGTGTGTAAGACTAAAAAACCCACTACTTTCAGCTCTCAGACAACAGCCACTTTTGACATGTACAGATGTCATCCTGACAGCTTTTGAGCTGACTGCAGGGCTGCCATTCACACTCAAGTTACTATGAAAATAGATGATGAATTAATGGGGGGAAAAAACTAACTTGTTTGAACTTTCTTATCAGTTATGCTATCTAGCCCCTAGTTTAAAAGGATTAAAGAATGTATAGCCTCAGTTGCAGAATTAAACATAATTGTTGCATGTTTGTTCTCCTTCCCTCCCTATCCCACAATCTACACCATTACATCATGCTGATATGACTCCACCTACCAGGAAGAAGGAGGTAAGCAACTGTCAGTCACTCAGCCTTCCGTAGATTGAGGCTTCACCTATTGTCTTCACTGTTTCCCATCTAAAATTTCTATTATATTTTAAAATCTTAAAATTCATCATTTACTCAGCTGTTTCAGATAAAAATATCCTACACTATTTTTTCTTTAGGTTGATTCCTCTTGAAGCCTTCAAGTGGACCTGACTTTGGGGGGGGGGGAAGCTGGCTGTCATATTCAAGCTGGCAGCAGCAAAGGAAAAGAATTTTAAACTCTCCATTGAGCTGTTTCATTTCTTGAAGGGCAGACTTCTTTCTACATGTTGTGGTTTCTTGAGTAACAATCAAAAATACAAGCATCATGAGCCTTCAGAATAAAACTTCATTTCATCGCCTTCCAAGCCTTCCAATCCTTGCTTGATCCAACAAAACTCTATAAATGTTTCAAAATTGAAAGGCACTTTTTTTGACACACTAAAAATAATTACAACATTTTAGAAAAGCAGTTGCACTTCAGGAAGTGTGGTTATGCTGGCTACCCACGATTATGCATTACTACTTACTTAAAAAGATATAAGACGAAGGATGGGCAAGGCCCAGGACAAGGAAAAGAACTCGGGAGATCTGGATCCTATTCTTGAGTCTATGGTCACAGGCTTCTCTGGGAACAACCTGCTTAGAGTAGAAGAAATTCTGTGATTTTTTTTTAATGGACTTTTCCAGGAATTCTTTTAATAGGGCTGGAAGGAAGCCTTTTGTTTATTTCTCAAAATCTCATCGCAGAAAAAGCTAGGATTTTAGCTGTCAAGATCTCCATAGATTTGTACATCCACCAGCAATCCTTGTTGCCTCAATTCTGCCCCTGGGATTCTTTGCTCCCTATCTTGCTTCCTGGTAGTACAGCTCCATAGAAGTCATGCTACCATGGATGCTCCCACTCGTTACTCTCCTCAAAACTCTCCCACTCTGTCCTTTATTGGGGGACCTATCAGCCTTTGAGGTTTATGAAGAGAATCCTGTTGCACCAGTGTAACCCCATTCCAGGCTTGTCTTTAAGAGTACCTGCAGGGTACTCTTCCCAGGACAGGAAGGGGGGGGCATTATCACTGAAGGGGAGGAAGTGATCTCAGGAAAGGAATCTGGGAGAGCTGCAGAGTAGGATATGTAGGTCATTTAGGCAGTCATGGCAGCCATGTTTGCAGTCCTGGATACTGGCAAGGCCACCTGGGAAATAGGCATGCGTGTATATAAACAGCACCCTTCTCACAGACCAGAGAGACTTGGAAGGAGCTGGGCTCCTAAGGCAAAACAACAACAAAAAAGACCTAAATGAAAATGACACTACATGGCACACAGAGAAACTGTATAGGACTGTGTGGATATCTATCTTCAAATGAGATATAGTCTGTAATGGAAACGTACTGCCTTGTGAACTGAAAGAGTTTTACGGAAAGAAAAAGCAAGTGGCATCGTTTGGGAAGTGCTGATCAGTCCGTTTTTTTGCAAACAGTTTTCAAACTAACTGTACATATCAAAACTACCGCTCTATCAACTTATTGCAAACAGTTCACATGGAATGCTGCAAACATTCAATGGAATTTATAATAAGAGATACAGATTTGGATGTTATATGTTCAAAGTTATATTTGGAGATATTGCTTATATAGTTTAGAGAGGAAATTGGGCCCCCAAAATACATTGCATCCCCTCTGTCTGGTGCTTCTAGATGTAATCTTGCACTGCTACACAATGCATATCTGAGATCATGCGGACAGATTAGCACTGCTACAGAGCACAGCAAAAAAGATTTTGGCACAGGATAATCAAAACGATTCAGTTATCCAATCATAGACTAGTACAGTAACAGCGTCTGCGATAATTACATACTGTGGTTAGCTGAAGCCAACAAGATGATGCACTGTTGTCATTGTGCTGGTCTTCCCTGCTGCCAGTGTTCTAAAAACTGAACATCTGCTGCAATCAACAAACCAGCTCCCAATTGCTGGTCCCTTTCTTTTGGCTGAACTCAATGGCAACAAAAGCTGCTATATTTTGTCTTCAGAGCTATACTTAGAAGCAGTACAGTCAAAAAGAATCACTGGATTTGGTTCTAGGGAACACAGTGCTCATATGGCCCTGTCTTCAAATCCATAACAAGCTACTGCAGCAAAGCCACAGTTCTGTGCTGACAAATTGTGGCATCCCAGACAGTGGTAAAAATACAGAATTGTGTTTTGTTATAGTGCTTTTCATTCTCAAGATTTCATGAAGTGCTGTGTAAAGCAATGAGTTAGAGTTCAGTGACTGTGCAAACAAACTAAGCAGGTATAGTGGTAACTCACCTACAGTCTTGGGCATAGATCCTACTTTAATGAGAGAAGGAACTTTGGCTAGGAGACCAAAAAGTATCATGGGATTTTAATTTCTTCCTGGAATGCCACTTGAAAATGAGCATTAGAGTACTGAGTTAATGTCTCATCAAAATGATGGTCCTTCAAAAAGTGAAGCATTCACTCCAAATACAATATACACCTCTTACTACTGAGGGAATTCTGCGCCGAAAAATTAAAAATTCCGTGGACAATATTTTAAAATTCTGCATATTTTATTTGTCAAAATAACAATATAATTATGCCCGTTTCAATTATTTTGGTAATTTATTTCAAAATGCCAGCCAGCAAGTATGTCTCTAACAATACAGACAAAAAAAGATTCAGGAAATGTTTTTTGACAAATAGATTCCTTACTAGGCATATTACTACAGACCTTTGAAAAATAATCCATTTAAGCTACAATACAGAAATTTATTTCCTGCACCCCTCAGAAGCAGTGCAAAGGCTTGAGGGAGTCAGGGTAATGGAGGAACTGAGGGAGAGGGAAATAATTGCTGGGAACATATAAGCCAGTTGAGAAGACACAACCTTTGGCTGAGTAAAATACTGAAGTTTATATAATGTCAAAGCAAGTTTAATTAAAAACATCCCAACTGGATTTTCTTTGAATGAGATTGGAGAAAACTGAATGGTAAGATATGGACAATTGTATTTTTTCTTTTATATGTGCAGTAGAAACAAGTGCCCCCTGGAGGAACATTTACAGGATTGAATGGTTGGTTGAGAGATTGTGTCTCTTAGTGGCAACCAGGTGTACAGTGTCTCGTAAATTTCTCTGATATATAATTTCTTGTTAAAGAAGAGATCTTTTCTACATTTCCTCTGTATAAAACACATGGGTCATTGATCTCTCACTGTACTTTTGATGCTGTTTATGGAGAATTTTTTAGAGTTTACATTTTCTTATGACAGGGAAGCTTTTCCTTCCAAATATTTATTATATTTATAATGATAAACAAAGCTGCAATAAATCGCACCATTCCTCATATTGGAAGTGACCTAGTAGGGTCACTGCTTTTATTTAAAGAGCAACAGTGATTGAATACCCTGCTAGGAAGAAAGTATATTTAATAATCCACAAATATTCTTGAAGACGTGTCTTGAGGCATATAAAACAGAGATTAACCCAACCCAAAATCGAAACACCCCTAACCACTACTTTCTGAAAGTTCAGAACGTGTTCCAAATTTCATATTTTGAGAATGTCTCTAACTCCAAATGATTACCATGTGCATTAGCCACACATTAATCACATAAACATCCATTTTTGTCTCCACTAGCAGTGATGATACTAATTAAACTGAGACCCTATTATAATAACTTGTATAGCAATCATTCTTTTCATGTCCTGGAGAACTACACTAGATACCATTAAAACATATTGTAACTGTGAGCAAAAGCAGATTTTTTTTTAAATGGCAACCACCATCCATCTTTTTAATTAATGTGATTTAACATGATTTGTGTCTCACCACAGCCAAACAAACAAATACTCTATTTATAAAGGTAAAGTTAGTTTTATTTATATTTTATCCTCATTTGCTTCAGATAAATGCACTGCTGATGTGCATAAGAAGAAAAGAAAATGTATTCAGGATAATTGGTGGATTCAGTACCTTAGATTTTGTTCTAAATGATAGCCAGACCTGAGGTAGCTGTATTATATGACTCTATTCTTAGAACAATAAATATGTTAGGGTGGTAGTGGAGTTTTAGTAGGTGGAGCACATGAGTTGAAATCAAGCGCGACTAAATTCTAAGCCTGGTTCTGGAACTAGTCAAGTAAGTAAAATCTATGTCTTTATAAAATAAAGAAAATGGTAATTGCTTAACTTATATGTCACAAGGATATTGTGACAAATACAAGCATGAAACCATGTCTATGCTACAAATACCACCATGTCAGGAAACCTAGTTCAAGACAGTTATCCCCTAATCTGATTTCATCCATGGTTCCAGTTTGTGGTGTATACTGGCCAAGGCTTTAGCCTAATTACAGAACTAAATTAAGATCCAGTATAAACTGAAATCATATTGGTTTAGGGAAAACTACTTTGAACCAAGTTTCCTGACATAGCTATATTTCTAGTGCAGCCAGGGTCTTAGTGCTTATAAATCACACCGAAGAAATAAAGTGCTAAATATTATCGTTCTAGGGTCAATGCAGGAGGAAGAGAAACTTGTTTTAGCAGTTGAGGGTCTGATTCTATTTTAGCTGAGTGTTACACATATTCTGTTCTTATTTTATTGTATTTTCCAGTGTTGACTTTCTCCGTGTGTAGTTTAAAATTAATATTATCTAGAGCTGTGTCTGGATAATCTTCCCCCATTAGATAAAGATATCAGACACATGCATTTATTCATACAATTGCTGTCTTGAAAGTATCATAACCTCCAATTCCCCTTCCCCTCTTTCAAAATCTGGAAATGAAAGAAGTTTTTCATAAGGATCAAATGACAATAACTGCAAACCCTAGAGGGTAAAAGACATTTTCAACACTGCATTTTCTTAGGGCAAAGACATAAATAGTCCTTTGTAGACTGATTTGTAAGGTTTCTACAACTCTAAATCTTGTTCATATTTAATATGATGATATTGCTCAAAATCAACTTCCAGAGAGACATAAAGATGACTCTTGTTCTGTCCCTCAGCCCTTAGAGTCTGAACAAGGAAACACAGGTTTCTCTGGCTAGCAGTAGGAATACTGCTTTGTAATCTGACATAGATGTCACTGCAAGCTCCACGTTTCAATGGAGAGGTAAAACAAAGATTGAAGGCAGTGCCGAATTTTTATATGCTGTAGCAATTGGAAATATTGATGCAATTAGGTCCTTTTTATGTTTTACTGTAATACAATACAGAGGGGTGAAAACTGAAAAGCTGCATGTGCCTTGGGCCAGATTCTGCATCCTGCACAACATAGCCTGTCTATGTCCATCTCCCTCAGTACACAGAGCTGCTCTGTAGCTGCTGAGCTCTCACTGTTTTGAGTGGAGGCGCAGGATTTGAGTCCTAAAAATGGCCTTACAATATTGTTCCAAGCTTTTAGCAATGCTTCAGAGTCACAGAATGGGCCAGTTGGTGTGAACTAATGTAGTTCCACTGGAGCCAACGGAGCGATGCTTACTTACACCAGCTGAGGATCTGGCCCTGTGTGTTCAGGAGGGATGTAACAGTCACTTTTCTCTAGCTCTGGTCTCTAGCAAATAATCATTGACATCATGATTCTCCTGTATACCTCAAAATAATATCTGCTATCATGATGACTCATGTAGGGAGCAAGATCTGCTCCACCAGTAAATGGGGAGGGCACAATATAGGAGAAAACTTCACAATCCTTCAAGGACCTTCTGCGATTTCTTGCTGTGAGAGAGGTGCATTATTTCCTCAGCTTTCACAATGGACTCCACTAAAACCAGATGTGCAGAGTGAGATAAATAGCAAATCGCCTTGTATTTTATCTGTATACATTTTTAGTGTGTCATTGTGTACTTTGAGTTCTTCTTCATCATTTCTGATGCCAGTGTCCAGAGGTTACAGGCGTGAGAGGGAAAGCAAGAAATTGCAGCCATTTCCTGCTCGGTCCAGAAATGGCCTTGGAGAGGAGCAAAGAAGGAAAGGGAGAGTAACTGCAGACTAACTTGTGAGACAGAGAGAGATGATGGAAGAAATCATTGGATTTCTGGGAAACTTGCAGGAGCTCCAGTGAGGTAGAGTATAATTTCTGGGCACAATTTTTAGAAATGTGAGTTCCATTTTAGAAATGGAAAGATACAACTGCACACACACCCCCCCCCCAACCCACTAAAAAAAACTAGCTATTGGGGATGAAGTGGACTCCTACATCCCACATAACACTGTAAATCTTCTGCATCTTGAATTTAATCTCTGGATATTTATTTTATATTCTGATGCCTGACATTGAGTTTGGGATATTGGTGTATTTATTTAAGTTTAAAGAAACCAAAAAAACTAAATTCTCAGTCAAGACCTTATTTTATTCGCAGCTCTGCCGTTGATTCACTGAGTGCCGTTGGGTAAGTAATTCAGCCTCTCTGGAGCTCATTTTGCCTAACTATAAAATGGTGATAATGATACTTATCCTTTGGGGTGTTTTTTAAGTGTGTTGGCCTCCTTGGGTGTATATATTCTATGTAATCATAGTGTAATTCATTGGATTCAGATTCAGTGAATCCTAATACTTTCAGCATGAGTGGTCCATGTGTAAATACATGTATGTAACACCTTTTGACTCGTTCAGCTCCTGTCAAAAATAGGTGGAGAATGGACAGAACTATACATCTCGACTAGCAAATTAAAGCCTGAAATTGTTTGTCCAGGGGGTACTGCAGCACCGGCATGGAACCCTGTTGACTTCAATGGGGCTGGCATAGCAAACTGTAGCATTGGGGCCTTCATGTTCACAGGAAATGTATGTGGGTGTCATGCTGATCAGGGAGTGCTTTATGACAGAAATTCACAACTAAGAAAACTTGGACTGCTTACCAACAAAGCAGTTGCTATAGTGTGGAGTGAGGCAGGGAGGGAAAGGTGTTGGAGAGTACTGCACACCCATTCATAATAGCAGCCAGACACCTTAATCTTTTTCTGCAACTCCTGACACCAGGGAACACTAACGGTAGCATGAAGCCTGGTGGCATGGGGAGAAAAGTCAGCACTATTTTCCGTCCCCTCCCCACACAGGCTCCAAACTGCTGCCAATGTCCCAGCTGGTGTCAGGGTCAGGTGAAAGATGATTTTGATTTTGTTTTGTGTTTTGATTAGTTTCCTGCTAGTGCAAAAAATTCAGGTAAAACTGAAATACTTTGAAATAATCATCAATGTTGTTTTTAAAAGCCTTTCCAAGCCTACTTGTTAGGACTGATCATTTGTGAGAATAAAACACAAGTCATCAAACTGTGCATCATCAAACCAAACAAGCATTACTGCACTTAAATTAATAACTGTAATCACTTCTTTTTTCCCACACTGTCTCTTAAAAAAAAACAAAACTTCAAAGCCTTAAGTTCCTCTTGATTGATGCACTGATATTTTAACAGTGTCTTTGGTGTGTGTTGCAATCAGACAAGTGCTAATCCCCTTGAGGAATCTGGCAGGGCTGTGGGAATCCTCCCCCCGTAATTGTATGGCTCAAAAGCTCAGATGTGATGATATCATCAACTTCAGCTGAGTTGACATAATGTATTATTTGTGTCCAGAGGGTGTTATAGTAACTTTCATTGCTGATCTTTATGCCTAAAGATCATTCATGTATACGTTATTGAATATCTCTGGGGTCTTGATTGCTTTAGTGTTTTTTAGGATACCCTTAACATAAAGCAAGTTATGTGTAAGTTTAGAAAAATCATAATCAGAAAAACTAAAAGGAAAAGGCAAGAGGAAGTCCTGAATTATTTGTTTAAGGTAAAACTAAATACTTGAGAGAAAGAGAGTCATAAACAATAAGTTAGAATCTGAAATACAGCCATGGATAATTGAGGCAACCTATATTTGATCAATACAAACATTCTGAGAGCAAAGTCAAGTAATACAAAGAAATTGGATCAAATTCTTCCCTCAGTTACAGCCATGTGACCTCACATATTCCATTTCCTTATTGTTATCCAGGTTGTCTTAACTGAACTCTTTAATGTGGATTGTTATACATTAGAGCTTCGAAGTACTGTGCAATTTTATTGTAAAAGCATTTTTGTGTAAACGAGATCACAGCTGATTCATAAACTTTACCCATGTGTGCAACCATTCACATCTGTCATGGTTTTGAATCTCTGTCTCCCTTGACTACCTGTATCTGTCCAAAATCAGGAACCCAGCATCCAATGTATCTGCTGTTTTCTTTCTGAGACAAGGTGAGTGAGTAAACAGAAAAAAAGAACTTTAACAGGGCCCAGTCTCCTCTGTGTGTAGAAGGGCCAAACCTGTCATAATATTATTTAGATGTTATATTTTTATACTAAGGGGCCACAACAGATGTCCCAACAAGGTCCTAGTGCCCATACTTCTTAGCTTTCTGTTCAGCATACTACTTGAACTTTTGGGCACAGAAAACTAACCTATAATATGTTTTTTTTAAATCAAAGCACTCAATGAAGAGAATTCAGGTTAATAATAGCTTGTATTTATATTAAGCTACATCCTCAGAAGTTCAGTAATATGTCAGAGAATTTTTTCTTTTATATTAAATGTACAGTATTATCAAGCAAGCACCTTGGAATATCACTTACTAAGCTGTACCTGAAGATCAAATAAATACAATTACAAATTAAATAAAAAATCACAAATTAAAAAATGTGAAATGAAAATATAGTTACACTATGTCTCTTTGGCTTTAGCAGTATTATCCAAAAATAATTCCAACAATTTTCTGTGATAGTTTCTAAGTCCTACAACAACATAGGTTCTTGGGTGCGGGAGGCGGGGGAAAGATCTCCTGTGTGAGCTCTCAAAACAACTTCTGAAGTTTTTTGTTTTTCCTCAAGCTAATGTAAAACTGACAAGTCTGTAATTTTCCTAGTTTTCCAAATTTCTTCACTTTATGCTTCTTGCAAACATGTTTCTAATGTCCAGTCCTACTGCCTTTAGTATTGGATGATACACTATGCAATGAACCTTTGCAATTTAAAAAGCTTTTGGCACATTTATATACCATACATACGCTACCTCCTATTTGTCATTTGATTTTTTTTTCTTCTCCAAGTCCAGAACTCATGCCTCAGAGTTCCAGAGCATTTTAATGTTCTCCATTCTGCCCACTTGCAAGGACAACAGCACATCCTGGTAACTCTTAATGATTGATTGTGATTAGAGATTGACAGAAGCTCAGCCTTCTGGGATGAATTAGAACTGCTGTCAGTGACTAGACAGCAAATGGAAAATACAGTATGTAATTTTAAGGACATATTTTTGCTTACTTTATAAATAATTTCCTTTTTAAGAGAGTTTTTTTCTTCCTACTCATGAGAGATTTATCTGATTCTCCACATTGAAAGATAATCCCCAGCTAATAGCAATGTGTGCTGTGAATATCTGGCATTCCTTGGAAGAGACATGTTGTAATGTACCACCAGACTCATCTAGGATATGTCACCAGACTCATCTAGGATATGAATCTCATGTTAATATGACATGTTCCATTATTACTCTAGAGAGTCTATAAACATGGTAAAATTAGTCGTACAGAACACGAGGATTAGCCATGTCATATGCTACTTCAAGAAATAGTCACTGATTTAAGAGAATATTTCATCTAAATAAATCATAACTTCTTTCCAATTAATATTTGAAGAGTGGCAAGGGTACTCATTAGCTAAAACAAATCGTGACACAATTTTTGAAATTACATCTGTAATTCTACAATACAGAGTATTGCATACATTATGGTTCTACAGGTTTAATTTATGTGGTTTATAGAGCATGTCCCCAAAAGGATAATTTCTTGATGAGTCTTGATTATATTGAACTAGCTTTTGTGGCAGCGCTAGAGTCTGTGCGGCTGGAGAAAGAGTTATTTCTCAGGAGGCTCAGATTTAAACATGGAGCAATCCTCTGTGTTTTGGGTTTATTTCAAGAGGTCCGATTTAACCAAAATATACAAACTTGGCAAAAGTTTGAGCTGCATTTCTTCCATACAGTTTTATAATATGTAAACTACAAAACATAGAACAGGTATCCCCATGCAAAAAAACAAAGTTAAAATGGGAAGAGTGAGTCAGTGGAGTCCATCTAGCATCTAAAAACAATATTACACTTTCTTTTTGAAATTTTTACACTTTTAAAAAGGAATGTTACACTGTCTGGAAATGAACAGTTCTGAGATCCAGCTAGTGCCCCACTGCCAAATAATCCTTCATCACTTGCTATCAAAAACATGGTAAAAAGAAACAAAACATTTAATCCTGCCACTTTTGGGCAGGGCTTTGGAGCGGAGCCCAGAGCTGGAGCGCGGAGCAGCTCCGGAGCAGTGGAGCTGCAGGTTTTTGCCTGGAGCTGGAGCGGAGCCGAAGCACAGCTACAAAGCCCTGCTTTTGGGAACACACATCACTGCACACAGCATTTCTCCAACAACACAGATTAGATCTTACAAGAAACACACAAGACAGATGAAAATGTAAAAAGGCTTTTTTAAGGCTGCTAAGATTATGAGGCACAAATATGAAGCACACTGAGAAATCCACTATGAATAAAATAATTAAAAAGCTTAAATTTGAAATCTGACAGAGAATTACTGAAATTCCCACATACATATTCGGCTAAGTTCCATATTTCTCTTCTAATGTGTTGAAATATTTATGCATATCTATAAGAATAGCTCAGAGAAAACATACACATCCAAATGATTTCATGATCTGTTTGTGCAAGATAATTTGCACATAATACTAGAAATTCTGCCATCATTTCATATGCACAGTTACAAAAATCAAACCCAATATGTTTTCCAGCTACTATCTTATTTTATCATGAATGAGTAATTTTCTAGGACTACGTCCAAAATAATCTTCAGACCTATTGGCTGTGTTACAAATTGTAAAAGGAAATAGTCCAGTACTGTTTCTAGGAATTGTATATCTCAATATTTAACATTTATTCACTGATCAGTGTTAACATCATTAGGGGTGTGAAAAACTCAAGGTTTAAAGTTCTAATGCACTGCAGAGTTTTTCAAAATAGCTTAAAACTGCAGAACACTGACAATTTTATATAAAAATTGAGTGTGTGGTGAGGAGAATTGAGTAGAGCGATTTATAGAAAACCGAGAATTCAATAAAGTGGGTTTTTTCCTAATTATATTGATAAGGTCCCCTGATTATTTCTAACTAAAATGATCACTTCTGATGGGAAAAGAGAGAAACTCTGACACCATTGGCTTGCTGTCCTCTCCTCTAATTCCACCCTAGAGCTTCTCCAGTCAGGCTTCTGCTCCTTGCACTCTACTGATTCTGCACTTGCCAAAGTCCCTAATGACCTCATCCTCATCTTTCTTGACATGATTGGAAAACATGCCTATAGTGAAAGATGTAAGAAGCTCAATGTATGTAACTTATCAAAGAGAACATTAAGAAGTGACTTGATCACAGTCTGTAAATACGTAAATAAGGAACAGAAATTTTATAATCTAGCAGATACAGGTATAACAAGAGCCAATGACTGGAAGTTGAAGCTGACAAATTCAGACTAGAAATAAGGGGCAAATTTTTAACTGGGAGTAATTAGTAATTGGGCAATTTTCCAAGGGTTGTGGTAGAGTCTCCATCACTGAAAAATTTAAAATCAAGATTGGATATTTTTCTAAAAGACAAGCTATAATTCAACCACGGCTACTGGACTTGAAGCATGAATTAATACAAGGAAGTCGTATGGGCCTCTGTTGTACAGGAGTTCAGGCCATATGATCACAGTGATCCTTTCTGGCCTGCAAATCTATTAATCTATGTGAGCTGCCTTCAACACACTGCGCCATGTTTTGTTTTGTTTTTTTCTTGAAATCTTGTCCTCGCTTGGCTGCCATGATTCTGTCCTCTCCTGGTTTTCTTCCTACCTCTGTAATCGCTCCTTCCGTGTGTCGTTCAGAGGATCCTCCTCATCCCCCCTCCACCTTTCTAAGGGGGTTCCACAGGGCTCAGTTCTTAGTCCCCTTCTCTTCTCCTCTACACCTTATCTCTGGGTAATCTCACCTGCAACAAATTCAACTACTGTCTCAATGCTGATGACTCACAGATCCACCTCTGTGCTCCAGACGGGTCTCCTCTCCAAATTAAAATATTGGCCTGTCTCTCTGACATCTCCTTATGGATGTCTATCCACCAGCTCAAGTTCAACATGATGAAAAGAGAGCTCTTAATCAGCCCGCCCCCACGTCTTTTTTTGATCACAGTGGGCAGCTCCACCATCCTGCCTGCCACTCGGGCTCATAACCTGACCATCATCTTCAAATTGGAGCTCTCACTAAGTCCTCACATCCAGGCTATATCTAAATCTTGCAGATGCCTTCTGCATCACATCTCTATGTCTAAACTTTCAGCAGTGTGCAGGGTACAGGCACTAAACCTGTAGCTACATGCCACAGTGAAAGGCTTTGACAGTGGGTTCTGGCAGCAGGACACTGAACTGCTAAAAATAGCAGTGCAGACAAGGGAGGCGATGCTTGGGTATATAGAGAACCGATGTAGGATATATACCCTGTGGGTTCAGGCATATAGGGCACTCTGCTCGCCTAAGCTATGCCTCACCATCCACATTGCTATTTATACCCGGGCTAGCTGGGTGTACAGTGTCTGTACTCTACATGCCACCACAAGTGTAAATGTATCCTCAGTTAAAGCTTTTCTTAGCCAGCCACATGCTAAAACTCTTATCCAGTCTCTCATCCTCATGTATCTTGATTACTGCAATGTTTTCTCTGGTCTTGACAATGCACTCTTGCCCCATTCATATCCATTCACAATACTACTGTAGAGATCATTTTCCTAACCCGTCACTTTGACCATCTCAGCCCTCTGCTAGCATCCCTCTACTGGTTCCCTGTTCTATCGCATCAAAATGTAAGCAACTTTCCTAACTTTCACAGCTCTTCGCCACCCTACCTATCATCTCTCAATTGCTATTGAAATGTCATTTTCTACCTCCAGTCAGTCCATCATGCTGGCCTCCATTGCCACTTGTTAAATTTTCAAACAATTCTGCCCCTCAAGCCTGGGAGGATCTCGCTGTAAACATCCACAAAGTTACCTCATTATCCACAAAGTTACCTCCTTCAAATGCCTTATCAAAACTGTCCTTTGCTGTGATGCCTACAAAAAAATTGTCAGTGGTTGGGTCGCTGGTGTGATTTTACCACTGCCTGTCATGCTGTCCAATATTGTCTCATTGTTGTAATCCCTGTCTGTCGTCACGTGTTGTCTCTTGTATTAGACTTAGATTGTAAACTCTTTGGGACAGGAATTGTCCTTTTGGTCTGTGTTTGTCCAGCACCTAGCACTATGGGGTCCTGGTCATGACTATGGCTCCTAGGTGCTACGATGACGATGATAATTAATAATAATAATTAATAATAGATGGAGCTCCCAGAGTCAGATTCTTCAACAATCTTCCCCCCCCCCGCCCCCCTCCCCCCCCGCCCACACACACACACACACACACACTTTTCTAACTTCCCTGCTCTCAGGGTTGGACATAGAGTAGATGGGACAGCTTCACAGTTTCTTTTTTCTGTAACACCATGTACTGGTTGACACTAGAGGAGTGAACTGTTACAAGAGTAAACATCAGAGATAAGTGGTTATAGGAATCAGACATTCTAAGGCTGTAAACGGAAATAAACACTATTTTAGAAGGATTAATCTTCTCTAAGGGCTCTTTTCACTGTATGCTATAGGGCTTGGTCATTATGTAAAAAAGAACCTCTCCTCTCTCAGCTTCTATATCTCCATCCTTTGCTTTCTGTATTCCCAGAGAGCTTAGTCCTCCTGTCTCTTCGTCCTCTTATATCTCATCTCCATCCTTCTCACTTTGTGTCTCCTTCCTCGCTTTCCTCTGTGTTCTCAGAATCAGTTCTGATTTTAGTATTGTTCTTCCCAATACTGTTCTTCATGGTTCGTTGACAGAATCCTTTTCTCTGATATGATCCCATATTAATTCTCTTCTGTCCAACAGAGGTACTTTCTCCCACAGAGTGATAAGTTTTGGGGTACTTCCACATCACTGTGGAAAACCAGCAATGAAAAAAAATGTAATCAAAGGACTTTTATAAATGGACAATAGTGTGAATATATCTGAAACCTACAAAGTTTGGATGGGTTTGCTGTTTAGTCTAATTCATTCTACAAATGATACTCCCCTTGACCATTCTTAGGCTTTTGCATCTTCTCCAAAATGTCTCTAATAGTTTCCAATGACTCTTCACATACTAAATCAGTCCTTCATTTTGAGCCAAATAATTTTTCCTCTGCTTGCCAAACTATACGTTGTTTGATAATTATTTGGATACAACAGCCTCTTTGGTTACACTTTCTGCTATCCTGTTTTGTCTGCCCAGTCTACATTCTATTCTTGTAACCTTTTGTGTTATGTTCATGGGACACATCCAAGATTTTATTTGTTGAGATGAGCCTCAGGCAATTTTTCAGGAGGAAAAAATCCCTTAATTCTAACAATCAGTAGCAGATTCAAATATATTAATCGTAAAAATAATTTTGTGTGTTACTATTTAGGATTATAGTACTCCTAAGTTAAGGAACTAGTAGTGGAAACTGCTAACACAAGTGAATGCAGACAAAATTAATAATGAAGAGAATTCAGAGCCTCTGTATGTTTAAAAAAAAAAGCATTGTGTAAGCCTTTCTCTTCAATATACCACTCTTGTCCAAAGTATACTTCTTTATTTGATCATTGAGTTTCCTGTTTGTATTGTGCACTGCAAAGGATTAGCTTGTGTGAGTAATATTGATGAACTCTTTGTGATGTGATATAATTTCAAACTGAGAAAACAAGACCCTGTAATTGGATCCATGTGGAGCCCACAGAAGTCAAAAGGACTGTGTGGGTGCAAGAGTCTACTAGCCCAGATCCAACTGTAGGATCAGGGACTAATTTACCAGTTCATGCGTGGAGTCTTGTGTACAGAGGAACCAATGCCCTTCTTGCATAATAGCTACATCAATAAACACTTATGATTATAAATAATATCCTCTGGACCATTAATGTTGATTTTCAACATTAATTGGTGCACTGTGGAAATTCCAGAAGACTGGAAGAAAGTTAATGTTGTGCTGATTTTTTAAAAGGGTAAATGTGATGAACTGGGTAATTATACTCCTGTGAGCCTGACATCAAACCTTGGCAAGATAATGGAGCAGCTGATATGGGACTTGATTAATATAGAATTAAAGGAGGGTAATGTAATTAATGCAAATCAACCTGGGTTTATGGAAGACAGATCTTGTCAAACTAACTTGATATCTTTTTTCAAATGAGATTACAAATTTGGTTGTTAAAGGTAACTTTGATGTGATGTATTTAGACGTCTGTAAGGTGTTTGATTTGGTACTGCACGACATTTTGATTAAAAAACTAGAATGATATAACATTAACATGCCACACATGGACTGGATTAAAAACTGGCTAACTCCATCATTGACAATTTTTAAATCAAGACTGGATTTTTTTTTTCTGTAAACATCCAATTAAGAATTATTTTGGGGGCAGTTCTATGGTCCATTATATAGGAGGTCAGACTCACAATGGTCCCTTCTGGTCTTGAAATCTATGAATTCTCTCTAAAATATAACACCAGAAAAGGCACTAAGCAATTTTTTATTTTACTTTTGAACAGTTCATGGTATTTGAATTTTATGATTTCTTTGTCTCTGAGTAAGTTTGAAATTTTGTTATAGTTTAAGTGCACTGCTCCAAAAAAGTAAAACAAAACAAAACTTGCCATGCAAGTACTGAGTATGGACTCTTGAAGTTCCCTTCAGTCATTTTATATACTGCTCTTCCAAGCCCAAGAACTACTATTTTAGCTCAACATACTCAAAAAGTTAAAGACCACTGATCCTGACATTGCTGCAGTCTGTGGGAATTACCATTTCTGAGTCTGGATATAATTCTCTCACAAGTGTTGCAGTAAACCAAGTCCTATTCAAGGAGCTCAGATGTCCATTCTTGTGTTTTCCTCATAAAATATGTTTGACCTTTAGCACTATCCAGCTTTCTGTTGGCTCAGTTGATAAGTTTAGGTTATTTTTCCAAAGGCAATCATGACCCCCAGACAAAAGCTGTTCCAGTGCATCAAAAAGACACGTTTAACTATGTAATTTAAATATGATTAATATTTGCATTCTGTTTTGAAAATATCAAGCACTGTATAAATGCTGAATGTTGTTATATATATTATACTAACCTTGGGCCCAATCCTGCAACCTTTGCTTACATGAGTAGCTTTTCTATTCACAGATAGCTCCATTTAAATCAATGAACCTGTCACCAAACCTAATCAAAGAGATGTTATTTACATCTCTCTCTTCCAGCTGACTTTTCTGTGCTCCTACATAGAGACTTCATCTGAATCCAGCCCAGTGAGATTATTCATATGAATAGGGACTGATTGCCTGATTAGAGGATTTGGCTCCTTATTTGTACAATATTAGGGCCTGATCCAAAGCCCATTTAACTGGCTGGAATGACTCCCATTGTCTGAAATGGGCTTTGGATCAGGCTCCTAGTGGGGATGTTTTCCCCTTAATAAATCCTGATATTCTAGCAATGAAATAGAAAAGCCAGGGGGGTGGAGATATGACATGTAAGTAAAGTAGAAAATGTTAAAATAATGTGTCATTCTAACATAAATCTGTTATTTCTAAACTTTCTAAGTCACCAGCTTGCCTTACCTTGCATATTCCTACAATGACATTTTTAATTTCAGAATTAGCTTTTTCCCTGCTGATCCTTTTACTAGAAATATCCTGGTAGTGTGTTCTACCTCATCTGGTGGGATTCGTTTGAAATGATATTTTAGGAAAATAACACAATCTTGAGAAGTGCGGAGTGCCCTCAACTTCCATTGAAGTCAATGGGAATGGAAAGTGCTGAGCGCCTCGTAGAAGGCATTCAGCACCTCATAGGATCAGTCTTTGAGGGAGCTAATTTTAATTATATAAATAGTTGCACATTATATCAAATATCTAATCATGGGAATCCAGAGAGGATTCCAAGATCCTCTGGAGGAGAGGGTTGAGAATGTTAACTTCCATCAGAACAGCATCCTACTCTTGATGGATAAATACTAACTGTCCCATCCTGCAGGCCTACCATAAACATAACTGCCAGAGCTAGATTTTGGTCTCTAAAATAAAAAAGACTTTTAATTATTTTTTTGAAAATCTCATTGTTGTATTCTCAGTTCCATTTACTGTGAACCACTGTTCATACAATTAACATATTCTTGATACATTGTCATTCATTTACACTCATTATTGATTACCTTTATTAAATCAATAGTGTCACTTAATATTATTTGGGAGTTTTTAGATCATCAATAACAAGTGGGGGGAAAAATATCTCCTAGAAAATCCCATATAAAAATATTTGTAATGCTATCCTGTTATCTTCCAGCTTTATGTTAACTGTATTACTTGCCTTTGGGGATATTACACCAAGGCTCTGACACATTCTTATCCTCTAGAAATGGCATAATCTGTCTAGATGCCTCGTGAAAAATTATTACCAAAACCAGTAATATCCTATACTTACAGAGACTGGCTCACCGCAAATATAGAGTCTGGAATGCAAGAGAATTTAAAGCCTTTCAAGGTTAGCAATTTTTCAGTTACATTCCTTTTGTATTATCAATAAATAATATTGTGGTACTCCTTCCATTTATCTGAAGTCTCCAGGGTTAAAATGCACTTTACACAAATGTTTATTTTTGGACAGGCCTGCTGAATTGTCTTCCATTGTATGCTAAAGTAGTTACTTTCTGTGAGGTCAAAGAGAGTTCAGCTTTAGAAAGAAACTTATTTTGCAGTAATAGAATGATCTGTTTGTCCTTAATGGGAACAAGCAAAATCTCTTCAGTAGAAAAAATGTTTTTAGAATATTTTTATTTATAACTTCAGGATGAAAGAAAAACTTAAATAATGCATAGATGAAAGTCTGGGTAATAAATACAGACATTAAACCTTATACTTGGTTTTAGGAAGTGTGCACACCTGTATATATGTTTCTATGTTCTGCTTCCTCCCTTTCTTCCCCTTCCCCCCATACACTTAAGAAAACATTGTTGGGGTGGGGTTTTTAAGCTACTAGTTACAAATAAGGCCTAGAATCTGCAATTGGATCCACACAGGGATCGCTGTATCCATATGCAGCCCCATGGAAGTCAGTGGAGCCCTGTTGGAAGCACAAGGGTATGTTTGCACCCATCCACTTGCAAGATCAGAGAGTAAAAGTGTAATTCAGGATTTAGTTTTTGTGGGGTTGTTTTAGTGAATGTAGTGGTCATGAAAGGTGGCAGACTGATAGCTCTGAAAACAGAACCCTCCAATTATTCACAGGACTGGGACAGATCAGGCTAAAGCAAAGCAAACTTCTCCACATTAGCCTGGTACCTCAACCTTATCCTAATGCAGGGGTCAGCAACCTTTCAGAAGTGGGGTGCCGAGTCTTCATTTATTCACTCTGATTTAAGGTTTCGCGTGCCAGTAATACATTTTAACGGTTTTAGAAAGTCTCTTTCTATAAGTCTATAATATATAACTAAACTATTGTTGTATGTAAAATAAATAAGGTTTATAAAATGTTTAAGAAGCTTCATTTAAAATTAAATTAAAACGCAGAGCCCCCTGGACCGGTGGCCAGGACCTGGGCAGTGTGAGTGCCACTGAAAATCAGCTCGTGTGCCGCCTTCGGCACACGTGCCATAGGTTGCCTACCCCTGTCCTAAAGGGTATGTCTCTGGGATGAGAGGGTCTATTTACTGATTTAGGTGGTGGTCTAGCTCTTGCAACTGCCAACAAGTCTGTCAACTGATGCCAGTTTTGAGGTGAGTTGTGTGATATATACACCTTTCCACTTAGAGCTGGATTGAGACCATCAATACATTTCATATACGTCCGGAACACCTATCAAGCCACTCTTGATTTGGGCTGAATTTGAACTGGTAGCCTTGTATGCAGCCTTAGGGTTATATTCCTTTACAGGTCTCCTTTTCCGAGAAGAGGAAGGTTGCACAATGAAGTAAGACAAGTTTTAAGGAAACATTCTTATTTGCTTTAGAAAGAGCTATTGCATGCTCATAGTTGAAATATACATTCAGATAGCTTCTTCACTAGTAAAAAAACAAACAAACAATATTTTACTGCATTCCTAGAGTAGCAGGAAAATAGGGCATAATGAACAAAGTGAACTGATACCTCTCAGGCCCAGATCCTTAGAGGTATTTAGGAACCTAATGCCCAGAAGTTAGGTGCCTAAACACCTTCGAAGATCTAGGACTCAAACTGTGGTGATAGGCCTGATCTAAGAGCCTAGATATATACATAGATAGGACTTGATTCTTGGTTATTCTGCACCGTGTGTTGTCATTTACACTAGTGCAAAGTAGGTGTAAAACACTGTCAAATCAGAATGGTATTGCACTGGTGTAAATGACTACACATGGTGCAAGACAATTAAGAATTTGGCCCCAACACTTCAATCACAGAAAAATCTAAGACTAAAAGGTTAGGATACTGTAAAATTGTATTTTGTATCTAAATTACTTTACCTGGTTAGTGTAAATAAAGGACTCAACCTCTGTTTCCCAACTTCAGGAGTATTCAAAATTATCCTCAGGTTCATAAGGAAACATTACAAAAATCAGAGCATTTGAGGTATATTGCAATATGTCCCACTGCAGGAGCATATTGGTCAGTTTCCCCAATAGAAATAGGGAAACAGTTCACAAGAAAATGTTTACTATAAAATATAATCTGGTTTACATTAATTTACATTCCATATGTTGCTGTCATTATTATGGGTGCAATAGTTAATGAATAACACAGCATATAATTATTTTAAAGTGGTATAAATGGCTAGAATATAAGTTAAGGCTGTTCCAGCATGTGAGTATTAGCCTGAACTAGGGTGACTAGATAGCAAGTGTGAAAAATCAGGAGGGTATAGTTGCCTATATAAGACAAAGTCCTTAATATCAGGATGGTCCTGATAATATCAGGACATCTGGTCATCCTAGACTGAACCCCCACACAACTTTTTCCTGCAAATATTTTCAAGAGTTTTGAATACTGTCATTAGTGGTCAGACTGTATGTGCTTGAGGTTGGACAAAAACAGATCTTAGAAATTACAAAAGATTTGCAAAGTTATTGAAAAAAAGTGCTGTCATCTTGACACAGTTTCTTTAAAATTGGGCTCCTCTTTACAACTGGAAAATGTTCTTTTAGGATTTTAAAGGGCGAGAGAACACTGTGGGGGGGAATTAATGAGAGAAAAGCTCACACTGACTTTGAATGCCAGCACAAAGTGTAAGCGGTAGCCTCTAACAATTCAGCCATCACATAGTAACATATCTTAGAACATAAGAACGGCCATACCGGGTCAGACCAAAGGTCCAGCAAGCCCTGTATCCTGTCCTGACACTGGCCAATGGCAAGTGCCCCAAAGGGAATGAACAGACAGGTTATCATCAAGTGATCACCCAATCCCAGTCACCCAATCCCAGCTTCTGGCAAACAGAGGCTAGGGACACCATTCCTGCCCATCCTGGATAATAGCAATTGATGGACCTATCTTCCATGATTCTATCTAGCTCCCTTTTGAACCCCGTTATAGTATTGGCCTTCACAACACCCTCTGGCAAGGAGTTCCAGAGGTTGACAGTGCGTTGCGTGAAAAAATACTTTCTTGTGTTGGTTTTAAACCTACTACCTATTAATTTCATTTGGTGGCCCCTTGTTCTTGTATTATGAGAAGGAGTAAATAACACTTCCTTATTTACTTTCTTTATACCACTCATGATTTTATAGACCTCTATCATATCCCTCCTTAGTCGCCTCTTTTCCAAGCTGGAAAGTCCCAGTCTTATTAATCTCTCCTCATACTGAAGCCGTTCTATACCCCTAATAATTTTTGTTGCCCTTTTCTGAACCTTTTCCAATTCCAATATATCTTTTTTGAGATGGGGCGACCACATCTGCATGCAGTATTCAAGGTGTGGGCGTACTGTGGATTTATATCCCTTTCTTGATGATTCCCAACATTCTGTTTGCTTTTTTGACTGCCGCTGCACATTGAGTGGATGATTTCAGAGAACTATCCACAATGACTCCAAGATCTCTTTCTTGAGTGGTAACAGCTAATTTAGATCCCATCACTGTATATGTATAGGTTTCAGAGTAGCAGCCATGTTAGTCTGTATCCGCAAAAAGAACAGGAGTACTTGTGGCACCTTAGAGACTAACAAATGTATTTGAGCATAAGCTTTCGTGTGCATCTGATGAAGTGGGCTGTAGCCCACGAAAGCTTATGCTCAAATACATTTGTTAGTCTCTAAAGTGCCACAAGTACTCCTGTTCTTTTTGTATATGTATAGTTAGGATGATGTTCTCCAATGTGTATTCTTTTCATTTATCAACATTAAATTTCATCTGCCATTTTGTTACCCAGTCACCCAGTTTTGTGAGATCCTTTTGTAGCTCTTCACAGTCTGCCTGGGACTTAACTATCTTGAGTAGTTTTGTATCATCTGAAAATGTTGCCACCTCACTATTTACCCCTTGTTCCAGATCCTTTATGAATATGTTAAATAGGACTGGGCCCAGTACTGATCCCTGGGGGACACCACTATTTACCTCTCTCCATTCTGAAAACTGACCATTTATTCCTACCCTGTCTTTCCTATCTTTTAACCAGTTACCAATCCATGAGCGAACCTTCCCTCTTATCCCATGACTGCTTATTTTGCTTAAGAGCCTTTGGTGAGGGACCTTGTCAAAAGCTTTCTGAAAATCTAAATACACTATATCCACTGGATCTCCTTGTCCACATGCTTGTTGACCCCCTCAAAGAATTCTAGTAGATTGGTGAGGCATGATTTCCCTTTACAAAAACCATGTTGACTATTTCCCAACAAATTATGTTCATCTATGTGTCTGACAGTTTTGTTCTTTACAATAGTTTAAACCAATTTGCCTGGTCCTGAAGTGAGGCTTACTGGTCTGCAGTTGACAGGGTCACCTCTGGAGTCCTTTTTAAAAATTGGCCTCACATTAGCTATCCTCCAGTCATTTGGTACAGAAGCTGATTTAAATGATAGGTTACAGACTATAGTTAGTAGTCCTGAAATTTCACATTTGAGTTCCTTCAGAACTCTTGGCTGAATACCATCAGGTTTTGGAGACTTATTACTGTTTAGTTTATCAATTTGTTCCAAAACCACCTCTAATGAGACCCCAATTTGTGACAGTTCTGTCACCCAAAAAGAAAGGCTCAGGTTTGGGGATCTCCCTCACATCCTCAACAGTGAAGACCAATGCAAAGAATTCATTTAGTTTCTCTGCAATGGCCTTATCGTCTTTGAGTGCTCCTTTAGCTACTATAACTATAGTAGCATAAGTCAACCATGTATTCTCTGTATGGTGGGTGTAAAATTTCTTTACAAAAAAGGTTTTAAGAAATAATTAGTTTTGTGCCAAACTGATCAGCAGTGAAATAGCTAATATTAGACCTGATCTTGCTACCATTGAAGCCAATGGCAAAACTCTCAACAGTGCCAACTGGAGGAGGAATGAATCTAATGTTGGTATTTAAATGGTCATCACTGTGTGTCTGGGTTAACACTATATTGAGATACATAAGGCAGCTCATAGCTCTCTTTTTCTCTCAGCAGTCATTGGGGATATATTAATAAACATTGTCTCTTGTGTGCATGAATAATCATAGGCAAATGCTAGAACATATATATTTACATGCACAAGTAGAACACAAATCAAGAACAGATGGGTTTTGCAGAGGTATGTTCTGTCATTTGTGCAGCAAGTCATCATTGCACACATGGAGGTCAACTTGAGGATCCTTTGAAAATATGATAGCCCTGCATGGGGGTACTGTTGTTTACACCCAGAAGGGCTTAGCATGTTGCTATGTGCACACTTAAGAAGTAATCCTGCAAACAGTCACTACTGCATATCTTTATTCTTGTACACAGTCTCATAATATCAGTGGGATTCTGCAGCGTAGTAAAGGTAATCAAGATCGCATTGTCCATTTGGGCAGGGACTGAGTCTTCTGTATCCTTTCTAATACAGAGCCCAGAACCAACGCTTAATAATAGTAGCCAAAATGCTTTGCAACATTAAATTATAAGTTACTTAAAAAAAAAACCTGACCAAGGAGTAGCAGGCTCCCCGTACAGCTTCTGGTGTTGCTGCCTGAGGGTGCGCTGTAGCCCGAACGAGGACACTAATTCCTTCAGTGTTATTCCAAGGTAAGCATCCAGGTCTGGGCCCCTAGGATTTGTCACCCTTCTCTGAGCAGCATTTGGCAGGGAGGCAACCCCTCCCATTGCATTAGGCACTGAAAGGTAGGAGGGGTGGGAGAGAACTGTCTGGAAAGTCCCATCTCTGGGAGGAAGGTTTCCTCCCTCCAGGCAGCTCTCTCATGACTGATTCTCTTCAGCTGCAGCGCTTGGCCAGCACGTTGCTAGTGAGTGGGCGAGGCCGAGCCTGGGAGTCCCGAAACCCCGCGGCGCGCAGCCTTTTTCTCGGCTCCATCTGTGAACCCTTATTGTGTCTGTCTGCCAGGCTCGCTCCTCCCCGTGCGCCGCCGTCCCACCGCGACCCCAGGGGCTCCTGGTAGCGCTACGCTTAAGCGCCTCTTGGGGCATCCCACGCCGTTCTCTCCCCTGCTGAGCCTCCCAATGAACCTGCATTTCCTCTGCGGGACACCCCCATCCCCCTCCTACGCCCCCTTTACCCTGGGACACCCCCATCCCCTTCCTACCCCCACTACGCCCCCTTTGCCCTGGGACACCCCCATCCCCCTCCTACGCCCCCTTTACCCTGGGACACCCCCATCCCCCTCCTACCCCCACTACGCCCCCTTTGCCCTGGAACACCCCCAACCCCCTTCTACTCCCACTACATCCCCTTTACCTCAGGACAGGCTCCCTTTACTCTGGGACACCCCCTAACCCTTTCAGCGCTCCCCACTACACCCCCTTTACCCTAGGGTACCCCATCTCCCCTTCACCCCTTATTGTACACACTACCTCAGAACACCCCCATCCCCTCACTACCCTCCCTCTGCCGCTTTAGGACACCCCCTCTCTACCCCCACTTCACCCTACACCCTCTTTACCTCAGGAGACCCCCTCTCTACCCCCGTGCACCCCCTTTACCCTAGGGCACCCCCTCTAGGTCCTCAGGCCACTCCGTCCCCTCTCTAGCCCCCCGTGCCACACTAGGACACCCCCGTCATTGCACCGTCTCTAACCAAGGTCACCCCCCACACCCCATTTCAGCCCTTCTAGCTCAGGACACCCCCATCCCGCCTATGCCCCCCAGGACACCCCCTACCCCGTGATACGCCCCCATCGCTTCCTCTACCCTAGGAAACCCTTGCCCCGTTACACCTCCCTGATCCTGTCTGCGCCTCCCGCCCCTTCCCCAGCCCGGCAGGCGCGCCTGTGTCTGGCCCTGGCTGGGGGAGGCGATGGCGGAGCGGGGGACGTCAGTGTAAGTGGGCCGGTCCTGGGCAGGGCAGAGCCTCCTCCCTCCCTCTGCAGAGTCCGCGCTAAGCTCCCAGCCCTGTGCCTCAGTGAATGGTCCGGCTGCGACTGGGGGGCGGGGGAGCCCGGCCGCCGGGGGGGGCAAAGGCAGCGCCTGGGGAGCCGGAGTGAGAGGAGTCCCAGCCCTCCGTGCCGCCTGGCACCGGGGATTACCAGCCTGGGGAGCCTGCAGAGCCGCAGCACTGAAGTTGCAAGGGGCAGGCGGGTAAGTTGGGAAACAATTGGGATCGTTTCCATTCATTGCATGTGTTTGCAGCCCTGGCAGAGGGCAGCCTGGCTGCACCACTAGCAAACCAGGGAAGAACTGGGGGTGGGGGCGACTTACGCGGCAAGCTTCCCTGCATGTGGTTTACTCTAGCCACAAAATAGACATACTTGGTGGTTGGAGACGGGAGTTTGGGGGCTCACGAGTTCCTATGTGTGTAGAAACTGGAATGTTGAAAGAGACCTTGAGTGCTTGGTATTGTTGTGCGTGGGTGAGAAAGAGACAGAGGGATACAGCGATCCTGCTAGTTTATAGGCTTTGGTGTATTAGAAACAGCTGCAGCACAAAAAAGTGGAGATCCCACAAACAGGTTTGGGCAGGGGCGATGGGAACGAGTTAAAGCCTCTTATAACCCGTGAAACTCCTTACAACAACAACAAGCGGCAAAACGGTGTAACTTCTCAACATATTTCCCTCAAACTTCAGATCACGGCCTGGGCTGAGGACCCCTTGGCATAAAACTTTACATCTGCATACTGCTTTGTTGTAAAGCTGTGTGTGAGGCTAATCCAATGTTGCATAGGGCGCTTCTGCTCTGCTCGCTGGCTGGCTATAACGACTCTAGCCTCGTTGCTAGAGCAGTTCCCCTTCCCTGTGTGATACATAAAGCAAGCAGATAAATCTGCCACTCGCTTTTTTGCTCTGCTGCCTGCTGTGTCTCTCCAGTGTGGAAAATGACTCTTGAGTACATTGTTTTCCCCTGTGATCTTTTGGCTGTGTCAGTGGGAAGGAGCCCTTAATGTGGCACATACACTTTTGGTTGGGAATGAAAGGGCTTTCTGCAATAATAACCCAGGCTCTCCGGTATGAACTGTTGTGTGTTTTTAAGTGTATGAATGCACAAGTAACAATATGTAAGAAATTATATATATAGCTGGGGTTAGTGGGTGAGTGACCAAAACAAAACATCTTCAAGATGCTTTTCTTTATCCTGCTATGTTTTTGTGGGTAATACTATGATTAAAGAAAAATCACAATTCAGATGGTTGTTTGGGTGAATTTAGTTTGTGTGAAGTGTTGAATCAGGTGCATTGCTATACATTAAATAACTGAATTTATTTAAGTACATGTTTTTGATTGTTTTGTACTGTAGTATTTATTAGTTTAGGAACAGTAAAAGACCGTCTAACAGGATCACAGAAATATAATTATGGCAGAGAAAGTGATGAAAATGAGAGAAGTTTCAACTGGGGTGATGGAGAAATGAGGGAGTTACAAAAACAACAAGGCTTATCCCTACCCACACTCCCAAGGCCTTTTCTGTATTTTTCATGTATCTGTTGTGTTGTTTTACTTACACTCACCAGTCACTGATTGCAACTTCACATACATGCTTTCTTGTCTCAGAGCAACATGTTGAGAACTTGATAGAGCAGCCATGAATAAAACCAGACTTTGTCTGATGTTTAATGGTGTGTTGATAACCATGCCCTGTATCAGTATTATCAGGATTCCGCTTCTGCCTTGGGCACTCATTTGTAGTCACAATCCTTTCCCATGCTGTGTTTTAGAAAGCAGAGATTCATATTTCCTTTCAAAGCTCACTTTCTTCCTCACCTCCGATATCTCCCTCCCCTTTGGCTTTCTAAGCTTTGGTTTAAACTAAGCTACAGGAAATGGGGGGGTGGGGGTGGGAGAGAAGGGGGAGAAACGGGAGGAAATGGATAAAATATAAATAGCAATAAAAAGTTTTTGTTACTGTAGTTGTTATTCAGGAAAAACTTAATACATCACATGTATGAAGTGGTGTTATATTCAGTCTTAGTAATTTACTCACTTAAAAGCAAACCACAAGGCGGTACTCTGACTCCCTAACATGCACATGCAGCCACATGCATTCACTCATCATTCCTACTGTAGTGGTAAGTCTTATGTCAGGATGAGGGGAAGAAAAAAAGGAAAATAGTAATGGCTTTGATCCTTTTTCGAGTTATGGCTTGCTGTCATGGAAATTACGTCTGTTGTCCTGTCGTATACCAGTGTTTAACTTGTTATGATTTATTAAATGCCTCACCATTGGTTCAGTGAAAACTCTTTGTGTTAGGAGCTGCCTTGGTTGTCTGTATTTTGTACTGTTGGTGCTAAGCAAAAAATAATACTGTTAAACTAGTCTTTCATTGTTTTGCATACTACAGCACTATAGAGGTTATTACTTAAATATTTATTACTTCTACAGGAGGATGCATTCTTTCAAAAGTCATCTGTCTTGAGGGATATCAAGAATAAACTGTTCTCACTGTATTTTCAGTAGTTTTATTTTTACTGTGTGAGGCACATCAGTATAGAACAGGGTTTCTCTACCAATGGGTTGCGACACAAAACTGGATCACCAGAATGTGTCAAAGGGTCATGTGGGGGGTGGGGAGAGTTGGGTCCTGCTCTTGGAGGGAGTGGGGTAGCTGCAGAGCCCATCCCACACTCACCCTGCAGTTGCAGCTGCTGCAGCTCTGTTCCAGTGGGGTGGGGTGGGCTGGCTGGGCTGGGCTTGGCTCCCCATTACAGGCGTGGCGACCTGGTGCATGGGGATGCACGCTACTCAGGTTTGGCCCTGCTGCCCCTCTGTAAAGATGACAGCAGGCCTACTAGGCCAAATTTAAGTGAGTGGCACCGTGACCCGATGCACCGAGTCGCAATGCCACTCCATCATTGACAATTTTTAAATCAAGATTGGATATTTTCAAATGACATGCTGTAGGAATTATTTTGGTGAAGTTCTGTGACCTGTGATATATAGGAGGTCAGGCTAGATGACCACAATGGTCTCTTCAGGCCTTGGAATCTATGAATCATACAGATTGGGTCCAGCGGAGGGGCTGGTCCAAACCTGAGCAGTGCTGTGACTCCAGAGGTTGCAACATCCGGAGCGGGGCCCAGGGATTGGGCAGGAGCTGCCACTATAGCACACATGATACATTTATTTAGTAGTCATTAAGTTAATGTATATATTGTGTAATATTTACACCTCTACCCCGATATAACGCTGTCCTCGGGAGCCAAAAAATCGAACCGCGTTATAGGTGAAACCGCGTTATATCGAACTTGCTTTGATCCGCCGGAGTGCGCAGNACATCCCCCTCCTACCCCCACTACGCCCCCTTTGCCCTGGGACACCCCCATCCCCCTCCTACGCCCCCTTTACCCTGGGACACCCCCATCCCCCTCCTACCCCCACTACGCCCCCTTTGCCCTGGAACACCCCCAACCCCCTTCTACTCCCACTACATCCCCTTTACCTCAGGACAGGCTCCCTTTACTCTGGGACACCCCCTAACCCTTTCAGCGCTCCCCACTACACCCCCTTTACCCTAGGGTACCCCATCTCCCCTTCACCCCTTATTGTACACACTACCTCAGAACACCCCCATCCCCTCACTACCCTCCCTCTGCCGCTTTAGGACACCCCCTCTCTACCCCCACTTCACCCTACACCCTCTTTACCTCAGGAGACCCCCTCTCTACCCCCGTGCACCCCCTTTACCCTAGGGCACCCCCTCTAGGTCCTCAGGCCACTCCGTCCCCTCTCTAGCCCCCCGTGCCACACTAGGAGACCCCCGTCATTGCACCGTCTCTAACCAAGGTCACCCCCCACACCCCATTTCAGCCCTTCTAGCTCAGGACACCCCCATCCCGCCTATGCCCCCCAGGACACCCCCTACCCCGTGATACGCCCCCATCGCTTCCTCTACCCTAGGAAACCCTTGCCCCGTTACACCTCCCTGATCCTGTCTGCGCCTCCCGCCCCTTCCCCAGCCCGGCAGGCGCGCCTGTGTCTGGCCCTGGCTGGGGGAGGCGATGGCGGAGCGGGGGACGTCAGTGTAAGTGGGCCGGTCCTGGGCAGGGCAGAGCCTCCTCCCTCCCTCTGCAGAGTCCGCGCTAAGCTCCCAGCCCTGTGCCTCAGTGAATGGTCCGGCTGCGACTGGGGGGCGGGGGAGCCCGGCCGCCGGGGGGGGCAAAGGCAGCGCCTGGGGAGCCGGAGTGAGAGGAGTCCCAGCCCTCCGTGCCGCCTGGCACCGGGGATTACCAGCCTGGGGAGCCTGCAGAGCCGCAGCACTGAAGTTGCAAGGGGCAGGCGGGTAAGTTGGGAAACAATTGGGATCGTTTCCATTCATTGCATGTGTTTGCAGCCCTGGCAGAGGGCAGCCTGGCTGCACCACTAGCAAACCAGGGAAGAACTGGGGGTGGGGGCGACTTACGCGGCAAGCTTCCCTGCATGTGGTTTACTCTAGCCACAAAATAGACATACTTGGTGGTTGGAGACGGGAGTTTGGGGGCTCACGAGTTCCTATGTGTGTAGAAACTGGAATGTTGAAAGAGACCTTGAGTGCTTGGTATTGTTGTGCGTGGGTGAGAAAGAGACAGAGGGATACAGCGATCCTGCTAGTTTATAGGCTTTGGTGTATTAGAAACAGCTGCAGCACAAAAAAGTGGAGATCCCACAAACAGGTTTGGGCAGGGGCGATGGGAACGAGTTAAAGCCTCTTATAACCCGTGAAACTCCTTACAACAACAACAAGCGGCAAAACGGTGTAACTTCTCAACATATTTCCCTCAAACTTCAGATCACGGCCTGGGCTGAGGACCCCTTGGCATAAAACTTTACATCTGCATACTGCTTTGTTGTAAAGCTGTGTGTGAGGCTAATCCAATGTTGCATAGGGCGCTTCTGCTCTGCTCGCTGGCTGGCTATAACGACTCTAGCCTCGTTGCTAGAGCAGTTCCCCTTCCCTGTGTGATACATAAAGCAAGCAGATAAATCTGCCACTCGCTTTTTTGCTCTGCTGCCTGCTGTGTCTCTCCAGTGTGGAAAATGACTTTTGAGTACATTGTTTTCCCCTGTGATCTTTTGGCTGTGTCAGTGGGAAGGAGCCCTTAATGTGGCACATACACTTTTGGTTGGGAATGAAAGGGCTTTCTGCAATAATAACCCAGGCTCTCCGGTATGAACTGTTGTGTGTTTTTAAGTGTATGAATGCACAAGTAACAATATGTAAGAAATTATATATATAGCTGGGGTTAGTGGGTGAGTGACCAAAACAAAACATCTTCAAGATGCTTTTCTTTATCCTGCTATGTTTTTGTGGGTAATACTATGATTAAAGAAAAATCACAATTCAGATGGTTGTTTGGGTGAATTTAGTTTGTGTGAAGTGTTGAATCAGGTGCATTGCTATACATTAAATAACTGAATTTATTTAAGTACATGTTTTTGATTGTTTTGTACTGTAGTATTTATTAGTTTAGGAACAGTAAAAGACCGTCTAACAGGATCACAGAAATATAATTATGGCAGAGAAAGTGATGAAAATGAGAGAAGTTTCAACTGGGGTGATGGAGAAATGAGGGAGTTACAAAAACAACAAGGCTTATCCCTACCCACACTCCCAAGGCCTTTTCTGTATTTTTCATGTATCTGTTGTGTTGTTTTACTTACACTCACCAGTCACTGATTGCAACTTCACATACATGCTTTCTTGTCTCAGAGCAACATGTTGAGAACTTGATAGAGCAGCCATGAATAAAACCAGACTTTGTCTGATGTTTAATGGTGTGTTGATAACCATGCCCTGTATCAGTATTATCAGGATTCCGCTTCTGCCTTGGGCACTCATTTGTAGTCACAATCCTTTCCCATGCTGTGTTTTAGAAAGCAGAGATTCATATTTCCTTTCAAAGCTCACTTTCTTCCTCACCTCCGATATCTCCCTCCCCTTTGGCTTTCTAAGCTTTGGTTTAAACTAAGCTACAGGAAATGGGGGGGTGGGGGTGGGAGAGAAGGGGGAGAAACGGGAGGAAATGGATAAAATATAAATAGCAATAAAAAGTTTTTGTTACTGTAGTTGTTATTCAGGAAAAACTTAATACATCACATGTATGAAGTGGTGTTATATTCAGTCTTAGTAATTTACTCACTTAAAAGCAAACCACAAGGCGGTACTCTGACTCCCTAACATGCACATGCAGCCACATGCATTCACTCATCATTCCTACTGTAGTGGTAAGTCTTATGTCAGGATGAGGGGAAGAAAAAAAGGAAAATAGTAATGGCTTTGATCCTTTTTCGAGTTATGGCTTGCTGTCATGGAAATTACGTCTGTTGTCCTGTCGTATACCAGTGTTTAACTTGTTATGATTTATTAAATGCCTCACCATTGGTTCAGTGAAAACTCTTTGTGTTAGGAGCTGCCTTGGTTGTCTGTATTTTGTACTGTTGGTGCTAAGCAAAAAATAATACTGTTAAACTAGTCTTTCATTGTTTTGCATACTACAGCACTATAGAGGTTATTACTTAAATATTTATTACTTCTACAGGAGGATGCATTCTTTCAAAAGTCATCTGTCTTGAGGGATATCAAGAATAAACTGTTCTCACTGTATTTTCAGTAGTTTTATTTTTACTGTGTGAGGCACATCAGTATAGAACAGGGTTTCTCTACCAATGGGTTGCGACACAAAACTGGATCACCAGAATGTGTCAAAGGGTCATGTGGGGGGTGGGGAGAGTTGGGTCCTGCTCTTGGAGGGAGTGGGGTAGCTGCAGAGCCCATCCCACACTCACCCTGCAGTTGCAGCTGCTGCAGCTCTGTTCCAGTGGGGTGGGGTGGGCTGGCTGGGCTGGGCTTGGCTCCCCATTACAGGCGTGGCGACCTGGTGCATGGGGATGCACGCTACTCAGGTTTGGCCCTGCTGCCCCTCTGTAAAGATGACAGCAGGCCTACTAGGCCAAATTTAAGTGAGTGGCACCGTGACCCGATGCACCGAGTCGCAATGCCACTCCATCATTGACAATTTTTAAATCAAGATTGGATATTTTCAAATGACATGCTGTAGGAATTATTTTGGTGAAGTTCTGTGACCTGTGATATATAGGAGGTCAGGCTAGATGACCACAATGGTCTCTTCAGGCCTTGGAATCTATGAATCATACAGATTGGGTCCAGCGGAGGGGCTGGTCCAAACCTGAGCAGTGCTGTGACTCCAGAGGTTGCAACATCCGGAGCGGGGCCCAGGGATTGGGCAGGAGCTGCCACTATAGCACACATGATACATTTATTTAGTAGTCATTAAGTTAATGTATATATTGTGTAATATTTACACCTCTACCCCGATATAACGCTGTCCTCGGGAGCCAAAAAATCGAACCGCGTTATAGGTGAAACCGCGTTATATCGAACTTGCTTTGATCCGCCGGAGTGCGCAGCCCCACCCCACCTGGAGCACTGCTTTACCGCGTTATATCTGAATTAGTGTTATATTGGGTCGCGTTATATCGGGGTAGAGGTGTATTTAGTAAACAGATTTTTTTGCACTAACACTATTTACTGGGTCATGACAGGCCATCAAGATTTACAAATGGGTCCTGAGCCAAAAAAAGTTTGAGAATCTTTGCTATAGAACAGAGGTTCTCAAATTGTGGTCTGCAGACCACCAGTGGTCCGCGAGCTCCATTCAGGTGGTCCGCAGATAGTTCCCTCTAAGGTGCGCACCTGGGCAGCCACACACGAGAGAATGAAGGGCCACCCACCTAATTAGTGGAGCCATGCAGGCGTGGCTCCACTAATTAGGTGCCTGGACCGTGGAGAAGATGCACTTGTAAGGTGAGGTGGTGGCCTTGGGGGGAATAGGGGGTAAGTGGGAGGGAGCAGTGAGGTGAGAAAAGGGGGTGGGGGGAACTTGGGACATGCAGTTCTGCGGTGGCAAGAAAGAGGCGACTTTCCCCAGCTTCAGGGCTGCAGCTGCTGGGGAGAGACGGCCCTCCTTCCAGCCTCAGCTCTGTGGCTGATGTAACGGGGGAGAGACCCCTCCACCTCCTTCCTAGCCCCAGCTCGGTGGCTGCTGTGGTGGGGAAGACCCCCCTCCTTCCCAGCCCCAGCTCGGGGGCTGCTGCAGCGGGGGAGAGAGTGCACATCCATCGCATTAGAAAGGTAAGACTACTGGTATTAAAATATGAGTTATGTGCTTTTATTTGTAGAACAAAAAAACATTAATTATTAAGGTTTTTTCTTATATAGTGCTTTTATCCAAAGCGCTTTACAATAGTTAACTAACGGTACAAACAACATTTGGAAAGATCATTAAGTGGTCTGCCAAGACCCTCAGCAATTTTCAAGTGGTCTGTGAAAAAAAAAAAAAAGTTGGAGAACCATTGCTATAGAACATCAGTGAGACCGTCGTGTAATGTGTGGAAAGAAAGTCTATTCATCACCCTTTCAAAAAGCAACCCCCAAACTAGGTGTTAAATGTTTTAACATGTTAATATGCTGCTGAACTGATTTTTGTTGAGATTATGGAGATTTGTAGGCTTTTAATAATAAAGGCAATGCTAACATTTTAAAATGAATTGTAATTTATTAAGAGGATGTAATTGTCTTAATTAATAATACACGATCTCTCAAATGAAATGATCGCAGCATTGGTGGTATTACTATTCAGCTAAGTTTGTGAGTATTTCCATTATAAACTGATGACTATTAGCCTGGATATTCATGATTTGGGGGAGGGAACTCGTCCAAAACTGTTTCTTTTGGCCATTGCTGGATGACTAAAAATTGATCATCTTAATACTGAAAAGTGGTGGGGAAAATATGTATCCAAACTTACTTACCTTCATCATCCTTCTGTCTGTCTTATCTATTTAGATTGTAAGCTCTTTGAAGCAGGGACTTTTCTCACTATACGTATGTACAGTACCAAGCACAACTGAGCCCTGTCTCAATTGGAGCTTATATGTGTATTATAATTAATAAATAATAAGAGTATGAGTATTTGGTCATCTCTAGTGGCTGATCTACATAAGAGCAAAGCTCTACTATAACTGTCAGCTAATAGAGCAGATGAGGTGGGGGAGGAAATATCTTTTATTGGACTAACTTCTGTTGGTGAGAGAGACAAGCTTTCAAGTTTACACAAAGCTCTTCTTCAGTCTTGGGAGACTTAAAGGCGTCCCAGCTAAATACAAGGTGGAACTTTAGTTAGTATTCTTCTTTAGTTCAAACAGCATCAGTTCATGCTTTTAGCACTGAAAGTCCTAGTTTCAAACCCCCTTGATGACCAAAGTAAGAAGTAGTTGTGTGTGGGTTTTGGTTGTTTCTGTGTGCGAGATGGTTTCCCGTAACTTATTTCACTTTAGCAATGGATTCTTCTTGTCAATAAAGAGAATAGATTATATATAAAGAATCATGATGTTTGATTTTTATATTGATTCAGCATATAGCAGATAAGCATATATTAGAAGAAAATTATTGTTATCAGTAACAGAAAAATGTTGGAATATTGTGACATCGGCTATGGCACCCGATGAAAGGGTGGTTCTCGTCACCATTATAACTTGTGCAAGTACAGAATTATTTTAAAATTGGGCAAACAGTCAAGTATGTCTGTGTGGGAGTAGAGAGCTACTGCTGCAGGGGGTGAGGAGTGAGTTCTGTACTGGTGGTAGCTATGGGTCGACCACTAGCTCCATTCCCAGTACCTGGCAGATTTCTAGGCCCCCAGTCCAAGCAGCAGCAAGCTTCTGGGAGTTTTCCCCTCCAGCACCCCAAAGCTGGCTCCTTACAAGGGAGGAGGAGGGGGAGTCTTGTGTCTTACACAGGGAAAGCCCAAACAAAGCCGCTAGAACCACTGCACCGCCCCTGGATCCAGAACTATGCAGGAGAGACACTAGGACCCATGTTGTGCTTCCCCTCTCCCTAAACATATGGCATCTGGGAAAGAAACTGTACAGAAGAAGTAGCTAAGACCGGATGGACTGATCATATTTCTCCATTTTTTACTAGATTTTCTCTGTGCTGCACTCAGTGGCTGTTTGTTGTCTTCCCGTCCCCCCATCCTCCAAGGGTCTCTTCACCTAAGCTTCATTCCACACTAGCCCCTAATTATCACCCTCCGCTCCTTCTTCTCACCCAGTTTGTTCCCCTTACCTCCCTTTCCTTGTTTTTCCATTTAGCTAATCCCCTTTTAGCCCCCATCCCATCCCACAGTCATGGAGCTAATATTACATTTTCTGCCATCATATTGATAGCTCTGCTTCTATATTGAATCACTTTCCCCTACACTTTGTCTCGACCACTTAGATTTAAAGTTCCTTGGGGCATGGACTGACAACTGCTCCTGTGTTTGTACAGTACCTGGCACAATGGGATCCCAATCTTGGTTGATCCCTAGGCACTACCATAATAGATACGATTAACAAGCTGGATCTCTGCCTGACTCAGCTGATTTTTCTGCCACAAGGATAATTAGAAGCCCCTGCCTCAAACCAAGAAGCAGAGGACAGGGCTGCAATGTGGAAAATTAGCACACTATGCTTGTTGTTAAAGTATCTTCTTTTTAAAAGAAAGATCAAACCACCAATTATGGGTCTAATTTACAATTTTACAGAATTTCAGTAGAATTAAAAGTAGCCCTACCACCATTTTAAAGATTAATATAAAGGCTGTTTATGTCCCAAAACCAGAGTTCAGGGTTTTATGTGACATCATCTGCAGCAACTGATGTCATAATACTTAAAGCAGAGTAGAAAGTTGTATTCCCGCTATTTAAGGTATGAGTAATGTCATTAACAGTTGCTGGGGAAACTGGGCACCAATGCCTCATCAAGTAAAGGAAGGAAAAAGAGACTTGTAATTCCAGTAGAATGTCTCTAATGTGTATATTTATGATTTGCACCTAGGAGGTCATAAACTGTGTTGCTTCATAGATTTGCAGGAGCAGAAAGGACCATTGTGATCATCTACTGTAAAACATGTTGCTGTATAACACCGGCAATAGAACTTCCCCAAAATAATGTCTAGAGCAGATCTTTTAGAAAAAATCCGATCTTCCACTTCAGTGATGGAGAATCTACCACAAAGCTTGGTATGTTGTTCCAATGGCTAATTACTCCTACTGTTAAAAATGTACACCTTATTTCCAGTCTGAATTTGCTTAGCTTCAACTTCCAGCTATTGGATCACATTATACCATTCTCTGCTAGATTGAAGAGCCCATTATTAAATATTTGTTTCCCATGTAGGTACTTACAGACTGTATGAAGTCACCCCATAACCATCTATTTGTTAAGCTAAATGGACTGAGCTTCTTGAGTCTATCACTATAAGGCATGTTTTCTAATCCTTCAGTCACTCTCGTGGCTCTTCTCTGAATCTCTCCAATTTATCAACATCCATCTTGAATTGTGAGCATCAGAACTGGACACACAAGTGCTTTTTTAGGCTGAGCACATTGCACACACCAGGGACTCCTTGTATGCCTCTATTCTCCCCACTGTGCGCAACCCTCCCATCGCCCTCTATACCAGGGACTCCCTGTAAACATCTGCTCCCCCCACTCGTCCTTCATGCCAGTGGCTCTGTGTGTCCCATTCCTCCCTTCCATGCCAAGGTCCCCAGTCATGTTCCCCATGCTGGGGGCTGTGTGTGTGTGTGTCTCCTTTTTCTCACCCCTCTAAAGTACCTTTCATTCTTCCAATCTGGAAGGTCAGGTGGATGGCTTGTGTCCTCTTTTCTCTCTCAGTATGGAGCAGGCTTTGGGGAGGCAACGAGCTAGGAGGGAGGAAGCAGTGAAGTGCCTCCTTTACTCTGCTCTCCCTCTGTCTCCCCCACTGGCTGAGGATGCATCCCACAGTTGTTAAGTGTCTCGCTGCAAGGAGAGCAAAGAGCAACTTTTAAACTGCTAATTGCTCACTGTGCCAGGGGCTCTGTATGGGCTCCCCAGTGCCAGGGGATCTGTGTGGCCCTCCCTCCCCAGTGCCAGGGGCTCTGTGGGGTCCCTCCATTTCCTGCCCACCACCATTCTTGTTTCTTTCCTTTCTGTCTGAGAGATAAGTCCTTCTGTATGAAAGCTTTTATAAATTCAACTGGGAAAAGGGCAGAGGTGAGATCAGGCATGATGTTAATGGCTCCATCAACTGGATTTCTGATCTATAAATGATTGCAGACCTGACTATAGCTGATGGGTCTGCTAACCACATTCCAGGGGCAGCGTGTTCCCCATTTTCCCCCTTTTGATGTTCTGATTTTCACCAAAATCAACAGGGTTCTGTCTGTTAATGCCGAGAACATTCCTGAAATTTTGGAATTGATTGGCTGTGGTGTTCAAAAGTTATCACATTACATCCAAACAGAGGAATGTCATTGAGTTGACTGTTGGGCCTAGCAAATCATTTAAAAAAATTAGGACCCCAAAATTGTAGTGACATCCTATTTCTTTTATCAAATCTGAGGGAACTTTGAAGTCTCATATTAACATGTCACTATTACAAAATACACCACTGAACATTTACTTGAAAGTATGAATTATGATGATGAATAATTTAAACTAGACAGTTCACTTTCTTAGAAATTTATGTCTATTTGGTAATGCCTTATCCTAGCTTTTTCATTATGTTTGTTCACCTACTCTTTAATTTGTAAATTACAGTAATTCCGAATGGGTGTCCCAGTCATTAGTCAGTTTTACAATGTATTGTTTTCAAATACATTCATTTTTTAAGTGTAGGCATTTTACTGTTGATTTGGGATCTTAAATATTTCTTACAATTTCATTTTGATTAATTTTTAAACAAACTCCTGACTCTTTCACTTGTATTTAGACTTCAGGAGGTCAGATATAGACAATACGCAGATGATTTTTAAGGTTTTTAGGCAGTTACTCGAATGAATCTAAGTCTCAGTCCAATGTATACAGTGCTGCCAAGGTGTTTTCATACAAGGAAGTACTTCAAGGAAGACCAAACCCACAAAGAAAAAATAAATTGTAAGTTTACTGTGGATGCCATATAAATGACTACAGGTATACCCTAGCAGGTCCTAGTTTTGAAAATGTGAATATTTGTTGTTTTGTTTCATATTGAAGATATTTTAAAGGGGATAGTGATGGTGTTTGAGACTGGTCAGTCTTGACCATATGATTCTAAAAATTGACCCCATTGGTACAAAGTGAGTTAACACTTCTCTGTGGAAAGCAAAGGCTTTGAGGATAAATTTGGGGAGAGGCTTCCCCAATTTTTCTTATCTTCTTTTGTCAGTAGTCACAATGTCTTTTCCAGCTTAAAGCTTCATAATGATCTTGGATATCAGTTTTTGGAAGAAACCAAAAGGTTTGGACATGTTTGTGTATACAGAGTTATACAGTGAAATTTGTTACTATTTACTTTTATTTATATGGTTTTTAAATTATTCCTCTTATTTTTTGAAGAGTGAAAACTAAACAAAAAGCAATATGTATAACCCTGGGAAAAACATCCTGCTGTGTAGCAACCTGCTGCCAAATCAGATATAGCCCCCCGACAAATGAACACAGGAGACATCAGTTTTCCCTCTCATTTCAAATTATTTTGCTGACAGTACTATCCTGTCATCTGACAGATTGGAAGCATTGTTGGAGTCTTGTCTTATCTGTAATAGCTATAATTTCTTTACTAAAAATGCCTTATTTTTATGTGAGATCATTACAATTCATGAATTTATCTTTTTTACTACCACCTGACACATTACATGTTTCATATTTATGTATAGTTTGATAATTCAGTCAATAAGACTACTGATGTACTGATAAATAACACCAATAATTTAAAAAAAACCAATTTAATGGGTTTCCAGTCAAATAGCATGATGAATTAAGTTTATTAAGTTGCATTGTATGGTCTTGGCCCCTTTCACCTTGAAAGAGTACCTCTGATTCCATGCATTTCTTTAGCTCTTCTGTTAAGGCATTTTTTGTTATTTAAAAATAAACAAAATTTCTTGTGAGCTTAGTGGTGGAAAAATTGTCATATTGACCACCTTAGTGATTGTAACCCTATTTTTTGTGCCAAACACATGCAATTCAGGCCTAGTCTAAACAAAATGGTACAGTGGTTTATCTAAAGTTGTGTTTGGAAACTACTTCAGTTTCTCTATGTAGACAAGGCCTTGGACAGCTGGACAAATTTCATCACACAGCTTCCAAACCTGTTCTGTAAAGATCAGCTCTAAGGTGGGAGGATAATTTAGTCTTCATATTTGATCCTTCTGCAGAGATTGCTGATAGGGATGCCAATTAGTGGCATTTGTGATTGTAGCTTTTATAACGTTTGTTTTCTAGGCAACTAAGTTGCTCTTAGAGCCAACTCATTTTACATATGTCAATGAATTGCTATTAGCAGGGATCATTTCTAAGAGGAACATTAGAAATATTAAATCTTTTGAAAGACTCCCCCGTCCCAAAAAGCAAGCAATCAGACACTATCAAATTTGCTGAAGTGCATGTGGTTTGGTAACACAGTTTGCAATTCTTCATTCAGAACACCTGTCTTCAGATGATGGCAGTACACCAGAGAGAATCTTTGGTTTTTATACGTTGGCTGTTAGCACATAAAAGTCCCTTTGATACAGTCTGTGCAAAATAACAATTTGGGGGAAAGAAGTGTGCAAGGAAAAATACATTACAAGCATAGAGGTTGTAGTTTGTTATAACTGCGTTTGTTTGTTGTGAGGTCTTTTCAGATGGGCAGAAGGAATTTTTTCTTCTAAAATCTGTTAAAGGTCTGAGGTTTAACAAAGAGCAATACTTGCGTCAAAAGTTTCACAAGATGGTTCTTTAAATGCCATGAAATACAATACGTTTGCACTTCACACATAATTAGTTATTCTGGCTTTTATGAGTAATGCTTACTGAGGCTGTCTAATTTCATTCAAGCTCTGTCAGTGTGGCATTTGTGTAAGGTGTCTCCCCCGATAAAATTAATTTCTTTCAGACAGCAGGCAAGGCAATCAGTAATCTGAAATTAACTCCATCTAATAACACTTGCCCTTCAATTGTGCACAGAAAAGACTTGAAATAATTTAATATTTGCAAGAAAATTCTTGTCTGAAAAACTGAATTATTGAAACCGGATTTTCATTGTGTTCCAAATGTGGCAACTCATTCTCTTGGTTTTTTAATATGTTGAGAATAACAGGGCATACTTGGATTTTGAATGCACATTTCAAGTCAGACTTTGAGGGGTTTCTTCTAGAGATATATAAATAGAACATTTAAGTTCTGTTCTCACTGTTATGATCTCAGCCTAGTCTGTAGGCCAAATTCAACACTGTAATTGAATTATAGTTTTATGCTCAATAGAAAAACGTATACAGTTCTGTATGTTTTTGTGGATTTTATCTTTCAGTAACATTCTTACTGTGATATCCTCAGTGCAGTGGCTCTCCGGTATGGCTTACCTTACAGAAGTTAATGATAGGGTTGTTGGAACAATTTTTATTGTGGGGGTGCTGAGAGCCATTGAACCAAACTGTAAAGCTTGTATATAATGGAAACTACTTCAAGCCAGGGGGTGTGGCAGCACCCCCAGCATCCCTAGTTCCAGCACCTATAATGAAGGCATCTATTTGTTCTGTTCAGTTTAGATATTTGTGCTCACAATGGGCATAGTACACTAAGACAGTTGGAATGCCAACTTTCACAATGGTCACCCAACTGATCGCTCTGTGAGGTGCGAGGTCTTTTAGCAGAGGCTGCCAGTTTTGCTGAAATGTGTATGGTGTTTTATGCTGTGTATACACACATATCTAATCATTAGTCATACCTATAACTGCATAAAGTTAGCATAATTGCCTTCATCCAGTGCTTAACAGCACAAACACCATTACACAACAGCTCTGACAGCTTGAAGTAGAGCTTGCCTTTCATTTTAGCAAAATGTGGAGACCTAGAACTGAGCTCAGGGCAAGAGTAGAATATGGCTGGGTAAAGGTGGCTTAGAGAGCTACCCTTGTACTCTTCTGCTGATCTGGGGGCCAACAAAACCCAGTCCAGTCACACAACGAAGCATCCTTAGGGATGTTCTCACTTAAACTTGGTTACTTGTGTGTCGAAAGGATTTGTTCCAGCAGCTGTGGGTCACTAGACCAGTGTTTCCCTACCTTTTCTGGTTTAAGGCACACTTACTTCAATAAAAGATTTGTTTGGTGCACTCCCACCCCACACTAAAATTATTAAAACAAAATTTACTCTTAATGAGAAATTTGAGCTTGCCTTCATATGCAGTCATTAAATCTTAACAGGAAATGCTGACAGTGCAACTCAGAGCTCTTGCTCCACAATCTCAGATGCTCTGTTTGTTTTTGATGTAAGTCAGGCTTGAATAAAACTTAACTTCCAGTTGGGCATGAATACTGATATCTGTTGATTCGTCAAGCTGCAGTGCAAATTTTCCGCTTTATTTGAGGTTTTTTTTTCTCTGAGCATAGTCTCAGTGTCAGCTGACATCTTCAATGCGGTGAGTTATCATATTATCTGAAAGGGGAACTTTTGCATTTTCATTTGCACCTAACATTACTCTCATCATTTTTTGCATGCTGGTAAAAGTAATGTTTCTGCTACTGTATGTGGTTTTTTTGCCTTTGCTACAAGCTCAGCAACGAAGTAGCTTGCTTCCAGTGGTTTATCAGAAACTGTTACACAGCCTTTCATCATTTGCATTTATTTTTCATTTTGATCCATCAAACGCTCAAAAAAATATTTGCCCTTATTGGCATGGGATGGATGTTTGGTTGTAAGGTGTCGTTTTAACCTGGCACCACTGATGATGGTTTGAGAGTTTCTCTCCACATACAACATTGTTGAAGAGGGCAAGATGGCTTACCTGTCAATGAAAATCCAAATAGCTAATAACTCTCACAGTAGCGTTGCCTCACCACTTGGACTTTCTTGTGGAGATGCCAGAATCTGTTTTCTTCAAATATTTGTCCATTTTTAAGTCTTCAATTCAAAATGGTTAATAGGAAAACACGACTACCACGTGATACCACATGAACGGCAAGGTCATATGAGCGTAGTGTGTGTAACGTCTGTCTCACACACGTATACCCGAAGAGCAACAGCACGAAGTGCAATTTGATTTCGACACTAATTAAAATAAGTGACTTTTCCAAAATTCTGGGGCAAACCTGTTCATTCCTGATGGCACACTGGTTGGGAAACACTGTACTAGAGCACAAGGATGCCAGAGTCATGTTCATTTCACCCCTGGAAACACGTCCTGAGCATGGACTGGATTGAGGAGCAGGCTTTGTTTGCTTTACTCCATGTGTGGATTTCCCTTGGCAAGGGCAATTCTCAGAGGGTCGGTTCAGCTAGCTTTATGGTTGCTTTGGCGAAACAGCCAGAACGGGGCCCAACATCCCATCTTAAAATGGAAAGGTTGAAAAGAAAATGGACAAAAAAAATAGGCAATGGCAAGAAATGTGTGTACATGTTTCCCCCCCACCCCCCATTGCCCGATTAAGAACTGGAATTAACAATAATAACAATACTTGTTCCAATCGTCCTGACTACATTGCTTGTGTATTGTATTCCTTTCTCCACCATTTTTCTGTCTTGTTTTTCGTTTGTCTTCCTGTACTGTGGTCACAATTTACAAGTGTAACACTACATCCCATATTCGTCATAGTAATATTATGATATGATTATGCCATAATTATGATGCATTTTGTTTAAGATGGGTCATATAAGATGTCATTGGAAAAGTTATGATTTGCTGAATATGATTATCTTCTTTGTGTGCATGCATCATTTTTGTATCTGAAGTTATGAATATTGACTATGTATCTGTATTTCAGACAGCCTGTAAGTAATGGCTGCTATGACTCAGGAAAGTATGCAAGGGCCTGTGATCAGACCACATGACACCTGATCTCCATTTTGTGTACCTGTATTTTTCCATAAACTGGTCTGGGAACTAAGTTTAAAACAAAGGGTTCCTGCCATATGGAAAAGCTATATAAGGTAGGGAGTGACATCATAGGTGGTGCTTCACTGTCCCACCACTCAACACCTGAGAGACACTCCGAAAGAAAAGGACATGGAACGGGGATGGGGATCCCAAGCTGCAAAGAAAGTGCAGCTTGTGCCTTGAGAATCTGCAAGCCTGCTTGTATCATCAGTCAGGGTGAGAAATTGCTAATTCATATCCAATCTTTTTAGTATTTTAGGCTTAGTTTGCGGTTTTGTTTATTTACTAGGTAATCTGCTTTGATCTGTTTGCTATCACTTATAATCACTTAAAATCTATGTTTTGTAGTTTAATAAACTTGTTTTATGTTTTAATCTAAACCAGTGTGCCTTTGACTGAAACGTCTGGGGAAAATCTTAGCTTGGTACATTCCTCTCCATATTGAGGGAGAGGTGAACTGAATAATAAATTCATACTGGTCGGGGTTTTGACCAGGGCAGGATGGTACAGCTCTGTGGTCTTAGGCTGGGGAGCTGGGGGTTATCTTTGCTGTAGCCTCTCTATTGTTGGCTCATCCCAAAGCCTGCATGCACCTGCAGCTGGGTGTGTCCCTGCCTATGCTGGTGGGAGTGTAGGACTGGCAGCGGTCTATAGCCTGTCAAAGCAGCACAGTGCTGAGAGGGAGTCCAGGTTGGTGAGTCAGAGGGCTCAGAGGTACCCCAGTTCCAGGTGGCATCTCAGGGGCAAACCTGTCACAACAAGTTTCCATTGATCTGAAAGATTGCGTAGTCTCTACTGGCATTGTCCAATATAGGAATAAGACATCTCTCTCAAACTGGTAGAAACATCTTAGGTGTGACTGCAGTCCTTTATACCATTTTGGGTGGTTTTATAATACAAACAGAAGCACAAACTTCACTTAGAATTATAAAAAAAAAATTGCAATAATAAAAAATACACCATGCAAATAAAACAGTAGGATTAGTTTAACACTGCTTCGTTTCTCAACCAATCAAAAGTTACAAAATGTGCAGCGTTAAGGTTACAAAGTCAACCTTAACTCTGATTCTTCCTCATATACTTCCAAATGTGACCAGTGCTTATGGATATTTCCCTATATGGTCTTTTTGTATTCGAGATACTTTCTTGAAGAATCATTATGTGATAGAAGATAATAATTTACAGACCTAATTACAAATTCTGTAGGGATTTATGCTGTAGAGAAGTACCACCAAACAATATACCATAGTTTGTCTGTTTAAACAATGCTATCTGGTAATCTGTTTTGCTTCTTAATTCCTTCTAGGCAACATGGACCCATCTGGCATGAGTTTATTTGTGTGTGTGTGTGTGTGTGTGTGTGTGTGTACGCAAGATCTTGGTCTTGAGAATGAGTGATCAACTTCAGTGTTTGAAGGGGGAGGCATGAGCATTTATTGGATTGCCTATATAGTTTAAAAGCTCAAAATAATGAATTCTAATCTCATTAGAGATTAAATATAATTTTATATTAATTTAATACTCTTAAAAGGTGCTCATTTAACAACCCTGGTAATTGAAGTCCTGTTTATCTAAAGAACTGGAAAAGCACAGGAGCAGCAGTGTTTTTCCATCAACATGACTCAACCTTGCTGTGAAAGGACTATCTCTAGGGATGAAAGGATAGTTCAGTCTTCTTAGCCTCTCTTGAGTTAGCAAACAAGCATGCCAATTATGTTACTGGTTTCTGTGATGGGGATACTTGTGCATTGAAGGCTACACAGTAACAACAATGCTCATTTCACTAACAGCTGTTTAGCTATTAGTAATTTTCAGGGCTAGATTTGAACTAGCAACCCAGAGGTGTAAGGCTCTGTGTTTCATTACCAGTCGCCCCCTGAGGCTTCCAGCCTCCACCCTTTATTTTCTTTTAAGCAATTGCATTCCTAATTATAGCCTTAAATTTAAAAAATAATCTTGACAATGGCTGGCTATAGCTTTCAAGACAAAATTTAAATCAAAGTTGACTACAAGTAGAGAAGAGAGAGACCTGGAACTGATGCTTTTCACGGAGATTCTGTTTACAGGGGTAAGAGAGAAGGACACATTACCAGATGGGGATTCCTAGTGCAAAATACCTTTCTCAGCATGTAGATCACTTGCTTTAATCCAGCCATGAAAGTCAAAGAGCTATAATCTGGGTTTGGACAAATGTACCTGATTGCTAGATTAGGATAGATTAGGGGAAGCGGTCCCCTCAAGAGTTTTGGGGTAATCCTCTGTAGAGATGCTTACCCTCTTTCCTCTTCAGGTACCTCCAGCGGATGACCAATGGGAGGGTGGTAGGATTCCTAATAAGGAGCTGTTGTACTCCATCTTTCTCTGTTTCAGTTGCTCAGATACCACAGTGATGAGAGTCATATTTGAAGCTGAAGAGAAAAAGATGATTTTGTATTTCAGATAAATTACAGCTTGGTTAATTAAACTTTATCGAAATCTCTGTAGTTTTATTTGGATAGGGTATTTTTCATTTCCTGCCCAAAACTGCTATATAGTATTGCTATTTTAAATAGCTGGCTGTATTCCACCCCAGAAATAATTGCATTTCAGTGGTGCTAAAGTGATCATATATAACTCATAGCGTCTTGCGTGCATGCTGAGACTTATTTAATACATTTTTATAAAGCACTTTCAGATTTTTGTGCTATACAAGTAAATTTTATTATGTATTAAAGGGTGAAACCACTGAACTATTGAGAGTTTGAGCATATCCTTTTAATACTGAGATGGGGGAGTTACTCAAAGGGGACATCCGGTATTGTTGTCAGTTTATATTTAAATTGCCAGAGATAATATCCTACTGATGCCAATTTATAAAATACAGATTTCAGTGAGGAAAACTGTAATTTTGTGTATCTCTCTTTGAATTTGATTCTTGCAAAGTTTACATCTGTTTAGAGTTAAGGATTTAGGGTAATGTCGGCAAAAAGTTGAACTTTATGAGCCAAATGCCTCCTATTCATTTTCTTTATAATTTAAGACAGAAGTACTTTTAACTAAACAAAAAACTCCATGAACATTTGTCTGTCTCCTGCCAGTTGGCGTCAGCTGCAAATTATGATGTTTCGTTTCAGCCATACTAAACTCCAAATGAAATAATACAAGTTGTCTCATTAAGAAAATGTCATTATGCTTATAATCCTGACATGGTTGTGTTAACTTATTTTCTCCATCCCTTGTGTGAAATCTTATTTAATATGGAAGTCTCGCCTCTTTTATTTTGTCCCCCTTCTTACATTTCAGATATTTCTTAATTCATTTTCATGTCAGTATATATGTGGAATTCTCTGAAGTTCAACCCTACAGAGCAATGACAAAGTCTCTCACATACCTGTGTTGTGGTGGGGAGGGGGAATATGGAGAGTAGTGCATTGTGTCAGTACTGCTACTGCAGAGGTGTATTTGCTGGATTCATTTAAGTTGCATGCACACTTTATTTCTCTATCATACATGAATTTACTTTGCTTGTGGCCTCTTTAGCAGCTGTGGAAATTAAACTCTAGCTCATTAGAACAATAGGCTATTTGCAGCTTTCTTAATATCCAAAAGCATCCTCCACTTCTGAATTACCAAATAAACAGGTGTTTGCGGTGTAGTTGTAGCAGTGTTGGTCCCAAGATATTAGAGAGAAAAGGTGGGTGAAATAATATCTTTTATTGGACCAACTTCTGTTGGTGAAAGAGTCAAGCTTTTGAGCGGATCTAAATGAGAGTACTGAAGTATGTCACCAGGAGCAGTTCAGTTTAGTGCTGCTGATTCTATTTTTTAATGTTGGATTTTTTTTTAATGTTGTAGTTACATGCAGCCATAGAGGTCAAGGTGACTGAGTGATAATGTGATTTCGCTGTGAATGCTTCTTCAAACTTTTTAGAAATGAGCACCTTGATGTTTTAGAACTTTTCTAATGAAAGGAGTTGTACGGCAGAGTTGTATTTTACAAATCAGCTGTAATAAACCGAATCCAAATGAAGAGCTACAAACAATATTCTAAGCTCTGGATGGTTATTTTTTATACCTGTAAACATGTGATCTTCAACTTTGTCCCTACCTTGAAAATACAATTCTGTTATCTCTACAGGTTTGTTAAAGCTTTGCCAACCACAGGCAGTTATGACCAACGGCACTATAGCCATGTTGCTTATGAAATGACAAGGGAAGACCCAAGTTTTCTGCCCACTCAGCAAAGGTGGTCCAGCTCATCAGCTGGTCAAGAAACACCTCTCCTCCATTTAGACAGTCTGTACAAGAGGAGAGCTCAATCTTACATGAGGCTTGGTTATGCAGCTAACAAGTGGATCAGTCAGAATAGAATGTACACAACCTCTGCTATTGCTGAGGGGGTTTCTAAGCATATACTACTTTGTCTCCAGATAGAACAAGATGATTACGTGATTCTTTGCCAGGTAAAAACAACAAAGAGCCGATGCTCTGGGTGGTCTTTCTCAGACCTGTCCAAAGGAACTCTACATATTTTCCCTTTATCCTCCTGATATTCAGAGCTATTTAAAAAAATCATAGGGGCAAAAAGCCCTGTATTATTCAAAGTGGGTCATCATGGTTCTCAAACTGAGGCTATGGCCACACTACAGAGCTTACAGCAGTGCAGCTGCAGCACTGCTAATGCAGATGCTCTAAGCCGATGGCAGAGACTTAATTACTCCAATCCCAACAGCGAGCAGCAGTAGCTATGTCGGGGGGAGAAGCTCTCCCGTCGACCTAGCGCTGTCCTCACCAGTGCTTAGGTCTGTAACTTACGTCGCTTGGGGGTGGTGGTGTGGCTTATTCACACTGAGTGACATAACTTACGCCGACGTAAGCTGTAGTGTGTTAGTGGTGCCACACCTTTCCTTAAAACTTCCTGTAGCAGCGACCTATTCTGCAGCTGAACCCTATGAGACACACTCTACTTAACAGCTTTGAGGATGAAAAAGGGACCACTAACAGAAAAGGGATACTTAGGTGAGGTCTTTACTACCACCTTCTCTTCATGAAAATGATTCACAAATAGATAATGTTCTGATATATGGCTAAAATTTGAATTACGATTTACATTACATGGCAAATAATGTCTTATTTTCAAAGAATCACAAAATACTGGGGTTTCTCCAGTAGACTGTGCCTTAGTCTAAAAGTTAATATTCTAAATAAGTGCACAATCGTGCAGGCCAGCATTCTAAGTGTTAATAGTCTGGCACTAAGTTCTTCTCCAGTCCATATTAAGATTTTTCTAAAGATGTCAGCAACTCTCTTGAATTCACATGAATTTTCAGAATACTCTGGAAGCATAATTCAGCTCGGGATACATTAACACATCTTCCTTTCAGAGCTCTTCACTCTGTATCCTTATTAGGGCTGTTTGATTAATCACAGTTAACTCATGCGATTAACTAAAAAAAATTAATTGTGATTAAAAAAATTAATCACACTGTTCAACAATAGAATACCAATTGAAATTTATTAAATATTTTTCAATGTTTTCAAATATATTGATTTCAATTACAACACAGAATACAAAGTGTACAGTGCTCACTTTATATTATTTTTTATTACAAATATTTGCACTGTAAAAATTATAAAGAAATAGTATTTTTCAATTCACCTCATACAACTACTGAAGTGCAAACTTTTTAGCGTGAAAGTGCAACTTACAAATGTAGATTTTTTTTTATTTTTTTTTACGTAACTGCACTCACAAAACAAAACAATATGATACTTTAGAGCAGGGGTCAGCAACCTTTCAGAAGTGGTGTGCCAAGTCTTCATTTATTCACTCTAATGCCAGTAATACATTTTAACATTTTTAGAAGGTCTCTCTCTATAAGTCTATAATATATAACTAAACTATTGTTGTATGTAAAGTAAATAAGGTTTTAAAAATGTTTAAGAAGCTTCATTTCAAATTAAATTAAAATGAAGAGCCCCCCGGACCGGTGGCCAGGATCCAGGCAGCGTGAGTGCTACTCAGTCCTACTTCTTGTTCAGCCAATCGCTAAGACAAACAAGTTGGTTTACATTTACGGGACATAATGTTGCCCACTTCTTATTTATAATGTCACCTGAAAGTGAGAACAGGTGTTTGCATGGCACCTTTGTAGCCGGCATTGCAAGATATTTACATGCCAGATATGCTAAACATTCGTGTGCCCCTTCATGCTTTGGCCACCATTCCAGTGGAACTGCTTCCATGCTCATGATGCTCGTTAAAAAAATAATGCGTTAATTAAATTTGTGATTGAACTCCTTGGGGGAGAATTGTATGTCTCCTGTTCTGTTTTACCCGTATTCTGTCATATATTTCATGTTATAGCAATCTCAGATGATGACCCAGCACATGTTGTTCGTTTTAAGAACACTTTCACTGCAGATCTGACAGAAGGCAAAGAAGGTACCAATGTGAGATTTCTAAAGATAGCTACAGCACTCGACCCGAGGTTTAAGAATCTGAAGTGCCTTCCAAAATCTGAGAGAGATGAGGGGTGGAGCATGCTTTCAGAAGTCTTAAAAGAGCAACACTTCGATGCGGAAACTATAGAACCCGAACCCCCAAAAAAAGAAAATCAACCTTCTGCTGGTGGCATCTGAATCAAATAATGAAAATGAACATGCGTCGGTCTGCACTGCTTTGGATTGTTATCGAGCAGAACCTGTCATCAGCATGGACGCATGTCTCCTGGAACGGTGGTTGAAGCATGAAGGGACATAGAGTAACTCCTCACTTGAAGTCGTCCCGGTTAACGTTGTTTCGTTGTTACGTTGCTGATCAATTAGGGAACATGCTCATTTAAAGTTGTGTAATGCTCCCTTCTAACGTCGTTTGGCAGCTGCCTGCTTTGTCTACTGCTTGCAGGAAGAGCAGCCTGTTGCAGCTAGCTGGTGGGGGCTTGGAACCAGGGTGGACCAGCAGCCCCCCTATCAGCTCCCCTAAGTTCCCTGTGCAGCAGCTGCCCAGCGGGCTAGCAATTGCAGCTGGCCCTCCCCCCACTGCCATGTGCTGCTCCTGCCCTCTGCCTTGGAGCTGCTCCCCGGAGCCTCCTGCTTGCTGTTCGGGAGGGGAGGGGAGGGAAGGAAGAGGGGGGCTGTCAGGGTGTCCCCCTCCCCCCTGCTCCTGCACCCCACTTACCCCAGCTTCCATAGAGCAGGGGGAACACACCAGGGCTCAGGACAGAGGGAGCTTGCAGCAGCTGCCGTCTCAGCGAGCTGATCTAATTAACAAGGCAGTGTACTTAAAGGTGAAATGTGCATATCTCTCTCCATTCCTGCTGCCTTGTAGAGTGAGAGTGTTAACCCTTGAGGGCTCAGCCAATTGCTAGTTCATCATTTAGCAGTAAGGGAAATATCCCACCCTCTGGCTCCTCTACCTCAACCAAGCTTCACAATCATCATCACTGTGTACCAGTATTAAATTGTTTGTTTAAAACGTATACTCTGTGTGTGTGTGTGTATATATATATATATATATATATATATAGTCTTTGGTCTGGTGAAAAAAATTTCCCTGGAACCTAAACCCCTCATTTACATTAATTCTTATGGGGAAATTGGAGTCGCTTAACATTGTTTCGTTTAAAGTCACATTTTTCAGGAACATAACTACAATGTTAAGTGAGGAGTTACTGTATGAATCTTTAGCGCATCTGGCACGTAAATACCTTGCGATGCTGGCTACAACAGTGCCATGAGAAGCACCTGTTCTCACTTTCAGGTGATGTTGTAAACAAGAAGTGGGCAGCATTATCTTCTGCAAATGTAAACAAACTTGTTTGTCTGAGCAATTGGCTGAACAAGAAGTAGGACTGAGCGGAGTTGCAGGCTCTAAAATTTTACATTGTTTTATTTTTGAATGCAGTTCTTTTGTACATAATTCTACATTTGTAAGTTCAACATTCATGATAAAGAGATTGCCCTACAGTACTTGTATTAGGTGAATTGAAAAGTAATATTTCTTTTGATTTTTACAGTGCAAATATTTGTAATAAAAATAAATATAAAGTGAGCACTATAAACTTTGTATTCTCTGTGGTAATTGAAATCAATATATTTAAAAATGTAGAAAACATCCAAAAATATTTAAATAAATGGTATTCTGTTATTGTTTAACAAGGCAATTAATCACGATTAATTTTTTTAATTGCGTGATTAATTGCGATTAATTTTTTTAATCGCTTGTCAGCCCTAGTATCAATTAATGTACATAATATGTAAGCATAGGGAAACAATTAAAAAAAATTCTCCAAAAACAATTGGGAAACAAATGTGGTGCTTTTTGACAAATAGAAAAAAATAAATTACTCAGTTTAGGAGGGTCAGAATGGTGGACCAAAGAAACAAGTATGAGGTAAAAAGGAAAATCTCTCTCTCAATCATGCCCTGGTTCACCATGGATCAGGGCTGGCTCTAGGCCGATTCGCCCGATTCCCCGGAATCGGGCCCCGCGCATAAGAGGGCCCCGCGCTCCAGCTGGAGCACGGCAAGCCACGCGGCCCCGCTCCCCCGGCTGGAGCTTCGGCATGGCAAGCCCCGTGGCCCCGCTCCCCCGGCTGGAGCTCCGGCTCCGGCGTGGCAAGCCCCGCCCACCCGGTGAGTACAAGCCCCGCCCCCACGAATCGGGCCCGGCACTTTGTAAAGCCGGCCCTGCCATGGATTTTTACAGCCCATGCAGCAGGAATTTGATTATGAACATAATTTGTAAATGGGAGTTTAACTGACCAGGCTACTACACTCCAAAACATTGTTTTATTTTGGAGTGTAGTTATGTAACTAAAAAAAAAATCTACATTTGTAAGTGGCACTTTCACGACAAAGAGATTGCACTACAGTACTTGTATGAGGTGAATTGAAGAATACTATTTCTTTTGTTTATCATTTTTACAGTGCAAATATTTGTAATAAAAAATAATATACACTTTGATTTCAATTACAACACAGAATACAATATATATGAAAATGTAGAAAAACATCCAAAATATTTAATGAATTAATTGGTATTCTACTGTTTAACAGTGTGATTAAAACTGCGATTAATTTTTTTGAGTTAATCGCATGCGTTAACTGCGATTAATCGACAGCCCTAATTGATACTTTAAGCATGTTTCAGCTTGAAGATTCCTATGTGATTGGTTTTTGAGAGAATTAAGTTAATTAAGCTAAACCAAATTCAGGGAACTTCAATTTTGAATGAGAGTGTCCACATAAGGGTTTAATGAAGTTTACCTAATCCACTTTAAATTCACACCGGTAGTTAATTTGGATTAATTTTCCTGAGTGTCCCAGTGTAGATAAAATTTTAGCCTACAATTGACAATTTGACCATGCCTGTAAAACCTCAGAATGGAGAAAACCCATGGTTATTCAGAGAAGAGACAGTTAAGAAATTTTTTTTGTTTGTTTTAAAAATAAACATGGTAATAAAATAAGCATGGTTAATAAAAAAAGCTTAAAAGATAACCTAAATTAAATAATAAAGAATAAGCAATCACTTCCATGACACTTTGCAGGCATTAATTATTTTTTCACAACAATCCTGTGTGAAAAGTATTGTTATAGAGAAGAGGAAACTGAGGTAGAAATAAGTGACTGCCTAAGGCTAAAGTGAGAGTGAATGTCAGAGCTGGCATTAGGACTCTCAGATCTAGTATTGTGGTCATCTTGAAGCCACATGTCTCCCCTCTCTGTATTTTCTTAAGCCTTGCTATGAGGTTATAGAAGAGCTATGTTGCATTTGTATACATTTGGGCATCTCAGCTTCAGGTATGATGCTGCAAGCACGGCATGTCCTACTTGCTGCATAAGTAGCTTGTTCACTAGGCTCCTACTGAAATGAGTGTCTCATCTTTAGAAAAGGCTTCGTATCTGTTCCCCTCCAATCTGTGTTTCACTTCTGGCAACTTTATATTATCACCTTTGTCACATAACATCCTTGCCCCTTTTGATACAGATGCTTTGTTTGCTCAGAACCAAAATTAATTAGTTGTATATGCTTTCAGTCAACTGGATTTAGCTTCCTGTTGTCTCTTAAATCATATAAAACTGTTTGGAATATACACATCAGGCTACTTTTTTTTTTTGTAAGTTAATTTAGTGCTTGTGCAAAATACTAACTTGATGGCAGGATCAAGCCTTAATAATGTAAAAGTTAAACTTAATTTTATATTTTAGTACCATTTCTGTCTTGTCTTTAAAATATACATTTTATATGAAAATGCTACAGTAGGCTTCACTGTATAGTCCAGGGGTAGGCAACCCATGGCACACGTGCCAAAGGCGGCACGCGAGCTGATTTTCAGTGGCACTCACACTGCCCGGGTCCTGGCCACTGGTCCGGGGGGCTCTGCATTTTAATTTAATTTTAAATGAAGCTTCTTAAACATTTTTAAAACCTTATTTACTTTACATACAACAATAGTTTAGTTATATATTATAGACTTAGAGAAAGAGACCTTCTAAAAATGTTAAAATGTATGACTGGCACGTGAAACCTTAAATTAGAGTGAATAAATGAAGACTTGGCACACCACTTCTGAAAGGTTGCTGATAATATATTCACATTTAACAGATTGTTTTTGTGTTTTGACCGTTAAGTGAGAGGAACTCAAAATTTGAATGTGGTACTGATGAGTGGTATATATTTCACAATGTAAGATGTCTTGCTTTTTACATTGGTTTTATAGTGTCCCTTTCTTTCTTTTCTTTGCGTAGAAAAGCAGGGTTTTCAGAAGATAAACTAGGACTTGGAGTTTATACATTCTTTACATAAATACTTTATTTGAGCTTTCTGAAAGTGTACTAAAATAAATATTTAAAGAGAAAAATTGTTATGTACGGGTATGTTCAACCCAGATGTGTCTATGCCACAGATCATGTTCCATTTCCTGAGGGGCTCCCATAGTACCATAGCGGGTTTGTGGTGAGTTCAGCTTCATGCAGTGGCCTGCCCCCCTTTTGAAAAGACTTATAAAGGGGCAATATAGTTGCATTGTCACTCCCTAGCTGTCAGCCGGATAGACAAGAGTGGCCATTTGATCAAAGATTTCAGGCCCTCTTCTTCTCTGGGTAACACGGAGGAATAAACATTCCCTTTCATCATGAGTCCATCAGTTTCTCCACTTTTCTTGCACTTCAGCCTGTGTATGTCTGTTCAGGCTGTGGTCGGCTCCCCAGGTACCAGGAGGTAGCAGGTCTGTCAACACCCACTACCTATCCTCCCCATTCCCAGTTAATGGCACGATCTCAGCAATCCTGAGCCATTATTTTGAAGTTCAAAGAACAAGCAATGAACAAATGACTGGACTGGGTATTGATCTCTTTTTCCCCTCATTGGAGCTAAAGTGGCTTATGACAGGCAGCTCTCAGTCTTTAACTGCTTTGCAAGGAAGAGAGAGACTGATCCAGAACTGGAGGTAGTGCTTGGGTTAGTTGACTAGCATATATATTCTACCTTTGAGCCACTGTGCCATTGCTTGCTGAGTGCCTGCATTTATTTTTCTGGCCTTGTGTGGCAATCTGAGCTTTTCTCTGAACAGGCTTACTGCTTCATACTTGTCATATGGGACCTGGGGGTGGGATTGTGTGGGCCAGGAGTCTGCATATATAAATTTTCCTGGATAGGACCCATAGGGTTGTTGAGATCTGTTATTTATTATATCCTCTTAAAAACTTGGAAGCTAAACTTCTTTTTGTAATGATTTGGTCTTTTCCATATGTTTAAACAATTTGCTCTTTCTAGTGGGAAGCCATTTTGGCTTCCTTTTATTTACTTCAATCTGTGTACCAGTATTACTGTTCAGCTCAGTTCGAAGAATGATGTAGGGTTGCCAACTTTCCAATTTCTCAAAACTGACCACTACCGTTATGGTCAACGTTTTTAAGACCATAGGTGCTTGGAACTAGGGATATGGGGGGTGCTGCAGCACTCCCTGACTTAAAGTGGTTTCCATTATATACAAGGTTTACAGTTTGGTTCAATGGCTCTCAGCACCCCCACTATACAAATTGTTTTAGCGCCCCTGTTTGAGACTGAAGGGGACGGTGTCTCTCCTGCTTAATCCAGCAGCGGCTCCGAGGTAAAGAGTTCACAGGGAACGATGGGGGCAGAAAGTAGAGGGGGGAGTTTCCTGAAGCTGGGGGTGGTTCCCGGAGGTGGGTCTGAGACCCAGCCCTGGGAGCAGCCCGTGCAGGGGAAGAGGAAGTGTCCCTCCCCAGCCAGGACTCGGAGCTGGAGTGCTTCCAGCTTTGCCACTCCCCGGCTCTGGATGAGGGTGTGTGTGTGTGAGACAGTGGAATTATGGTAACTGGACTTTTGGTGTCCAGTCAATACTTTTGACTGGGGACCTGTACAGGACTTTTCTATTGAAACTGGACTTTTCAGTTCAAAACCAGACACCTGTGTGTGTTTGTAGCAGGTGCTACATAAATGCACTCTTGCTCCATAGAAAATGGGGGGTTATTTTTAAAATATTATTTTAAGGGCAGGCTGCTAAGTGATGCACTATTGATGTGCAATTGCCTGCAAATATAATGGGGTTTGTTGCTTAATTAACTTTTTGAAATGGATTTGTTATTGTACATGTACATGTGATTTTTAATTCATTTTTTTAGATAAAGTGTATGGAAAAAATGTAACTTTTGTCATTGACGTCTTCATAAATACTTTTATATTTTAAATCTCTCAATTGACTTTGGAGTGGAGATAAATAAACTTCACACAAAAGATCAAATACATTTGTTAATGACGTGGAAGAAGGGATAAATAGTACATTAATGAAACTTGTTCGTGGTACTTAATAGGGGACAATAGAGAGGTCAGAAAAATAATATTAAAGGAGCCATAGAGGTTAAAAATATCAGTGGAAAGTTATCGTTATGAGATTCAGCTTATACGGTATGAAATTTCATTTGTCCATCTGAGAAAATTACATTGGACTAAAAATATTCAATGGGATGGAGAAACCTGAAATGTGTTAATATTAAGAGACCTGAGGTGATAGTGGACAGCAAATTAGAGATAAATTTGCAATGGTAATTAGGCCAGTTCCATTTTGGGCTGCATATTCAGAAGCATTATGCCAGGGAGCAGAGAGCCAGTGTTCTCTCCCTGTTTTACGACTGTGGTGTAACTGTACCTGGAATAGTGCATTCAGTTTGAGGCACTTTATTACTAAAATATATTGATAATGAAGTGGGGATATAACAACAGTCACCAAAGAGCTTAAGTAACAGGTAGGAAGGTTTATTTTAAACGGTAATAATATGATGAAATTTGCATAATTTAGGTTGCAGGTCAGTGAAAACTTAATGAAAATGAGATCTGTTTGTCGGAGGAATAGTATCCTAAGAAAATTGGTGAAGGTCCTATTAGTTATTTCTCAAAATAAGATTGGATACTGCACTAGCAAAACAAAATGCTAATAAACAATCCTGCACTGGCAGAGAATGACCAAATTGTTTATTCTCTATTTTCACTTTCTAAGATTCTTTGATGAATGTCAGCTCAGTTATTAGAGCCCAATTCTGCAACCTCTACATGTGTCCCAAAGAAGTCACTAACAGGCTCTTGCCCTTAGTTTGCAGTATTCCTCCATCCTCTCAGTGACTTTCAAAGTAAGATTCTAGTGAACCATTTGACCTCTTGGTTCTAGATAATTTTTCCTTTTCATGGGACTCTTTAAATTAGAGAAAAAGAGAAACTCTGACTTGTTCATGTTAAGGGTTGTGGCTCTTTCCCATGGGATTTTTTTTCCCTTTTATGATGATCTTTTTTGTTTTCCCTACTAATTTTATTCTGACTGCTTTCCCTAAGGCTTCTGCTGTAAGAGTATGGCACAGTGCATAATATGCTTGCTAACCTAATAGCAGTGATCCTTCTTTTCAAAGATATTAGAAGTCATATGGCTCTCCCATAGTAGGGTGACCTATTTATGGGCCTGTACCCTGTAGAGAGTGTTGTGATGCAACCAATAGAATGGGAACTTCCTTTCAAGTCTCTAGCGCTCTGTCCGGGATACTGCTAAAAAAATCATGCTTTATAACATCTTTTGAGCTGAGGATCTCAATATACTTTACAAACAATGAATGAAGTAAGCAATTTTTAACTCAAGATGGGGAAACTCTGGTGCACCTTGGGTGGTTTTAAATAACTACTCTAGATGAGACAGTGGGAGCAGGTAATAGAACTTAGGGTTCTAACCCCACTCCCCTTCTTTAGCCACTTGACCAAACCGTTTCTTGTGCCTGTTTTAAATTAATAACTATTGCTCACTATAGACTTTTCAGGAAAAAATGGAACTAACCACACAGAGACTTGCAATCGTGCTCTTCTACTCCTGTCAGTGTTTTGTGAATGTGTGGGAAACTGCTGTGTGTACACAGCAATAAAGTGTTGTTTGTTAACTACTTAGTGCACATGTGGGGTTGTGGTTTTTTTTAAATGCCAGGGGCATTTACAATTACATCTTACTCAAAATCTAGATAGAGTTCATAGAATCATAGACTTTAAGGTCAGAAGGGACCATTATGATCATCTAGTCCAACCTCCTGCACAATGCAGGCCATAGAATCTCACCCACTCATTCCTGTAATAAACCCCTGACCTATGTCTGAGCTACTGAAGTCCTCAAATCGTGTTTTAAAGACTTCAAGGTGCAGAGAATCTTCCAGCAAGTGACCCGTTCCCCACGCTGCAGAGGAAGGCAAAAAAAAACCCCAGGGCCTCTGCCAATCTGCCCTGGGGGAAAATTCCTTCCCGACCCCAAATATGGCGATCAGCTAAACCCTGAGCATGTGGGCAAGACTCACCAGCCAGACACCCAGGAAAGAATTATCTGTCGTAACTCAGATACCACCCCATCTAACATCCCATCACAAGCCATTGGACATATTTACCACTAATTGTCAAAGATCAATTAATTGCCAAAATTAGGATATCCCATCATACCATCCTCTCCATAAACTTATCAAGCTTAGTCTTGAATCCAAATACGTCTTTTGCCTCCACTGCTCCCCTTGGCAGACTATTCCAGAACTTCACTCCTCTGATGGTTAGAAACCTTTGTCTAATTTCAAGTCTAAACTTCCTAATGGCCAGTTTATATCCATTTGTTCTTGTGTCCACATTGGTACTGAGCTTAAATAATTCCTCTCCCTCCCTGGTATTTATCCCTCTGATGTATTTATAGAGGGCAATCATATCTCCCCTCAGCCTTCTTTTGGTTAGGCTAAACAAGCCAAGCTCTTTGAGTCTCCTTTCATAAGACAGGTTTTCCATTCCTCGGATCATCCTAGTAGCCCTTCTCTGTATCTGTTCCAGTTTGAATTCATCCTTCTTAAACATGGGAGACCAGAACTGCACACAGTATTCCAGATGAAGTCTCACCAGTGCCTTGTATAACAGTACTAACACCTCCTTATCTCTACTGGAAATACCTCGCCTGATGCATCCCAAGACCGCATTAGCTTTTTTCACGGCCATATCACATTGACGACTCATAGTCATCCTGTGATCAACCAATACTCCGAGGTCCTTCTCCTCCTCTGTTACTTCCAACTGGTGCATCCCCAACTTATAACTAAAATTCTTGTTATTAATCCCTAAATGCATGACCTTGCACTTTTCACTATTAAATTACATCCTATTACTTTTTCTCCAGTTTACAAGGTCATCCAGATCTTCCTGTATGATATCCCGGTCCTTCTCTGTATTGGCAATACCTCCCAGCTTTGTGTCATCCGCAAACTTTATTAGCACATTCCCACTTTTTGTGCCAAGGTCAGTAATAAAAAGATTAAATAAGATTGGTCCCAAAACCGATCCCATAGGAACTCCACTAGTAACCTCCCTCCAGCCTGGCAGTTCACCTTTCAGTATGACCTGTTGTAGTCTCCCCTTTAACCAGTTCCTTATCTACCTTTCAATTTTCATACTGATCCCTAACTTTTCCAATTTAGCTAATAATTCCCTATGTGGAACCGTATCAAATGCCTTACTGAAATCGAGGTAAATTAGATCCACTGCATTTCCTTTGTCTAAAAAATCTGTTACCTTCTCAAAGAAGGAGATCAGGGTTGTTTGGCACGATCTACCTTTTGTAAAACCATGTTGTATCTTGTCCCAATTACCATTGACCTCAATGTCCTTAACTACTTTCTCCTTCAAAATTTTTTCCAAGACCTTGTATACTACAGATGTCAAACTAACAGGCCTGTAGTTACCCGGATCACTTTTTTCCCCTTTCTTATTGGAGTTGTTATGATTTTGACCAGTATTAATTTTTTAAATGATACATTTACATTTGACACCTTAAAAACTAAGATATCTTTTTTTTTACTGTTTTCCTATCATTATGCTGTTGACTTAGTGACTTCTTATTGCATGAATGATTTGATTAGAGTGATTTTAAAAAACAAAACCAACCCCCCCCCCCCCCCCCCCCCCCCCCCCCCCCCCCCNTGGTACTATTGTGATAAATGATTTAGTAGAGTGAGTCCTGAAACCTAGTGGATAGATCTTGTTTTTTGACTAGTAAATATGCTCAGCAGGACTGTTTTTTTATTTTATCATTTATAACTAGGAATGCTTTTGGGGATATGACAGTCTTAAATCATTTTCATAAATTTGTAAAATGATTTGGTTTTATTCTTGACTAAGCTCTAATAGACTGTTATTTTCTCATGAAAGCAGATGAAGATGCAAAGATATATTTGAAACTGGGCATTCCTTTGAATTTGGTGGTAATAGGGAGCAGATTCCCCTCATATGATCTGCACTCGTTGACTGCCTGTTGGTTTCTAGGTATTGGTTTTATAATCTAAAGCCTACCAGAGAAGTATAGCCTCTCTTCCCTTGTTCTCTCACAGTTGAGATCAGTGAAGGTGCTTGAGGAGATTTCCTTTGGTTTAAATGAGTGTATTCTTCAGGAATGCACATCAACTCTAGTATGTACTTTCCTTTGATCCCCTGCCTCACTGATCATTCAGAGCCTTGATTTGTTTATCATCTTGTCACTTTAAAATGTAGGGTTTTTTTTCACTCTCTTGGGCTTTTGGGGAAAAAGTAGCTACAGATACAAGATGAAATTAAGGGATTAGTTTTTGGTTTACTTGGAGCTCTATTGGAAAGTAACCAAATTCTGACTCTTGTGCTGCCAATGTTGTTGCATGCGCATATGTTCTGGGCACTCTTTTCCCATATGATGCACTTCAGATAGCTTCCCATTTCCAGAATGCATTGATATAAAAACTGTTAGACAGTATGGTAGGTGAAATGCTCAAATATAGTTGTGATGGCAGAAAATCTGTGTCTTCTCTCATTAAGGAATGAGAAATCTTGAGATTTGACTCCTCCACCATCCTGACCTGGAGAGCTGCTATTTGGAATGTGACAGGTGACTGAGACTTCATTTATTAAATCCAAGTTGCTGTTACTTGTGAACAGGGGACACTGTTATTGCCTTATTTATTCTTATCTGTTATCTGAAATAGATCCACTTTCTGGTGTAACCATTACTTCCCTTTGCATGTGAAATAAAACATGAACGTTGACATATTGAATGTCAGCAGATAGGGAGCAGGAGTTCCAATACTGGAGTCTCATTGGCTGTTCAAAAAGAGCAGATTTAAAAAAACAAACAGTTAAGGGCTAGTTATATGCTCTAGGTGGGAGTGATATTCTGTGTGCAAAATTTGCTTTTTATTTCCAAGTAGTCAAGGGAAAAGTTGACTGTCATTTTTCAGACATTGGTTCAAATTAATTCCAGTGTTTCTGAGCTGCCTTCTCTTAACTTGAGCCTTGTTACAAAGAACAGTGAAACAAAACATTAAACATTTCCTGTTTCCCTGTATCTAGTCTTGCTCAAGGGAAGCTCAGCACTAACCATATCAACCTAACTGAGGATATGTCATGTCTACGCTTACTGTGGATTGACACTGCAGAGATTGATCCACTGGGGGGGTCAATTTAGCGGGTCTACTGAAGACCTGCTAAATCGACCGCAGATCGCTCTCACATCGACTCTGGTACCCCACCGAACGAGAAGCGTAAGGTAAGTCGACGGGAGAGTTTCTCCTGTCAACCCAGCATGGTGTAAGACACCTCAATAAGTCGACCTAAGTTACGTCAACTCCAGCTACCTTATTCACGTAGCTGCAGTTAGGTCGACCTAAGTTACACAACCCCGTAGTGTAGCGAGCCTAACCTCAGGGCAGGTCTGGATCCTGGGCGAGAGGGACTCTTCCTCTATTAGACTGACCTGGCAGATAAGGAGACTTTGGTTTCTGATCTTCTCAGTCTATGATCTATTTGCATCTAAAACGAACAAAAAACGAGTATGTGCATGTGGCCTAAAATAGATTAGGGTAGACAATATACTAAATGCATTTTCTAGGGTATGTGAATGTTTAATATACAGATTCTCTCACGAGAACCACAGTTATTGGAGAATAATGAAACGGTTCCCTAAAAAAGTTAACTATCTGTGGTGTTAAGTGCAGAACCTAGAAACAATGCATGTGCTTGTATTTCTCTTTGAGGGAAGGTTACTAACCAATGTTAAATTGTCTTGATTCTTTTGTGCAAAGGAGCCATGCAGTATTGAATTGACTGAGATGAGGTTGGTTTTATTTTAATTTTAAATACCAGCTGGCTATCTTTATAGGAAGGTCACAATGCAGCATCAACTATATAAGCTGATGCCAGGGAATTAATAAACCTAGGAATAGTTCTAGAGAGTCTTCATCTAGGGAGCATTGCTTCTATTGTAAGTTTGTACTGAATATGAATCCCTTTCTGAAATGAAAGGAGACCGATTTTCCTGAGTGTTGAAAGACAGTAACTGCCCATTTGGCAGTGAGAATAGTATTACTAGCACCTGAGGGGATATGGGGTTGGAATAGAAAGGTAGCATGCAGACTAATGGGAAATGAAGTGAAAAGTGGCAGTTTCCGCTCAACATAATGGACACAAGTAACACAGTCAAACTCTGTGTGTACATGTACGTGATAAGAAAATAAATTCTGCAAGTTTTAGAATTTCAAAGTGTTTAATTTAATGTGAAAATACTTGTTAAAGTGGTGGATCCAATGTGGAAAGTCTCTCAAGTGGAATTACAAAGATACTGTATTTAATTTTCCAGTTTGATTAAAAAGGTTTGAGGCTTATTTCATGGGTGGATCCTTTTTATTTGATAGGCAATATTTGGTTAAAAAAAAAAAGTTCAAAAATAGTTTGCAAAAATCTTGATGAACTCAGTATTAAGTCCCCTCTTCATCATTCTGGTCTCTATTCTCCTTTTCAGCTGCCATCAAAATATAAGATCAATCTGAACATTTCTCTGTACTATTTATACATTTCTAATGCACCCATCACTTTAATATCTAGGTGCCCATCAGATAACTAAAAAGCATAATTTCTCTCTTGCATGAATTCCTTGTGTGGCACTCTTGGATCAGTGCCACCAGCACACTCATCTTCTGCTTTCTTTTCATCTGTAAATGGGCCAAAGTGATCGGTGGAAGTATTGCAGGGGACAGACATTTAGGTATGCATGTCAGTGATTGTGGATAATGTAGTTGTAATATATAACAAGTATATGAATTCAGTCTATTCACAACTGCACAACATTCTTCTCTAAATACTCTGAAAAATCTCTGGGCCCTGTGATGGGGTGACCACCCCACACGGAACTGACAGGGGTTAAGGTGGCCAGGCCAGGCCAATTAACTCCACAGGCTGCACCTGGAGGAAGAGCCAGGGAGCAGGGAACTAACTGGAAGTAGGTTCAGCTGTGCAGGTAGCTGGCAATAGACAAGGCTGCTGAAAAGGCTGCAGGAAGGCAGGCAGTAGTCACTCTCTGGAAAAAGGGGAGGAGGGTTTTGGAGCTGGTACACTCGAGAGAGAAGGGGAGGTAGATAGGAAGTAGTCCAGGGAAAGAGCAGCGAGGGCTGAGAGAGGAAAGCCCGGAACTGCTGAGTTGAACGTCCCTGGACTGGAACCTGGAGTAGAGGGTGGGCCTGGGTTTCCCTACCAGCCTCTGAGGGAGTGGCACTATGGGGCAGTGAGAAGGAAGGCTGCCTAGGGCTTCTAGGGAGAAGGGACTTTGCTTCCCCGGAAGAGGGGAACACTGAGTAACCTAGCTGGAGGGCTGAGTCATGAAAAGGACAATGCAGTTCCTGGGGCTGAGAGAGGAGCTGCAGACCAGAGGGAGAAATAGCAATGGCTTGCAAACTGCAAATGGGGCATTGACCTCAAGAGCTAATCCCTAGAGTGATCAGGAGGAGGCACAAGATCAGGGTGAGTGGTGCACCCCGTGACCGGTCCGTAAGTTTCAGGTAGTCCATGTGTGACGAGGTTCCCAGTGTGCACCCGGAACTGTGGGACCACTGAGCCTCTGTCCCACCAACCTGTGGTATCCCTCTCTCACTGTGATGCTGTGACAAGCTACAAACCTCTGGCAGGTACAGCACTTGCACAGACATCCAGAGGTAAGGACACACCCAACTGAATTACATGAATGTTTCTCCCAGCCACTCATGAACCAGTCCTAGAGAGGCTTCAGCCAATACCCCCAGCTCCCCAGCCTTGCACCCCCAGAATATACCATCTTGCCCTGGTCAGAAGCCTGACCAGTGTAAGTTATTATCCAGTCCACCTCTCCCTCAATGTGGAGAGGATACAGACTAGCCTTTGTAACTTGAGCTGAGATTTCCCAAGCACTTCAACCAAAACACACTGTTTTAGGTAAAATATAAAACAGATTTATTAACTACAGAAAGATAGATTTTAAGTGATTATAAGTAGTAAGCATAGAGATAAAAGTTGGTTACCTAAGAAATAAAAGTAAATTTGCAATCTGAGTTCTATAAACAGGATTTTAATCAAGCAGTGTTTCACCCTGATAGATGGTACAAACAGGTCACAAATCTTTAATACAGAGGCTGGAACTCTCCTCCAGCCCGGGGCCACCCTCCCCAGTTCAAAGTCTTTGTCCTCCAGAAGTTTCTTCCAGGTGTTGAATTGTGGGGGGAGTGAGGCCAAGTCATGATGTCACTTCCCCTCTTTCTAGTTTCTTCCAGCTTGCTGGAGAGATCCTTTGCTTGTGATGTGGGAGTCCAACCCCATTGGTCAAGCAGTCTCCATTGTCTATGTGCTCTCTCTGAGAAGTCTCCATTGTATACAGTTCCTGGGATAGTGGATTCTCTTTAATGGGCCATCAGCACGTCTGGCTACTCCATTGTTGTACCTGAAAGGCTGGTCGTGTGTGTTCCCAACCTTACAACATATTTTAGTAACACACACATAGCAAAACTTCATAACGTCACAGACAATGATAACACACACAATCCAACAGGATATTAATGTTCAACAGATCAAGACTTTTAAAATGATATCTCACAAGACATACTTTGTATAAAACGTATCATAATTATATATCAGTGGTGAATATGGGGGTTCCAGGGTGTTGCTTTGAGGTACAGAGTGCCACATCATGATGATTCACCATCTAGAGGTGAGGGAAATTGGAGGAGGTTATAGTTGTACCATGGTGTGCTCCCTGTGTCAACACATAGGCAGATGATCACGTCTGACAGGTCTTCAGTGGTGTATATTGGCAGTGAGAACACCTGGACCCTAGCTTTGACATGACAGAGATAAGATTCTGAGCCAGTTTCCTCAAGGCATAATACACGTGGGTATTGAAGTCTCCTTGGATGAAGTATTCTAGGAACTCTAGAATCAGACTGGACATCAGCTCCATTAGCACTGATAGGAAGCTGGCAGTGCTGCAGGGTTGCCTGTATGCTAGTTAGGATACCCATATTAGATGTGTCTCAAGATGTGTGTCATAGAGGTGGGTGCATTCAGATGAATTTGTTTTGTGGTTGTCTCTTTTGCTTCAAAGGTCAGATACACACAGATGCAGTATAACTCTGTTTACCTAGTCTCTGATAAACCAAAACTCTTGGTAAACCCAAGCAATGTGAATTGTTTCCCCTGCAAACAATTTTTTTTTCACAAGGGCATGAATTTCTCTAAAAGCCTTTGAAAAATGGTTTTGTGTTGAACTCTGATAATGCAGGCTGCAGGACGTGAAAATAGTTGAAAAGGACGCTGTGTATCCAAGTAACTTCCTCTGGATATACAACTCTATAATAATAAACACTAGTAAATGAGTACTGCTTTTTTATCTATTTCTACTAAGTTTTGATCCTATTCTTTTCCACAACATGTATATTTGATTTTTCAAAACAAAACAAAAAACACCACTTCACAGACACAACACATGAACTTTTTGTCCAGCAGAGAAGGTGTATTTTCTGGAACTGTAGCCAGTGTTGTTCCATGGATTGTCTATCATGGGTGCTGCTTTTGGCATGATCTCAAGATGCACACTGCAGTAATGTCATCAGAATTCTCTTTGGGCTTGAATCTTATTTTCCCTGTGACAACATAATTACTTGTGGTTCTTAGAAAAGCAGTCAGAATTGCTGATTCACCGCTTCTCTTTTTTGCCCCTTCCCGCCAAATGAGCTTTCTTTAAGTTCTGCTGTGGTACTATAAAATAACAACAAAATTTGGTCTGATTTATTACTACAGAAGAAAATCCAGTGTACTGAGTTCTGCTGTGCATTAAAGATCATATAGTGTATTGATCTAAATTTAGCCTGCTTTCAGGGACCCATCTGGAGACTCAACTTAAAAAATAGGCAGTACAGTATTTTATTAATTGATCTAACACCTGTCATGTGTTTTTAAAAAAGTCAAATAAAAACATCTATTAAAATTAAGAATTGCAGGGACAAAAGAAAATAAAAGCAAAAAGTGGGAAGAGAAATCTACTGACTTTTTTTTAGTAGTGAATTTTTCCACTTAGGTCTTGACTTCACTGCTAGGAAAAGGTATGATTTTTTTTATCCTGGGGTAGCTAATGCATCTGAGGTAAAAACACAGTGGAGACAAGGCACTTTACCTCACAGCAAAAGTAATCTAGGCGAGATCAACCACGGGCAGGGGTATAGTGCTGTCCTCACCTGGTTTCCCTTGTGGTAAAACTAAAATGAAGACAAGGCAGTACAGGGCACTGACTAAAATGATTTATGTATGTAATGAGAGATACAAGATGGGTGAGGTAATATATTTTATTGGACCAACTTCTCTCTCCTTTCTATTTTTCTTTCACAGATCTAAAGTTTTAATATTTGGTACTTTGAGTAAAATCCCAGACACAATTCCCAGTAAGTTCAGTTCTGTAAGAGAGAGTACATTTTCACTTATACCTAAGTCACGTTAGGTACCTCAAGTATTGAGGTATGCTTGACAGTGTTACCCACAATAACAATAGAAACAATGGAATTATGCAATATTTTGTGATAGAAATATTTGAAGAAGTATATCATGGAGATAGAAAATTTTCTTCTTGCATGATCTTGATGCATTTCTAGGAATTCAGAACTTAATTTTTAAAAGAGCTGAATGTCTACCAGAGCTCTAGTGGAAATCGATGGGGGAGAGAGTAGTCAGCATCTCTGAATGCTTTTTACTGCACTTCAAAGGGAAGCAATCTTGATTTTTGTTACACTTGCTGGTGCTAAAGGTAAAATTGATCAATTGCCTGACTATACCCATCGTTTTCACACTGACTGCTTAGCGCTGTTTACTTGGAGCTATGCTGTTTACGTCAGCTGAAGATTTGGCCCAAAGATTGTGATAAGCAAGCTTTTGGAATTCAGGGATCTTATCCTGAATTCATATAACATGAACTTGTGCTCTCTGGTATTTGCGGAGTTCAGACACCAGATGCCTCACTGGTAGTAACCTTTTTAGTAATTTTGTGTTAGGTATGTGCAAAAGTGACTTTTAATCAAGAAAAATGTTTGTCAGTCTCTTCATAGCATGAAGGATCAGAAGCTGCACTGGGCACCAGGTTTTTAGTTGCTAATTACAAATTTTAGGTTTTTAAAAAATATTTTGCTGGATGGGTAAATGTAGCCAGTTTTTGTGGCTAGTGTGCACATTTCCACATAAAAAGAAATGGGCCACAAACAGCACTCGGTAGTTTTGAGGCTTATACTTGTTACAGACTGCAAATGTTAATGATTAAACATATGGGGATTTTTAGTGATCATTCAGGCTGTTTAAATATTTTACCAGTTAAGAAGCAAGGAGAGACTTTATCTGGCCCTTTCTCAAGAGGAAGTTGTTAGAACATGGTCATATATAGGTTACATTTGTTGTAAGGGGCCAATATTTATTGACTGCATGCTTTAAGAGAACCCTTAGCAGAATCTAATTTTATTTCTCATTGCTGCTGAAATGTAGCTGCTTTTGCTTCTGTACTGGGTAGGAGGAACAGTTTTTACTCAGTGTCTCAAGGATTTTAAATTTCTGGTAGAATCTACTTAAATGCTGTCAGAATTTCTTACAAAAGATGATAGGCATACAGACCCAGAGATGCATATGTGCTGGAACAATTAATTGGACTAAATTCTGTGCTTGTTTACATTGGTGTAACACTGGAGTAACTCAGCTGAAATCAAAGGTGTTGCTCTGGATTTATACTGGCTTAACTGAGAGCAGAATTTCACACAATATATTCAGTTGGCAACTATCATCCTGGTAACCAATTGTATGCATATTTCCCTGTCTGTGGCATACTGGTTTAGCGTAATGGCATTTCTGTGGGTTTTCATTGCTTTCAGGATCAAAGGTTTCTCTGTATCAGTAATTTGCCAGGGATAAGAGTTTGTCTACTTATTTCAATTAACCCCATTGGCAAACTTTTGTTAATGGATAAATATTTCACCTGGAAGACTAGAAAAACATTTTAAAAACAGCAGGAACCCTTTGTTCATCTCTGTCATCTAAGAAGAAGGATTAGTCAGTCTTCTTGCTTGGGGAGGATGAGGCAAAATGGAATGATGTCTGGAGAAACATTTCTTTACATTTATCCGAGTATTCTTTATTCGGGCAAGAAGAGGATGGAAAAAACTTGTCAGTTTCAGCACTGCACCACAAAATCCTGTCACTGTCCTTACACTAATGCTCTGGGAACTGAACTGGCTGTCTGTGCAATTCTGGGTGGAATTCAATTTATAAAGACCTTAATTGGTTTGAGAACACTTCTCTGAGAGAAGCCATCTCTCTTTCCTGACATCTTACAAGAGCTGAGATCAGAGACTGTGGCTGAGCTGGACCTCTGTTGTTGTAAAACAGAGGGAGAGGTCGAGGCTTTGAAATTTGCTCTCCTGACTCACCAGAGCCTGGGTTTGTTATTTTTCAGTGCATGCTGAACATTCTCCCAGGCATTTGGGGAATGGTAGATTGAAGTTTGTTTGCTTTGTGTAAGGGTTTTCTTCTTCCTCCTGAGGTCCACAGGTCTGTTACAATGGGTACTTCAGCCTGCTTGCAGCTTGGGGGGCAGAACCAGATCTATCAGTCATTAGCAGCAGGGTGCCTCCTGAAGTTGGTCCCACTTTTTTCTGCACCCACAGACACAGTGATGGCACCAGGTCACGTAGTCAGTCCTCCCTGCTGCAGAGCTTTTCTGAGGGGAAATTCCACATTTTCTTTCAAAATTTTAGACCAACAATTCAGTTAGATCAGGGGTAAGCAACCTATGGCATGTGTGCCGAAGGCAGTGGCACTCACACTGCCCCGGTCCTGGCCACCGGTCCGGGGGGCTCTGCATTTTAATTGAATTTGAAATGAAGCTTCTTAAACATTTTAAAAACCTTAATTTACTTTACATTCAACAATAGTTTAGTTATATATTATAGACTTATAGAAAGAGACCTTCTAAAATGTTTAAATGTATTACTGGCACACACAACCTTAAATTAGAGTGAATAAATGAAGACTCGGCACACCACTTCTGAAAGGTTGCTGAGTTAGATAGTTTGTCTGGCTAATTCCCAGCAGAGTCCCAGGGTTACCTTTGATTTTTGGGGAGATTGTCCATTCAGCTAAGCTTCCCCTTTTGGGATGGGGTTGCCTCTCTCCTGGTAGGAAAAGAGGCAGATAGGATTGGAAAAGAACTGGCTCTGGGCCATGCAGCCCCTAGGGTTGCCAACTTTCTATTGGCACAAAACCGAACACCCTAGTCCCACCCCTTCCCTGAGGCTCTGCCCCTCGCTCACTACATTCCCCCTCCCTCGGTGGCTCGTTCTCCCCCACTCTCACTCACTTTCACTGGGCGGGGGTTGGGGTGTGGGAGGGGGTGATGGCTCTAAATGGGGGTGCAGGCTCTGGGGTGGGGCCAGAAATGAGGGGTTCAGGGTGTGTGGGGGGGCTCCAGGCTGGGGCAGGTAGTTGGGGTGTGGGAGGGGGTGAGGACTCCAGCTGGGGTGTAGGTTCTGGGATGGGCCTGGGGATGAGGGGATTGGGGTGCAGGAGGGGGCTCCAGGCTAGGGGGTGGGGCCGAGGTATTTGGAATGTGGGAGGGGGCTGCGGGTTGAGGCAGGGGGTTGGGGTGCAAGAGGGGATGAGGGCTCTGGGGTGGGGCCAGGGATGAGGGGTTCAGGGTGTGGGAGGGGGCTCTGGGCTGGGGCAGGGGGTTGAGGTGCAGGGGAGGTGAGGGCTCTGGGCTGGGAGTGGGCTCTGGGGTGCAGGAGGGGGCTCTGGGTTTGGGGAAGGCTCAGGACAGGGGGTTGCGATGCAGGGGGGAGGAGGGCTCTGGGGTGGGCCCAGGGATGATGGGTTTGGGGTGCAGGAGGGTGCTCCGGGTTGGGGGGGCTCAGGGTTGGGGCAAAGGGTTGGGGTGCAGGCTTACCTTGGGTGGCTCCTGGTCAGCGACACAGCGGTGCTATGGCTACTAGGCGGGGGGGGGGGGTTGGGGGCTCAGCAACTCGTGCTGCTCTCGCCCGCAAGCACTGCTCCCCCCCCAGCTCCCATTGGCTGGGAACTGGCCAAAGGGAGCGCGGAGCCAGTGCTTGGGGTGGGGGTAGCGTGCGGAGCCCCGTGGCCTAGGAGCCGGACCTGCTGGCCACTTCCGGGGCACAGCACGGTGCTCCAGGACAGGTAGGGACTAGCCTGCCTTGGCTCTGCAGCACTGCTGACCGGACTTTTAACTGCCCAGTCGGCAGTGCTGACAGGAGCCACCAGTGTCCATTTTCGACCGGGTGTTCCGGTCGAAACCTGGACACCTGGTCACCCAACCAGCCTCTCCTTCCCCATGTCTATGTGAGGAGTGAAGCCAGAAGAGCAGCCCACACTAGCAGCCATGCCTCTGACTATGGAGCTCAGCCACCTTCTCCTCCTTTGCTTCCCTGTGAATTTTGGATGGTGGGCACTGGACATTGCCAATTCCAAAGAGGGCAGTAAGGGGCACTTAGCACAGCAGTTCTGGTCATGACAATCATTATGTCTGTTTGTGTTCTTCCCAGTTATTAAGAAACCTCTATCAGCCCTACTCCAGAGAGAGCTTCTTCTGTCCTTGGTGGAATAAAGTTTCCTATCTCTATGTGCATTGCCCACTAATGGGGAGATGAACACCAAAACTTACATGGCAGAAGTCAAATAAGCAGAGCGGCTTTTACACCCAGAAATACCTTGCACATTGTAAATTAATTTGGTGGGCTGGTGATTGACCTCTTTGCATTTGGAAACAGTAAATAAAGTAGTGTGTGACCTCACTATATGTGAGGACCCAGGATAGGAGGTGGTAAATGACATCTCTCAAAGCTGGGCAAAATCCCTGCCCTATGTCTTCCCACCTTTTCCACTGCTCCCCAGGATGATACCAAAGGAACGAGAGAGCATCAGTGATACTGTTTGTCTTTCTGGCTAAAGGGATTGTGGCTGTCAGGGTTGATTAACCTAGCATTCACAGAGGACGTTTGCTATTCCAAGACCAGTCCTCCATCCAAGACTAGTGGGGTTTAAAATTAATGCTTAGATGAAATTATTATTAGTCTCATGGACCCCAAAGAGAAGGCAACAAGCTGAACTTATTCTACTGGCTGGTGTAAAGTCTATAGTTTAACTACCTTTTTAAACCTTCCCTCCAAAGGGCTTTATTGTGGGACTGTAAAAGTGTCCAAGCAAAAAAAATAAAATAAAATAAAGTGTCTGTAGTATGTGTGACAGTGTACCCCCATAAGGCTTTATGGGGGGCGGGAGGGCTCATAAATGTATGTATGATATAACTGGAATAGGGTTTTGCTACATATGCCATGTAACATATCTATGTAAAGGTTATGATCTACTGGTTATGTTCATCCTAGTTGTATGCAGGCACCATTTGTGTGTTCAAAGTTATGAACATTGGCTATATAATTGCTTGATTTCTAAGTAGCCTTAGTTAGAACATTTGATCACTTCTTGGGAAAGGAATGTGCAAATTAGGTGTTCAATCAGGGAGCACTTAACAGACAAAAGAGCTTGGAAGACTCCAATCCACATAAGAAGTCTACCTGAGGACGTTCAAGGTNATAGATTTGCGTATTTTATTTTATTTTGCTTGGTGACTTACTTTGTTCTGTCTGTTACTACTTGAAACCACTTAAATCCTACTTTCTGTATTTAATAAAATCACGTTTTCCTTATTAATTAACTCAGAGTATGTATTAATACCTGGGGGAGCAAATAACTGTGCATATCTCTCTATCAGTGTTATAGAGGGCGAACAATTTGAGTTTACTCTGCATAAGCTTTATACAGGGTAAAACGGATTTATTTGGGTTTAGACCCCATTGGGAGTTGGGCATCTGAGTGCTAAAGACAAGCACACTTCTGTGAGCTGTTTTCAGGTAAACCTGCAGCTTTGGGGCAAGTAATCCAGACCCTGGGTCTGTGTTGGAGCAGACGGGAGTGTCTGGCTCAACAAGACAGGGTGCTGGAGTCGTGAGCTGGCAGGGAAAACAGGAACAGGGGTAGTCTTGGTACATTAGGTGGCAGCTCCCAAGGGGGTTTCTGTGATCCAACCCGTCACAGTATGCTCTCAGCATGCCAAGAAAAGGAAGTTTTGTACAAGTCCATCAACTTTACTCCAACTCCATAAGGTCATAAAGCATGACCTTGGAACCTCATTTTGCTCCTTTCAGAGCTACCCTGATTGAACTCCTGCAGGAGGCATTGTTATACTATCTGTTAAAGTCGGTCTTCTAATGGGTACTATCTCCAATCATATGAGGTTTTTTATTTGAAATTGGGAGCTTTCTCTAACGAGTCAGTCAGGTAGTCCTCCTTATTTTGGATGTCCATATCTTGCTTCCCACCCTGGAGGCACATTGCTATGAAAATCCGATTGTAATGAGTCTGGGCACCTTAGCATGAAGACAAATAGGGAAATTTATCTGTGTTTATCTGAAAACGTATTTGAGTATTGAGTTTCATGGATCTGGACCACCCTGGACACAAATGTATCTTCCAAAATGGAGATAGAAATTGACATCCAAGGATTTGTGTGTATGGTTCGGTAGAATTTACAATGTGTAGTATTTGGAGAAATTGCTGAGAAAACACAAAGTATATTTACCATAATCTGTAATTTAGTACAGTAGATTTGAATTATCTTGGCTGTGGAAGTTATCTCAACTAGAAGGAGCTTCAGCGGGTGGAGCATTCCCTTGCTGCCCATGACTGGCAAGTACAGTGCTGCCCCCACGCTGTAAACAGGCTTGACATATCCATTGTAACAGACCTGTGACCTTATTACTATAAGAGAGGAAATTTTCAGGTAATCATGGATATATTTTCTTAATCTAATTTGCTGTTGTGTATGTACTTCATGCTAGAAAGAGCTGCTGTTATACTAGAAATTTTATTGTGAAATTAAAGTCAGGGCACCCCGAGTTTGCGATGGGAGCTTATTTGATTTTAAAAATCCAGTAAATAAATTTGATACAATAGTCTGCTCTGTCTTCAGTTTGTCACACTCTTTGCATTGTTTGAAGGCTGAGGTAAGCACATTTTCGATATTTTTTTTGTTGGATCACTTTAAGTGGACAAATATGCAGGGGGTTAATACAGGCTGATATGCCTCTTAAGAAGCAGTGAAGTACAAAGAGTGTTTATATCAGCTCCCGGACTCAGATATGGGGGCTATAAGTAAGGCTAAGATTTTGTCACGTTTATTTTTAGTAAAAGTCACGGACAAATCATGGGTAATAACCAAAAAATCATGAAAGCCTGTGACCTCTCCGTGACTTTACTAAAAATAATCATGACAAAATGGGAAGGGAGGAAGGCCAGCACCCATCTCTGCTAGGGCTCCAGGGTCCCCGCTGCGGCCTACAGTGGCTGAGAGTGCAGGATCCCCCCTGATGCCACCGCCAGCTAGGAGCTGCCGGGGGCCTCCCCACCGACTGGGAACTGGGGGGTCCCCCGCTGCCCAGCAACTGAGAACTGCTGGGCCCCCGCCAGCTGACACCTCCAGCTACACCGCCCGGGGCTGAAGTGAAAAATGTCACGGAGGTCCCTGGAAGTTATGGATTCCATGACTTCTGTGACCTCCATGACAAAATCTTAGCCTTAGTTTTAAGTATGCTTGCTTGCGTATAAGGTGACTATTTTTTAATTTATTAATTCCATGTCTCTTTCTGTCACATATGTGGTAGCGATAGCCATGTGATAATTTGGTTTATAATGAGCCTCTCTGCTATGGCTAGTTCTAATATTACAAGCTTCTGAACAGTTTCAAAAGCTGCCATTAAAAAACTGACTGAAAGGGCTTTCCATCTTCCCCTCCTCCTCCAAATTGCACTGATCTCAGACCTAAAATTGGCAATACTTAGTCTATGGGGACAATTTATGATTTGATAAACTTGAAGGGGGTTAGTTGTAGAGTTCAAGGCCAGAAGGGATCACCAGATTATCTAGTCCGGCTTCCTGTGTATCACAGGACACTATACACCATACAACAACCTGAATTAGATCGAAGTATTACAGCCCTCAGGAGCATAAACTATTGTGCGCTACAGGCAGAGAATAGGAGGGATCAAGCGGCACCAATGCCCGAAGCTCCTGCAGTGGCAGGGCCCAGATAATCCTGGCAAGTGACCTGCACATCAGGCTGCAGAGGATGGTGAAGACACCCTCCACTCCAAGGTCCTTGGCAATCTGATCTGGGGGGAAATTCCTTCCTGACCCTGAATATGGTGGTCAGTTAGACACTGAGCATGTGTGAAAGATGCACCAGCCACACACTGAGACAGAGAATTCTCAGTACCATATCAGAGCTATAGCCCAATGCATACCTGGTCCCATCTCCAGCTGTGGCCATCTATGATTCTTCAGAGGAGGAAGATTTAAAAAAACAAACCCTACAGGTGGCCAAATGAAGTCCTTAAGCATGAGATTTAGGAATATAAGACATGAATAAGGTGGGACCCTAGGACTGCTGAGGCCACCCACCCTCACCACAGTCATACAACCTGTGTCATAAAATCCAACTAATAAATTTATCAAGCTCTTTCTTAAAACTCATTTGATTGTTTGCCCTCACAATTCCTATTGGGCCTCAGTCCTCTGATGGTTAGAAACCTTCTAATTACCAGCCTAAACTTATTCTCGACCAATTTATACCTATTTGTTCTTGTGCCAGCATTGTCTTTTAGCTTAAAAATACATTGGAAAGAATACACATCCATGGTGGGTAGGCTTAAAATGTAACCTCCTTCAGCCTAGTCCCATCTTCTCCCTCCCTTGTGTTTTTTTCCTCCCTGCTGTGTTTTAGGGAGCAATCATACTCCTCTCCCCCAGCCTTCATTTTGCTAACTTCATTTTGTTAATGACTCCGACTAATATGTTAGGTGGAAGTGCAACAAAATTACACTCCTACAGGATTTTAAAAAGTTAGCGTTTGGTAGTCTTCAAAGGGGGTTAGTTCTCACGAGGAGACACTGCTTTTCTTTGTCCAAAGCCTGGAATAATTTCATATTTATGTATTTGAGAGAAACAGATAAAATGTTTGAATTAAATCAAAAGATTGTATGAAGCAAACTTTTTATTGAAAATACGTGTGTATGTGTATATATTGTTCCTCTATTTCTATTCTCTACCTTTCCTTCTCATTACTTGTTTTTCTACCATCATTGTTTTCTGTCTTCCTCCTTGTCCGTAGCCCCTTCTCCCTTGGTTCCTTGGGAATGGGGATAAGAGGGGGCTATAGCTTAATGCTTGGCAGATCGCAGTATGCTGGTGGTGACATTTCTAGCAGACAGAACCTTGCTGACACTCCTCAGAAGTGTTAGCATCCATCTTGAATGGATTTAAGTGATAACTGTTTTTTAAAAGTTGAAAAATGAAAGATCAGCAGTTACTCCGATAGTCACTTATGGGTCTTTCTCTTAGGTGTACAGTCAATGACCAGAGGGTTTTAGACATTTACTGTCAAGGTTGGTAGATTGTCAGTTTTCTTACCTTTGCAGAAGGGAAGGTGACACAATCATTGTCATGTCATACTTCAAGAGGCACATATTTATAAACCTGTCTACTGGTGGGTGCTGAGGAACCAGACATGCAAATTACTGTGAAACTGGCTGTAATCAAATCTGCACACACAGAGACCAGTTTTCCAGAAAAAATAAACCTGTGTACTATAGAAGTTAAGATTTTCCAGATGGGACTAGGCTGAAAGAGGTCACATTTTAAGCCTACCCACCATGGATGTGTGTTCTTTCTAATGTATTTTTATACCAGATCCCCCAGATTATTAGCCAGTTGTCTATTTAAAGATTAAATATGGATACTTACAGATTTTTGATACCAAAAATATAACTTAATTCATGAGTAGAACTTTGATTCTGAGCATCTTTTATAGATACATAAAACTGCTGAAGACAAAACAATAGTGGAAAAACAATTTAATATGTGATGGCTAAAAATAGTTTAAGCAACATTATCAGGGGCTTTTGAGTGCAACTGTTTTAAATTTCTGTAGGAATACAAGCAGTGTCATTGTCAAACTTGTTGAATTTATAAGGGTCCCAACAATAGATTTCTCTAGGCTGAATTTCTGCCTGGAGAATAGTACGCTATTCTTTGTCCTTTAATGACTGAGTTCTGTAACTCCTCATTTTCTTCCACTTTCCTCAGATGTGCTCTGTAAAGAATATAGAGTAAACAGTGTTCTGGTTGCAACAGACGTCAGGAGTCTGAGAATATAACAGCAAGAAAGCAGACACTGATTCTGGTGTTACAAGGAACATCTGTCTGTGTTTTCAAAGAGCTGCCAGTTTATCAGTTAGAGCAGGGTTTGGCTATATGGGGATTGTGTGAAATTGTTGTGTCTATATTGTAGCTGCTATTGTTTGCCTGCTGTGAAAGTGACAGATGCAGGTGGTCACTCTGAAAGAGTACTGGTAAATTTGCAATTTTTGCCTGGCTTGTGCTTTTAGAATTCCTGCATAATAGAGCTTGCTCCAGTATTTAAAAAAAGAAAAAGACCAAACAAAACATATGGGGACCAGTCTGTGTCCCGAGACCATCAAATAATAGGGATTCCTTTCTCCTTTTTAAAGAAGGATGGATTATATCTCCTTGTAGGAGTAATCAGGGTTTTATTTTGAAACTTGAATTCCCTTTATATTGCTTTATCTATTTAGAATTTTTTTTAAAAGAGAAAATAATGTGCCCATGTATTGTCTTTAGCCTTACAATAGTTATACAGTTTTCTAATCTACAATAGTTATATCAGTTTTCTAATCGTGATTTGGTTTGATAATACACAACTAGTATGTGTAATTTTGTGTTAGCTATGCATATATATTAATGTGTGTAGTGTGTACATGCATGGCATGCATATGTACACAGGGTTTGTCTGGCAAAAACATGTTAAAACCAGTAAGATTTTACTTTTACTTAACCAAGATAAATGCTTTCCCCCCCTACAGAATTGAATGTAATGTAGCTTTATAAAAAAATCAAAGATGAATTGCAAACTCTGAGTCTGATCTTGCGCTTACTCAAACAAAAGTTTAATTGAAGTGGATAGAGGGTTGCCTGAGAATTCATTGCACGATCACACCCTATCTATTTGCCTAAACTGGTGGGATTAACATTCTGAATAAAACTTAATTTATTTTCACTGGATGCTAGTGATGTTACTCATTGTGCTATTGGTAAGTTCAAAAGTTGAAGGTTTTGCTTATTTAATGCAGCTGTCATGGTACACCAGTTTTTCCTCAGCAAATTTGTCACTGTTGCGCTTTATTACTGAGCTCTGTGAAGATGATCCATTCTTTAAGTATCTAACGGTTGATCCGTAACATCAGACTGGGAGCTACAAAAGTCAAGATCGGGATGTGGTATTTATTTAGACTTAATATAGTATTTGTCTAAATCCTAAACTCTGTACAAAATTAAGAACACAACAAAGAATTATGTATTGCTAGGGGAGAAAGCATGGCCTGGTAGAAAGGGCACTGGACTGGGAGTTGAGACACTTGCATTCTTTTCCTGGCTCTTCTGTTGTCGTGTAGTGTACCTTAAGAAAAAGTCACTTCACCTCGCTGCTTCAGTTTCCCTAACTGTAAAATGGGGTTCATGAATACTTGTCCTTCTCTGTAGAGCATATTAAGATCTACTGATGAAAAGAGCTTTTTATCATCATCATCATCTATTATTATTTGTTACATTTAAAATACAAATACAAGGACACTCAGCTAGTCCATACGCAGAATATAATTTGAACCTTAATTTGTCCATATAAAATAACATCCACCCTGTGGAGTAAGAACCCAGTGTCTCTCTCTTCCCAATCCTCCCAGAGTAGCCCAGGAAAATAGATTATGTAGTTTGCCGTATACCCTGCCTCAGGGCTTATATACATATTGAACAATGAAGGGTGATAAGCTAGAGCCCTGCAGTACCCTGCACAAGAGAGCCCTTTGGCACAGAGCAGCTGCCGGAGCTAAAAGAAGCAGCATGGATTCTTTGATCTTCATCCAGTGCCAAGAGACTGACTAATTCTACCAGCTCAGTTTCTGTATCATACTTAGGTATGAAGCCAGACTGAGTGGGGCTAAGGAAATTTTGAGTTTGCTATTTGACAGCCACTGTAGATGGTGAAAGAAATCTAAATACTTAAAAATTGCTAACCACCTCAATGAAAAAAAGTGCTGCGAAACATGAGAGGGGAATTTTGGAATGTATTCTCGTTCAGCACTTGTGAGGATAAATTCTAGTACTGCACAGTGTCTCTCACTCTTGCTTTTTGTTGTTGTCCTGTAAACCTCTCCTCCCACCCCTCCCCACACTCTTTTTAGGAATATAAGGGTGGGGGAAATTAAAAAACACCTACAGATCTGCTGGCTTATTTACCATAAAATATGTATTTATCAAACTATTTTTAAAGTATGCATATTTATGATAGTTGCCAGAGGCTCTGGCAGGATCCTTCAGTCTGTTAATTCATAACCATGCAGATTGGCAGAGTAATGTCTTTCTCATATACCAAATCAACTGTTGCCCTTACCTCATGGGTATCCTGCAATTTCCATTTGTCTGGAGGCCGGTACTTAAAAATTACTTTTTCTCTGCTGCTGCATGCTCCCTCTGCTGGCACCTTACCAAACTGCCTATGTGACACCTTAGAGCGACCAGGTGGGTGAGGCAATATCTTTTATTGGACCAACTAATGTTGGTGAAAGAGACAAACTTTTGAGCTCTGCAGAGCTCTTCTTCAGGTCTGAGTGAAACGTATCTTGTTGCATCTACTCGTGTTGTCTCAGAGAGCTGCTCCTGCTGCAGCCCATTTTGGACCCTGTCTACTTATGTCTTCGGAAAAAATTGTTGGAAAAAGACTGTCCTGATTGGAATTGAGAACTGACTGGGGCTTTCCATTAGTACAATGGTCTTCCCCTGTCACAGTCAGGAGTGCCTCAGACCGGAACTTTAAAGAGACACTGGCTTCCTGCCCTTTCCCAGCAGTGCTGCCTGGAGCAACAGACTAACAGCCCCCACTTCCTGAATACCATTAAAGAAGTTTTCCAAATAGCTCAGAAGTGCCAGGTTTAACATCTGTGTAGCCAGTTTGTCTGCTCTTGTCCCTCTTAGCTCACCTCCCAAGCTAGCCACAAAGGTTAATAGCTTTGGAAAACTAATCTGGCCTGTGGATAAGCCCTCAGCTAGCTAGATGGTTGGCTCCTTTTTGGCTAAGGGATATTCTTATTGCTTATTCTCTTACAATCTCTCTTTCTGTACTCTCCAGGGACTTTCAGTAAGGGGCCCCTTTCGCCCAATTCACTTAACCTGCAGTTTGAGAAAGGGACAGTGATCACCTGCTTTTAATAGCTTGCTCTGCTCAGGTGATGATCAGGAGGTTACTAAGCTCAGAAGTCAGCCTGATCCTGTCACTTCTTTTGGAGACGCCAAGAACTCTCTGTTAGAGCCACCTGTAAGACAGACTGCAAGCTAACTGGCTCCATTAGCAAGATCTAGCACAGGGGTAGGCAACCTATGGCACGTGTGCCGAAGGCGGCACGCAAGCTGATTTTCAGTGGCACTCACACTGCCCGGGTCCTGGCCACTGGTCCGGGGGGCTCTGCATTTTAATTTAATTTTAAATGAAGCTTCTTAAACATTTTTAAAACCTTATTTCCTTTACATACAACAATAGTTTAGTTATATATTATAGACGTATAGAAAGAGACCTTCTAAAAACGTTAAAATGTATTACTGGCACGCAAAACCTTAAATCAGAGTGAATAAATGAAGACTCGGCACACCACTTCTGAAAGGTTGCCGACCGACCCCTGATCTAGCACCAGAAGAATGGGCATTCATTCAGGATTTAAGGCCAGATAGCAGTGAGATGGTATCTTTCTCCAGTGGGCCAGTTCATGGTCAGAACCAACAGAAAAATATAGATAATTCTGTTCCTGTCATTAACTTCTTCAAGCAGGTATTATGGAGGCACTTTTATTTGCTTGGGCTGGTCTGTGAGGTTACATCTTTCCTCGATTCTCTTTAATAATTAAAGTAGCCAGAAAAATCCAGCTTGGTCAAAGCTATTGTCATCTTGATCACAGTTTACTCAGCTAAAAAGGAATGGTTCCAGAGACTGGCTGTATATCTGTGTGCAACTCTTCGACTTACCCAATGGTCAGGGACTTCTGACTCACTCCAGTCTTCACAGGCTAAAGTTTTCTTCTTCCTGGCTATTTAACCACAGCAGAAAGAGTCAGCAAACCAGGAGCCTTTTCCATCAAAAGACTTTATCTTCAGTTATTTCCTGACAGAGTGGCCCTTCAGATGAACCCAGAATTTGTCCTTACAAAGAATATCACAGTTCACTTATAAGACCATATCTTTGCCCTTTTTTCTCCCCTTACACAAGTTAGAAAAACACTTCTGTATCCTAGAGCTATAAAATTCTATCTTCACAAAATGAAACTGTGGAGGAAATTCGATGCTTTGTGTGTATTATTGGGGAGGAGAAGCTCAAGAAGAGTTATAAGACTTGCAAAGCATTCCTCTCCCAATGACTTCAGGTGACTAGTTAGAGGTACACTAGAGATATGGTAATATCTTGGGCAGAAAGGTAATAAAGCTTTTTATAATGAAGTTGAGTGCTATCCTTGATTGCACTGTAAGAAACATGTACTAGTCTGGAAGAACCTTCAGAAACAGCATACACCAGCCCAGCCTCAACTCCATTAAGTAAAAATAAAAATTGAAAAGCTTGTTTTGACTTAAAATGATTTTCTTTTTGCAGGGTGGGGAGGCGTAGCTATTTATTGAGAAAGTTTTGAACCTCTATCATTTTAGATTAGATGATGTCTTCTTTCATTTGTTTACTTGTCTAACTGATGGCTGTTCACTGCTTGTTTCCTAGCAGTAAGGGAAGTGAATCCTACATAAGAGAGAGGTAAAATTAGTTTTTATTTTTGTAATTTGGTTTCTCACAGTAATTCTACATGGCTCTGTCCATATAACCCTGCATTATATTATGTCATACCATTTGTAAACATGGAGTGAATTATTGTTTGGGAGTTAGGAGGAGAATAGCTGTCATATGTCTGCATGAAATTCATGCCTGTTACTGACTTGTTGTTTTAACTTCCAGAATGGATGTATCTCCTGGCCTGTCTCAGGCAGTTGAACAACATCCCAACAGGAGACTTAATCTTGCAACATTGATCCTTGCTACAGTGCTTAAGTACTTTGCTGGACTGGCGCCAGAGTGCTCAGCACCTTGCAGGATGAGCTGGCAGCAGCAGTAGAGGAATAAAAAGGGGAAGACGTTTTTTAGTAATTAGCTCTGAAACAGTAGAAATAGGATATCCAGCGATAAAAGCCAGAGCCAGGGATACTTTCTATGAGGAGAGAGAGAGAGGATAGTATAGTCTTGTGGTTAAAGTGCTGAGACTCAAGATCTGGGTTCAATTCCTGGCTCTGCCACTGACTTCCTCTGGTTTCAGAGTAGCAGCCGTGTTAGTCTGTATCAGCAAAAAGAACGAGGAGCACTTGTGGCACCTTAGAGACTAACAAATTTATTTGGGCATAAGCTTTCGTGGGCTAAAACCCACTTCATCAGATGCATGTAGTGGAAAATACAGTAGGAAAAAAAATATATATATATATACAGAGAACGTGAAAAAATGGGGGTTGCCATACCAACTCTTAATGAGACTAATCAATTAAGTTGGGCTATTATCAGCCGGATACTGATGTGTGTGTGAAGGTTTGACTGTTACTCGCACCTTCTTGTCAACTGTTTGAAATGGGCCATCCTGATTATCACTACAAATTTTTTTTTCTTCTGCTGCTAATAGCCCACCTTAATTGATTAGTCTCGTTAGAGTTGGTATGGCAACCCCCATTTTTTCATGTTCTCTGTGTGTATGTATATATCTTCCTATTGTATTTTCCACTGCATGCATCTGATGAAGTGGGTTTTAGCCCACGAAAGCTTATGCCCAAATAGATTTGTTAGTCTCTAAGGTGCCACAAGTACTCCTCGTTCTTTTGACTTCCTCTGTGCTCTTAGTCACTTTAAACTTTCTATCTGTGTTCTTGATCAATCAAACTGGGCTAATACTTCCCTCACGGAGGTGTTCTGAAGATAATTCACTTAATATATGTTTTTAGTTACAATAATGATGAGTCACCATATACAAATCTAAACAGAAACCAAACTACAGATATGAAAACTAATTTTTATGTAATCAGAAATTTGGGGCTGGATGGAAATTTGAGAGGTTATCAAGTCCAGCCCCCTGTACTGAGGCAGGACCAAGTAAACTTAAACCCAGTGGCGTTGGAACAATTTGTATAGTGGAGATTAAGCCCATTACTATTTGTCCTACCTTCAGTGGACATGGAGAACAATTGATCACCGTCCTCCTTATAACAATACTTAGTATATTTGAAGATTATCGGGTCCCCCCCTCAGTTGTCTTTTCTCAAGACTAAACCTGCCCAGCATTCTTTAAACTCTCCTCATAAGTCAGGTTTTCTAAATCTTTTAACAGTTTTGTTGTTCTCCTTTGGACTCTCCGATTTATCCACATCTTTCCTAAAGTGTGGCACCAAGATTTGGACACAGTACTTGAGCTGAGGCCTCACAAGTGCCAAGTAGAGTGGGACAACTTACCTCTTGTGTCTTACATACAACACTCCTGTCGGTGCTTAATTTGTAATGAGAGAGGTGCGGGGCTCAAGCCATTTTTTTTCTTTCATAACTGATGCAGCAAGCCTAGAGGTGCCGGGGCTATGAACTGCCAACCCAGCCCCGGCAAGGCCTGGCACAAATTAAGCACGGTCTCCTGTTAATGCACACCTGAGTGTATTAGCCTTTTTCATAGCTGCGTCACGTTGTTGACTGTCATTCAATCTGTGATCCACTATAATCTCCAGATCCTTTTCAGCAGTACTACCACCTAGCCAGTTATTCACCCTTTTGTTGTTGAGCATTTGATTTTTTCCCCTTCTTTGCACTTGTCTTTACTGAATTTCATCTTGTTGATTTCAGACCAATTCTCCAATTTGTCATGGTTGTTTTGAATTCTAGTCCTGTCCTTCAAAGTGCTTGCAATGCCACCCAGCATGGTGTCATTTGCAGACTTTATAAGCATACTCACCACTCCATTATCCAAGTCATTAATGAAAATATTGAATAATACTAGACAGAGGGCTGACTCCTGTAGGACCTCACTAGATATGTTCTCCCAGTTTGACCACGAAACCTTTGATAACTACTTTTTGCACCCATCTGATAGTAATTTCATATAGACCACATTTCCCTAGTTTCCTAATGAGAATGTCATGTGGGTGTGTGTCAAAAGCCTTACTAAAGTGAAGATATATCACTTCTACCACTTCCTCCCCCCATCCACTAGTCTAGTAACCCTGTCAAAGAAGGAAATTAGGTTGGTTTGAAATAACTTGTTCTTGACAATTTTATGTTAGCTATTCCTTATAACCCTGTTATCCTCTACATGCTTACAAATTAATTGTTTAGTAAATTGTTCCAGTATTTTTTCAGGTATCTAAGTTAGGATGACTGGTCTATAATTCCCTGAGTCTTTTCCTTCTTTTTAAAGATAGGTAGCAGCTTTGCTCTTCTCCAGTCCCCTGGAATCTCACCCTTCCTCCATGAGTTCTCGAAGATAATTGCTAACCGTTCTGAGATTGCTTCAGCTAGTTCCTTAAGTACCCTTGGATGAATTTCATCAGGCCCTGCAGACTTGAATACATCTAATACATCTATTTTTCCTTTCTCCAGTAGAATAATATTACTCTAGTTCCTCCCATTGATATCCTTCATGTAGTTATTAGTGATGGTCATCTATTTGATGGGAACTTTATCTCATGTATTTTCATGGGCATTTCCATTCCTAACATAGTGCTGTCAGATAGCTATTCTTGATTTAAAAAATCATATTAAAGGTGAAATAGTTTAAAACATAGACAAACACAACTGTGAAAGTGTTTTGACTTTTCTTGGAAGATATTAAATGGAATCCTGTTGCAGAATATTAATAATCCATTTAAAAAGGTCTTGGTGGTCAATAAATGTAATTAACTTAAAACTTCAGTTTAAAAGATGTAACAGGGTCAGCTGTTTTAGAGAGTTTAAAATCACGAATTTGTTGTGATTATAAATCAGTTCATTTCTGGTTTCAGAGAACACTGTCCCTCTATCTGTATGTCAGACTAAGTTAAATTATTCTACGGTGTTTTAGGGGAAATGGAGTAATACATTCTTCTTTATTGCATTGTATTGTTCATGCAGGGAAGTGTGGCCTATATGCTTTAGATCAGTCCAAGGCACTCTTCTGTATGGGTTTTTTAATTACTATTTCACATAGCAAAATATTGTTTTTATTATATAAGGGTTTATTTTAGATAATTTTCCATTAGCAGCTGAACACAACAATTTAAACTTCCATTTTAACAATGCATACTTGGCTCCTCCAAAAGATGATGCAATCTAATGTACTAGATAAAGAAGAAAAAAAGTTGCCTAGTGGCAACATGTTGAGCCATGATGCAATGGACCAGTTCTCTGTCCTTAGTGCTGTGAGGCACTGCTGGAGAACAGCTAGTGGTAGGAGAGGGGTAATGTGTGTGTGAAGTGTTGAGGTTAAAGTTTAAGATATTTTTTGCCTCCCTTCCTGCAAGTAATACTAAACACAGTTAGTGCACTTCATGCACTAATGGCCTGATAAATTATTGTTGCTGTTTTGAGTTACAGGAATGGGAAACAAACTTTAATTTTTGGTAGGTACTCAGATTTCAGGTTCAAGCTACTAGTGTGGTGATGAGAACAATGAGTATTAGCATGTGGTTTTGAAAATGAATACTTGTCCCATGTACTCTAAGTAACTTGGTTTATGTAATTACCTCAAATCCTGTTTAACTTTGGTGATCCAAACCCACTGTCTTTGTTTTTAGAAATCATAGGGTGCTGGTTTCTTTGAAAAAATAAACAAAAAAAATTGTTCCCCCCAAAACCCAATAGATCATCCTCCACATGAAATTAAACCTGTGAAAGTATTGTTTATGCTTTGAGGCTGGCATTTTCAGATGCGCTCAACAATGGCCTAAATTTGCTTCCATTGCAGTTAATGAGTTAGGTTGGCGCTGAACACTTCTGAAAATCCTACTCTGAATGTACAGTGCAATTTTGTGTTTGCTAGATGTCCTTTAAATCTAGAAATTTTTTTCCAAACTGAAAATTTTGCAAATGTTTTTCACAAATGCAAAGTTAATCTGTACTGTAGTGTTATACTTTGCTGCTGTGATGTGCCTGTCACTTTAAAAGAAGAACAGTAGAATATGGGCTCTTGGTACCCTGCGTATGGCAGTTAAAAATAGCCTGCAAGTGGTCAGTTATACCTGTTTATAGTTTTTGTTCACAGAAGTTATTTTTAATACAAAGACAGATACTCAATCCTTTTGTGGCAGATAAAATTTCTAAAGTGGTTAATTCTTCATCCTTCCTTCAAATCCATTTTTATCATTTCAGTGGCCCAGCAGGGCAGTTGTACATATTATTATTGTTGCTGAATGGTCTACAGTGAAGAACAAAGAGTTCTTTTTTGAGGCCTACTCAAATTTGAGCATTTTTCTGCATATCAGAGGCTTCCAAAGAGGTTAGTGAGGTGAGGGGGGAAAGTACACTATAATTAATTATAAAGAATGCACAGGTGGTTAGACCTCACTGCAGTTAATATAAGGTAAAGAATTTTCTCAGGATTGTTTGGATAAGCCTGTGCTCTGTCTGGATTCACAGTGCCCAGGACTGAAGTTTATGGTGCGTGGTAGATACCTTTAGGCAGAGAATGAGCAACCATCTTTGCATTAATTTGTAACAAAGAGACTGGTGGGAACATTGTCCCATGCAGCTGAGAATTATTAGTGAATTCCTTTGACATTAAGAAAGCTAAAAATCAATGTTGTAGAAAATTCAGACTGTAGCCCAGCCCCTAGTTTTTCTTAAGATTTGAGCAGAGAGACCACAATAATAGTTTTATAGAAGTAAAAAGAGCAATGTAACCTCTCCCTGCCTTTATTTTAATCTTTAAACTACTATGCCACCATTTACTTTAGGAAAAGAGATTTTAATTGTTTGTTGATATTTCTGTATTCAGTGTGGCTGTGATGATTTGAGGAATCTGTGTACAACTTATGAAATCCAGTTTGATTTTATGAACTGTCTGTATCCTTATGTCTTATGGCTGTATTTCACTGTATCGTTAGTTCAAACTGTTGAGCTAAGGGAAGGGGGCTGGCACTGGGGCATTTGTCTATGAATAGGTTGGTTGTTAAAGATTGTCAGCTCCTAATCAGAACTTTCTTTGGAAAGAACAAAAGGGAACTGCCCCCTGAGATAAACCAGTTTTCCCCAACTTTTCTACAGAGGGCTGGAGTTTGAAGGAATGCAGTTTCCCCAGCAGAGGGAATAAATAAATGAGGTGTTTGGACAGCCCCTTAAAAACACAATGACTGGGTGGGTCAGACAGACAAAGGAAGATTGGGGCAGGAGAGAGGAGCAAAGGGACAGGAAAGGAGACTTCTTGATTGCAGGACCTGCCAAGGCTGAAGGCAGTTGGCACTGGAGAGAGACACTCCTTAAATTGGAGGAGAAACCAAGAGTTGCAGGAGGGAGATCCTGGACCCATAAAGGACTCTGACCAAATCCCAAAGAATACTCAAGAGTGGTGAGGAAACTATGACACGGAATGGTGCATACATGTTTTATTGCTTTTTACCTAGATTTTTGCATCTCTTGTGCTGTCCACAGTAAAGAAAAATAGTTTTAGAAGCCCTGTGCAAGACCTGTATCTTTTTGCTTCAAATATCATGTGCCCACAAGGTTGGAACTCTGGGAAAGAGGGTGCTTAAGCAATTGGGGAGTCTGGGGCATCCAGCACTAGTCCGAAGGGCTGCGCAGTTGGACCACAGGGTATCAGCTTTTCAAATAGGTGCTAGAGAATCTGCACCCCAAGAGTGTCCCTAGAGAGCCAGAGCCTGGACTCTGCTCAGGCTCAGAAAAGCTTAAAAGCACATAAGCCCAGTGTGTGGGACCCAAACAAAGTGGCCTGGGGAATGTCCAGGAGTGGGAGTTTGACTAGGGCTGTGATGGTGGAGCACACAGATTATCTCAAAAAAGGATGAAATAGTCAGAAATGCTCTATTGTTACATTACACTAGGGCGATTTTCTTTTGCAATCTATTGAATCATTGATATGCTCTCATAAATTCTTAATTACAGTCCTAGTACTTGAGCAGTCAGCCTTTTTTTGGGGGGGAGGGGGGGAGGGGAGAAGAGAGAGGAGGAAAACAAAGCTTGAAAGAAATGATGCCAGATAATGAGTTAATCTTTTCAGGGGCCCATGGATATGACAATAATGCAAGGAATTTATGCTGATTTTCTTTTCAAAAAAGTTATTAGCATTGTCAGTTTGAATGAATTTGAACATCTGTAGCAGAGAATTAGGCCAAAATTAAATATCTGTTGCAAAAAATTATTATAACAAAATAAACTATTGATTTTTTTAAAATAAATACGTGGCATTTGACATATTGTCAGAATCAACTTTACTACTAATACTAGACTTTCCATCTGAGTATTTTAAAACTTTTTTAAAAAATTGGATAAGCATTATCCATCCCCATTTTACGGAAGAGGAAACTGAGTTTCTAAAATATAGTTCAATTCTTCCTTTTTGATGTGATCGTAACTACTTCATGAAATCTTGGGCCAAATCTGAAGTCCTTGCTTTGACCTGCCCATTGAGAATATTCAGTTGTCTACAGAAACACCACCCAAACTGAATTTATGATCTTTCTATATTCCCACCTAGATTAAATGATACTCATCTGTTTCTAATCCATTTCTGTTCCCTTAGTTTTATTTTCCAGCTAAATACAATTATTACCTCTTTATTCTACCACTTCTGTTCATATCCTGTGATCACTTTTGAATGTCATCTGATTCTCTTTTCCTTTTCATTATTTTGACTGCTTACACATAGCATTTGTGGTAGCCTTCATTTTCTTCTTACATTTCACCTTTATGCCATGCATGTTATTTCTCCACTTCCTTTTAGATAAAATATCTGTTTTTCTTCACTATCTGAAAGCATCCTTACAATTAAAAAGTTTTTTACTTTCAGCAACACTAGCATTACTTTGTAACTGACCAATTTGTGCAGTGTGATTAGATTTCATAGTAAATTCAGTACCTGTAAATGTTTGCAATGATTTCTGAGATTTTTTTTTAAATTGTTAGTGGTTGCAGTTCTAGAAAGTGGCATTCCATACTGAAAGTCCATTTTCCTCTCCCACAATTATTATGTTTATATTGAAATAGGTTAAATTATTTTCTTGGGATGTGAATACACTACAAATAATTGGTATTATGACAGTTTCATTGCTATATAATCACTATTTTTTAAATTAAAACAGAGTGCCTATCGAGTACAAATGTAAAATCCATACCAGATTATCAGAAATGTGGGAAATGTATAGCTATGGTTGAAGGAGAATGATCTATTGTCTAATAATTAAGCAAGGGAATGCAGACACACCTGGGATTGGGGGAGAGAATGAGACTTTAGCTCTTTGTGTTCCAGTCTATTTGCTTATTAATAGACTACTAGTTCATATCCAAGTTGCAACTTCAGCCAGACAATGTGGACAATAAAGAGTCTGTATTGCTTGAATTGGATGGAAAGGAGATATAGCTGAGGGTCATCAATGTATCGATAGCATTGCAGCCCAAACTGCCTGATTGTTTGTCCTAGCAACCTCACACATAAAGGCTAAAAGCCTTCAGAATTTGTATTATAGCACCATCTCTAGAGACCTCCACCAAGATGGAAGGCCCCATTGTGCTAGGCATTGTTGAGACGACTAGTAAGACAGTTTCTGGTCTAAATTCCTTACAGTCTAAATAGACAAGACAGACAAGAGGTGTGAGTAAGGAGTGAGTATTATTAGTTACCCATTTTACAGTTGAGGAAATGAGACACAGAGAAATTAAATGAGTTGCCCACGGTCATACAGGAAGTCTGTGGCAGAGCTGGGAGTTGAACTCAAATCTCCTGAGACTATTCCAGTGTGTTAGCCAGAGAACCATCTTTCCTCTTCAGTCATCTGCCTATAAAAGCATGTAACACAGTCATAGTCTCCATGACCTATCCTAAAATCTGTAACAAAAGGGGACAAGTTAAACTGAGGATCCTAGAAAATGCTAGGGCTGCCTCCCTACAATCTTCTTAATAAATCTTCCCTGAAAAAAGATTAGAGACTGGCAATTGGCAAGACTGTTTAAAGAGTTGGTTTCTTGAGCACGGGCCTTCACAATTGCGCCAGCTAGGGATGCTGGCACACTGGCCTCCCAGATTGCCAGCCTAATATGGAGCTTTCCACCTCTAGGTTTGAAAACTGCTGAGGTTGGCAGTAACCACAGTTCCTTATTATCTGATAACTGTTTAGTGGTCTCTTTGAACTAAATTAGTTGGCTTGATCTAGTCCCTAGTGGTCATGTATCCATATAACAAAAAAACCTATCTCTCAGCAGAGAGAGGCCCAGGCTTTAATGAACATGAAGATTGAACTGTCCTCTGACCTGCTGTAGTGATGCTTCCAGAACACTGGCAAGACGCCCTGGGGAAACTTAACATTACTGCAGCTGGTTTGTATGTAGTCAGTAGGTAGACTGAGAATTTTGCTCTTCAGGTTAATCAAACCAGACCCTTTCTCTAGCACTAAATTTACTTTCAAACTTTTATGAAAGAGATGGGGGGATGGGAAGATATGTGTAAGGATGCAAGTAACAGAAAAATGAAAGGAAAATAAACTGAAGCAAGGGCATTGAAATGGCATACAAGAACATAGAGAGGGACATTTTTATGATTTAGTGCTTATTGGTGTTGGGTGTGACAAATGTATTTTGCTATTGAACTCAAAACACATCATAAACCTCAGTAGTATTTTCTAAAATCATATTATTTCCCCTTGTCTCCTATAGGAATAGATAATTGGTACCACCGTAGGGAGCCTGCCTCTGTTAGGATCAGGAGCAAAAGATCGCTGTCACTCATTCTGAGATACAACTGGAACTCTCTCCATTGCAAGCAGTTTTTTCTCCTTTCTCCTTCAATAGGCATATTAACCCCAAACCCTCTCAAGCTCGTTAGTCTTCTGTTTTCTTAGATTCTACTGTTTGGAGACAGTTCTGAGTGGTTTTACAATTTTGTCACTTCAGACTGGACTGGCTGATCTCTGCCACTGATGCCTTCAGGAACATTATTTTAGATATTGTGTGATGTAGGGGTTCCTCGTTTTCCCCGCATTCTGCTGGTCACAGTCTCTAAGGTGGTGATCTATTTGTATCTTGACTGTGATTAAGGGAATGTGTGGAAGACAGACAGATTTTTCAAGCCTTGTCCACACTTAAATTTGCACTGATTTAAGTAAAGGTATGATTTTTAAAGCACTTTGTTAAACAGATGCAAACCTGTGTGTGATACTCTTTAAACCTGTTTTTTATTGGCTGTGTTGAAAAAAGTACAGGTGCAAACTAAACAAATATAACCAGTGGTATAAGTGTGTCCCCACAGGGACTTACACTGATTTAACTAACTAGCATTTTAAACCAGTTTTACTTAAATTAGTGAAGCTTCTCCACGTAGACAAGGCTTGTGTGCAGACAACTATAGTCTTTTTGTTTTCCTCTTTTGGTACATGTAGCCAAATCCTCTGGGCAGTGATGGCATGTCTGTACATGGATTGGCGAATGGAAGGAATATGAAAACACCATGCATTAGAGTAAGTAATTTTACCCTTAAAATAAATATTATGTATCTATCAATAGTCCTTAAGCAACTAATTTGTACAGCAAATAAGTCCATGAATAGCATTTCCGTCATTCACTCAGAATAGGGTCTGGCAAAGAGAATTCCTTGATCTCTTCCATAATATGTGGGAATAAAAACAGCAAATGTGCATTTATCAGAAAACCCTTTCTTAAAATTAAAGCAGGAAACAAATGGAATTCCATTAACATTGTGTTGAACCAGTAAAATACTTTTAATTTGCAGATATCCTTTTGACTGATACTGTAACGTGTTTATTTTGCAAAACTGGGTAGAGTCCTTGAACTTAAAAAAGCTGTTTGGTGCAGTGTAAACACATTACTTAACCAAAACACTTCAGCTAAGGAAGTGTGCCCTTAGAGTGTGTATTTCTTGCTTTCCCTTAGGAATTTAGTGCTGTAGTTAAGTGGCCATAAATGCTCTAAGCAAGTACTGAAGAGGCTTCAAGGGATCTTTCCTTTCTTCATAGCAGTCTCCTTTATCATATTACTGTAGATCAGTATCACTCAGTTATCAGTGGTTCAGGAACCAAATTGGCAATCAACATTACCCAAAAGAGCCATTAATTATTTCATTTACTATTATATTCTCACAGCAAAGTGACTGACCAAGTTGTGACACTGTACGAAATATGGAGACACTCTATGATATTGTTAACACCAATATTATAATATTGCAAGGAATCTGACCAGATATGCCATGTAAGGTATCTATGAAAATGCTATAATTTGCCGAAACGTGATGATCTTGTTTATATGTTTGCATCACCTTTAGATTGTGAGTTATAGATACGTTTGGTATATCTGTATTTTCAATCTTGTGCTGTTTTTCTGGGTGACAGCACTAGACCGAATGGCATCAGCACTAAGCCAGCTTGATGGCCGATCAAGGGACATCAGCTGTACAATAAACCCATTGATAAAGTCAGGGGCTACACCTGATGAGTCAGCAAGCCATGTAGGGGCATGCCTAAGGACAAAGAACTCTAAGGCTTTTCCGTGTGCTGTGAAGCTTGTGTTTGAGACACAGGAAGTACAGGCCTCATGGCAAAAGAATATAAAAGGCAGCTGCATCATCTCCATTTTGTCTTCATTCCTGCTTCTTACCTCTGGAGCAGCTTTTCTACAAACCGAAGCTCTGAACAAAGGACTGAATGACCCATCCAGTGGGTGTTCCAGAGGGACTTTCAAGCCAGCAAACTCACCAGTAACTGCTAAGAACTTGATACACCTCTACCCCGATATAACGCGACCTGATATAACATGAATTCGGATATAACGTGGTAAAGCAGTGCTCTGGAGGGTGGGGGCGGGGGGAGCTGTGCACTCCAGCAGATTAAAGCAAGTTCGATATAACGTGGTTTCACCTATAACATGGTAAGATTTTTTGGCTCCCGAGGACAGCGTTATATCGGGATAGAGGCGTATGTGGACTTTGAAGTCTCGGTATGTATCTGATTGCTTTACCATTTAACAACTCTCTTCTTATTCTTTCTTTATAATAAACCTTTAGTTTTAGACAAGGATTGGCTAGCAGCGTGGTATTTTGGGTAAGATCCAGACTAATATTGACCTGGTACATGGCTGACCCTTTGGGGTCAAAAGAACATTTTGTATAGTGAGCAGAGTTTTTAAATAATTTCTCACTGTACTGGACCTAAGTACTGATTAGGAGCCAGAGAACTGGAATGCAATAAGGGGGCTGTGTGATTTCTTTATTCAGCTTCTTGATAACCAGTGTGGAGGATCAGAGGCACAGTTTGTGATTGGATGGGGAGTTTAACTTCAGTTAACTCCTACCAGTCTTGAGAGTATCTGCTCTTTTGCAGCCTGCCCTGACCTTGATGTTTTCAGAGAGGGCTGCCCCGGCACTCTGGGTCACATAGGTATTATTATTTTATCAACTACAATTGGTTAATAACACAGTAAAAGCATCCTGAATTGTTAATAAATTAGATTGGTTAATAATTAAATCACACAGTGTTTTAATAACATGTGCTGCAAAGAGCTGCAGGAGACACAGTAAAAAAGCCACTGTTTGAGTATCACTGCTGTAGATCATACTTCTGAATACAGCCTTATTAGTAAAGATAGTTGATGGATTTTTAATATTTCTCTAATAGTCCTATCACTTTGAACCCTTCCCATAATTTGCTTTGACTTGGGTGGATCACTTCTGGGTGTGAGTCTCCAAGCTCATTGGCATAGGTGACACATAAGTCTTTCCTTTGGGGAGGCTATGGAGTACTGGAAGCTCCCTAGAAGTCTGGGGGCCAACCGGCACCCGCACCGTGGCCCTGCCTCCACTCTGCCTTCCCTCAAAAGGCCCTACCCTCGCTCCACTGCCCAGTCCCAGCCTTACGCTCTGCTGCGGGGCTCCTCACTGCTCCCCCATCCCCTGGCTCCTCACTTCCACCCCGAGCTCCTTACTGTCCCATCCCACCCCCCGTGGGCCACTTCCCACCCCCCCTGGACTCTTTACTGCAACCTCCCCAAGGCTTATCGGTGCCCCACCTTCCCCCAGGGCTCAGTCCCATCCTTTCCCCCGACTCTCACTCTGGTAGAGGAAAGGGAGAGACCTAATAATAATCTAAAACAAATATGTTAAGGAAATTAAGAAATCAATGTTTTTTTAAAAAATCATGATAAAATCAAAGCAAATCAGAAGTATTTTGCTATCCGAATGGCCAGAACAGTGATTTTGTGGTTTAGGCCAGTATATACATACATCCGATAGTTCAGGTACATCTGTCTGACTAAGAGGTCCTCTTAGCAGAGTAGAATCTCAGAGAAGGAGTTTTTCTACCTGTCAAGGAAGCTTTTTGCTTATGGCCTCTCATTTATAATGTTAGGTCACTGTTCAGGTGTAAATATACTTTATTACAGAGTGACTTCTAATCAACCCAGTCACGATTGATTATCCCTTCTCCATTGTATAAGTATAAGTAGAGGCATTGCCAGAAGATCGAGGGACGTGATCATTCCCCTCTATTCGGCATTGGTGAGGCCTCATCTGGAGTACAGTAACTTCTCACTTAAAGTCGTCCCGGTTAACGTTGTTTCGTTGTTACATTGCTGATCATTAATTCTTACGCGGAAATTGGATTCACTTAACATCGTTTCACTTAAAGTTGCATTTTTCAGGAACATAACTACAATGTTAAGTGAGGAGTTACTGTACTGTGTCCAGTTTTGGGCCCCACGCTTCAAGAAGGATGTGGAAAAATTGGAAAGAGTCCAGCGGAGGGCAACAAAAATGATTAGGGGGCTGGAGCACATGACTTATGAGGAGAGGCTGAGGGAACTGGGATTGCTTAGTCTGCAGAAGAAAAGAATGAGGGGGGATTTGATAACTGCTTTCAACTATCTGAAAGGGGGTTCAAAAGAGGATGGATCTAGACTGTTCTCAGTGGTAGCAGATGAAAGAACAAGGAGTAATGGTCTCAAGTTGCAGTGGGGGAGGTTTAGGTTGGATATTAGGAAAAACTTTTTCACTAGGAGGGTGGTGAAGCACTGGAATGGGTTACCTAGGGAGGTGGTGGAATCTCCTTCCTTAGAGGTTTTTAAGGTCAGGCTTGACAAAGCCCTGGCTGGGATGATTTAGTTGGGGATTGATCCTGCTTTGAGCAGGGGGTTGGACTAGATGACCTCCTGAGGTCCCTTCCAACCCTGATATTCTATGATTCTATGATTGTATTGTCAACTTTTTTTCAATACTGAATGTACTTCTTTATTTCTGGATAGACTTTTGTCATAGACTCCATGTTCTGGATGCTTAATAATGCTCTCCTAGGATATTTTCAGTAAACAGGTTATTTAGTGTCATTCAGAAGACTGTTGAATGAAACTCCAATGTTGAAACAATTTTTTGACCAAAAATGGAGGATTTAGGAAGGTAGGAAGATGACTTACTAGGAATCTTGAATGTGAACCATTTAACTGTGCCAAAGTCGGTCATTTTCTCTTTTTTAATTTTGTTATACGTAGCGATACGAGCCTTTAAAGAAACTAAAAACAGTTCAGTATTAAGAACAACTGTTTTTGTGATGCTATGATAGGCCTTAAAATCATGTTTGCCAATTTTAATGAAGAGCACATTTTTATAATATAGTATGTAAGCTTGGTTGGTTATTCTCAAAAAAAGCAAAGCTTGCCAAAGAGTTCTGCAGAATTTGCAGTTGTGGAGATTGTATTTTTGCAAATAAAAGTAGGGTTGCTATTCTCCATATGTCCTGGAACATCAGTATCACCTGAATAGCATTCTTACTGGCTCATTATTAATCCTAGTGGGAGGCTTATTGCTTTATGTAGTTCACAGTGGCATCAGAAGCAAAGATTTAGGTAGCCAAATTGGTCACTTTAAAATTTCACATCAGTGCTCTGATTTTGTTAAATCATTGATAAAAGCATTCCTTTTTTTAGGATTGCATGGCATGATTCTTGTGAGAATTAAGCAAGCAATGCACAATGGTTCCTATTTTTGGAAGTGATGTGGTTACACTGCAAATGTAGAATTTAAGCAAAAATTAGTATGAATGATTTGGGCAATTTTAAATCAACACTCTTAGTGTGAACCTTTTATCCTAGTGATTGACAAATAATTGTTGTAGAAACATGAATGCCATTGCAGGAAATTGATATATTTGGCATGAACAATCTGAGTGCCAAACTTTAATCTGGATTTATGGTATGATCCAGAATAGGCTATCTAGGAAAATAAACAGATTACAAATAAAGCAATAAATACCTTTGAAACTAGATCAAGAAATGATTAAAGCATCCTTAAAAATAAGTACAGGAAGACTCTCATAGTACCCACTTCAGATAAAAATAAATAATTAGGGAAACTATTGAAGGACTGAATTAGTTATGACCTTCAGAATTAAGTGTTGTGGGCTCCTGAAGAAGATGTTTATTGGCTAAAACCTGTAATTAGAAATGAGAAATGTATCCACTGCTCTACTCTGACTACACCAGGAGGTTTATGTAAAATAATAAGAAATTCTTGAGAAATAATGTAGACTAGGAATGTTAAGATTCATAGAAATGTTTGGTTTATGTAGGGGGTGTGTGTGTCTTTTATCTGCTCTAGTATCTCATGGCTAACAGAGTGAATCTTTTGAACTTCATATTGATGTTAAGGGGCCAGGTTCAGTGTCTGCTAGTAGAACCCAGGATGCAAATCCGACGTAGAAGTAATCTGCCCAAAGTGGAGTTGCAGTAGTGCAAGTCACATAAGAACAGCCATACTGGGTCAGACCAAAGGTCCATCTAGCCCAGTATCCTGTCTTCCTACAGCAGCCAATGTCAGGTGCCCCAGAGGGAATGAACAGAACAGGCAATCACCAAGTGTTCCATCCCCTGCTGTCCACTCCCAGCCTCTGGCATACAGAGGCTAGGGGCATCATCCCTGCCCATCTTGGCTAATAGCAACCCCTGCTCTGCCAGGTCAATGGAGGTAGACAGTGGAGCCCACAAAGAGGGCAAGGAGAGGTACGAACCAATGTGTCTCCCAGACAGCCTTGGGCTGCCTCTCATGTTGTCCCATCTGGAGCTGATTCCTTGGTGGTGATTCCCTCTGCGGTGCAGTTACATAAGCTATGTCCAGTTAGGCTTCACGGACCCCACACAGCTAATGGGTCAAATAGTGAACTGGCATACATTGGTTTATTTACTTCAGCTGAAGTCAATGGAATTATGCCAGTTTACATCAGGTAAGGATTTGGCCCCACACCTTTAAATCAGTAAAATAAATCATGCAGACAACCTTTTAGTTAAGAGCCAGTCACAATCTGACTCTTGCATGGGTAGCCATGCAAGGGCCTCCCTATCTCTTATTTTTCTAAATAGGGACTGGTGACACTGGCAACCCTTGCTCACCCTTGAATTTACACCAACTGAGTATCTTCCACATTGTGTGCTGGCCCCAATGTAATAAAACAGTTTAATCCTAAATATGCAGCTTTGTTTTTCACAATGGACACACTGAATTATAATAATTCCTTGCTTATCTATATGAAGATAATACTTACCACAAAGCAGCCCAAATTGTGTTCCAAACTATATACATACAGGAAATAATTTCCAGGTATCCACTGGATCAGCGTTCATGTTGCACTCCCCATCAGTACCCAACCTGGGCTAGAAAAGCTAATGATCCAACCAGTGGACCAAATTCAGTGATGAATCCTGGTAACGTGCCACCTGAGGCACATTGCGCATACGCTATGAAGAAGACAGCTACTAGTTGCCATCACTTGTTGAGGTGAAGGATAGCAGCCAAGTGGACAAATAGTACAGAGCCGGATGCATAATGTGAAGAGGGAAAATTTTGGCCAAGTAAATCAGTAATAAAGCCTTACTCTTAAAATAAGTGCCATGTGATTTTAAATATCTATGCACAGATGACAGGACCCAGTTTTTTATGGTCTCTGAAAGGCCACACCAGTAAAATATATGGAGTTGACATTTCCTATTGTTGAAAGCAGTCCCAGGTTTCTCAAACCAGATGCGTGTACCGCCAAATTAACCCTAGTGTAATACACTGTACATTGACTTTGCTAATCTGTGCTTGGTTTGCCTGTCTTTGAAAAATTATAGTGAAAACTAATCATGTATTCTCTGATTTTTCTTTAAGAAAATTGGAGCTTTCAAAGCTTATTTTGTCGTCTTACTATTTTGAGGGCAGTCAATTCTCACTGTGAACTGAGTCTAACTGTAAGGTAATAAAACAAATATATGTTCTATTTCTAAATAAAGCTGTATATTAGGATGTCATACAAAATGCTTTAAATTTATTACAACTCTTGCATGAAGCTTTTAAAAAAGTTTTATTAAACTGGCAACGTGTTCAATGAAAACAGATTTAAAAATATCAAATACATTTGGAAGCCTGAATGTTACTTTTAAACTGAAGGCACAGTTCTCTTTTAATTTGTGTGAAATGCTGCAGTTTATGACAATTTATGCTGGATATGTGTCATGGGTAGAACCTAACATATATTCAAATGTCTAGCTTCCCAGAAAATGAACGTGGACGTGGACTACGATATAAATCTAATTGGAGAGACAAGGTGGGTGAGGTAATATCTTCTATTGGGCTAACTTCTGTTGGTGAGGTTTCAACAGAAGTTGGTTCAATAAAAGATATTACCTCACCCATTTGTCTCTCTAATATCCTGGGACCGACAGAGCTATAACATCACTGCATACATTAAACTAATTGATCACTTGTGTGTAGGGATTAGGGCGACCAGATGTCCCGATTTTATAGGGACAGTCCCAATTTTTGGGTCTTTTTCTTATATAGGCTCCCATTCCCCCCCCCCCCCCCCCCCCCCCCCCCCCCCGTCCTGATTTTTCACACTTGCTGTCTGGTCACCCTAGTAGGGATTTTGGAGTAAACATGACCTAAACTGCTTTTGATACAGGTCTGTCGCATCTTAGGCGCATTTAACATGTGCGATTTCAGCTTTATGCGGTCGGCAAAAACAAGAAAAAAAAAAAAAAGAGAAAAATAACAATTTAAATACTGTTTCTGTAGTGCGGGCGATTCTGCCCGCCATTACACTCAATGTAATTTTGACTATACGCGGTTTTCACTTTACGCGCTGACTGCGGAACGTAACCCCAGCGTAAGATGAGATAGACCTTTACAGTGAATAAGTTTGAAGCCAAGAACTGATTCACTATTTCAGACGTTTGGCTAGTTCTGTGATATTTGAAACAATCTGAGGGAAAATGAATAAAAAATATGTTTTTTCTAGTTAGTAAGGAGAAATATGTTTTTTCTAGTTAGTTGCCTCCTTTACTGAGACAAGGTGTCTGCACAATGGCTTTAGCAGCCTGCTTTGCACTGAAGCCTGCATTTGAACAGCACCAGAAAATAACCAACAGCTAAAAAATAGATCAACTGTAGAGATTAATTTTGGACTAAATGCAGCAATATTAAATGTCCCTTAAGATTTAGAGGGAAGACCTATCTTTATTGATTATAGTGTTGAGATGAATAATACTATTTCTCAGTTGTACCCTGTCCATCAATCTGCATATCTAGCTTGTTGTCTGCTTAATTATCGTCTGAAATATCAGTATATACTCTGGGCATACAGGTGGGTTTTTTTTCATTCTTTGATAAACAGAGAGAAAAATAGTAGCTATGGAAGCCAAGATTTTCAAAACTGGGTGCCTAAAGCTAGGCATCTAAATAAAGGGAGAGCAAGTCTCCTCTTTTCTTTAAAATGCTGAAAAATTACATGTGTATTTATTTTGTGTTCGTAGTGGAAGTTTGGAAGTACTAATGCAATTCAGAATTACTAAATTGCATAGATGCTGAGAACCAAAAACAACATATGGCAGCATGTCAACCACATAGACTTTTTGAAGTCTTTTTAAACTTATGAACAGGCAATACAAAAATACTCCAATGAGTGAATTAATCCCCTGTATATCAAATTTGCTTAAATATCCCAGAGGAACAAATACCTTCAGTGTACCGATCAAGACATAAATGATATTAAAGGTGGTTGTTCACGGTTTTTAGTGCCATTAGATTTGTTAGTCTTTCACTCATGCTGTACTTAAAAATGTCAACATTTGAAATATTTTTAAATGAAAATGTGAATTATTCACTTCACCAAAGGATGATCTATATCGCTAGTTGAAATCCTAAACCACTGTATTTGCTGGGTAGTGTGAACCAAGGGCTTCTTATAGTATGAGGCTGCTTTACCTTAAAATACCATACTTACAGCACAGCCACAGAGGAGCATGCTTTTCTGGGTCAGTTTGTTGTTTTCAGAGAAGTGGAAGACGTTGTAGAAGCTGCAACCTACATGTGAGTTCTTATTTACAGGATATTCACTATGGAGAAGATCTTCAATCCTACACATGGCCAACTAGATTCAGTTAACATAATGGAAGTGGCCTCTCTTATTTGCCATGCACAGGGACATGTTTTCAATATCCCTTCCTTAATACATTCCTCACTAATTGTGAATCCATCAATTTACAAACATAATGGTACTGATTTTCATAATGGGTAGTTGTGTCTGTATGTATTGCATCAGAGGAGCCCTATGGGAAATTTGGTCCATAATGCTGAATGTGTTCCTTTGCAAATCCAGGGTCACTCAGTCTGCTAGGATACCTAAAGACTAGCCTGTAAACATCTACATTTTTTCATTTTATTAGTGATCATGTGCAAACCAGTAACAGAATTTAGTTTTTACTATACTTCTGGAATGCAAGAATGTGTCCTTTCTGAGGGGTCATTAACATAAACATGATTTCCTAGACCAGTGGTCTCCAAAGTGGGGTGCGCAAGAGGATCCTTGGGGATGCGCGGCAAGAGGAGCGCTTTTCGCTATTTTTTTTCTTTTCTTTTTCTTTGTCAGGCAGGAGTCCGAGCAGCTCTTCTTTTTTTTTTTGCTTCGGCAGTTCGGGCGGGAGTCAGAGCGGCATTTTCTTTTTTTTTTTTTGCTTCGGCAAAAATGGTAGAGCTGGCACGGCAGGGGGTGTGTGCTCAAAATTTTTTTACTGATAGGGGTGTGCGATCAAAAAAGTTTGGAGACCACTGTCCTAGACCTCTGTGATAGACTCTTACAACAAAAAATACTGTTCCACTTCCATTCGAACTAGAATTTATATGACTGGGATAAAAGACATTGATGCATGCTGGCACTTCAGTGGGAATGTTCTGTGGTTAAAGGATTTGGGGGAGGTGGTGTGTTCCCTTTGTCCTCTAAGTGACAATTATGAAAGCTGCTCATATAGGTGGCAATTCCAAGGCTTCTGGCTTCAGACTAAAAAGAATACTGGCTTGTGTATGCCCTCTGTCTAAAAAGCTAGTGCTGGAGAAATGGAAGTCATCAATATGTCCGTGCAGAGAAGACTTAGCTTATGAACTTTTTGTCATTTGGCAGCCTATGAAATGGTTGTAAGCACAAGTTGTAACACTCAAATATTCTGAAAGCATATGGTCTTCATTCCTTGATATGTATGATGAATGATCCATTATAGTAAACTCTACAGGTCTGCATCACACTTATATTCTGCATGCCCTTCATACACCCAATATTTCCACTCCTTCTTTTGTTCTTTCTCTGATAATTCTTTCCTCCCAGAGGCCATGAAAACCTCTAATCTTACGTAGAAGAAGTGGCAGGATGGGCTTTCCCTAATCATTTAGTTGAAATTAACAGTTACCTGTATTTTTCATCACACTAGCCAATATTTGGCTGATACTTTAATGAAAGCTGTTTAAGTCTCAGAGGAGCTGAAGAAGATGGAAGAAGTCTTGCACAAACAGGTCCATTATCAATTCATAAACTCAGAACTAATTAGAAAAACAGTCAGAATAGAAGTGTGAAAATTAGCCTATTTCCAGTATGATTGATTTAGACAGCAGAATAATCAAGATCTTACTGAATTTTGTGTATTACTACAACAGGCTACTCATATAGATGAACATTTCTTGACTGAATCACTCAGTGCATTTGGCATAAACAGGTTTTCCTTCCATATAAGTTGCACAGTTTTCTGTTCAAATTATGAAAGTAAAATTGTAGTATCTGAGCACCTCAGTAGGGCTATCCACAGAGTGAGGTGCTACACAACATGAGTAAGGTTGGCAGAATCTGTTCCTTAGTTTGTTAGTGTTTTAATGCAAGGTCTGGGATGAGGTGGGCACAGTAAATACTGATTTTTAATATGAAATGTTTGGGTTTTTTTTACAATAAGAAGCTTTATTTTTATTTTTAAAATCATTTTCAGATACAGATTCTGGAAACCAGTTATTAAAGAAAGTATATCTCTGTAATTTCCATGTGCAGTCATTCAAAATCTTTTGGATCTGACAATTAATGGAATGGAAAAACATTGTATGTTTGTCCTTCTTTGTTCCTCTCGTGTTATTCCAGGGTATCAGTGTGGAGTAGGATTTAGTTCAACAAGCATGTATGTCTTGTAGATTTTATTGATCGAGTAGTTCCTATCTGAAGCATTGCAAACTAAGGAATATTTGTTTTAAAGATACAGTGTGGTGTTAGCCCACTGATGATTACAACAGCAAGAGATGTGAAGGTAGCATTGTGTGTACATGCAGTTTGTGTTCTGTACACAAGGGTATGTGAATCACACTCAGTAACAGCAATTCAGACATGTATGGCTGTTGAGGGGTATAGGGCATGTAGCTATTGCTATCTCACTGAGAAAAAGGTGTTTTTTAATATGAAAAAAAAAATTTTTTTAAAGTAACATCTGGACACTTTTGATCTTTCTTGCCTCATCAACTTTCTTGGTTCCCCTCCTTGACCTCTTTTCATCCTTAGAATCTACTACTTTGAGTCTTATTGCCCAGCTGCCTACACTTCTTAGATCACAAGATATATTGTACCAGCTACTACGATACTTCAAAGTAGAGGTTGCACTATCTGGGGTAAATGGTTTCTGGTTTTCTTCTGTATTTCAATCTGATTAAATACATCATCAGTGGGTTCCTGTTATACCGGTAAATTAGTGCAGTCTTATCCAGTCCAAGATTGCTTTAAAGAGTCCCCTTAGTCTGCCTCAAAGTCTGTGTGAGTCTATGAATCATTTTATGAAAATATTGGATTGAGTTTCAGGTTTCTAGTCCCTGCTGGTGCATTAAATCCTTTGTGATATTGGCAGGGGAGAAGGGGGGAATCTTTGTTTAGCCGGATAAATGCAAAAAGTGTCAAATCCAGATGTTCTGAGAGACTCCAGACTGGCTTTTGGTACAGTTTCAGAGGGACAAAGTGAAAAAGGCCCATGGGACTACTTCATACATAACTTTCATTTAGACTTTTAGTCATGAGGGCAATTGGAAGACAAGGTGATAAGGAATTGATGGAATATATTATTTGCATTCTTGCTCTCATACAAATTCTTGCTCTTCCATACAGATATACACACATACATTGTATGTTGGGTTTGTAGGTTATGAATAAATTGTCTGTGAGAAAATGTTATCTTGCTTTAAAATCAGAATTATGAACTATGTTAACAAATAGTGCTTTAACTTAATCTTAATGCAATCTTGTCTGCCTGGTTTGTAGTATAATACTTGAGTGTTTTGTCATTCAGAATTAGTACAGACTGACCTGAGACACACCTCTGTCCTCAAGGTTTTGGCTTCAGTCTGAACAAGTTTGAGCAGACAGAAAGCTTCTTAAAAGGAAACAACTATTTGAAGAATACTAGAAAAGAGTAAAAGTACAGACTGGACTGGGGAAGTGAGGCTCTTGTGTGAAGAATAATGCATGAACCATTGGATGAGCCCATGTCTGTTTGGGTCTTTCCTTTTTATTGTGGTGTTCTGTTAATTGTTGTATTCAGAGCCTCTGAATTTATTCAAAAGGGGCTTCATTGTAATTAGTTTGGTGCATGGGAAACAAATGTATTAACTCTTGAGCTCAGGAATCGAATTTTCCTATCTCAAAGTTAATGAACGTATATGCATGTTCGTTGGGAGCAGCCAGTCTGAAAAGATTTAACAGCTCTTTCCCTTTTTTTTAAAGGAAATTGCTGTAGGGCAGCTCCACTCTCTCATCATTACTGTGCAACTTTTGTTCACTGGAACACATTTAGGGACAGAATCTCCTGCCCTTATCCATGCTGAGTGGCACCTTACTTTGAAGGTACTCCATGGACAGCTGAGTAGAAATTAATCATTATGGTATCTGAGCTCCTCAGTAGGGCTTTCCACAGAGTGAAGTGCTACTCAACATGAGTAAGATTGGCAGAATCTGTTCCTTAGTTTGTTAGTGTTTGAATGCAAGGTCTGTGATGAGGTGGGCACAATACATACTGATTTTTAATATGAAATGTTTTATATAACAATAATTTGCTTTATTTGTATTTTTAAAACCATTGTCAGATAGAGATTTTGGAAACCAGTTATTAAAGAAAGTATATCTCTGTAATGTTACAGTCTGACCTAACAAAATATAAAAGCTGGACTTCAACTGGCTGATTACACTACCTAGACCATTAGGCAATAACTTATAGAAAGAAAAATATGTTTAGAATTTAACTTTGTCTTTCTCAAGCAATTACTGATGATCTCCATCTGAGAAGAGACATGCAGATTTTTTAAAATTTATTATTTTTTAGTATTTTTAAATGAGAAAAATATTAACTTTCAGCAAAAAAGTCTTTCAGACTTATGGTGTTTTTCCTGCATATAAGGATACTGTTACAGATGTTTGTGATTATAATCTTTGCAAACAATTGTCAGAGAAATTCATCTGATTTCCAAAGACTGCAGAACAGCAGATGTGGATTTAAGTTTCAAACAACAGTATCCTTAATCACTTACATGTGGACACAAACAGAACTTGAAGCTCAGTGGGAAGTGACTGGATGCTTTGTTAGGCTGCTTTACAGTAGAGAGATGCATTTTAATTTGTCTGCCTTTCTCTCATAGCGCTTTTTAAAGGAGAGCTAATGAAAGAACAAGAAAGAGGCCTATTTTAATTTGATATTTGACTCTTTCCGGAAATCAAAAGGCTTAGGGACCACCTAAGATGGTTGAAGGTTTAACCTGATAGATTTCTTCATCTCTCTTCCTTTTGATAGTTTATCAACACAAAAAAAGATATTGGAGAATAGAGTAGTTCCATGTCAGCAGCCCATTTTTAAAGGCAATGATTAGTGATAGCCAGCTTTGCCTGTAAGAGGTCTTAAACTAAAGTACAGCTACTGGACGGTAATCCTGTAGATAAGGATTGAAAATTTGCTCTGGTCCAATGTAGAAACTCAGAGAAAATCCTTTAGAAAGCTAGTTTGTGCAAGTGTTTTAGCAGTGTCCATAAATTGGAGAGTGCGGGGGGAGGGGAGGGGGAAGCAGGAAATGGAATTCAGTGGCTCTTGAGCTCACAATTGCCGGATGATTGTCAAAAAATTGTGGCAGAGTTGCGGACAAGCCATAGAAAATTGTGGATTTTTTAATTTATTTTTATATTTTATTACTTTTCCACAATTTTCTGGAGCCACTGCATTTTGGATATTTCAGATCCACTTACTAATCAGATCCAATCAATCCTACTTCTAGATCTAGAGAGAGCAGCTCAAAGTGATATAGCACCAATACAAAAAAGTATTCAAGTGCTGTCAGGGCTAGCACTGCCTTTATGCACGAAGTTTTTGATTGATTCCTTTAATTCAAAGGAAAGTATCAGATACTGGTGATTCCATCATTTAAAACTTTAGAAAAAATAGTTGGGTCATAGGATAGCAGCCAATTCTGTTAGTTTTGGTGGTTTGATGGATCACTTTGATGATTGCCTGTTCTGTTCATCCCCTCTGAAGAACCTGGCATTGGCCACTGTTGGAAGACAGGATACTGGACTAGATGGACCATTAGTCTGACCCAGTATGGCCGTTCTTATGTTACAACCACAATTACAGTGCTTATTACTGATTGATGAGCAAGTTTTGAAAAAGCCATTTGATCTGCTGAATGAGGAGACCTATACTAGTAATTGCTATATAATTTAAGCTTTCATTTAAAAATTGTCTAGCTCTTACCCTTCCAGATATCTTCACAATCATATGATCCAAATAAAAACTGGTGAAGCAGTGTCTTCATGAGTCTGCAGAGAAAAACCTAGTGCCTCTGCAGCTGCTTAGCTTTGACAAGCTGTAGCTGAGTAAAATTGATAAGCTTCTAGTCTGTTTCACTGCCACTATTCAGAACCTTGTGGGAAGTACTGAAATTGTCAAAATTCATGTCAATTTTATGTCACTTCTTGGGGGATTTGTGAGCAGCAGCAGGGTCTGCATTTCTTGTTATTTCAGGTAATTAACAATGGAAGAGCACCCCAAAAATGGAGAGCGGGGGGATGAAAAAAGTGATAGGGATGGACCTATTTCCCCCTCCATCACACTCCACCTCAATACCTTTCTGGAACTTCGGGACTTTTCAGGAGAGATCAGAGACAGAAAACTCTTCTCCCTTCTAGTAGTTAGAGCACTGAACTTCAAAATTCGAACCCTGCTAGCGAGAGACTGAGATGAAATATAGAGTTACAAATCAGGATCCAGAGAGAGCACCCTGAGTACTTTCTCTTTCCTAGCAGCTAGGATGACAGGGGTGCCTGGCTTCTCACAACGATGTTGACCCGAGACCTTACTGATGGTCCTTTCTTACCCTGACACTCTACCCTACATGCTCATTTTTTTAAAATCTATTTCTAGCTATTTGGTTTAGCCTTCTGGCAAGTAGGTGTCTCGTAAACTTTTCAAACTTTGATGATGGCAATTCAAATTTACAAAGATAAAAACATAGCAAAAACACTACTGGGGGAAAGATACCCAAAGACCAAAAGGAATTTTTTGAAGCAGTTATTTTAATTAAATGTTCTAAAAGCATCAGCAGTATTGTGATTTCAGGCTAAAATTACTGAGGTCAGTCCTGAGTGGTGGTTTGACTGGAGTTTATATATACTTACAAAATCTTTTCATAGACATTCTCTAAGATTGTTCTGTCAGTACTTTACTAAGGCTATGTCTACACTACTGCGGTAAGTCGACCTATGCTACGCAACTCCAGCTACGTGAATAATGTAGCTGGAGTTCATGTACCTTAGGTCGAGTTACCGCGGGGTCTACACTGCGGGGGGTGGGGTCAATGGGAGAAACTCTCCAGTTGACTTACCTTATTCTTCTTGTCAGGGGTAGAATACAGGGGTCGACTGGAGAGCGATCTGCTGTCGATTTGGCGGATCTTCACTAGACCCGCTAAATCGACCTCCGGTGGATCATAGAATCAAAGAATCATAGAATATCAGGGTTGGAAGGGACCTCAGGAGGTCATCTAGTCCAACCCCCTGCTCAAAGCAGGACCTAATCCCAACTAAATCATCCCAGCCAGGGCTTTGTCAAGCCTGACCTTAAAAACCTCTAAGGAAGGAGATTCCACCACCTCCCTAGGTAACCCATTCCAGTGCTTCACCACCCTCCTAGTGAAAAAGTTTTTCCTAATATCCAATCTAAACCTCCCCCACTGCAACTTGAGACCATTACTCCTTGTTCTGTCATCTGGTACCACTGTGAACAGTCTAGATCCATCCTCTTTGGAACCCCCTTTCAGGTAGTTGAAAGCAGCTATCAAATCCCCCCTCATTCTTCTCTTCTGCAGACTAAACAATCCCAGTTCCCTCAGCCTCTCCTCATAACTCATGTGCTCCAGCCCCCTAATCATTTTTGTTGCCCTCCGCTGGACTCTTTCCAATTTTTCCACATCCTTCTTGTAGTGTGGGGCCCAAAACTGGACACAGTACTCCAGGTGAGGCCTCACCAATGTCGAATAGAGGGGAACGATCACGTCCCTCGATCTGCTGGCAATGCCCCTACTTATACAGCCCAAAATGCCGTTAGCCTTCTTGGCAACAAGGGCACACTGTTGACTCATATCCAGCTTCTCGTCCACCGTAACCCCTAGGTCCTTTTCTGCAGAACTGCTGCCTAGCCACTCGGTCCCTAGTCTGTAACAGTGCATGGGATTCTTCCGTCCTAAGTGCAGGACTCTGCACTTGTCCTTGTTGAACCTCATCAGGTTTCTTTTGGCCCAATCCTCTAATTTGTCTAGGTCCCTCTGTATCCTATCCCTACCCTCCAGCGTATCTACCACTCCTCCCAGTTTAGTGTCATCTGCAAATTTGCTGAGAGTGCAGTCCACGCCATCCTCCAGATCATTAATGAAGATATTGAACAAAACCGGCCCCAGGACCGACC
>QXTE01000003.1:14393106-14407147 GCA_003942145.1 Platysternon megacephalum
CAGCCAGGGCTTTGTCAAGCCTGACCTTAAAAACCTCTAAGGAAGGAGATTCCACCACCTCCCTAGGTAACCCATTCCAGTGCTTCACCACCCTCCTAGTGAAAAAGTTTTTCCTAATATCCAATCTAAACCTCCCCCACTGCAACTTGAGACCATTACTCCTTGTTCTGTCATCTGGTACCACTGAGAACAGTCTAGATCCATCCTCTTTGGAACCCCCTTTCAGGTAGTTGAAAGCAGCTATCAAATCCCCCCTCATTCTTCTCTTCTGCAGACTAAACAATCCCAGTTCCCTCAGCCTCTCCTCATAACTCATGTGCTCCAGCCCCCTAATCATTTTTGTTGCCCTCCGCTGGACTCTTTCCAATTTTTCCACATCCTTCTTGTAGTGTGGGGCCCAAAACTGGACACAGTACTCCAGGTGAGGCCTCACCAATGTCGAATAGAGGGGAACGATCATGTCCCTCGATCTGCTGGCAATGCCCCTACTTATACAGCCCAAAATGCCGTTAGCCTTCTTGGCAACAAGGGCACACAGTTGACTCATATCCAGCTTCTCGTCCACCGTAACCCCTAAGTCCTTTTCTGCAGAACTGCTGCCTAGCCACTCGGTCCCTAGTCTGTAACAGTGAATGGGATTCTTCCATCCTAAGTGCAGGACTCTGCACTTGTCCTTGTTGAACCTCATCAGGTTTCTTTTGGCCCAATCCTCTAGTTTGTCTAGGTCCCTCTGTATCCTATCCCTACCCTCCAGCATATCTACCACTCCTCCCAGTTTAGTGTCATCTGCAAATTTGCTGAGAGTGCAGTCCACGCCATCCTCCAGATCATTAATGAAGATATTGAACAAAACAGCAGAATGAGGTCACAATCTACTTTAATGTATCTCAGCGCGTCGATCCCAGCTGTAGTGTAGATGTAGCCTAAATGACCAATTGTTTTCTCCTGCTGTCTGCTTCTATGTGACCTTAGTTTGCTCTTAGTTTTTCATGTTTTTCTTTCAAAGTAGATGCCTTCATGGATATCATTTGTTTATATGTTTTTCAAAATAAAGCAAACCTAATGATGTCCAAAACAAAATTCCTATAACCAACATGTTTTGTAATTTTTACCCTTGGTCTAGAACAGGGGTCGGCAACCTTTCAGAAGTGGTGTGCCGAGTCTTCATTTATTCCCTCTGATTTAAGGTTTCACGTGCCAGTCATACATTTTAACGTTTTTAGGAGGTCTCTTTCTATAAGTCTATAATATATAACTCAACTATTGTTCTATGTAAAGGAAATAAGGTTTTTAAAATGTTTAAGAAGCTTCATTTAAAATTAAATTAAAATGCAGAGCCCCCCCGGACCAGTGGCCAGGACCCGGGCAATGTGAGTGCCACTGAAAATCAGCTCGCGTGCCGCCTTCGGCACCCGTGCCATAGGTTGCCTACCCCTGGTCTAGAATGACTTAGAGGTAAGTATTTTTCATTAAACATGACTTTACAAACATTGTCAAATGTTGTGGTTTAAAGGTTAATACATTGAGATTTTTCTGCTCCATTTAATCTACAGAGAAAATATGGGTTATTGTGGACAACTTGCTGCAATGCATACAGTACATTTATAAAGCTAATGGTGTTGGTAATGTTCAATTGAGAACCTGCCAATGATTTCTCAATGTTGCCAGAGATGTCAGCAGAATGAGGTCACAATCTACTTTAATGTATCCTAAAGGTCCTAAGAATGGCCCTACTGGGTCAGACCAAAGGTTCATCTAGCCCAGTATCCTGTCTTCTGACAGTGGACAGTGCCAGGTGACCCAGAGGCAATGAACAGAACAGGTAATCATCAAGTGGTCCATCCCCTGTAACTCATTCTCAGCTTCTGGCAAACAGAGGCTAGGGACACCATTCCTGCCCATCCTGGCTAATAGCCATTGATGGACCTATCCTCCATGAATTTATCTAGTCCTTTTTTGAACCCTGTTATGGTCTTGGCCTTCACAACATCCACTGGCAAGGAGTTCCACAGGTTGACTGTGCGTTGTGTGAAGAAATACTTCCTTTTATGTGTTTTAAACCTGCTGCCTATTAATTTCATTTGGTGACCCCTAGTTCTTGTGTTATGAGAAGTAGTAAACAACACTTCCTTATCTACTTTCTCTACACCAGTCATGATTTTATAGTCCTCAATCATATCTCCCCTTAGCCGTTTCTTTTCCAAGCTGAAAAGTCCCAGTCTTATTAATCTCTCCTCATACGGAAGCCGTTCCATACCCCTAATCGTTTTTGTTGCCCTTTTCTGAACCTTTCCCAATTCCAATATATCTTTTTTGATATGGTGCGACCACATCTGCATACAGTATTCAAGATGTGGGGGTACCATGGATTTATATAGAGGCAACATGATATTTTCTGTCCTGTTATCTATCCCTTTCTTAATTATTCCCAGCATTCTGTTAGCTTTTTTTTGACTGCCGCTGCACATTGAGTGGATCTTTTCAGAGAACTATCCACAATGACTCCAAGGTCTCTTTCTTGAGTGGTAACAGCTAATTTAGACCCCATCATTTTATATGTATAGTTGGGATTATGCTTTCCAATGTGCATTACTTTGCATTTATCAACATTACATTTCATCTGCCATTATGTTGCCCAGCCATCCAGTTTTGAGAGATCCTTTTATAGCTCTTCGCAGTCTGCTTGGGACTTAACTACCTTTAGTAATTTTGTATCATCTGCAAATTTTGCCACCTCACTGTTTACCCCTTTTTCCAGATCATTTATGAATATGTTGATTAGGACTGGTCCCAGTACAGACCCTTGGGGGACACCACTATTTACCTCTCTCCATTCTGAAAACTGACCATTTATACCTACCATTCGTTTCCTATCTTTTAACCAGTTACCAATCCATGAGAGCACCTTCCCTCCTATCCCATGGCAGCTTACTTTGCGTAAGAGCCTTTGGTGAGGGACCTTGTCAAAGGCTTTCTGAAAATCTCAGTACACTATATCCACTGGATCCCTTTGGTCCACATGCTTTTTAACCCCCTCAAAGAATTCTAGTAGATTGGTGAGGCATGATTTCCCTTCACTAAAACCATGTTGACTCTTCCTCAACAAATTATGTTCATCTATATGTCTGACAATATTGTTCTTTACTATAGTTTCAACCAGTTTGCCTGGTACTGAAGTCAGGCTTACCGGCCTGTAATTGCTGGGATCACCTGTGGAGCCCTTTTTAAAAATTGGCGTCACATTAATTATCCTCCAGTCATCTGGTACAGAAGATGATTTAAATGATAGATTACAGACTACAGTTAGTAGCTCTGCAATTTCACATTTGAGTTCCTTCAGAACCCTTGGGTGAATACCATCTGTTCCTGGTGACTTATTGCTGTTTAATTTATCAATTCGTTCCACAGCCTCCTCTAATGATACCTCAGTCTGGGACAGTTTGACAGAGGTCTTCCTCTTTTCAAAAGGAAAAAAGTGCATATTAAAGGGAAACTGTCAGAATCGGTTGGAGAATGTCATCATAATTGTAAGAATCTTTTCTTCTAATTCACTTTTTTCACCAGAAACTTCATTTTAATTAAAAGTCAGTTTATTCAGAGCATCTGGCTGTTTTGTGCTTTTTTGATGCACGGTCAGCAGAGGGAGCACAAATTAAATAGCATACTGATCCACTCCTCAGAAATGAACTGACATCATTGATGATGGGGGGGGGGGGCTCAAGCAAGGAAGTAAACAGAAATATGTTAATTTTAAGCTCCATTTCAAACATGAAAAATATCAATATTTGCCTAATAGGAACAAAGTTATTGGCAAATGTGTTCTCAAGCCAAGAGAATAGCATGAAAAATGGAGTCAATATTAAGAACTCTTAAAAAAGTGGATGCTGGAGGATGAGAAAAGCACTTGAAAAAATGAATGTTTATTTTTTTTACTCTTGCCATCCAAATAGATAGTTGTTTGTGCTTTGACATCTTTCTGATCTCTCATATTTTTTCCAATAGAGTCTGGAAATGGCCCTTTTTTCAGGAGATAAAGCTGGCTTTGGGGATGAAGTGAATGTTCTTTCTTTCTTAGACCAGCTACTAGAGGTGTTGAGGGTCATCAGTTATGATAGCACTCTACTGTAGATCTTAAGCTTGTTTGTGCTACCATTACATGTGTTTGAGCTGCAGTTGCACCAGGAATATTCACTGCGCTGTCACTGGCTCTCTGCCACCTCACCAGCCCACTCTTGAGTTCTTCCTATTTAAACTCACTTTGACAATTTTCAGTTGAAAGTAGAGGGTGAAATCCTGGCCCCCTCTGAAGACAATGACAAAACTCCAATTGATTTCAACATGGCCAGGATTTGACACAGTGTTTTCGAAAGAGGGGAGTGAACAGTTAACAGCTTTGTATGCAAAGGAAGTAACCTTCTTTTTTTTTCTGAGCCTGAAAACGTATTGATGAACCAGAGTAATAGGCCCTGGTTATAATGTGGCCATCTGTAGAAAGAATACCTTTTCAGCTTTGTAAGAGACATCGAGAATCTGTCAGACTCAAGTTATCTTAGTGTTTGCCAGTTGAGGATAAGCCAACAGCTGTACTTTGCACTCACTCCCTGCAGGCATTACAACAAGGAGAAGATTTCAAAGAATTAAAAACAGCATTTCCATTAGGCTTTAAAAGTTTGGGGTCAGACAAACATCCTTTTTTGCCATGCGTCTGACGAAGCGGGTATTCACCCACGAAAGCTTATGCTCCAATACATCTGTTAGTCTTAAAGGTGCCACAGGACTCTCTGTTGCTTTTTACAGATCCAGACTAACACGGCTACCCCTCTGATACTTTTTTGGGTTTCAATGAAAAATGCCAGGAGACCAAGAGTGATCTCCTCACGATTTCCTACATGGCATAGTGTACCGTGGAACTTCCCTTTTTTTTTAGGTGGTGGATTTTCCCCTTGCAAAAAAATGTTTCAACATTGATTGCTCTAGTTCCTAGGGTTCATTGATTGATTGTGCATGTCAAGCTGTCTGGAATAGCTCATGACTGTGAGTGCAAACCTCAGGGCAGACTGTCAAAAAGCAGAGCACAAACCCCAAACTGGTTGTGAGGTCTATACTTAGATTTTTCCAACCAAGTATCAAGTGTGAACTCCTCAAGCACTATAGTAGCCTAACCATGGAGTCACAGACAGTTCCCTTGTGCACTGCAGTCTATCTTGCCACCCAGGCAAACTTGCCTTTGTTATAGATGGTCTCTTACACCAAAAATCACAATAATATTCAGGTTACTCCCAGTCCCAAAGAACCAGTAACTGACCCCACGTACATTGTACTTTAGATCTCTCACCAAAGACAATGCTTGTAGCCAAGCCTAAAAGTTTATTAACCAGGAAAAAGAAATGAGTGTTATGTACCAGATTAAAGCAGGTAAACATACACACACACACACACACACACACACACACACACGAGTTACAATCTTCAGTTTCAAAAAGTAATAGAAGCTGCTGTAACGTACAAGCTCAGTGTGTCCTTTAGGGCTAACCCAAGCTAAGCCCCTTGGGGATCCCTTGCTTATGCTGAGAAATGTTGCCCTCTCAAATTCCAAGCAGCATAGTGATACAGATCCTTCTGTTCAGGGATTTTTATTCCTTTCCCCCAGAGTTCAAACTGTGATGAGCCAAGGTTGGGGTGTCCTTATTCTATGGAAACACCATTAGTTTGTCACGTTGAAATTTTGAATCTCTGTAGTTGGCCTACACCATGCTAGTTCAGCTTTCAAGGAATTTTTACATAGGAGAAGTAAGGCGAACCAACAATATTTTTAAAGCGTTAATAATAATTTGGTAAAAGCAGAGAAAAGTCTTGATGGTGTATTTTCCCTCTGTGTCTGGAGAATTTACATGTGTAACTCTCCTGTATTTGTCTGTCTCTGTATGTGTTTATATGCTGACTGTAGTAACTGGAACAACTGTTTTGGACAGTGAAAAAAGAGAAGTAGAAATTTTGGGAAAATAAAACTTTTTCACCAGGAATTCATTATGTTGTAACAAATTATTTGCCATTTTTTACGGAACTTAATTAGATTAATTTAAACAAATGTATTTCCAATTATATTATTTGACATGATGGGACTTCGGCAAAGAACTGAAGCATGCTGTCACAGCTTTCAAACAGGACTATTTATTTTTATCTACTTTACTACTTTATCTATTGTTTACTTTGACTATCTGCTTTACAAAGCTGATGACAAAGAGCCAATAAAACACAAAGATTTTATTTCTTGAATTACCAGAACAGACTGTGTAATTTTCCGAAAACGAAGATGATAATCTATAGCAGTGTTTAAACAAACTGGCTCCAGAGTCAGCCTAGAATGACAAAAATTGAAAAGGCAAAGAAAAGGTTCTTTGTGGTGTGCAAAACCACAGTTAACATATTTCTTAGAGGCTGTTGAATTCCCACTGTCCCTGGGGTTGGCTATTTCACCATCTGCAAAACTGAGTACAATTTTAACTCCTACCAAACAGTGGCAAATTAATTTTACCTTCCTCTGGCTGGCATAAAAGAAATACCACTTAATGGATTTGTAAGCCCCTGTCGGAAGGGCAGACTGGATGAGAGATGGGGTTGCTCGTGATTTCCAGAGTTCTGTGAAAACTGTGGGAGGTTTTCTACAGGCAGGAAAACTAGAGAGAGAGAAAACTGAATAAAGGTTCTTATTTTTGGTTAAATGTAACCATAATATTTTACTGATACACATGAAAGGCCTTTAGTTTTTCTCAGTACCTCTATTTCTTTTTTCTTTCTTCATTTTGCATTACATTTTTTAGGAAATTGTAATAAATGGGGCACCTCTTGTATCTCTTATTTGAAATAGATAAATTATCTTCTCTTTAGAATTTGAAATTAATATATATTTTAATTTGCTCCTTGTATTTGCTGTCAGTGAGAGCTGAACAGAACATTTCTCCCTTACTGATCACATCCCAGGCAGTGTTGTATATGCAGCTTCTGCAACTTTATAAGAAATTGCTATGATCATTTTAATATGCTGTAAAGCCCTTTAAAGCTTATTCATCTTTTTGGCTAATGTTCTGTTTAGACTCTTTGCCCCAAAAGCTACCTCCTCACCACCAAAACTTTGATCACAGCACCTGCAGCAGTTCCAGCCGTCGGTGAACTCTTTGAAAACTGACCTTGGCTCTAGAGTAAAGACTCCTACGGGACGCTGTGAAGATCCCTGCCTTACCTTTGTTGCATTTCAGATGGGCTGTGGGAGGAGTGGATGAATTTTTTTATGCTTTGTTCTGTTCTACATGTTCAAGAGAAGGGAGCTGGGGGAGGATTGTTTGTATGGGTTGAAATCTTGGCTCCACTGAAGTCAATGAGAGTTTTGCTGTTGATTTAAGTGGGGCAAGGATTTCACCCACAATGTGGGAAGGAGTCAGGAGCTGTGTGTGTGAGATTAATGATCTTGGATTCAGATTGAACTTTTCCAAAATGGTATATGGCCACTCACCCAAGTGACTAACCAAAAAAAAAAATTGGACATGAGACTACAATCCCTTATCTTCTAAGTAATACAAATGTAAATTCATCCAGTTTCAAATGTATTCTCACACAGGATTAACAAAATTATAGTAATGAATCTTTCATCTCTCTCTGTCTCTCCCTCTTCCCCCCCACCTAATTGGGGCCACATCAAAAGCAAGAAGAGTCCCATGTGCTCTCATTGAAACTAAAGCAGACATTTTGACGTCAGCATGTGTTCCAGTTTTATTAAACTGTTCTCATGGTATTTAAATTAGATCTGGTAATATTGTCAATAGTTTATCTAAATTTAGCCATTTTTTCCTGTACATAATCTGTCCATGAATAGACTTTGATTTGTATATGTCTATTTGTTCTTTGTAATGGTCTGAACAGTTTATGTGAACAAATATCAGCCTATAACTTGTTTAAATGGTTCACTTACATGGTTTGTGCTATTTTTGGTCAAATGGTATTGTTTCTGCTTCCTGATGGGATGACTGAAATATTAACAGCAAAATAATGAATATATTCTTCCACCCCTCCGCACAAATATAGGGGTGAATACAGATATTTGTATGAGCACAGTTCCCAAAAGTTTTCAGGGAAGTTTTCTACATGTTCATCCAAGTAGAAAGAGGGGCATATACCAAAGTCAGTGAACAGCTGTTCTGAATGTGAACAAACGTTACGAACAGCATTTTGCAATATTTACCCAGCTCTACTCTAACTGAAGTAAACCATAATGTCTACCAGGAGAGTATAAATGATTCCAGTTGCCCCTTCCTAGGAAAGGACAAATTGAAAGGGGAATAGTTTGGGTGGCAGTATATTCTAGAGCAGTGGTCCCCAACCTTTTTGTGGCCAGTAGCACATTCATGTTTTCAGAAGAGTGTGGTGGGCGCCAACAATTTTTCAAGGCTTATTTTGTATTTGTACATTAAATAATACAAAGAACATCATATGCATAATATATGAATCCAGAGAGAAGAGAGAAGCCGGAGAGAAGCCGCGAGGACAGAGAACACCGGTGCCCGCAGCCCCGGAGTACTCTGTCCCCAGCAGGCGCAGGGCCCCGGCTTCTCTCCCCTGCTCGGCACTAGGCGGGCCCCGCGCCTGCCGGGGACAGAGAACACCGGCGCCCGCAGCCTGCAGCCCCGGAGTTCTCTGTCCCCGGCAGGTGCAGGGCCGCGGCTTCTCTCCAGCTTAAGCCTGCAGTCCCGGAGTTCTCTGTCCCTGGCAGGCGCGGGGCCGCAGCTTCTCTCCCCTGCTGGGCACTAGGCGGGCTCCGCGCCTGCCAGGAACAGAGAACACCGCACCCGCAGCCTGAGTTCTCTGTCCCCGGCAGGCGCGGGGCCGTGGCTTCTCTCCCCTGCTGGGCACTAGGCGGGCGCACATAAATGCCCCGGCGGGCGCCATGGCGCCCGCGGGCACCGCGTTGGGGACCACTGTTCTAGAGGATACAGCACCAGACTAAGCCTCAGGAGACTTGGGTTCTATTCCTGGCTCTGTCCCTGCCCTGCTGGTGATATTAGGCAAGTCATTCCATTTCCCTATTTATAAAATGGGGCTAATGATACTGACCTTTGTAATGTGCTTTGAGAGCTACAGATAAAAAACGCTATAAGAGCTAGGTATTATTTATTGCTAAAAATATGAAGAGAACTCTTGCAGCAGTTATTCCTTAATAGTTTTGTTTGTATCTGAAGTCCTCAGAGCCATGATGGTATGGAGACTAAGCTTAAATTAGGAAATTCTCCATTATTTCTCAGTTAAACAGTGTTGTTTCCAAGAAGCATCCAATGTAGTAGCTATAGTGCATAAATTGGAGGGTAGTCACAAAGTCTTGGTCACTGTAACATGCATTCTGAGCTGTATTATTAGCTTTTGGTCCCAGTATTTGTTATGATTATGTGTTAAACTAGTTAGTTGTAGTGTTTTTTTATTGTTGTGTTGCAGGTTTGCTCTTTGGGGTCACACTTACTGCACTCTGATGCAGTATTTATAATTTTGCAAAACCATTATGAAGCACTGATAGGCTAGCTTGAAGATTGAGACCTGTAACTCCTGTATGTGGTATTTGTGGTAACTTTATTTTTGCAACTTACTTTTATTTATACTTCTAAAATTGAGGATTCAAAGCTTTGAATAGGAGAAGAATATATGGAAACTGAACAAGTCTGGAATTTATGCTTAAGATATTATCCTTGTGGAGTTTATGTTGTTTTCCTAGCTGCATGTAAAGCCTTGAAACTGTGCCTTTGATGACTAAAGATTTCTGAGAATCTAATACAGGGGTCTCAAACACGCGGGAAGCGGGCTGCATGCGGCCTGCAGAGTTATTTCCTGTGGCTCGCCATAGGCGCCGACTCCACTGGCAGCCAAGCTCCCCTGGCAGCCAAGCTCCCCTCCCCCCCCGTTCTTCCCCCCCCTCCCGAGCGCGCCGCATCTCCGCTCCTCCGCCTACCTCCCAGCGCTTCCCGCCGCCAAACAGCTGTTTGGTGGCACTTAGGACTTTCCAGGAGGGAGGAGGAGGAGTGGGGACGTGGCACGCTCAGGGGAGGATGCGGAGGAGAGGTGGGGCGGGGATTTGGGGAAGGGGTTGGAATGGTGGCGGGGAAGGGGTGGGAAGAGGCGGGGCAGGGTGGGGCCTCATGGACTAGACGAGCAGTCTGAGGTATGAAGTTCAGCATGTATGATTCTTCGCTGTGAGTAGTTGAGAAGAATGTTTGTTAAAAGTGGCAATGTATTTTGTATGAATAGTTACTTTAAAAAGTTCCTGCCATTATAGCTATGTTGATAGACTGTTAGTGTAGCTCATCATCAGTGTTACTGACCATATAAGGAATAGTTACAGGTGTTTATATTTTATTAAAACCCCTCTTCGCATTACAGTTTTAAAAAAGTTAATATATTGACTTTTAATAGCATACTATATTACTCTTCATTTTTTTCATTTTTGACTATACTTTTATATCATTGTATGAAAAGGTTTCAGGCCAATGTACTAGTCCTCATGTGGCCCTCGTGGTGATTTGAGTTTGAGATCCTGATCTAACAGCTTGTTCCTGACTTATTAACGAAGGCTCCAACAATATGATTTTGGTTATGTTTGTCATGTACTAATGCTTTCAAAGCCATGGGCATTGCCTCTCCACAGGTATTAGCTTCAGTTGTTGGATGTCTGTAAAGTGATAGCTTGCACTTAGTTTTGCATTTAGCTGTTGAATAGGTAAGTATGTTAATATCTGTGGACTGGGCTTTTTTGGAAAAAAGTGCTCATAGTATCTCTGAGTTTCCCTCTGCTTAATACTTTAGCATTGTCCCCCTTTTCCTTTCCACTTCTTTTTATTAATTTCTTTTAAATGTGTATGCTCCTAGTTTTTTGTAACTGATTTTGTCATCAACAAACTGGTGAATATTAACTAAAGGGATTAATTATGAAAATTCTTTTAAAACAAGCAAACTTTTCTTGTTAAATCCTAGGTATTATGACTGCAGAATTATAGCAATATGACCTAATTTGAGTGCATGTAGTTATTAGCAGTTGCAGCACTGAACACTTCTGGCCACAGAACATATAAACCAGGGACACGGTATTCATATAAACTTCATCATACTTTCTGTTAAAAAACTTAGTTAGCAACAAAGGTTTTAATTAGTGACATCTGAGATGGAAGTTTTTGTGTGTAATATAGGTACCTGCCTACTAGAATGGCTACTGAACAGGACAATAGTTATTTCACAGAACCATCCAGGTCCCATGTTAACATTCTTAAGAGTGAATGCATTTTCTTCATGTTCCTTTCTGTTAATTTAGAATGTCTCTCTGTTGCAGTTTACCATTTAGTATATCCTCTGCTCTGCCAATAGGCAGCTAACAGAAAGTAGGAGCTCTTTCTAGACCAGGGGTGGGCAAACTATGGGCCGCATCCGGCCCGTCAGGCCTTTTAATTCTGCCCTCAAGCCCCTGCTGGGGAGTGGGGTCAGGGGCTTGCCCCGCTCCTGTGCTCCAGCTGGGGAGCGGGGTCAGGGGTTTGCTGTGCAGCTCCCAGAAGCAGTGGCATGTCCCCCCTCCATGGTCAATGGGAGCTGCAGGGGCAGCGCCTGTGGACGGGGCAGCACACAGAGCCGCATGGCTGGCGCCACACCCCCACGTAGGAGCCATAGGCAAGCATGTCACTGCTTCTGGGAGCTGCAGGGGTGGCCCCTGCAGACGGGGCAGTGCGCAGAGCCGCCTGGCTGCAACTCCGCGTAGGAGCCAGAGAGGGGACATGCCACTGCTTCCGGGAGCTACTTGAGGTAAGCGCTGCCCGGAGCCTGCAACCGTGAGCACTCCCCGCACCCCTGCTCCAGCCCTGATCCCCCTCCCAGCCCAGACCACCCTCCTGCACCCCAAACCCCTCATCCCCAGCCCAATTCCAGAGCCCACACCCCCAGCCTGGAGCCCCCTCTTCCCTCCCCCCCCCCACGCCCCCTGCCCCAGCTTGGAGCCCCCTCCCATACCCTGAACTCATCATTTCTGGCCCCATCCCAGAGCCCTCACCCCCTCCCACACCCCAACCCCCAATTTTGTGAGCATTCATGGCCTGCCATACAATTTTTATATCCAGATGTGGCCCTCAGGCCAGAAACTTTGCCCACACCGTTCAAGAAGCTCAATTATTGCCAAAAACAATTCCAGAGGCTCTGCCTCATTTACGCCCGATGGCTGAAAAAATAATGTGGTTACAACAGATTGTGATGTATCTGAGGTTTATCTTTTCATATCTTAGGTAGTAATTGATTATTATTGATAAGATGTTAGTAACTGAAAATAGTATAGGATTTTTTTTCAGTTTCTTAGTCAGTTGGAGGCTCATTGCATTACATGGCTATTCTGGTTTGTTCTTTCAGGACTGCTCCAAATCCTATTGAAGTCAGTGGGAGTCTTTCCACTGATTTATTTAATAGTTGGATTGAGCTCCTGATGCAGATGAGCTATGTAAACTAAACATGAGTATCCATGTCGTTTTATTCTTGCCCACCTATCCCCTTTTATGATTTGGAAAACAAATAAAGATATAGTATTTTTAAAGGGTTTATATTTTGGGGAAGAGCAGAGTTTGTTGTTTTTAAATCTATATGTTCTAGAAAGTAATAGCATCTAGTCCTTTGGAAAATGCTGTTTTAGATACATTTGCTTGAATATTTGTTTTGGAGAACTTTAAGGACACTGTAGACATTAGATAATGGAATCCTCTGCAACCACTTGACAGTTACATTGCAAGTGTTTGTGTTTTCATCCCATCCTGCTGCTTTCTTGAACTCTCACCCACAGAAATCAATCTGTTTGCATTGTCTTGTTTTTCTCAGTTGCATCATTCTTCTCATTGTTTCTCACTCTTTTCTTACCCTCTCCTCAAGACATACTTTTGATTGTGACTGCTGAGTTCTGCCACAGCATTTTGCCTTGTGAACTGGAACTCACGGAATTCCCCCCAGTAAGAATGTATTTTGATGGAATTATGTTTCCTCCTTTTGGCATAGCAGGTAAACCTATGTTTGTTTTCCTGTGCTCCCTTATTTAACTGGAGTGACCACAAATGAATGAGGTTTAGTCCTAGATTTTACCTGATCAAAAGCAATTCATACATAATATCTCTCTTTCAAATAAAGATTCAAAGTAGCAGATCCTTTCCCAGTTTGAGATTTTTAAAGCTTAAGATGTCATTTTTAAACTGCAGAGGATTTTTATGCTGTCTATAAAGAAACTGTACAATATAAAAAGGAACAACTGGTGTACATTCAGGTTAGCAGAGTTTAAAATTAGTTTTAAGTAAATATTTACCAGACAGTCTTGTATATTGTATTGTAGTCTCTTTCCGTGAGGGTTTCAAAGAGTTCAGAGCTGTTTAAAAAAAAAAAAAAAAAAAAGAGTACTGAATCAGCTGGCTAGTCATACTTAATTGTAGTTTTAAAATAATATGTTTAGACTCTGAGAAACTATTTGGAGAACTGAAGGTAAATGCCTCAGAGGGATGTTTCCTACAAAGGTAGAAACTGGGTATCAGTTGTGCTCTACAAGGTACAGTAACTTGTCTACTTGGAACTGTGCGCGCTCTGAATTCTTTACCACTTCAGTTGGTTACGTTGTTAGATGTAATTAATTTAAATGTTTTGTTTTATTTTATTCAGCTATGAAGTCTTAGTTTTATTACTTTTTATACCAGGGGTAGGCAACCTATGGCACGCGTGCCGAAGGCGGCACGCGAGCTGATTTTCAGTGGCACTCACACTGCCCAGGTCCTGGCCACCGGTCCGGGGGGCTCTGCATTTTAATTTAATTTTAAATGAAGCTTCTTAAACATTTTAAAAACCTTATTTACTTTACATACAACAATAGTTTAGTTATATATTATAGACTTATAGAAAGAGACCTTCTAAAAACGTTAAAATGTATTACTGGCACGCGAAACCTTAAATTAGAGTGAATAAATGAAGACTCGGCACACCACTTCTGAAAGGTTGCCGACCCCTG